>CM040186.1:116039933-116069933 GCA_022606455.1 Callitettix versicolor | reverse complement strand
CACTTGGGCTAATGCAGACGATGGGATGATTTATAGCGTATGAATATGCCAAGCCCTGGCCGGGAATCGAACCCAGGTCCTCGGGGTGAAAGACCAGTACGCTATCAACTAGGCCACCGAGGCGGCTATATATATAATGATATAGGTAAACCAAGCGTAAGACTTCGTTCTACAGTTTTGTGCAATGTAATTATTAAGCAACAATCAGCGAATATATTTTTATAATTAGGATTATGACCGGATATTTTCGATCTATTTACTCACCACGTAAAGGCTACCGCAGTTTCGAAACCTTACCGATTCATCTTCAGGCCGTAATAGAAAATGTCAAATCCCTCTGTCGAGGTCGTCACAAACACTAAAACACGATTAAAATATACACGATAAAATTTGGTTTGGCCAAACGATACGTGCAACTGCAGTGCGGAATGTAACGATATACAAGTAGCACGTGCCGTTTGGCCAAACCAAATTTTATCGTTTATATTTTAATCTTGTTTTAGTGTTTGTGACGTATGTTTTCAATGTTTTAACTTTGTGACGACCTCGACAGAGGGATTTGACATTTTGTATTACGACCTGAAGATGAATCGGTAAGTTTTCGAAACCGCGGCAGCCTTTACGTGGTGAGTAAATAGACCGCCAGGTCCGTTGGCTGTGTTGCAATAATGAAACAGTTTTCTGAAACGGTTCCGAATCTGCACCGAGTTGACGCAAAGGACGTCACGAGTCCTTGGAATTTCACGAGTAAACACGGTGTGGCGACTGACAGACAGCTGCTAATGAAAAAGCAATTAATCGCAGCGCCGGAGTTGCCCAATTAAAATTCGTCTAAATTTATCGTAAATGGAAGGACATTGGTTATTTCATTTTCCTTCACAGATAGTCACGTTAAATTGTCATGGTTGCATTAATTAGGTTAGTTCATGTTTTTCGATGTTGTACAGGTTGGTATACTGTTGAAAAATCCAAGTTTGAATTCCCCACACCACCGCGGGCGTCGCCATCTTGAAAAAAGCGCTACATTTTCGGGATTTTCCCTATTTTTCCAAAAAAGCTAGTGTATTGATCTGTCAAAAATACACAGATTAGTGTACTTTTTTTTAGTGTTTAACGTCCGACTGTTGTGTACACTTGGGCTAATCAGACGATGGGATGATTCATAGCGTATGTCAATGCCAAGTCCTGGCCGGGAATCGAACCCGGGTCCTCGGGGTGAAAGCCCAGTACGCTATCAACTAGGCTACCGAGGCGGCTCGTTTTTAAACTAGTATAAATTATCTACAATTAGAGACCAAAACGGAATTTCTAGCTATAAAACTTTCCGAGATAGAGCATTTTAAATTTTCAAAATTTTTCTCTAAAAATACAAATTTTTGGATTTCTTACACCACCTAGGACGTCGCCCTAAAAAAAACCACCTCGGACGTCGGAGGATTCAAAAAAAGCTCCTAATGTATCGACCTGTCAAAAAAATTTACAAACGCCGTTTTTAAACTAGTATAAATTATCTAAAATTTGAAACCAAAACGAAATTTTTAGCTATAAAACTTTCCGAGATAGAGCATTTTGAATTTTCAAAATTTTTCTCTAAAAATACAAATTTTTGAATTTTCCGCACCATCTTGGACGTCGGAGGATTCAAAAAAGCTCCTAATGTATCGACCTGTCAAAAAAATTTACAAACGCCGTTTTTAAACTATTATAAATTATCTACAATTTGAGACCTAAACGAAATTTCCAGCTATAAAACTTTCCGAGATAGAGCATTTTGAATTTTCAGAATTTTTCTCTAAACTTAAAAATTGTGCAGATTTTTCGTTGGTTTTTGCTCGATAACAAGTAAATAGTGAGACATACGGCAGATTTTGGTATAATAACATTTCTAGTAAAGGCTCTTCTCTCCCTCTCCGTTAAGTTATGGGAAGGGTGCGACCACTCCCAACTCCCAATCGGCGTTCCGAACGAATGTTCCGATATCGCGTTCGATATGATATTTGGTATCGATACAATAAAAAAATATCGGTACTCAGACGTATGTGCAATATTTTCGCATTCACTTCCGTTTCAAAATGGCGACATCTGTTTTAACGATGACGTACGTACATT
This sequence comes from Callitettix versicolor, assembly GCA_022606455.1. Classification (NCBI taxonomy): domain Eukaryota; kingdom Metazoa; phylum Arthropoda; class Insecta; order Hemiptera; family Cercopidae; genus Callitettix; species Callitettix versicolor. Next base: position 116,067,824 of record CM040186.1, on the reverse strand, counting down.
TTTGCCAAACGCATTGAACCGATTGTTTTGAAATTCAGTAAAAAGGTACCTTTTGTAAAGCCCGAAAGACGTGTCAGATGTTCCTATTCACTTCCGTTTCTAGATATCGGGCTTTGATTTAACGATAAGAGTGCAGTTGCTGGCTGTTTTCTTAACACCGGATGAACGGCAAGACCTATAATAATTTTGATCGCTTGATGGAAAAGAGCATAAAATTTGCAATAAAGTTGGTCCAGTAACATTTTTCGTAAATGTAACGGTTAAATTGGCGGAAAATGTAAGAGTATGAAATTTATACACGGCTCTGTGACTCCTCGGCTGCGGCTGTTTGACTCCTTGGCTGCGGCTGTTTGACTCCTTGGCTGCGGCTGTTTGACTCCTTGGCTGCGGCTCTTTGACTCCTTGGCTGCGGCGCTTTGACTCCTTAGCTGTGGCGCTTTGACTCCTCGGCTGCGGCGCTTTGACTCCTTGGCTGCGGCTGTTTGACTCCTTGGCTGCGGCTGTTTGACTCCTTGGCTGCGGCGCTTTGACTCCTTGGCTGCGGCTCTTTGACTCCTTGGCTGCGGCTCTTTGACTGCTTGGCTGCGGCTCTTTGACTTCTTGGCTGCGGCGCTTTGACTCCTTGACTGCGGCTCTTTGACTTCTTGGTTGCGGCGCTTTGACTCCTTGTCTGCGGCTCTTTGACTCCTTGGCTACGGCTCTTTGACTCCTTCGCTGCGGCTCTTTGACTGCTTGGCTGCTGCTCTTTGACTCCTTGGCTGCGGCTCTTTGACTCCTTGGCTGCGGCTCTTTGACTTCTTGGCTGCGGCGCTTTGACTCCTTGACTGCGGCTCTTTGACTTCTTGGTTGCGGCGCTTTGACTCCTTGTCTGCGGCTCTTTGACTCCTTGGCTACGGCTCTTTGACTCCTTGGCTGCGGCTCTTTGACTGCTTGGCTGCGGCTCTTTGACTTCTTGGCTGCGGCGCTTTGACTCCTTGACTGCAGCTCTTTGACTTCTTGGTTGCGGCGCTTTGACTCCTTGGCTGCGGCGCTTTGACTCCTTGGCTGCGGCGCTTTGACTCCTTGGCTGCGGCTCTGACTCCTTGGCTGCGGCTCTTTGACTCCTTGGCTGCTGCGCTTTGACTCCTTGGCTGCGGCGCTTTGACTCCTTGGCTGCGGCTGTTTGACTCCTTGGCTGCGGCTGTTTGACTCCTTGGCTGCGGCGCTTTGACTCCTTGGCTGCGGCTCTTTGACTCCTTGGCTGCGGCTCTTTGACTCCTTGGCTGCGGCTCTTTGACTGCTTGGCTGCGGCTCTTTGACTTCTTGGCTGCGGCGCTTTGACTCCTTGACTGCGGCTCTTTGACTTCTTGGTTGCGGCGCTTTGACTCCTTGTCTGCGGCTCTTTGACTCCTTGGCTACGGCTCTTTGACTCCTTGGCTGCGGCTCTTTGACTGCTTGGCTGCGGCTCTTTGACTTCTTGGCTGCGGCGCTTTGACTCCTTGACTGCGGCTGTTTGACTCCTTGGCTGCGGCTCTTTGACTCCTTGGCTGCGGCTCTTTGACTGCTTGGATGCGGCTCTTTGACTTCTTGGCTGCGGCGCTTTGACTCCTTGACTGCGGCTCTTTGACTTCTTGGTTGCGGCGCTTTGACTCCTTGGCTGCGGCTCTTTGACTGCTTGGCTGCGGCTCTTTGACTTCTTAGCTGCGCGCGCTTTGACTCCTTGACTGCGGCTCTTTGACTTCTTGGTTGCGGCGCTTTGACTCCTTGGCTGCGGCGCTTTGACTCCTTGGCTGCGGCGCTTTGACTCCTTGGCTGCGGCTCTGACTCATGGCTGCGGCTCTTTGACTCCTTGGCTGCGGCGCTTTGACTCCTTGGCTGCGGCGCTTTGACTCCTTGGCTGCGGCTCTTTGACTCCTTGACTGCGGCTCTTTGACTTCTTGGTTGCGGCGCTTTGACTCCTTGTCTGCGGCTCTTTGACTCCTTGGCTGCGGCTCTTTGACTCCTTGTCTGCGGCTCTTTGACTCCTTGGCTACGGCTCTTTGACTCCTTGGCTGCGGCTCTTTGACTGCTTGGCTGCGGCTCTTTGACTCCTTGGCTGCGGCTCATTGACTCCTTGGCTGCGGCTCTTTGACTCCTTGGCTGCGGCGCTTTGACTCCTTGGCTGCGGCTCTTTGACTCCTTGGCTGCGACTCTTTGACTCCTTGGCTCCTTTGACTTCTTCCACGAAATCTTTAGTGCAGGCACGGAATATTATTTATTAACTTGTCTTGTAAGAGATGAGTAAACTTTTTGAAACGCAAGCTTAAGAAAATTTTTTTCGACGTTAGAAGAAGTAATTTCATTCGAAAACAAATTGTTGCCTTTTGCCGAACATTTTGAAAGAGAAACTCTAATACACTTCCATGCCTATTGAAATATTGTCGAGAAAATAAGTCCAATATTGACATTTGTTATTTCAGAACACTGTTAAATATGAAGGAAGTTTTTCTCGTCAGGTTCAAAGACTTTAAAAACAGCAACGCGACGTTAGTCTTTGTTAAAAAACCTCTGAACGCCGCGGTAACAGAAATAAAGTTTTCGCCCTTTAATACTGATATTGGTAACTTTGAAATGCAGTTGCTGGATTTAAAAAATAAAAAATTGTGGAGCTCAAAATTCGAGCGTCTTTATACCGATTTAGAGACAACATACAAACCTGACACCCTCACTTTCCAAGGAAATGCAAGGCCATTGTTCACATTAGTGGAGTATTTGTAGTATTTTTTTAGGAAACCTTTTATATTATTTAACTTGTTATATTTTTAAATAAATATTATCTTTATATAAGTACGGTACCAAGTTTTATTTAATGTACCGTTAGTTAAACTAATACATATTTAGCAAAGACAAGCTCGATAGTGTACTTTTAATTATAATTATTTCTATAAAAGTGTCTCTACTAAAGCAAAGCTTAAGTTTAAAAATGGCTCTTTTGGATAAGTTTGCCGACCACTGGGTTAAGCCTTTCTATGGATGTAAATTATTTAGTGATAAAGACAAGATAGCGGATAGCTGGTAATAAATCTTTTTCGGACATGTGTTTGTAAGGAAGTTTTTCCTCATTTTTACCCATAAAACCTCCCGAATTATACTGGGCGTTTAATGTAGTTTTAAAAAGACAAACTGAGATGCAAATGTGTCTGTCGTGTCAGATGGGATAAATACCATACATCGAACGCTGCCTCTTTGATCTGTTCGACCGCTGTATAAATATTTAAACTTTTACGTGCTTCCTTTGATGTCTTTATTGCTGCAGCCTGACTTCTTTTCGCAATGTAACCGAGTCATTAAGACTTATTTTCGTTTACAGATGTTTTCATAGATTTTGTAATGGCGAATTTTTATTGAAAACGAGTTGCTCCGCCTGTCGTGGCAGGATCGAAACCTTTTAGCGAAACGCGCACCGATAAAAATATATTCAGAAACGTGAATAATCGCGGCACGCAGCTGTCTCGCTGACCTGACGTAACCGGTGTTCAACTATTTGTTTTTTTTTTTATTGTGATCACACAGTCGTGATCAGCGTTGAATTCTGCACAGATCGGCAGATAAATAAAAACATGAACCCTGACCGCCGCCAGTTCATTTGCGTGTAATCAGTGGACACCGAAATGATAATATATACAGATTTAAAAGCTGATTTTGAATGTGGAATTTTTAAAACATTGTTCTTTTCGATTTTTTGAAGTGCCGCTATTTTGAAACTGTTGGGTTTGATTCAAACGACCTAAAATTAATTTCGCTAATAGCTTAAACGTTTTCCTTACCCAGCGATGTACGAGGTGTGTTCAGAAAGTAACGCGACTTTTTAAATTTCGCGCGCTTGGAGAGTCCGATTGTCAAACATTTTTTTTGTTATGTTGGTATACATGCCCTTGAAGTATGATAAAACTTTCAGCTGTTTTCATTGTTGACTTTGTCTGTGACAGCCACTAAGGTTAGGCGTGTTTTTATGAGCTCGGCGATTTTCGTTTGTTAAAAAGAAATGGATCAAAGAATTTGTATCAAATTTTGCGTACAAAATGGAATAAAGTGTAACAAAGTATGTGAAATGTTAACAAAGGCCTGTGGTGAGTCTGCTATGAGTAAAGCAAGAGTTTACGAGTGGTATAAGCGTGTCCAAGAAGGCCGTGAAGACGTTGAAGATGACGAAAGTCCTGGACGCCTCAGCACATGAACAACCGATGAAAACGTGGAAAAAGTGAAAGAAATGGTTATGATCAATCGCCGAATCACAATTAGAGAGGTCGCTGATGATGTTGGCATATCGATTGGATCATGTCATGACATTGTTTCCAGTGTTTTGTGTGTGAAACTGGCAGCAAAATTCGTTCCAAAATTGTTGAATTTTGAACAAAAAAAGCGGCGAATGGAAGTTGCTCAGGAGTCACTAAATGGAATCAACGACGATGCAGAATTACTGAAACGTATTATAACAGGTGACGAAACATGGGTTTACGGATATCCCAGTGGAGGCATTCTGGCTCGCCAAGACCGAAAAAGGCTCGACAAGTGCGGTCGAACGTGAAGGTTATGCTCACTGTGTTCTTCGATAGTGGCATAGTGCATCATAAATTCCTGCCACCAGGGAAACGGTCAATAAGGAGTACTACCTACAAGTTCAACGCCGTTTGCGTGATGCAATCCGAAAAACGCCCGGATCTGTGGAAAAACAATTCATGGCTTTTGCACCACGATAATGCACCAGCTCACACTTCATCGCTTGTTCGTGTATTTTTGGCCAAAAACAGTACTGTAACAATGTTCCAGCCTCCATATTCGCCAGACATGGCTCCGTGTGACTTTTTCCTATTTCCAAAAATAAAGAGAACCTTAAAGGGCCGTCGTTTTACAGCCGTAGATGACATTAAAAGCCGCCGGAGGTTTATGACTCACTTTACATTAGTCTTTGTTTATAAAACGTAGTTTAATATTAAAAATTAAATTTAATAATTTGGTCTTCATTAGGCATGCAAATAGGCTGTAATACTGAATATTATATATAATTTAATAATTACATTAAGAAATTGTAAAATAGTTCGTTCATTGAACTAGATTTTGAACTAGTTCGTTTAAGTGAACTAACTAAATACGATGTTCGTGAGCTGTTCCAGCCATCTTTAAGAGTATTTTGCTCTGCGTTTACCGTGAGGGTGCATACACTCAACATTAAAAATTATAGTCTTAAAAGTGTCTCGCAAGTTTCTACCTAAAATGTCAAGGTCTTCCTTAAAATAGGTGCATCATGACGGTTTGATCAAATCGCTAATTATATTCTACAAACAAGCAATTGGACAGAAATACACACAGAGGAATGTGTTTTGTTTACTTGTTTATAGAATGTCTGTCAGTTATAACCAAAACAAAATTAAGTCAGCTCGACTGCCTGTCTGTTTATTTAACTAACATTTGCAGTATATATATATATATATATATATATATATATATATATATATATATATATATATATTATTATTATTATCTGCGCATAGACCCTGTTGGATCACGCAAAGCACCCCGACTCATGTCTTGTTCCTTCTAATCCTCCACACCTCCCTCATCCTGTCCCCATGGATCCTCTTCCGCTCCTCCGTCCATTTTACCCCTGCTCTCTTTGGGATTTCATTCTCTGGGACCTTCCAACCGAGCATCTTTCTCCTGTATGCGCGCCTGTCTTCAACATCTGTTGAGTCTATTCCTGCGTCATGCAGGTCTATTCTGACTTGTGCGATCCACGACGTTGTTGATTTGACACCTTGTATATACTTAAGGATTCTGTTAGCAAGTCTCGTTGTTGGGAGTCTACTGATGTGCCCATAGAACCGAAGCCTCCTTCTTCTAATATCTGCTGCCAGGTTCGATATCTTCTCTGTGGTCTTCCGGGAGTGCAACCTGTATCCATCTTCTGTTAATCTCGGGCCAAGGATCTTCCTCAAGATTTTGCGTTCTTCCTTCAAAATACCCTCCACGGTAGCTTTTGTGTGGAGTGCTAGCGTCTCGCTTGCATATAATACCTCCGGTTTTATGACTGTGTTGTAGTATCTGATTTTTGTGTGCGTCGACATACATCTCTTATTGTAGATATCACGCGTTATACCAAGAGCCCTCTTCATTCTCAGTAGCCGAACCTTTTGCGCAGCCTTCTCGCCACCTGTGTATATATATATATTATTTATTTTTATTTTACGTCCGACTATTGTGCACACTTCGACTAATGCAGACGATGGGATGATTTATAGCGTATGAAAATGCCAAGCCCTGGCCGGGAATCGAACCCGGGTCCTCGGGATGAAAACCTAGTACGCTATCAACTAGGCCACCGAGGCGGCTACTTGCAAATCATTACGTGTCAATAAAATGATGCAATGTCAATATCTTTTATTATTATGCGAAGTGTCTTTGGACGTTTCACATTGACACAATCAAATTTGTACAATCAATGAGCGCTTTGAGACTAGAATGCAAGTACCTTGAACGTATAATAATATTGCACAAATAATATTGAGTTTTTCGTGCTGTTATTAGCATAGGGGGTAATTTCTAAGGGTTGAAAAAGTTGCAACCAAATGAATAGCGTTTCATAAACGACGAACAAGTTTTAATCGATCTGAATTCGTAAGTTAAGAATTTTTGTGCGTAAAAAACTATTTTTAACGTTGTAGTTGCCTTTAGGGGTGATTTTTAGGGGTTGAAAAGTTGAAACTAAAGAAATATCGATTCTTAAGCGAATAGTGATCTAAATAGAAAATTAAAACATTTTAAACTATAAATAGACCTTTTTTAGTATTGTTTGCGTAAAGGGGTGCTTTCTAAGGGTTAGAAACTTGAAACATCATTTCAAAAGCGATTAATGGATATTTATCGAATTTCTTTTCATATTCTTCTTCTTTTCTGCTACGATTATTGTCACTATGTTTAGTATAACGATCTGCCTTCCCTAGCTTCGTCAATTCTACTTTCGTTGACGCGTTTCGGAGAACCTCCATCTTCAAAATCTATATATACTCCTTTTTTGAGGAGTATAGATATAGGTTTTGAAGATGGAGGTTCTCCGAAACGCGTCAACAAAAGTAGAATTGACGAAGCTAGGGAAGGCAAATTTTTATCGATTTTAATTCACAAGTTAAGCATTTTAAAGCGTGAAAAATTATTTTTCAACGTTATATTCGTCATAAGGGGTGGTTTCTAAGGGTTGAAAATTTGTATTAAAGTACAAATTATCATCAAAATGTTTATTTTACTTTATTCAGTTAATTTTTAATTCATAAAACGTTAAAATACGTGTTTCCTGTTTTTTTCACTTAAGGGTATTTTTACCCCTTAAAATCACAAAGCACAAAGCAATGTAACTTTTGAAAAGGAGGGTAAGACAAGCGTAAATCCAAATTTTCAGCCAAATCCATTCAGTCGGGCAGAATTCGGAGGTAAGGCCCTTTTTTCCGCCCGAGTTTCTTTGCCTTCTTGGATGCGCAGTGTGTGGAAAATGTGACCTATTGGAACGTCCATCGTGGTAAGTTCCAGGACCGGGACTTCGAAACGAGCGCCAATATCCGCGTAGCTGGGAAAAGTTCTTTAGCAGCAAAATTCGTTCAATTTTTTAAAATTTTTATTTTAAGGCAAAAAGCACATTGAGGCTATTTTTTTTTTTTTTAACCGACTATTGTGCACACTTGGGCTAATGCAGACGATGGGATGATTTATAGCGTATGAAAATGCCCTGGCCAGGAATCGAACCCGGGTCCTCTGGGTGAAAGCCCAGTACGCTATCAACTAGGCCACTGAGGCGGCTCCATTGAGGCTATTATCGCCTCCCTAGTGTGTAAGTGTGAGTGTAAAGTGTTAAAGTCGTAAGTGTGTGTGTTGGACTCGGGTACCGCGAGGGACGTCTAAATCCTCTAAATATGTGCAGCCAGTTATGCAGAAAATTCGTTCAACAATTTCAAAATGGCGGCTATGTAAAATCTTTAAAAAATTCGTAACTTTTTCTCAGTTTTTTTTAATCAGCGATAAAAACTGCATAAATTAGCACTTCGAATTTCCAAAATCTTTGAAATTTGGCATCAACGTATTTACTGTGCTGGTAATTTAGAAGTTCTAAATATGTGCAAATTTTTAATATTAAAGATAGTCGGTAAATCGGAATTTTAAAAAAATTTGCTTCTATCACGTCAGCGAGGCAGTTGCGCGCTACGATTTTGTTTACCAAATCTGAAACCGTAATTAGCCGCTTATTGAAAAAACAAGTAATTTCTGAGTTCTTCGTATAGGCTTAATGGAAAAGTAACAGACATTTTTGTATGGGATATTACATTATCTGGATGAGCTAATCTCCGGCCCGTACCAACGCGAACAGAACACAGTTACTTATAATCCTTCACCTTGAATGTCCTTGATCCATGTTCGCTTATTGTTTCAAGTTCATCAAACCTTTCCCCATTCATCTGGCGCTGAGCGAGTCATACCTAACCTAGGTCCGGTAAATTTAAAGCTATCAAAGCGTTTGGTAAACGAGCTATCGGATGTCATCATGGTAACATCCGGACCCGCGACGTTGAAATGAGCTTGATCGTGATTTGTAGATTACTTTTCGAAGGGTCGATTATGGTAATAGCTTGGGCAAGCTCTGTAACCAGCAAAATTAGTTTTCAAGTTTCTCGTCTTATATTCCTTTGAAATCTGCGTTGAAAACCGCCTAAATTGCCATTTTGAATTGCCAAAAACCTGTTGAAATAAAGAAATTTAATTTCACGGATGTCAGGGTTCATTTTCGTATTTGCAGTGCGCCTTGATAGTTTAAAATGCTAAAATACTAACGGAATTAACATGGGTTTTTAAACGAAAGAGTACGCTTTAATTTGGTGTATCTGAAACATCTGTACAATAACCGATTGGAACGTTATAACGTCCTGAACTCAGGTGTTTTCCTTCGTGGGTCAGACCACAGTAGCACTGAATACAAACGTAATAGAATGTTAACCTTTATGAGAGATATGTGAGCCCTCGCTGTTAGTGGCATCTTGCGGCAAAGTGTTCAACTACAGTTAAAAATACAATAGTACTGTCTGTTTTCTCAAACGAATCCCCTTTGTCTTTGCAGATTGCAGCGTTCGTAACGGCAAATAGTGTGACTATTTGGACTTTAGCCTCTGATATAAAGCACGTTCTTTGTAATGGCTGTATTTTTAGGTGGTTTAGACGACTACGTGTTCGCTGTTGTACGCTGCGTACTTTCACGGACACCTATAGCGTTACAACATATTATGAGAGATATGTGAGCGCTCGCTGCTAGTGGCATCTTGCGGCAAAGTGTTCAACTACAGTTAAAAAGACAATAGTACTGTCTATTTTCTCAAACGAATTCCCTATGTCTTTGCAGATTGCAGTGTTCGTAACGGCAAATAGTGTGACTATTTGGACTTTAGCCTCTGATATAAAGCACGTTCTTTGTAATGGCTGTATTTTTAGGTGGTTTAGACGACTACGTGTTCGCTGTTGTACGCTGCGTACTTTCACGGACACCCTGTAGCGTTACAACATAACGTAGGCAACTCGGACTTTATTAGGCTACTTAAGATAGGCCGGCCGTGATTACCTGTAATTAAGTGATTACTTAGAAACACTGTGTAAACGTTAGAACTAATCGGGCATCGCATTACTCAGAAGTGCTTCCTTATTAATTAAAGCGCAACACTTGTAGTACAAACACTCCGCCTTATCACCACTCGACTGGCGCATTCCAGTGTGATCGCGGCACGCAGCTGTTTCGCGCTTTTTTCACGGTACACTTTTTTTTCGAAAAATCGATTTCACCGTCCTAATCGGAGTTGGAATCTACGTTTTTAACTTCCAGATTTCATTGGGAATAAGAACGTGAACCCTGACCGCCGCCATATTGATTTTTTTATTTTTTATAGAATTTATTGTTTTTACGCAGGCAGGATTTTACCGCCACGAGTACGATGGTGGAAATTTCAGAAACGTTGTTTGGTTAAAATGTTGTTTTTTTAATTTGAAACGGGCGCCATTTTGAAATGAACGGTTTTTTCTGCGTTAAAGAACTGGCACAAGCTGTTAAAAAAATCGATTTTTGTTCCAATATTAAATCGAATAACAAACGACTGAAACGTATTACAGCCTATCAGCTGTTCAGTGAAATCAGCTGATCATTTAGTACAACTACCAAAATTAAATTAGCGATTCATTTCGTATAGTGAAATCGGTCAAATTTCTTCGTAGTCTCCGTAGTGTGGTGGTTACCGCGTGTGCCTCGTACGCGTGAAGTCCCCGGTCCGATCCCGAGGGAAACACAGATATTTTTAATTATAATTTATTTATTTTTTGTTTGTTTAGGCGAAAAGCACATTAAGGCTATTATCGCCTCCCTAAATGTAAGTGTGAGTGTAAAGTGTTAGACTCGGGTACCGCGAGGGAAGTCTAAATCCTCTCAATAGGTGCAGCTGGTCTGCATTTCCCTGCGGGGTATAATTAATTTAATGAAACTTGCAATGTGCAAAATGTACCGTTATATATCGATATAAACGTGTTCCTCGCATCACGCGTCCCGCGAAATCCAATATCAAAACCAGCCCTAAAACACGATAGGTCAGTGGTCGGCAAACTTGTCATCCAAAAGAGCCAAATAGAAAAAACAGAAAATTGAAGTTTATTCAAAGAGCAATTTTTAAACTTAAGCTTTGCTTTAGTAGAGACATTTTTATGGAAATAATCAGAATTAAAAGTACACTCTCGAGCTTGCCTTTGCTAAATATGTATTAGTTTAACTAACGGTACATTAAATAAAACTTGGTATCGTACTTATATAAAGATAATATTTATTTTAAAATATAACAACTTAAATAATATAAAAGGTTTCCTTAAAAAATACTACAAATACTCTACTAATGTGAACAATGGCCGTGCATTTCCTTGGAAAGTGAGGATGTCAGGTTAGCATGTTGTCTCTAAATCGGTATAAAACGATGGAATTTTGAGCTCCACAATTCTTTATTTTTTAAATCCAGCAACCGCTTTTCAAAGCTACCAATATCAGTATTAAAGGACGAACAATTTATTTCTGTTACCGCGGCGTTCAGAGGTTTTTTAACAAAGACTAACGTCGCGTTTTTAAAGTCTGACGAGAAAAGCTTCCTTCATATTTAACGTTGTTCTGAAATAGCAAATGTCAATATTGGACTTATTTTCTCGACAATATTTCAATAGGCATGGAAGTGTATAAGAGATTCTCTTTCACAATCTTCGGTAAAAGGCAACAATTTGTTTTCGAATGAAATTACTTCTAATATCGAAAAAATTTTCTTTAAGCTTGCGTTTCAAAAAGTTTACTCACCTCTTTCAAGGCAAGTTAATAAATATTCCGTGTCTGCACTAAAGATTTCGTGGAAAAGCCGCAGCCAAGGAGTCAAAGAACCTCGGTTTGCCGACCACTGCCCTAGGAGGTCAATCATTTTGATAAAAAGCTAGCGTCAATCGATTCAATCAAGCATGATTGACTGTCTAGGAACCCGTTTAACGCTTAAACGAAGGATTGACGGAAATTGATAGAACTTTGAATGACTCAAGCGGGTGCCGAAATGTTCATGAGGGAAGCGGTTTCTTATTGTATACCACTCTTTGGACCAACATCGTTTCTTCATTTGTTTTCCCACTTGAGGACTACCAGTGTAACTGCAAGAAAGGCCAAATGTATTCGATACAGTTCCAAACTGATATACTTTCCGAGTCGGAAACTAAATTCAGAATGAGTTTTGATCAAACGCTTGAAGGGTTGATTGAGGCGTGCGTGACTGACAGGACTGAAACCGTTCGATCAAGCAGCCCGATCGTGTAGGGCCTCCTGTAACTTGGGAAACTTTAAAAGTTGAAAGTTTTGGCATGCGAGATAAGGCACGTTTGTTTATAAGCTTTCGGAGCGTCTTCTTTAGTGTTTGAATATATTTTGATAATTAAGAATGATGATTTATCCACTTTTTTACGCTGATTATTGGATTTTAAAAAAATAATCTCGTTGACCAGGTGGAAGCGAATTTGAAAAAGTTTTTTTTTTTACCTTAGTGGAAGAAGTCAAAGGAGCCAAGGAGTCAAAGAGCCGCGGTTTGCCGACCATTGCGATAGGTTAGGTTAACAAGCGATCGATATTTTTGCTTTTGGAATGTCATATTGTAATGGCAGCTGTTGTAATGTCATATTGTTTGCAGAGCTGCCGTACTTCGTGTTCGGGCGCTTATTTCTATATAATTTAAATCTGTTCAAATTTAGCGTGTAAACATATTTTGCCTACCTTGAGCCGGTTAAGCTTTCCGACCTACTTTGTTTTGGCAGAGCGTGTTCGTCGAGTGACCTTGGCGGGGATATTTTTAACGTAGCGAAATTATTGTCACCGTAAACATTATCGTGCTATTCACGTTTAGTGCGCGATAACATTAATCTCGTTATTTATTGGTCGTTGCCGATCTGAAAACTTGGGTCTGTAAAGGTAATGTTGCCTCAAATATTAATCGCGGCACGCAGCTGTCTCGCTGCCGCGATGAAAGTGTATTTTTTTAAGTATTTTTTTTAGATTTTTTTTATATTCTTCTTCTTTTCTGCTAGGATTATTATCACTATGTTCATTATAATGATCTGCCTTCCCTAGCTTCGTCAGTTCTAATTTCGTTGACGCGTTTCGGAGAACCTCCATCTTCAAAAACTTTATCTGTACTTTTTTTTCTGGTGTTTAACGTCCGACTATTGTGCACACTTGGGCTAATGCAGACGGTGGGATGGTTTATAGCGTATGAAAATGCCAAGCCCTCGCCGGGAATCGAACCCGGATCCTCGGGGTGAAAGCCTAGTACGCTATCCACTAGACCACCGAGGCGGCTTTTATCTGTACTGGTCACCAATATTATGGCCCGTCCTATTTATAATTTTCTATCCCCACCTCGTACCCCTCTATTCAACACGTGTACATTAAACCTGATGTGCTTGCTTCTGAATGGCTCTTCAAAATCATAGGTTTTCGCTCGCTTCTGATTGGCTCCTTTCAAACTTTCTCTTCAACGGTCGTCACTGCTGTTAATTTTTGAAATTTTTTAGATTTTTAAACGTAATATCTGCTTGCAACGATATCTGTTCATTTATTATGTTTTTCCCCGACGTAAGTTATGTTATTATGTTTTTTTGTGACTTAAGTGTGCACAATAGTCCACACCAAAAACACAAAAAAAAAATCTCTTAGAAAAGGTATTGCTGGCCTACACCTTTAAAAAAACAGCGATAGAAAGGATAGAAAGGGAGTTTTAAAAAACAGCGATAGAAAGGATAGAAAGGAAGTTTTAAAAAACAGCGATAACTCGAGAAGTGAAAAAATCACTGTATTTATATGCGATCTCGTGCGTTCTGGCGGAAGTGGAATTATGTTAATTAAGTCAACAAGTGGACAAGTTGAGTGGAAGTGAAAGTAGAGAACGCTTCGAGTGCGGGACACTTCGGGGGTTCGTGGAAGACGAATCGAACGGGCCAAGTCTGATCAGAGACTGGGTCCAGGTGTGTACGTAAAATTAAAAATTCGTTTTTATTCGTCTGTTAGAGTACGTTGGCATATTTACATTGGGGAAGAGCTGTAGGAGCTGCCGTTGTAGTAAGACTTAGACCCGGGACTTTAAATGAGCGATGTCATGTTCATTTTGCTATTTAATTTTGTTATGTGAAAAAAATGCTCATTCTTTTTTTGCTGAAAAATGAGCGACTTTTTGTTTATTTTAGTATTTAATTTTGTTATATGAAAAAAAGCTCATTTTTTTGCTGAAAAATGAGCGACTTCAGGTTCATTTTGGTATTTAATTTTGTTATGTGAAAAAATGCTCATTCTTTTTTTGCTGAAAAATGAGCGACTTTTTGTTTATTTTAGTATTTAATTTTGTTATATGAAAAAAAGCTCATTTTTTTGCTGAAAAATGAGCGACTTCAGGTTCATTTTGGTATTTAATTTTGTTATGTGAAAAAAATGCTCGTTCTTTTTTTGCTGAAAAATGAGCGACTTTTTGTTTATTTTAGTATTTAATTTTGTTATATGAAAAAAAGCTCATTTTTTTTGCTGAAAAATGAGCGACTTTAGGTTCATTTTGGTATTTAATTTTGTTATGTAAAAAAATGCTCATTCTTTTTTTGCTGAAGAATGAGCGACTTTGTTTATTTTGGTATTTAATTTTGTTATATGAAAAAAAATGCTATTTCTAAATGCTAAAAAATGAGCGACTTTAGGTTCATTTTGGTATTTAATTTTGTTATGTGAAAAAATGCTAATTCTAAATGCTAAAAAATGAGCGACTTCAGGTTCATTTTGGTATTTAATTTTGTTATGTAAAAAAATGCTAATTCTAAATGCTAAAAAAAAGCGACTTTAGGTTCATTTTGGTATTTAATTTTGTTATGTAAAAAAATGCTAATTCTAAATGCTAAAAAATGAGCGACTTCAGGTTCATTTTGGTATTTAATTTTGTTATGTAAAAAAAAGCTAATTCTGAATGCTAAAAAATGAGCGACTTTAGGTTCATTTTGGCATTTAATTTTGTTATGTAAAAAAATGCTAATTCTAAATGCTAAAAAATGAGCGACTTCAGGTTCATTTTGGTATTTTTTATTTTTGTTATGTAAAAAATGCTAATTCTAAATGCTAAAATATTAACGACGTCAGGTTCATTTTGGTATTTAATTTTGTTATGTAAAAAATGCTAATTCTAAATGCTAAAAAAATGAGCGACGTCAGGTTCATTTTGGTATTTAATTTTGTTATATGAAAAAAAATGCTAAAAAAATGAGCGACTTTAGGTTCATTTTGGTATTTAATTTTGTTATATGAAAAAAAATGCTAATTCTAAATGCTAAAAAAATGAGCGACTTTAGGTTCATTTTGGCATTTAATTTTGTTATGTAAAAAAATGCTAATTCTAAATGCTAAAAAATGAGCGACTTCAGGTTCATTTTGGTATTTTTTATTTTTGTTATGTAAAAAATGCTAATTCTAAATGCTAAAATATTAACGACGTCAGGTTCATTTTGGTATTTAATTTTGTTATGTAAAAAATGCTAATTCTAAATGCTAAAAAAATGAGCGACTTTAGGTTCATTTTGGTATTTAATTTTGTTATATGAAAAAAATGTTAATTCTAAATGCTAAAAAAATGAGCGACTTTAGGTTCTTTTTGGTATTTAATTTTGTTATATGAAAAAAAATGCTAATTCTAAATGCTAAAAAAATGAGCGACTTTAGGTTCATTTTGGTATTTAATTTTGTTATGTGAAAAAATGCTAATTCTAAATGCTAAAAAATGAGCGACTTTAGGTTCATTTTGGTATTTAATTTTGTTATGTAAAAAATGCTAATTCTAAATGCTAAAAAATGAGCGACTTTAGGTTTATTTTGGTATTTAATTTTGTTATGTAAAAAATGCTAATTCTAAATGCTAAAAAATGAGCGACTTTAGGTTTATTTTGGTATTTAATTTTGTTATGTAAAAAAATGCTAATTCTAAATGCTAAAAAATGAGCGACTTTAGGTTCATTTTGGTATTTAATTTTGTTATATAAAAAAATGCTATTTAAATGCTAAAAAATGTCGCTGTCTAACGGGTTTCACTGGTTAACAAGCTTGTCAGAGCTGCTCACTGTATTACAAAAATGGTTTTTTTCTGCCAAGTTTGAATCATATCGGACCGAAATTGCGATCGTGATTTGTTTTAATTTTTCGATGAAAATTCGTCAGTAAATTTAGGTCTACCGATGTTTAGTCAAGTGGGAGTGGGTGGGAACAGAGCGAAGTTATTTGGGTTATTTGTTGCCTAGGTAACCGACTTTACAAGCTCCGCCAAGGTGTTAAGTAAACACTGTGTAGGTAGTTGGTAATCCGGCGCGAATTCATAAGCGAAATTCCACTGGTTCGAGCCGTCACGTCGTACCCAGAACCGGGCCTTAGTACCTATTTAGTACCTTAGTACCGGTACTTTTAGGAAGAGAAGTGATTAAAGGAAACATTTTCTGGTGATTTCAGCGAACTATTTTTTTTTAACGTCCGACTATTGTGCACACTTGGGCTAATGCAGACGATGGGATGATTTATAGCGTATGAAAATGCCAAGCCCTCGCCGGGAATCAAACCCGGGTCCTCAGGGTGAAAACCTAGTACGCTATCCACTAGGCCACCGAGGCGGCTAAATCCCAGAGAATGAAATCCCAAAGAGAGCAGGGGTAAAATGGACGGAGGATCGGAAGGAGGATCCATGGGGACAGGATGAGGGAGGTGTGGAGGATTAGAAGGAATAAGACACGAGTCGGAGTACTTTGCGTGATCCAACAGGGTCTATACACAAATAACAATAATAATATATATATATATATATATATATATATATATCGCCACGCAGCTGTCTCGCTAACGTTGTTTCATTTGAAAATCTGCTTATATCACTATTTTTTTTTTTTTTTTAACGTCCGACTATTGTGCACACTTGGGCTAATGCAGACAATGGGATGATTTATAGCGTATGGAAATGCCAAGCCCTGGCCGGGAATCGAACCCGGGTTCTCGGGGTGAAAGCCTAGTACGCTATCCACTAGGCTACAGAGGCGGCTAAATCCCAGAGAATGAAATCCCAAAGAGAGCAAGGGTAAAATGGACGGAGGAGCGGAAGAGGATCCATGGGGACAGGATGAGGGAGGTGTGGAGGATTAGAAGGAACAAGACACGAGTCGGAGTACTTTGCGTGATCCAACAGGGTCTATACACAAATAACAATAATAATAATAATAATTATATATATATATATATATATATATATATATATATATATAATCTCGCCACGCAGCTGTCTCTGATATATATATATATATATATATATATATATATAATCTCGCCACGCAGCTGTCTCGCTAACGTGGTTTCATTTGAAAATCTGCTTATATCACTCTTTTTTTTTTAACGTCCGACTATTGTGCACACTTGGGCTAATGCAGACGATGGGATGATTTATAGCGTATGAAAATGCCAAGCCCTGGCCGGGAATCGAACCCGGGTCCTAGGCAACTAGGCAACCGATGCGGCTCATTCAGCGAACTACCTATGCATAAATCTTTAATCTCCAGCGTTCACACACACACACGCGCGCGCGTGCACACACGTTAATACACATCTAGAACACAATATTTTTGTACACGATTCCCAATACTCTCTGTTCAGACTTTTGTGAGAAAATATGTCTTTTCGAGGTTTACACGCGATTGTCCCTTTTTTTTATTAGATCAGCAGTAAAATAGTATTTAAATGTTTGGGGGGGGGGATGGAGACCAGTAAATTCGATCAGACACGCCCTTGTAAACAAATATAGGGAGGCAAATATTGAAAGTGCCCTTTCAACGCTTTCAGCATACAAGTGAAAGTGTCAGGCGTGAACTAATAAAGGAAATTGCTATATGTTGCGTACATATTGGTTAATTGTGAGGATAAATTTAATTATATTTTTTTCCTTGGTGTTTAACGTCCGACCGTTGTGCACACTTGGGCTAATGCAGACGATGGGATGATTTATAGCGTATGAAAATGCCAAGTCCTGGCCGGGAATCGAACCCGGGTCCTCGGGGTGAAAGTACGCTATCAACTAGGCCACCGAGGCGGCTAATTATATTAAAAAGAGTTATGTTTGTTAGCAAAATTTAATCGAAATAGATGTCACCTTTTTTGGGAAAATTTGTGGCTAGCGAATTTCCATCAGAAAATGAGCCATTAAGAGTGTAAAAACTGTGAACACATGGCAGCTGTTCAACAGGCTGTGGTTAGAAGTACTCGCCGATCAACCAAACAACTTTCGCATCTAAGTGACACATCTGGGGGGGGATACTTGTTTTTGTTTTACGAGGATACCTAAAAACAAAAGTGTTTCAAGCACCCACAACCATTCAAGCCCTAAAACAACGAATTGTAGACTAGGTTGCGGCAATACCTGTCAACATGCTGCGAGAGGTCATGCAAAACTTCCAAAGCAGGCTCCAGGAATGCCTTAACTGCAATGGAGGACATTTGGTAGACGTAGTGGTCAGAAACATTTTTTTTTTTTTATATTACAACTGAGGCGTGCCCCATCTACTAATTTTTCTTTATCATTGTGTTCACTGTGTGCTGGGGTGCAGTCCGACGGCTGGTCCCAATGTGTTTACGGCCTGGAGAGGTCAATTGGCTTGGTCCTCTTCAGCCTTCTTGTGATGTCACTGCGGCATAGTAGTTGGACAATCTCTGTATTATTATGCTGTTCTAACCTGCAATAATGCTTAACCGAGAGCTTTTTAATGACTTCCTGAACAGATTCAACACCTAGGTCCTTATGTATGTTTTCATTTCTCACATACCGAGGGGCGTTGACGATCATTCTCAATACTTTATTTTGAAAAACTTGAATAATTTTACTATTGCTTTTTCTTGTACATCCCCAGAGTGGTGCACCATAGGTCCATATTGGTCTTAGAACTTGCTTGTATAGCAGTATCTTGTTGGCTATCGAAAGTTCTGAATTTCTTCCAATAAGCCAAAACATTTTATTGAATTTGAGCTGTAGCTCTTCTTTTTTCTTTTTTACATGCACCTTCCATCGGAGCTTTGCATCGAGTGTCATTCCTAGATATTTAGCACTGTTTGCATATGTTATACTCCTTTCGTTCTTATAAAAATTAGATAGCGCCTTAACATTATAGTGTTACTTTTCGGAGCCGTGTATGCACAGGGATGTCCTACAATTGAATAGTTCGCTACCAGGTAGCGTTGCTGTAACTTAGTTGCTGATTTTAAAAGGAAAATATTTTCTAAACGCTAAATCATTCTTCGTAATTTGTAATACCAGCGCGAAGAATAGGATACATAACTTACTGAACATGTAAACCAGTTCCCACACCCAGGACCCGCGGCTCCAACATGTCTGCCACTCCGTCATCAGGAAGTTGAAAACGTTATCAATTTATGCCATCCCAGCCTTGTATTTATATTCCACGTACCGGTTCTTAATTAATTCTTTCTATCCAGTCGGTGTAATGTAACAGCTGATTGTAGAATTCGTTTCATAGAAAATCTACGATGGCGGTCACGATACATACAGTAGGCTATGAGGAAACATCTGACATGGTCGTCAAAGTGTTATTGCAGTAATGAAATCTACTACAACTACTTTTTATGGATAAATAAGCTACACCAAATGCAAACTCCCCTAGTATAGGCTCTTCATTTGCTAGTATTTCCTCTAAACCCATCCGATCGTCGATGCAACACTGGGACCTGTCGAGCAAACATTTCGATTCATGTATCACGCGTAGGTTATCAAGTTGAAATTAAGTAGGCATTGATTTCGTTAAGAACAGCTGTTATTTCCTCTAAACCCATCTGATCTTCGATGCTACTCTGAAACCTGTCGAGCAAACATTTCGATTCATATATCACGCGTAGGTTATCAAGTTGAAATTAAGTAGGCATTGATTTCGTTAAGAATAGCTGTTATTTCCTCTAAACCCATCCGATCGTCGATACAACACTGGGACCTGTCGCGCAAACATTTCGATTCATATATCACACGTAGGTTATCAAGTTGAAATTAAGTAGGCATTGATTTCGTTAAGAACAGCTGTTATTTCCTCTAAACCCATCCGATCGTCGATACAACACTGGGACCTGTCGAGCAAACATTTCGATTCATATATCACGCGTAGGTTATCAAGTTGAAATTAAGTAGGCATTGATTTCGTTAAGAACAGCTGTTATTTCCTCTAAACCCATCCGATCGTCGATACAACACTGGGACCTGTCGCGCAAACATTTCGATTCATATATCACACGTAGGTTATCAAGTTGAAATTAAGTAGGCATTGATTTCGTTAAGAACAGCTGTTATTTCCTCTAAACCCATCCGATCGTCGATACAACACTGGGACCTGTCGAGCAAACATTTCGATTCATATATCACACGTAGGTTATCAAGTTGAAATTAAGTAGGCATTGATTTCGTTAAGAACAGCTGTTATTTCCTCTAAACCCATCCGATCGTCGATACAACACTGGGACCTGTTGCGCAAACATTTCGATTCATCATCACGCGTAGGTTACCAAGTTGAAATTAAGTAGGCATTGATTTCGTTAAGAACAGCTGTTATTTCCTCTAAACCCATCCGATCGTCGATACAACACTGGGACCTGTTGCGCAAACATTTCGATTCATCATCACGCGTAGGTTACCAAGTTGAAATTAAGTAGGCATTGAGATCGTTAACAGCTGTTATTTCCTCTAAACCCATCCGATCTTCGATGCTAATCTGAGACCAGTTGCGCAAACATTTCGATTCATATATCACGTAGGTTACCAAGTTGAAATTAAGTAGGCATAGATTTCGTTAAGAACAGCTGTTATATCCTCTAAACCCATCTGATCTTCGATGCTACTCTGAAACCTGTCGCGCAAACATTTCGATACATATATCACGTAGGGTACCAAGTTGAAATTAAGTAGGCATTGATTTCGTTAACAGCTGTTATTTCCTCTAAACCCATCTGATCTTCGATGCTACTCAGAAACCTGTCGCGCAAACATTTCGATTCATATATCACGTAGGTTACCAAGTTGAAATTAAGTAGGCATTGATTTCGTTAAGAACAGCTGTTATTTCCTCTAAACTCATCCGATCTTCGATGCTACTCTGAGACCTGTCGCGCAGACATGTTGAATAGAGGAGGGGTACGAGGTGGAGATAGAAAATTATAAATAGGACGGGCCATACTATTGGTGACCAGTATAGATATAGTTTTTGAAGATCAAGGTTCTCCGAAACGCGTCAACAAAAGTAGAATTGACGAAGCTAGGGAAGGCAGAACATTATACTCAACATAGTGCTTTTATTAGCTCTTAATTGAATTACATTTGAATCAATAAAACAATAATTGGTGTTTTTTTTTAAATTTTAAGGTGAAAAACACATTGAGGCTATTATCGCCTCCCTAAATGTAAGTGTGAGTGTAAAGTGTTAAAGTCGTAAGTGTAGTGTTGTAAGTGTGTGTGTTAAACTCGGGTACCGCGAAAGACGTCTAAATTCTTTCAATAGGTGCATCTAGTCTGCACCCCCTGCAGGGAATAATTAAACTATTTTTTTTATAGACCGTGATATCATTTCTTCAGTGCAGGCGCACCTGGTTTTCAATTATCTTCATAGTTCCATAAGCTTTGCAACTGGTCGTATTCTGATTGAACTATCAGCTCAGTTTGATACTCTTGGAACTTTTGTATATTTATAACACACACAGCGGTACCGATAAAATGGTTAGTGTTTTGGTTCAGCCTGACCTTTGTGGACCTGTTTAGATCTTACCATGATGGCTCCCAGGTTTTCCAGTTCGCTAATAGATCAGAAATCGCGAACTCTCGACACGCGGGTCATCGGAACGTCGGTTGTCATAGCAACGTGCTTTGTGAAATATTAATTCCGATCGCGTATCGGCTACTCAAATCAGTATTCACAAGATAAGATAGGAAAGCGGGCGTAAACTTTTAATCCGCACTGCTTTACGTTGTTATCGATACTGGATAAAATAATAGGACTGGTCTGTCTGTAGCGACAATACTTCGAGAACTGCTCCTTGTTTACCGGCTGCTTGGGTAACTGCTGGCATTTGTAGTGGAATGCAGGATGTGAATAAATCAATAGCCAACATGAAGTGGAAACGTCAGCGCTGGCCGTTGAAAAGGAATGATCATCGATAATGAGTGAAACAAAGAATTCGACCTTTTGTTTCTGCACACCTGGCGTCGAGTGTAACAGCGTTTTGAATTCCGAATATATCGGTGAAAGGCGTTGCGCCTTAGGGTGGCTTCGGTTTAATTCTCAGAAAGTACTTTGGGAATTAAGAACCGCCATTATGTATTCAGGTCACTTTTATATACTGTATTAACAAAAGTGTTTAGGACGTCTTTCTTAATATAAGCGGATTTCATTGCCGTAACCAAGTTTTAAGTATAAACCATTTTCTTATCGATCTCGGTGTTAAGCTGTAATCATTGTTCAAATCTTAATTTTGTTTATACAAATCGTTTTCTTGATTGATGATATATTGTTCTCCGGGAGCTATAAAAGTCCAGGCGTTACCTGGTTTATCAGGTCGGCCGTGGATGAGAGAGAGAGAGAGAGAGAGAGAGAGAGAGAGAGAGAGAGAGAGAGAGAGAGAGAGAGAGAGAGAGAGAGAGCGAGAGAAAGCATGAGTGTATGTGTGAGTGTGAGCGTGCGTGTGTGTGAGCATGAGTGTATGTGTATTGTGTGTGTGTGTGTGTGTGTGTGTGTGTGTGTGTGTGTGTGTGTGTGTGTGAAAGAGAGAGAGAGAGAGAGAGAGAGAGAGAGAGAGAGCATGAGTGTATGTGTGAGTGTTTGTGTGTGCGCGCGCGTGTGTGAGAGAGATCATGAGTGTATGTGTGTGTGTGTGTGTGTGTGTGTGTGTGTGTGTGTGTGTGTGTGTGTGTGTGTGTGTGTGTGTGTGTGTGTGTGTGTGTGTGTGTGTGTGTGTGAGAGAGAGAGAGAGAGAGAGCATGGGTGTATGTGTGAGTGTGTGTGTAAGAGAGAGAGAGAGAGAGAGCGTGCGTGCGCGCGCGTGTGAGAGAGAGAGCATGAGTGTATGTGTGAGAGTGTGTGTGTGAGAGAGAGGGGGAGAGAGCATGAGTGTATGTTTGTGCGTGTGAGTGCGTGCGTGTGTTTATGAGAGCATGAGTGTATGTGTGAGTGTGTGTGAGTGTGCGTGCGTGTGTGTGAGAGCATGACTCTGTGTGTGTGTGTGTGTGTGTGTGTGTGTGTGTGTGTGTGTGTGTGTGTGTGTGTGTGTGTGTGTGTGTGTTTTTATTTAAGGTACTGTATTAAAGAAGGTTCGAGCCTCGTTCATACCATTGATTTTTCCGCGCTTTGCGTCTTATTATTGTAAATAAACACAATTCAGGTTGTTAATGTATTCCAAAAACTGTTTTACGTAAAATTTGAAATTCGATTTATAAATTTAGGTCTTCCTTGAAGAATGTTCCTGAAGTAGAATTATTTTGGAAGCATAATGTATTAAGGCTATGCTATTTCGGTATATCGAAAAGATTAAAAAACATCGAGTTAACCGGTGACCCGGATTCATCAGATTTCCATTTGAAAATGAGCCATATCGTGTAACATCCATATCAGGGGACTACGAACCTGAACACACTAGATCAACGGTGCCCAAACTAAGGGGCGCGGGAGTGCCGACGACGTCAAGCTTTGTGTTTTCTCGACTGCAAAAAAATGGAAAACTGAAAATATCTCAAGAAATATGTTGTGAAATTCCACAAAACTGCTTCACAAGCAACTGTAAATTTACACGAAACAGATATTTTCGAAATAAAGTTAATAGCGACGGACAACGCAGCCGTGCTGAGCTCGCGTTACTACTGGAACTACGGCGTGTGTCTGCCAAGGACGAATGTGTTTGGAAAATGTAATGAAATAAACAAACCTTCCTGTGTAATAATTATATTGCATCGGAAGAAAAGATAAAAGCGTGTATAAGGGAGTTGAACATTTTTCTCACGTTTACACAGTTTTCTCTTTTTCTTCTTTCACTTTTTCCACGTTTTCGTCGGTTGTTGATGTGCTGGGGCGTCCAGGGCGTTCGTCATCTTCACGGCCTTCTTGGAAACGCTTATACCACTCGTAAATTCTTGCTTTACTCATAGCAGACTCACCGTAGGCTGTTAACATTTCTTGCCGCCTCGGTGGCCTAGTTGATAGCGTACTGGGCTTACACCCCGAGGACCCGGATTCGATTCCCGGCCAGGGCTTGACATTTTCATACGCTATAAATCATCCCATCGTCTGCGTCAGCCCCCATCGTGCACAATAGTCGGACGTTAAACACAAAAAAAAATCTTTTTCATCTTTAGAATTATTATTATTAGGCACAAGCAAATTACAAAGAGCTTTTTCATTTCAATTTAATATTTTGTGGTCCTGTTTTACTAATATAAGTGTGTGTGTGTGTGTGTGTGTGTGTGTGTGTGTGCGCACGCGCGCATGCGTGTGTGAGCATGAGTGTATGTGTGAGTGTGTGTGTGTGTACGTGAGTGTGTGCGCGAGCGCGTGTGTGTAAGCATGAGTGTATGTGTGTGGGGGGGGCGGAGTGCTGGAGCGTGCGTGCGTGTGTGTGTGGGTGTGTATGTGTGAGCATGAATATGTGTGTGTGTGTGTGCGCGCGTGTGTGAGCATGAGTGTATTTGTAAGTGTGTGTGTGTGTGTGTGTGTGTGTGTGTGTGTGTGTGTGTGTGTGTGTGTGTGTGTGTGTGTGTGTGGATGGGTGTGCGAGCGCGTGTGTGAGCATGAGTGTATGTGTGTGGGGGTGCGTGAGCGTGCGTGCGTGCGTGCGTGTGCGTGCGTGTGTGTGTGTGTGTGTGTGTGAGCATGAGTGTATTTGTAAGTGTGTGTGTGTGTGTGTGTGTGTGTGTGTGTGTGTGTGTGTGTGTGTGTGTGTGTGTGTGTGTGTGTGTGTGTGTGTGTGTGTGTGTGTGTGTGTGTGTGTGTGTGTGTGTGTGTGTGTGTGTGTGTGTGTGTGTGTGTGAGAGAGAGAGAGAGAGAGAGAGAGAGAGAGAGAGAGTGAGGGTGTGCGCTCGCGCGCGTGTGTGTATGCGTGCGCTTGTGTGTGTGCATGAATGTATGTGTGTGCGTGCGTGCGTGTGTGTAACTGAAGGAGATCCTTTAATAAAAACGTTAAGGAACCGCTGGGACCTTTAAGCTCATCAGCTGCTTCCATAAAACTCCCTTTAAAGTTAACATTTTGAAAATCTGACTTTATATAGCGTTAAAAACTGTATAAATTAACATTCAAAAACGGAATTTACTCCAATGGCGGTTTTTTCGTGCTAAATTGAGTGTTCTAACATACGCAGATTACCAGACTGAAATAATATTTTTTTAAAATGTATTTTTTTGTAAATCCGCTCCCATCACGTCAGTTGAAACATCTGTAGGCGGTGATTTCTACGCGGTCTAGTAAACGTGGATGATTTTTAAAAGAGTTATTTGCATGGAATCACGAATAAATTGATCGGTCGGACGTTGGTCACCAGAAAATTCGTTCTGGAACTTTACAGAAAGAAATTCGAGGTCGAAGTTAATTCTTAGTGAGTGATGCATAATGTATCAGGTTATTTCTGTCTGTCGGTCAGAATTGGAATAAAACATCGAGATAGTTGATCTTCTGAGTGTGATAACTGTAGTTTGGCGCGAGCCTGTCTGTCATGCGCCTGTAGCGGCTAAACGGTAAGTAGGCCCTAGACCTGTGGTCGGCAAACTTGTCATCCAAAAGAGCCAAATATAAAAAATAGAAAATTGAAGTTTATTCAAAGAGCTATTTTTTTAAACTTAAGCTTTGCTTTAGTAGAGACATTTTTATAGAAATAATTAGAATTAAAAGTACACTCTCGAGCTTGCCTTTGCTAAATATGTATTAGTTTAACTAACGGTACATTAAATAAAACTTGGTACCATACTTATATAAAGACAATATTTATTTAAAAATATAACAAGTTAAATAATATAAAAGGTTTCCTTAAAAAAAAAACTACAAATACTCCACTAATGTGAACAATGGCCTTGCATTTCCTTGGAAAGTGAGGGTGTCAGGTTTGTATGTTGTCTCTAAATCGGTATAAAGACGCTCGAATTTTGAGCTCCACAGTTCTTTATTTTTTAAATCCAGCAACCGCATTTCAATGTTACCAATATCAATATTAAAGGGCGAAAACTTTATTTCTGTTACCGCGGCGTTCAGAGGTTTTTTAACAAAGACAAACGTCGCGTTGCTGTTTTTAAAGTCTGATGAGAAAAGCTTCCTTCATATTTAACAGTGTTGTTCTGAAATAGCAAATGTCAATATTGGACTTATTTTCTCGACAATATTTCAATAGGCATGGAAGTGTATTAGTGTTTCTCTTTCAAAATGTTCGGCAAAGGCAACATTTTGTTGTTTTCGAATGAAATTACTTCTAACGTCGAAAAAAATGTCTGTAGGCTTGCGTTTCAAAAAGTTTACTCGTCTCTTACAAGGCAAGTTAATAAATAATATTCCGTGCCTGTACTAAAGATTTCGTGGAAGAGCCGCAGCCAAGGAGTTAAAGAGCCTCGGTTTGCTGATCAATGCCCTAGGAGGTCAAAAATTTGATCAAAAGCTAGCGTCAATCGATTCAATCATGCATGATTGACTGTCTAGGAACCCGTTTAACACTTAAACGAAGGATTGACGGAAATTGATAGAACTTTGAATGACTCAAGCGGGTGCCGAAATGTTCATGAGGGAAGCGGTTTCTTGTATACCACTCGTTGGACCAACATCGTTTCTTCATTTGTTTTCCCACTTGATGACTACCAGTGTAACTGCAAGAAAGGCCAAATGTATTCGATACAGTTCCAAACTGATATACTTTCCGAGTCGGAAACTAAATTCAGAATGAGTTTTGATCAAACGATTGAAGGGTTGATTGAGGCGTGTGTGACTGACTGGACTGAAACCGTTCGATAAAGCAGCTCGATCGTGTAGCGCCTGCTGTAAATTGGGAAACTTAAAAGTTGAAAGTTTTGGCATGCGTGATAAGGCACGCTTGTTTATAAGCTATCGGAGCGTCTTCTTTAGTGTTTGGATATATTTTGATAATTAAGAATGATGATTTATGCACTTTTTAACGCTGATTATAATTAGATTTTTTAAAAAAATAATCTCGTTGACCAGATGGAAGCGAAATTGCAAAAGTTTTTTTTTATCTTCTCCTCTTGAATATAAACTACACAGGGACCTACCAACTCAGTACTTTGAGTTATTACAATCATATATTAAAGGAAGGTACTTTCGAGTTCGTCATGGCTGTGAGTACTCAAAATTAAAGAGGATAACAGCAGGTGTACCGCAAGGTAGTGTCCTTGGACCTGTGCTCTATTTGTTGTATACACGAGATATTCCAGAGTTTGCTGATTCAATTGTTGCCACATTGCTGATGACACCGCTATCCTTGCTGTTGATGATTGTGTTGAAAAGGCCACGAATAAACTACAAAATGCAATGGATAGGATAAGTACCTGGACAAAGTGCTGGCGAGTTAAACTGAATGAGACAAAATCAGTGCATATAAACTTTACCAATAGGAAGATTGCCGCCCAGCCATTGTTTATCAATGCTCAAGCTGTTACTTACTCCAATGCCAAATACTTGGGGATGACCCTGGATACGAAGCTCAAGTGGAAAGTCCACGTAAAGAAAAAGGTTGAAGAGCTAAGAATAAAATATAGAAAACTTTACTGGCTGCTTGGACGTAACTCTGAGCTTTCAGTGTAGAATAAAATTTTAATATATAAACGAATATTGAAACCAGTCCATACATATGGTTTGCAATTGTGGGGTTGTACAAAACCGTCGAATATAAAAATAATCCAAAATTTCCAAAACAAAGTCTTGCGAGGAATAGTCAATGCCCCATGGTATATTCGTAACAATGATTTACATCGGGACTTAAACATCAGGCTTGTCACAGATGTTAAAAAATGTGCAACTAGTCATAATCTACGGTTTCTTACGCATGAAAATTGTGAGATGGAGGCAGTACGTGAAGTGGCCGGCAACGTTCGCCGCCTCAAGAGGACTAAACCTCATGAACTGCTCCACTGATGTGAAGGAAGTTATTAATGTAATAGCTATCCTACAAATGTGATTTTGTTGTAGATGTAAACCATTAGTCGATCTTGTAAAGAGTGGTTATGAGTATTAAATAGAAAATTAAAAAAAATAATAATAAACCTTACCCTCTTATT
>CM040186.1:116027433-116034933 GCA_022606455.1 Callitettix versicolor | reverse complement strand
TTTATTACAATCGAGTTATTGGTTAAAAAAACTAAAAACCTAACCTTACCGTTTTACCTTAAAAATTGTTTTTACCGTTTTGTGTCCTAACCTAACCTTTTTTAGAATTCTTCATCATTTTTCTAATAATAATTAGCCCTATATGTAACCCGGTTATCTTTTGACCTAAAGAAGAAACACAAAAACCTTTTTTTTTGTCGTTAAAAAAAAGGTAGAGTTCTAAAAAAAATTAACCGTTCCCGGAAACATTTTATTATTAATTTTTCTTTATCCTGATCCACAATTTTGGAACATCCTGTTCCACACACTTAATAATCGAGTTATTGGTTAAGAAAACTAAAAACCTAACCTAACCTAGCAGGTGTTGTAGACGCCTACCAAGAAATTGTGTCCTAACCTAACCTTTTTTCAAATTCTTCCATCATCTTTCTAATTAATAATTAGCCATATATATAACCGTAACCGAGTTATCCTTTGACCTAAAGAAGACATACAAAAACCGTTTTGTTTGTCATTAAAAAAAAGGTAGAGTTCTAAAAAAATTAACCGTTTCCGGAAAAAGTTTTATTATTAATTTTTCTTTATCCTGATCCAAAATTTTGGAACATCCTGTATATAAAAACTGACGACTAACCAAACCTACTAGTCTGAGCTCATGCTTACGGTGCGCGTGATCCTCCCGTATCAGATACGTGGCCGCGCCAGTGATCAGTCGCATGTTTTTATCAATTTAATATAGCTGATAGCAGCCTTCAAAGTAATTTGAAAGTAGTGTACCGAAAACAAAGTTCGTTATGAAATAACCAGCTGATAAAAACAAGCCATGTGCTGATAAACAGTCGCGGATAAGCGAAGGCGGACCTTGTATTACGACCGTACGGACTTTTTATATTTGTCGTTTTAATTAAGGCTATCATCGCTTGAAAATATTTAGGGCATCAGAGAGCGAAACTCTGCTTGCATGCTAGTAAGAGACGGTGATCGCTGTACCAATCTTTTAGGAATCGATAGTTTCATTTCGATTTTTTTTTAAATCGATATGTTTATTCCGATCGACCAATAAGTGGTAGTTTTGCATCTCATTGACTTTACTACAGTCAAGTTATCAATGCAAATGCAAGTTATATTTATGTATTTGTTGCCGAATTCAAAGCAAATGAAGCCGCCTAGTTGATAGCGTACTGGGCTTTCACCCCGAGGACCCGGGTTCGATTCCCGGCCAGGGCTTGGCATTGTCATACGCTATAAATCATCCCATCGTCTGCATTAGCCCAAGTGTGCACAATAGTCGGACGTTAAACAAAACAAAAAAAAAAACCAAATGAATGATAAACAGGAAGATGGTGAACTTGTAGGTATACAGAAGTGCTGTGATAGTAGCTGTCGCGGCGGTGATAAGACGACTATTGAGCGAAAGTGGCACTTGAAAGTTTCGGCGTACAGTATCTTTGTTTTACCGTGAAACATTGCAACCAACACAAAGCGAGTTTGTTTACATCGTTGGATTCCGGCAACCTCCACGTCGAGTGTTTGTCGTTTCCGCAACAATAAGTGGAATCAAGTAGTGTACGTAATTCCTTGTGCAACGAGAAACAATACTTTAACGGGAAAAGTTGCGTTTTACTTTTTCGATGTATTGATATGTCATGTGCTGATATAAAACGACCTGAACAAAGAGAAACAAATGTGCGAGTGAGAGGTCGAGTCCCCACTCTCTAATCACAGCTTCCTCCTTGT
Source organism: Callitettix versicolor (assembly GCA_022606455.1). NCBI lineage: Eukaryota > Metazoa > Arthropoda > Insecta > Hemiptera > Cercopidae > Callitettix > Callitettix versicolor. Next base: position 116,033,196 of record CM040186.1, on the reverse strand, counting down.
CGCTGAGTACGGTTGTAGTTACGGTTGTAAACATCTCTCACCGTCATCCACCCATTCGTTGGCCTCGTTAATAGCGTAAAGTATGGAGGACCGTTTTTTATAAACATAAGTAAAACTATCAATACAGAGCGATACAAAACTGTACGGCAGTATCTCAAGAGATGCTTTTGAACGTAAAGATACGGAACATGTTTGTGTACATATGTGTACGGAAACGTTTCATTTGCCCACTAGCCGCCATGTTGTTTTTTTAAACAAACTATTATATCTAGAACTGTTCGACCAATAAAATTCAAACTTCGCGTGCTTCTTTACCCGATAGGAAAAAATGACCACAGATTGAGTCGATTCAAGATGGCAGACGATTAAAGATTTTAAACCAAAATGAACCAATAATGGTAAATTTTATAAAGTATGTAGGTTAAGGTGGGAGGACCGTTTTTTATAAACATAAGTAAAACTATCAATACAGAGTGATACAAAACTATACGGCAATATATCACGAGATGATTTTGTACGTAAAAATACGGAACAGGTTTGTAGGCCTATACATATATGTACGGAAACGTTTCATTTGCCCACTAGCCGCCATTTTGTTTTTTTTTTTTTAACAAACCATTATATCTGGAACTGTTCCACTAATAAAATTCAAACTTCGCGTGCTTCTTTACCCGATAGGAAAAAAATAACCACAAATTGAGTCGATTCAAAATGGCGGACGTTCAAAGATTAAACCAAAATTTTAAAGTAACGGCGAAAATTTTTTAGGCGAAAAGCACATAAGGCTATTATCGTCTCCCTAAATGTAAGTGTGAGTGTAAAGTGTTAAAGTCGTAAGTGTAGTGCATTTTTTTTTTAACGTCCGACTATTGTGCACACTTGGGCTAATGCAGACATGGGATGATTTATAGCGTATGAAAATGCCAAGCCCTGGCCGGGAATCGAACCCGGGTCCTCGGAGTGAAAGCCCAGCACGCTATCAATTAGGCCACCGAGCAGTGTTGTAAGTGTAAGTGTGTGTTAGACTCGGGTACCGTGTGGGACGTCTAAATCCTCTCAATAGGTGCAGCTACTCTGCATCCCATTTAATAAAAATCGTTGTCAGAGTTCGTATTTTCAATGCAATTTGAAAGTGTAAAATGCTAGTGCGTGAAATCAGGATTTCAAAAAAAAGACGAAAATTACTTTCGGAAATTCGCTGCAATCACGTCGGCGAGACAGCTGCGTGCAGCGATTATTTGAGACGGCACGATTGGTTGAGGAACTACCGCTTGAATACAACAGCGGGATCCACACTGTGTTGTGCATGGTATATTAGCCTAATTAATAATTTGGGCTGTAGTAATGACCACAGTTTATTGGCGTGCTTACGTCATTGGTGTAACTTAAGAACCGCCCACAACATTAGTCTGACATTTAAAAAGTTTGTGTTTGAAAACAAGGCTAATTAACGTCCATCTTAATACATTACTGCTGGCGCGTCTGATTTAGTTTGTTATGCATCTCTTCATTTGGCAATATTAGCTTTTTTGACGTCCACACTTCGATGGATGAGCGTTAACGGTAAGGGAAAAGCAACAGGAGTAACTGCGGCTCGAAGTAAGAACCTTAAGGTGCGCGGCTCAGAGACCCAGCAGACTGACCGGTGCTTTAGCCACGTCGACCACCGAGTCTTCTGGCAGTGTGTACGGAAATATTTTTAGCTAATTTCGATTGGACAATGACCTATTGGAGCAGCCATTATAGTAAAACCCAGTTCCGGGAATTGATAAGCACAGTTTCTGAACCCTGTATCGCTTTTGAGGAGTCGTTACAATTGTATAACTTATATAATTTTTCGAATGTTAACGGTATCGTAAAAAAGGGATCTAGGGTTCAGGATCGGTGCACATCAGGTGCCGGGAGTGAGTTTTACCATAATGACCGTTCCAGTGGAAATTTATTAAAAATCTCGTACCTAGTGCCTAATATTGACAACATTATTAATTTGCGTTTTAACACACACACACACACCCTCCCTCTCTGTCTATCGGTCTGTATCTCTCTCTCTCTCTCTCTCTCTCTCTCTCTCTCTCTTACACACACACACACACATTCTCTCTCACACACCCCTCTCTCTCTCTCTCACAAACACACTCTCTCTCACACACACAAAAATTCTCTCTCTCTCACACACACAAAAATTCTCTCTCTCTCACACACACACACACATTCTCTCTCACAAACACTCCCTCTCTCTCTCTCACACACACACACACACACACCCCCTCTCTCTCTCTCTCTCTCTCACACACACACACACACACACACACATACCCTCTCTCTCTCTCTCTCTCTCGCTCACACACACACACACATTCTCCCTCTCTCTCTCTCTCTCTCTCTCTCTCTCTCATATACACACAAACACACATACACACACACACCCTCTCTGTCTATCGGTCTGTCTCTCTCTCTCTCTCACACGCACACACACCATCAAATAAAAATTCCCAGTTCATTCCTATCAACAAAAGTAACAATATTGGTCGCATTACTTTTCCACCACTCTGTATTTATACAAATAGTGAAAACATCAGTGTCTGCATCACAGGAAATCAGTTGAGAGAAAATGTGATAATGGAAGCTGCAGGCGCCGTGTGTTTGCATTTAGGCCTAGGCTACTTGTTATCAGTAAGGTCTACTGCATTTTGTGTTAACTCCAAAACCAACAACAAATACACAACCGGTAGCCTTCACTGAACGTTTACATTACAGACGAGGTTAAAGTGAGATGTTAAAACTTAATTAAATAATAACTGAGACTATACAATACACTCCTTCATCGTACATTACTTGTTGCTGAAAGCTTACTGCACGATAATCGGTTGTTAATTAATTCAACATCTGCTGTTTTTATCGGTGAACACCTATCAAAACAATGCGTGGAAATCACATTCCAGTACCCTCAGGTGTGTGTGTGTGTGTGTGTGTGTGTGTGTGTGTGTGTGTGTGTGTGTGTGTGTGTGTGTGTGTGAGAGAGAGAGAGAGAGAGAGGGATAATGTGTGTGTGTGTGTGCGCGCGCGCGCGCGTTTGTGAGGCGATTTTCTCTGCCAAGTCAACAACAAATAGATTTGAATTAATCTTTTGTAGAACTCTGAATTGTTTCTAGGACCCCAGTCGTTTTGTACAATTCCCAGTCGTTTGTAGAATTGCCAGTGGTTTTAAAAATCTCCAGTCGTTTGTATAATTCTTAGTTGTTTGTAGAATTCCCATTTGTTTATTGTTTGTTTTATTATTACTATTCTCATCGTCCATACTTTATGCCAGTTAAGAATAATGAGGACGAGGGATCAGTGTTAACCAATTAGGGAAAAGATATTCCCCTTGTTTTTCCCTTACCGTTAATTGTTTGTAGAATTCCTATTTTGTAGAATTGTTAATTGTTTGTAGCATCTTCAAGTGTGTGTAGAATTCCCGATGGTTTTTGTAGTTTTTATTATGAATCCACAATGTTTTTAAGCCCTGATCATAAATCCGCTATCTTTTGTAGAATGCCCATTTGATTTTGATTCCCCAGTCGTGATTCTGTTGGGGCTAAATCATAATTTTTTATCTTACACTTTTTTTGAAAATCTGATTTCACCATCGTCAGCGTTAAAATATACTTAAATGAGCGTTTAATTTTTCCAAATTACACAGAAATTCGGACAACGTCAAGCCAGGTAATTTTCTGTCTGCGTCATTTATAGGTTATAAAAGGAACAAACCAGTGTTGGCTTTGTATAGTCCGATTTCAGACTTGGAATGAGAACCACCTCGAAGATGCCAGATAAGATTTTGGTGAAACGTTGAAACAATGTGCCTTCTAGAAACATCGATGTCGAAAGGATGACCATGCGTTTTCATGCAATTCATATAAAAATCCGTTTGTTTTCACCCCGAGGACCCGGGTTCGATTTCCGGCCAGGGCTTGGCATTTTCATACGCTATAAATCATCCCATCGTCTTGCATTAGCCCAAGTCTGCACAATAGTCGGACGTTAAACACACAAAAAAAAAAAAAATAATAATAATAATAATAATAATGGAACTCTTTACCAAAAAACTGAAACACTATCAGACACAATAGGAAAAAGGAGAATTGATTTTTATGGGCACATCCTCCGAATGGACAAAAAAATAGACTAACCAAAAACATATTTGACTACTTTCGCAGTAGAAGAGCCAAATCACTTTGGTTTAGAGAAACGGAGAAAGACATAACAGAACTGCAGATCACTGACACTATGCTCATGGACAGAACAGCCAAAACAATAACCAAGGACAAGAAACAACGGTTCCAAGGCAAAGTCAAATCCAAGCGAACGATCCAAATCTCTGACGAAGAAAGAAAAGCAAGATCACAACGAATGAAGCAATACTGGGCTACGAGGAAGGCACAGAACATTGAGAAGTGATTGATTTGGTGTACCCCAAAGTTGGGTGAAACAAATAAAGAGAATAATAATAATGATCCGTGACGGAACGCGCTCGCGTGCGCGTGCGTAAGCGTATACTTCTACAAAGCTCTTTATTTACATTGTTACAAATTTAATATGAAATTAATGTTACACTATTCTAATGAGACCGGCCATTTTTTACTATCTGAGCATATGTAAACTCGTCAAGGCCAGTCTGTTCCCTGTAATTACCCCTCCCCTCCCCTCCCCTCCCCCCTCGTCCTGCGGAGTACAGTCGAAACTTTCTTGGTTTGTTGTCTTCAAAGTAGCTTGTTTATTGTTAATTTAATTTATTGCTTTCGGATTATCAAACTTACAGTTGAAATTAGGCCCGATAGAGGTGTTTTAATGCAACGAAAAACGACTTGTGTTTATCGTTCACGGCCGTACCTTTGTGTCTAAACGATAAGTTGAAAATGTGGGTTCAAAATGGAGTAAAAAAACAATTTGAGACAGTGTTCACGCGTGATGAAAGTATTCTATACTTTTCGTATTGTGTATTAATTTACATGACTCGGTGATCGATGTGGCTAAAGCACCGGTTAGTCTGCTGCGTCTCTGAACTGCGCACTTTAAGGTTCTTAGTTCTAGCCGCAGTTACTCCCGCTGCTTTTCCCTTTCCGTTAAAGCTACCTCTCGTCTTCATTAGTCTAACTGGCATAAAATATGGACGTTAATGAAAAAAATTGATGTTCATTTCCACCCTCGATTCTGTGGAAACTCGGTGGTCGATGTGGCTAAAACACCGGTTAGTCTGCTGCGTCTCTGAGCTGTGCACCTTATGGTTCTCACTTTGAGCCGCAGTTACTCCCGGTGCTTTTCCCTTACCGTTAACGCTGATCCCTCGTTAAGCACAAAAAAAAACCATGAAAAATTAAATGTTTTATTTTTTATTGCATTCGGTTTTCCTCAGTTTTTTTATTAACGAATTTTTATTAGAAAAATGAACTTGGAGCGGCCATCACGCTAAGTCCCGGACCCGGGACCTTGAAATGAGCACCGATCCTGACCTATAATTCTTTTTTTGAGAGGTAGTTAAAATTCGTGTGTGTGTGTGTGTGTGTGTGTGTGTGTGTGTGTTTTTTGCAGTTTGTGATTCGATTTGTTTGAAATTTTGCACGATAATCGATTATAGTATTGGCTAGGTTCGTTTTTGTTCGTTTCGAATTGGCGGCCATTTCAAGTTTTTAAAGATTCATAACTCTTTTGTCGTAAACGTTTTTGAAAACCTGATTCACCTTCGTAATCAGCGTTAAAAAGTACGTAAATTAGCATTTCGAG
>CM040186.1:115999933-116017433 GCA_022606455.1 Callitettix versicolor | reverse complement strand
ATCTGCCTTCCCTAGCTTCGTCAATTCTACTTTTGTTGACGCGTTTCGGAGAACCTCCATCTTCAAAAACTATATCTATACTGTTCACCAATATTATGGCCCGTCCTATTTATAATTTTCTATCCCCACCTCGTACTCCTCCTCTATTGAACACGTGTACATTAAACCTGACGTGCTCGCTTCTGATTGGCTCCTTTCAAACTTTCTCTTCAACGGTCGTCCCTCCTGTTAATTTGTGAAAATTTTTAGATTATTAAAAGTAATATCTGCTTGCGACGATATATGTTCATGTATTATGTTTTCTCCCTTTAATTTAGATTTAAAAATTTCCAAGTTCTCTAAAATGTTCATACGTCTTCCTTTTTCTGTCATATGTAGTACCTTCATTGAGTTTTCTATTTCTCGAGGTATGTGTCCCTCTTTTATTTAATGTGACGCATAATTTGAATCATTTTTGCCGTATTTGAATGATCTTACATGTTCTTTAAACCTAGTTCTAAATTTTCGTCCCGTTTGTCCTATGTATACTGCCTCACATCCACACTGTATTCTGTATACCCCATTCTTACTATATTTGTCCTTTTCTTGTATATTCTTTGTCAGTTTGTTTCTTATCATAATTTATAGCCATTGCTATGTCTACATCATATTTTCTAAAAAAATCTTGAATTTATATGCCTCTTTCCCCGTAATTTAGCCCATTTTCGTTTTTTATCCTCTCTTTATCGCTGTTTTCTTCCTCTCTCTTTCTTTTAATTCTTCGTAACAGATTTCTTATAATTTTTAGGAGTATATATGTAGGTTTTGAAGATGGAGGTTCTCCGAAACGCGTCAACAAAAGTAGAATTGACGAAGCTAGGGAAGGCAGATCATTATACTGAACATAGTGACGTATAGCGATTTTATGAAAGAAGTCCTAACGTCTTTTTCTTTTCGTTCGTGTACCAATAAAGAAAGTTATGGTTGCCACATGTTTCATAGTGCTATAATACTGTTCAACTTCTTGCTGTACACTGTTGTTTATTATTCGTATATAATGTAAAATACGAATAATATACGAACTGTGAAGGTCGCACGGGCCCACTGGAACGAATAAATTGCCATTTTAAATTAGAATCCAAAAATGAAAACGAACCCTGACTGCCGTGATATGTTTTTTCGTATTTTCTACGAAAAAAAAAGTAATTTATTACGACGGTGAAACGAAAAGTTATGATTTTTTTAAAGTTTTGAAATGTTCCAACGGCTTGCTCTCTTTTTTTTAAATGCAGACGATGGGATGATTTATAGCGTATGAAAATGCCAAGCCCTGGCCGGGAATCGAACCCGGGTCCTCGGGGTGAAAGCCCAGTACGGTATCAACTAGGCCACCGAGGTGCTCTTCTTAATCGAATGATTATTTGACGGACATACAGTCTCAAATCAGACATTCAAAATCACCATTGTATAGTCTGCGATAATATTTAACTAATAAATTGATGGATTACGGAAAACAGTTTTAGTGTGCTTTGAATTATTTCCGTTAGGCTAATAAAAAAAAAGCAGTTAATTAAAACTAAATAAATTATAATAATCTCGACTTGTTTGTTTAAAGTCAAGAACGCAAATATTTCATTATTATCGATAAACTAACAATTAAAAGTTATGCTAATAATGATTTATTTCTTATTAATTCCTATTCATCGACAACAATAGTAACGCGCATGGCCTTCGTTAATATCGAACAGCTGTTGGCTGAAAATCAGCTGTTTTGGTGTACTTCCGCTCTGTCAGCACTGTAGCACAAAACTTAGCGCGGCACGCGGCTTGTACTGTTGACGTGATGGGAGCAAATTTTCAAAAAGTGTGTTTATTCCGACAGTCGAATCAGAGTTGCAAGAAAGCGCAGTGTGGAAGAGTTACGATTTTTTTGAAAGTTTGAAATGGCCTCCATTTTGAAAAGATTTCGCTGTTTCTTCGTCGCATTGTTTTGCAAAATTCTATTCTTCCGTCGTAACCGCCGTTAAAATTTGCATATATTAGCGTTTTTAATTTTAAAAAATGCATTGTACAATGCTAAATTGTACTGTTTTTAACGCAGAAGGTGAAATACGATTTTCAAAAAAAGTTCAGGATAAAAATAATTAGTTGGTATCGATGTGATGCGGAAAAAATCGATAACGACGTTTTGAACGAAATCGTTACATCGATATTTAAACTAATTGAACGATTTTGTTTAAATTCGGCTCGTAGGTCTGGTTGCATGTGTTTCGGGACAATTTTTCAACTTTACAAAACATTTTTGAGGCTCCTTGGACAGAAAAGCCTTTAAAAATGGTATTTGTCCTGAATTGGCTTCCTTTTTATGACAAATTTTAATCAAAATGCGATAAGCCTCGGTGGTCTAGTTGATAGCGTACCGGGTTTTCACCCCGAGGACCCGGGTTCGATTGCCGGCCAGGGCTTGGCATTTGCATACGCTATAAATCATCCCATCGTCTGCATTAGCCCAAGTGTGCACAATAGTCGGACGTTAAAAAAATCAAAATGCGATAAAATTGTCGTTACTCGACTACCAACTGGCATATTTTAAATTTTTTAACGACCCGTCAGACAAGTCAGGATTCAAGGTCATTTCAAGATAACCAGGTTCGTCTTTGCAAAAATTTAGTATATAATTATCCAAAAATTGTTAAACGTTGAGGCGTTGTGTATAAACGCACTAGAATGATAACCCTTATGAGAGGTGTGAGCGTCGCTACTGGTAGCACCTTGCGGCAGTGTTATAGTTAGACAATTGTACTGTCTATTTTCTCAAACCTCTTCTCCCCATGTCCTCTCAGCATGCATTCGTAGCGGCAGATAGTGCAACTACTTGGACTTTAGCCTCTTTTATCGAGCACGCTTTCTATAATGGTGGCTGTACTTCTACTGTAGAACGTTTGTATTCAGCGGGTTCAGGCTGTTGTAGAAAAATACTCAAAATGGCGTACTTTTTAGAACAGAATCAACGTGTCCGTTTTTAAGCAAATTTTCATTGGAAAATGGAGCGGCCATCTTTGTATGACAAAGATATGTTTGAAAATCTGATTTCACTGTCGTTATCAGCGTTAAAAACGGCGTAAACTAACGTTTTTAGTTTTAAAAATCTGTTTTTAATTTCACGGCGGTCAGGGTTGGTTTTCGTAATTTCAGTGGTTTGAAAGTTAATGCTAATTAATGATGGTGGAAATCATTCAAAAAGATGGAAACATAAAAAACAATACTTTCGGAAATCCGCTTCCATCACGCCAGCGAAATAGACTTTTGTACTTATGTAGTAGTTATACTGGTTATTTATTCATGTTTTTTTCTGTTACAGGTAAGCATTCAGTTTGGTTAAAAGGCCCGGTGCAGTTCAGTAAGTTTATATTCAGTGCCTCTAGTGCATGGACATAAGTAAGGAGCCGCCTCGGTGGCCTAGTGGATAGCGTACTAGGCTTTCACCCCGAGGACCCGGGTTCGATTCCCGGCGAGGGCTTGGCATTTTCATACCCTATAAATCATCCCATCGTCTGCATTAGCCCAAGTGTGCACAATAGTCGGACGTTAAACACCATAAACAAAAAAAAAAACATAAGGAGTTGGTTTTAGTGGTTAAACATTAAGGAAACATTCTTTGAACGTGTCCCCGGAATGTTATATTTTTTATCAACCATCCGCCTTTTTCATTTTTTTTCTAAAATTTTCAAAAAAATGAAAAGTTAAAAAAGTATTTTTTTTAAAAAAGTTTGAAATGATTCTTTTTTTAACTGTTGAGACGGGTTTTGCTTTGTAACGGGTTTACCCGAGCTACTATCAGAACATTTTTGTGCCACGTTTTGAGTCCGAAATGATGACCGAAAGTGGTAGAGCTAAACAAGCGCGCGCGCGCACACACACACACACACACACACACACACACACACACACACACACACACACAACTACTTTAAAAAAAACAAAAAAGTAGAGCCGCCTCTGTGGCCTAGTTGATAGTGTACTGGGCTTTCACCCCGAGGACCCGGGTTCGATTCCCGGCCAGGGCTTGGCATTTTCATACGCTATAAACCATCCCATCGTCTGCATTAGCCCAAATGTGCACAATAGTCGGACGGTAAAAAAAAAAAAAAAAATTAAAAACAGATCTAGAGATCAGAATCAGCCCAAATTGGCAGCTCCAATATCTCATTTCCAAAAAAAAGCAGAAATTTGAAATATGTTGTAACAATTACTTTGTATACCTAGATTAGAACATTATTTGGACCCGGTTGCTTACGAGTAGACCGGAATAAAATAAACGCGGCACGCAGCTGTCTCGCGGACGTGATAGAAGCGAATTTCGAAAAGTAATTTTGTTTATTTTTTTTGAAAGTCTGGCCCTGCAGGGGGGTGCAGACTAGCTGCACCTATTGAGAGGATTTAGACGTCCCTCGCGGAGACTAACACACTTACACTTACGACTTTAACACTTTACACTCACACTTACATTTAGGGAGGCGATAGTAGCCGTAATGTGTTTTTCGCCTTAAAATAAAAAAAAAATTGAAAGTCTGACTTCACCGTCGTAAACAGCATTAAATTTTCGTATACTAGCATTTAAAATTTTTTAATTAAATTGAAAATAAAAAAAATGAACCCCGACAGCCGTAAAATTTGTACGTCTTCTTAATTTCAATGGATTTTGAAAATTCAATACGCTGATTTCTGCCGTTTTTGTGACGCCTGTCGCGACAGTGAAATCAGATTTTCAGTAATGTGTAAGACGGAAATTTGCTGGTTTTAGTGGTTTGCAGTGGTCGCCATTTTGAAACTGTCGAACGAATTTTGTTGGATAGCGTTGGAAGTGATTTCGTGTAATACTGGCTGTACGGCAAGACCTGTTATAACTTTGACCGTTGCGTGAAGAAAGATAATATTTCCAATAGAGTTGGACCAGTAATAACGTATTTTTCGTATTACGGTCACCGGTTAAATTATCGGGGACAGTTACGAGCGCTGTCGTGGAGCGCCCTGTATATTAATTAAGAATCTACCGCGGGCTGTACTCTTTTCTATTTGTAAATATACGAATGCGCTTCGTAGAACATAACAGGCTAACAAAATGTCTGCCGCTGCATCTAGTTACACAGACAGCTGTAGGCTCTCTTAGGCTTAGGTACAAAGAGCTGTTAGGTTAGTTACTGTGATAACGAAGCTATTTTTAGACTTAATGACCTTGACTAATCTATGTTTACCTCGCTGTGACGTGCCGAAGCATTGTTACAGTTTACAGTACGTGTGTACGGGTACACAGCGTTACCCGTGTAGCGTATAAACGATAAGCCGTCCAATAAGCGGCGAATAACTAACACGTAGTGATGTTCTTTTCTGGTAACGTGGCGGTGAAAGAATCGGAACGTATCTTGCCCAGCTGAAACGCACGTGCACGAACATGATTCAGGAAATGGTTTTAGTACAGGTTAAAATGACGAAAATCGGCCCGCGATCGCGTTGACATGATAGAAGCGAATTCCCGAAAGCATTTTTGATATTCCGATTTCACCTAAATCAGCATTAAAATTTACGTGTGTAACACTGTACACTGTCAGATTGCATTGAAAGTATCGAAATCGGACGCTGACCGCATTTTCAATGGGTTTTAAAAATTCAAACGCCAGATAAAAAAGTTACGATTTTTTAAGATTTTAAATGACCGCCATTTTGAAACTGTTGTACGCATTTTGCCGTTTAACGAACTTGTCACAGCTGTTTCCATATCGATTTTTTTGCCAAGTTTGAATCAAGCGGACGCTCACCGCTTGCGAACGTGAGCGTGCTAACGCGCGCGCGCATACACACACACACACACACACAAATTTTAACAATCCCTCAAAAATTAATCAGTAGGTCAGGATCGGTGTTCATTTCAAAGTCCCCAGGTCTGGGTCTTACCATGACAGCCGCCCTCGATAACATAGTAATTCTGGCAGACTGTAAGCTTCTCCCAGTGAACGTACTAGAATGATAACGCGTATGAGAGATATGTGAGCGCTCGCTGTTGGTGGCATCTTGCGGCAAAATGTTCGACTACAGTTAAATAGATAATAGTATTATTTTTTCGAAACTTCTCCACCCTCTGTCCTTGCAGCTTGCAACGTTCGTAGCGGCAGATAGTCCAATTACTTTAGCTTATCGAGCGTACTTTTTTTGTAATGGCGGCTGTTCTAGTGCGTTTATATTCAATGCCTATATTCAGTTGTAATAATTAACTTAACATTACTTTGGTTTGACTGAAATTCCAGTATCCAAAGTGTTTTATATACATAAGTTCATGACCATTCATGCGGTAGTTTTAAGTATATATTTCTGAGTAAATATACATACTTTTGATTTTATAGATAATAGATATAGATTTTACATTGGATTTTTAGTTTTTGCTTGATTACACGTTATAAATAGGTATAATATTTGTACAGTCATGGTCAAAACAATTACGAATAGCTTTACTTAAACTCTTGGATAATACTCAGCTGTACTAACTAATCTTCCGCCAGTCTTTGCCTTGACGGTATCCGCCTACCGTGTTCAGGGCGGTGCCTGATCCTGTCACTCCTGGTTAACCTCCTGACCACGTGACGCAGAGTCCTGCGGGCAGAGTTTATTTCCTTGACCAGCGCGGACACATTGTAGGATTGCGAGCGACTACTGGATGCGCTCGGGAAGCGACGGGGTCGATTCCTACGGCTGGTAGATCTGTATCTTCTCCCTTCTGCAGCAAGCCGCCCTAAGGACACACCTTCCTCCAGAGCTGATCGCAGAGACGCCGTATCCACCTCGTGCCCAGTGTTCTCGAAGTGGTCCTGTATCTGCCGCTCCGAAACCCCGCGCTCTTCGTCCAGCTCGGAGATGGTGGTTAGCACTCGTTGTATCGTTTCGTCGTTTGCCATTATTTGTGCGAGTTTATAATTTACAAGAATTTTGTATTGCAGTTGCTATGGTTACAAGCTGAAGTGTGTTAAGTTATTGTTGAAACGAAAAACATTGATTCAGGTTTTGTCAGCGAAAACGTACAAGATTATTACCACCCAGAACAGGATCGTAAGAAAGGTTATTATCAACCAGAACAGGATCGTAAGAAAGACTATTATCACCCAGAACAGGATCGTAAGAAAGATTATTATCACCCAGAACAGGATCGTAAGAAAGATTATTATCACCCAGAACAGGATCGTAAGAAAGATTATTATCACCCAGAACAGGATCGTAAGAAAGATTATTATCACCCAGAACAGGATCGTAAGAAAGATTATTATCACCCAGAACAGAATCGTAAGAAAGATTATCATCACCCAGAACAGGATCGTAAGAAAGATTATTATCACCCAGAACAGAATCGTAAGAAAGATTATTATCACCCAGAACAGGATAAGAAAGATTATTATCACCCAGAACAGAATCGTAAGAAAGATTATTATCACCCAGAACAGGATCGTAAGAAAGATTATTATCACCCAGAACAGGATCGTAAGAAAGATTATTATCACCCAGAACAGGATCTTAAGAAAGATTATTATCACCCAGAATAGGATCGTAAGAAAGATTATTATCACCCAGAACAGGATCGTAAGAAAGATTATTATCACCGAGAACAGGATCGTAAGAAAGATTATTATCACCGAGAACAGGATCGTAAGAAAGATTATTATGATCCAGAACAGGATCGTAAGAAAGATTATTATCACCCAGAACGGGATCGTAAGAAAGATTATTATCACCCAGAACAGGATCGTAAGAAAGATTATTATCACCCAGAACAGGATCGTAAGAAAGATTATTATCACCCAGAACAGGATCTTAAGAAAGATTATTATCACCCAGAATAGGATCGTAAGAAAGATTATTATCACCCAGAACAGGATCGTAAGAAAGATTATTATCACCCAGAACAGGATAGTAAGAAAGATTGTTATCACCGAGATGAATATCGTAAGAAATATTATTATCACGTAGAACAGGATCGTAAGAAAGATTATTATCACCCAGAACAGGATCGTAAGAAAGATTATCATCACCCAGAACGGGATCGTAAAATAGATTATTATCACCTAGAACAGGATCGTAAGAAAGATTATTAATATAAAATTACTGTCATAAATAAACAGCATTTTTCAAAAGTGCAATAAAATAAAAAAATTGCAAGTACTTAAGAAATAAATAGCAGTTAAAACTATAAAAAAATGATAAAGATACAGTTATTTTTTTAAAAACGCAGTACATTACTATAATAAGTAACAACAGAATACGACAAAATGGCCCCTAAAAAGAAAATTTAAGAAGTAACGATGCTCTAAAAAAAAAAAAAATAATAAATAATAAGTGAGAAGCTGATTAAATTTGATAAACTACTAGGTGTGCCCGACCCGCACGTTACTGTGGCTCAGTCTGGTTCAGCTTAACAATGCATTCAGAAATATTGTAATAGATTTGTAAAAGTGGAAATCTTTTTTTATGTTATTTTAAGGCGAAAAGCACATTATCGCATCCCTAAATGTAAGTGTTAGACTCGGGTACCGCGAAGGACGTCTAAATCCTCTCAATAGGTGCAGTCCGCACCCCCTGCAGACGATTTGGAAATCGTAAATCGAAAATTCTTCATCGATTGCTTCCAAATTTTGACACAGCTTTGCATTTGATTACTCGCATGTTTTTATAGATATATTTGGGTACTTTGTGTTAAAATTTCATAGCAATCGGTGAAGAGTTTTCGAAGATTTAAGATTTTGGACAAACGAACATTTAAATTTGTATGTATATAGATAGATAGAAGGTAGAGATATATTGCATCGTTGTGCAGAATTTCAAAGTAATCGGTGAAAAATATTAGGAGATTTAAGATTTTGAAAATGAGTGCGTTCCAATAACTCATTTTTCAATGGAAATTCGCTAAGACATTAAATTGCGTTTGATGTAGTTTATCCGATGTTTTTATTTTGAATAGTACGTTATGTTTTCAGGACTGACTGCATTCCCGTTGTGTACCGTTGTAGTTCTGTATTCTTGCCGACCAGTATAGTGAAGTGTGAGGCTAATGATTGGTCAACATTTTGCTTAACAGTAGGGACTCGACCTTTGGCTTTCGGTTATTGAATAAAGGTGATTTTATTGCTAGGCTCGAGGTCGGGGCAAGGTCAAGTGAGCTGGACTGACCTCAGCTGAACTTGCTAATGTGAAAGCACCAGTGTCAACAAGCCAGTGTCGTACGGAGTACGCTAATCTATGTCGGTGTTAGGGCTTCGTAGCATTGTATTACATACATCGGATACTCTTGTTTTACCGATTGATGTGGTTAATTTACGCGAATTTTAACCTTTATTACGATATAATCAGATTTTAAAAAAGTGTACAAAAAGATGTATACTTTTAAAGTTTCTATAATGCCGCCATTTTGAAACTTTTGAACGGATTTTCTGGAGAATGTACTAGTAAAATGCATTTTTCGTGCCAAAAATTGCGAACGCTAGAGTGTCGCACATACAAACATGGTCTCTGGTCTAGGTCTTACCATAATGGCGCTCGTTTTACAATAGAACAGCGTTGAAGATAACGTTTTTTAACAGTAGTTTGTAAACTAACAACTTGTTGGTCTACGTACTTGTGCACTTCAAGGTCGTAGGTTCGACACTCCAGCTACAGTTCGAAGTAGTGTGAAAGATTGTCATAAAGGAAGTACTTATAGGCCAGCCACTTTGTGAAGGACTTGCGCGAGAATTTCTCGTGCATGTAGGAGAACTTTCCTCCAGCTCCCTCCAACAGTCTAGTGACTCTGCCAATCTGAGTCTACAAACTGTTATGAGAAAGTGGGAACTCGACTTCTTACTCGCACATTTTTCCCTCTTAGTTCCACCGATGTTCTTAGCAGGCCGTTTTCTAAGCGGCCTACCTATAGTTTTGGTAACAGTCTTTTGGGATAAGTCACTGTTACCAAATCACTGTTCTTGCGGCAGATCAGAAGAAATGATGGTTGTCCAATTACAGTTGGAGTAGTGTATTTGTCATTGCTACTGAAATCACCGTTCTTGGGAAGTTCCTGAAGAGTTGGCGGTTGTCCAGCTCAGAGTAGTGTGAAAGATTGCCGTGAAGGAACTAGTCAGTTTTGGTACACTGTTATCTGTTACTAAGACTGAAATCACAGTTCTTGCCACATTCCTGAGAAGTTAGCGGTTGTAGTGTGAAAAATTGTCGTGAAGGAATTAGTTAGTTTTGGTACACAATCTTTGGAAATAACTGTTATCTGTCACTGCTAATGAAATCACCGTTCTTGCGACCATCTTATCGAATTAATAACTCACTGTTATCTGTTACTGTCACTGAATCACCGTTCTTGTGAAATTCCTGAAGAGTTGGCGGTTGTCCAGTTCGGAATGTCCGAAAGATTGCCAAGATGGAACTAGTTAGTTTTGGTCCACACTCTTTAATAACTCACTGTTATCTGTTACTTCCACTGAAATCACCGTTCGTGTGAAATTCCTGAAGAGTTGGCGGATGTCCAGCTCGGAAGAGTGTGAAAGATTGGCATTAATTAAATACTTAACTTCGGTACAGTGTAATAACTCACTGTTATCTGTCACAGCTACTGAAATCATCGTTTCCGAGAAATGTGTGAAGAGGTGACGTCTTAATTTTTTACTTTTTTAACGTCCGACTATTGTGCACACTTGGGCTAATGCAGACGATGGGATTATTTATAGCGTATGAAAATGCCAAGCCCTGGCCGGGAATCGAACCCGGGTCCTCGTGGTGACAGCCTAGTACGCTATCAACTAGGCCACCGAGGCGGCTTCTTTTTCTTTTAACGTCCGTACTTTGTTAGATTAACGGGGACGAGGGATCAGCGTTAACGGCAACGTGAATAACTGCGGCTCGAACTAAGAACCTTAATGTGCGCAATTCAGAGACGCAGCAGAGAGACCGGTGCTTTCGCCACATCGACCACCGAGTCCCCGGTTGTCTTACTGCTCAGGATGGATTGAAACATTTACAACGCGCTCGATCCCAAAAGATCACAGTGTCGCCTTACGCAATATCGTGCAGCCAGCTATTTATTAATTGGAGCCGCGACCTTTGGTCTTTGCTTATAAATCACTTCACTGTCACTTCGGTTTATTTATTGGTTTATTAATTACATTGGTTTTGTGAAACAAAGCGTAGCCTGTATTTCGCAACCGTGGCATTAACTTTCTCGTATTGACGTAGCTGACTTTATTAACCGGGAAAGCCCAAGGTATATTACTGGCAACCAGAACAGTCGTCGAAAGAAACGTAAACTGTGAATTATATATTTCCAGGGCCGTTATGATTAATTATAGGGACTATACAATAGACTTGCTAGAATAGTTTTGTTTTAAACTTGACCGTCGGGTGATTTTAGTGCTAAAAAGGAAATACTTCTGGTAAATTTTTAATATTGACGTTTTCTGGAACTGTCGTGTCAATTTTGTTTGACATTGGAGATAGATGAGCTATATTTTAGGGAGAATTAGTTATTGGAGCGGTCATCGTGGTAAGTTTCAGACGTGGGACCTTGATATCAGCGTCTATTCTGATTAGGTCACTTTTCAGTGGTCATTAAAAACTGTATGTGTATTAGCACTTAGCCGCCTCAGTGGCCTGGTGGATAGCGTACTAGGCTTTCACCCCGAGGACCCGGGTTCGATTCCCGGCCAGGGCTTGGCATTTTCATACGCTATAAATCATCCCATCGTCTGCATTAACCCAAGTGTGTACAATAGTCAGACGTTAAACACAAAAAAAAAAAAAAAAAAAATTGTATTAGCACTTAGAAAAGTCAAGAAATCGGTTTTTTAACAGTTTGTACAGCTTTTAACGTAATAGAATTTTAACCAGTTTCAAAATGGTGGCCAGTCTTAAGAAATCGGTTTTTTAACAGTTTGTACAGCTTTTAACGTAATAGAATCTTAACCAGTTTCAAAATGGTGGCCAGTCTTAAGAAATCGGTTTTTTAACAGTTTGTACAGCTTTTAACGTAATAGAATCTTAACCACTTTCAAAATGGTGGCCAGTCTTAAGAAATCGGTTTTTTAACAGTTTGTACAGCTTTTAACGTAATAGAATCTTAACCAGTTTCAAAATGGTGGCCAGTCTTAAGAAATCGGTTTTTTAACAGTGTGTACAGCTTTTAACGTAATAGAATCTTAACCAGTTTCAAAACGGTGGCCAGTCTTAAGAAATCGGTTTTTTAACAGTTTGTACAGCTTTTAACGTAATAGAATCTTAACCAGTTTCAAAACGGTGGCCAGTCTTAAGAAATCGGTTTTTTAACAGTTTGTACATCTTTTAACGTAATGGAATCTTAACCAGTTTCAAAATGGTGGCCAGTCTTAAGAAATCGGTTTTTTAACAGTTTGTACAGCTTTTAACGTAATAGAATCTTAACCAGTTTCAAAATGGTGGCCAGTCTTAAGAAATCGGTTTTTTAACAGTTTGTACAGCTTTTAACGTAATAGAATCTTAACCAATTTCAAAATGGTGGCCAGTCTTAAGAAATCGGTTTTTTAACAGTTTGTGCAGCTTTTAACGTAATAGAATTTTAACCAGTTTCAAAATGGTGGCCAGTCTTAAGAAATCGGTTTTTTAACAGTTTGTACAACTTTTAACGTAATAGAATCTTAACCAGTTTCAAAATGGTGGCCAGTCTTAAGAAATCGGTTTTTTAACAGTTTGTACAGCTTTTAACGTAATAGAATCCTAACCAGTTTCAAAATGATGGCCAGTCTTAAGAAATCGGTTTTTTAACAGTTTGTATAGCTTTTAACGTAATAGAATCTTAACCAGTTTCAAAATGGTGGCTAGTCTTAAGAAATCGGTTTTTTAACAGTGTGTACAGCTTTTAACGTAATAGAATCTTAACCAGTTTCAAAATGGTGGCCAGTCTTAAGAAATCGGTTTTTTAACAGTTTGTACAGCTTTTAACGTAATAGAATCTTAACCAGTTTCAAAATGGTGGCCAGTCTTAATCTTAAAACAATCACTTTTTTGTATTACATTTAATAAACGAATCTGATCACACCGCCGTAATCAGCCTTAATGTTGCATTAATTGATATTTAAAAATTTTCAAAATTCATTAAATTATGCAAACGAATCTGACGGCGGTCAGGGTTTATTTTCGTATTATGAATGTAGTTTGCTAGTAACGCGTTACTACCAAGTTATGTACCATCACCGGTAGTACACGCGGGAGTTTGTAAAACGGGGGGGGTTGACTGACTGGGATGGGTGCTGCGTCGTGATCCACCAGTAAATTACAGTGAATTTTAAAAAGTCCACACATCCAATAAATATTTTAAAACTAGGCACTCAATTCTAAAAACATAAAAAAAAGTAAAAGAAAACGTTCAAAATTGTCCACTAAATATTTTTAAATTTCTAAACGCAAAGTAAACTACGGAGAAAAACTAATGTAAAACACAATTACGGCTGTTTTTACAGTTTAAAAAATATTTGAACAACAAATTTTACATTTAAAACTTTCAAACAACTCGCAACAGAATAGAGACAACGACCAACCAGTTCTTACTTCACTACAAGCAACAAGAAACTTTGAAATAAAGGGGAAAAGCAGGTTGAAGAAAAACAGTTAGCAGGAAAACAGTTTTAGCGCTTGCGGCAACGTTCGAATAGAGTTTTATAATTTTTAAAAATTGGGCCACCGGGAAGGCCCAACAACTGTTCCTTGTTTAACAAATCACGAACCAGTCCAAATCCAACTGCTTGTTTCCTTTGAAAAAGCAGTTTGTTGCTTATAGAAAAGCAGTTTTTTTTAACAGTTTGGCGTTTTCTGCCCCACCACTACCAGTAATGCCCGGGGCACTGCTGTAGAAGCACTGATATAAACGGACTAGAAGTACAGCCACCATTGTAAAAAGCGTGCTCGATATCAGAGGTTGAAGTCCAAGTAATTGGACTATTTGCCGCTACGAACGCTGCAAGCTGCAAGGACAGAGGGGAAATAGTACTGTTATCTGTTTAACTGTAGTTGTTCACTTTGCCGCAAGATGTCACCAGCAGTGAGCGACTCATCCTGCAAGCTGCAAGGACAGTGGGGAAATAGTACTGTTATCTGTTTAACAGTAGTTGATTACTTTGCCGCAAGATGTCACCAGCAGTGAGCGACTCATCCTGCAAGCTGCAAGGACAGAGGGGAAATAGTACTGTTATCTGTTTAACAGTAGTTGATTACTTTGCCGCAAGATGTCACCAGCAGTGAGCGACTCATATATCTCATAAGGGTTATCATTCTAGTACATTTATATTCAGTGGTAAGGCAAGAGTCCAGCACGTTAATCAGTGTACTTTGTATCTCGTCTCTTTTGCACTTTATTTAGGGGGGGGGGGTTAAGTTAAAATTTTGAACTGCGACTTTTGTTATAGTAAATAAGTCGGTACGAATAAACACAAACTTAGCGTTTTTTTATCATTAAAGCCCTCAGGAGGTGCAGATTAGCTGCACCTATTGAGAGGATTTAGACGGCCCTCGCGGTACCCGAGTCTAACATACACTTACACTTACAACTTTAACACTTTACACTCACACTTACATTTAAGGAGACGATAACAGCCTCAATGTGTTTTTCGCCTTATAATAACAACAACAAAAAAACAACAAATTATCATTAAAACATTCCAAACAGTGTTTTATATTCTTTTTCTTTTCTGCTAGGGTTATTGTCACTATGTTGAGTATAATGATCTGCCTTGCCTAGCTTCGTCAATTCTACTTTCGTTGACGCGTTTCGGAGAACTTCCATCTTCAAAAACTAGAGTATAGATATAGTTTTTGAAGATTGAGGTTCTCCGAAACGCGTCAACAAAAGTAGAATTGACGAAGCTAGGGAAGGCAGATCATTATACTCAACATAGAGTTTTTTTATTATTAAAACATTCCATACAGCGTATTTTATTATTAAAACTTTTTCAAAAAACGTTTTGTTATTGTGATAACATTCCAGTGTTTTTTTTATTATTAAAACATTACAGTGTTTTTTTAATATGAAAATATTACAAACTGTTTTTTTTTTTTAACATTCCAGTCGTTGTTGTAGGCTTATTCGGACAATGTTTACAATAGTAGTACGATGAATGAAGCACGTACCTAAACATACGTGATACATCGTCCACTCTAGTGATCGGACACGTCACAAGTCACCTCGGTGTTAGACGAGAGCTGCATGTTCCACTTTTTGTCGTTCATTAGGCCTAATTTCTACGTTTAATGTGGCCTACGAAATAAAAAGTCGTAGTTAAAGACGTTATAACGTTGTAATCGATTATTGTACAGAAATTTCAGACACACCAAATCAAAGCGTGTTTTAGTCTGTAAGTTTATGTTAATGCCGTTAATATATTTTCAAACGTCGATTTTATATTTCACTACATTTATCGAAAAACACGATTTTCACTCAGTTTTCCAACGTATTAGCTACCTACTGTCAGCTTTTATTGCACAACAATGCTGTTCGTATGTACTTACAGACATTCAGTATTTTTTCTGCCGAATTCGAACAATTGTGTACGATAATTGAGTTATGAAGATTTTCTTTGAAAGAAGGCGTTCCGATTTGGCGATCTATGCGACCACGAGAACGGGTTGTAAATGTTTTAATACATCCTGAGCAGTAAGACAACCGGGGACTCGGTCGTCGATGTGGCCAAAGCACCGGTCTGTCTGCTGCGTCTCTGAACTGCGCACTTTAAGAAGGCCAGCCAGTTGGTCTGCCTCCTCATTACCCTCAACTCTTACGCCCCGGAACCCAGTGAAGAGTTACCCGGTGATCCAAGGGCAGAGCGTTGAGGTTCTCCCAGACCAGCTTGGACTGTATTATAGGACCCGCAATTGTTTTTACTACTGCCTGACTATCGGTATGAATATGAATACGTGCCTTCTTGAAACCCGTTTCAAGTTCTACCTAACACAGTCATGAATGGCCATTACTTCAGCCTGGAATACTGTTGCATGCTGTCCCAGGGTAATAATTTTCTTTAACCCCGGTCTCAGGCCGTACACCCCAGCACCAGTGCCTGTCTATCTGTATGTCATACTATGTCTCCAGATTTTTCCAACACACGATCTCCACCCTCAAACGTCAACTTGACATCGAAGAGTCTAGAGATCATGTGTCGTAAGAGTAACCTAGGTAACGAGAAGTAATAAGTTTGGAGGCGTGGTCAACGTGGTGGGGGGAAGTAGTCAGCTTGAAACCGAACCGAGATAGAGTCGAAGCTACTCGGAGCGGAGCCCAGCAACGCCGCTTGATTCCTCAGCTCAGTTGCGCTCACATTAAAACTAATAGGTTAGGTCCGCTCCGATCAGGGTTACTCCGTTCCTTATTTACTGGCCACTCAGCTTAATGATGAGTGCAGCGTGCGAAGTTCCTACGCAGTTTTTGATGCTGATTACGATGGTGAAATCATTTTCAGAACATTTTTTTTTTGGAAATTTGCTTTCGTCACGACAGCGAGAGAGTTGCGTGCCGCGATATTTTCTCTATTTAATACATTACTTGTTAATCTTTGCTTTTTGACCGGGATCTTTCGAACGATTTTGAGAAATTGCGCATTTTTTCATGATTTGTCAGTCGATTAGATTCGTTAACCATGGAAAGCTAAACTATCGTAAAAATTACGAGGGCGTTTTGTTTTTGTTTAATTTACCCCGCTTTACCTAAGACAATGGACTCGCCCAACCAGTTCCGTGCTTTACTTGGGTCGCCTTATCATTTAGTGTTTGTCGTGCTCCTGTGCAAGTTGTCAATTCAGCTCTGCTGACAATCGATCGTAAATTTTACGATAGTTTAGCTATAACGTTTGGATTTCTTACATATTCATTTCTCTTATGTTAGTTTATTATTGAATGAAAAGTGATAATATTTTGTTCTTACGAGTAGTTTTAGTAATAAATAAGTAGTTTTAGTAATAAATAATATTAATAAATATTTTTTTTTCGTTTAACGTCCGACTATTGTGCACACTTGGGCTAATGCAGACGATGGGATGATGTATAGCGTATGAAAATGCCAAGCCCTGGCCGGGAATCGAACCCGGGTCCTCGGGGTGAAAGCCCAGTACGCTATCAACTGGGCCACCGAGGCGGATAGTAATTTTAAAGCCATATTGATATGATAGATCCAATAAGGTTTGACACTTTAAATAGTGAATTACCGAAATCAACGCCTGTGTATTATATATACTAGTATAATTAATTAATTTTTTGGGGGGGGGAATTCGCTCCGTTAGCTTTGACGGGGATTGGCCGATACGCTAATGAGATTCGTTTAAGTGAATTTAAAAGAAAACGCCTAAATTCGATGACGAAATCAGCTTTTCAAAAACGATTGAGATACAGACGTTAAAATGATTTTTGCTAAAATTTATAATGGCTGCCATTTTGAAACTGTTGGCTAAGTAGTAAACTTGTCTATTTTTCTGACACGTTTAAATAAAAT
>CM040186.1:115984933-115997433 GCA_022606455.1 Callitettix versicolor | reverse complement strand
AGAAGTGTTTTTAATGTAATTAAAGTTCAAATTTATATCCAGAAGTGTTTTTAATGTAATTAAAGTTCAAATTTATATCCAGAAGTGTTTTTAATGTAATTAAAGTTCAAATTTATATCCAGAAGTGTTTTTAATGTAATTAAAGTTCAAATTTATATCCAGAAGTGTTTTTAATGTAATTAAAGTTCAAATTTATATCCAGAAGTGTTTTTAATGTAATTAAAGTTCAAATTTATATCCAGAAGTGTTTTTAATGTAATTAAAGTTCAAATTTATATCCAGAAGTGTTTTTAATGTAATTAAAGTTCAAATTTATGTCCAGAAGTGTTTTTAATGTAATTAAATTTCAAATTTATGTCCAGAAGTGTTTTTAATGTAATTAAAGTTCAAATTTATATCCAGAAGTGTTTTTAATGTAATTATAGTTCAAATTTATATCCAGAAGTGTTTTTAATGTAACTAAATTAAACTATCGTAGATTTTACGATGGTTTAGCTTTAATGTAACTTTTGAACAGTATCTTTCCGGGGTTAAGTAATAAGTTCGACCGTTATGTTGTGTCGGTTTATCGCAGGTCCGGCCTTGAACAATGTCAATGGTTCCGAGAAGTATGGAAGGTGCTGAATTCATTTGCAATACTGTACCGCGAGTTAGGGTGTACGGCTGCACAGTGACAGTGTCAACAGCGAAGTCGGCCGGCGTGTTTGCTTAGAGTCATGGGAAACGCACACAATGTTTTCGAAACAATATTTGTTTTGTACGATATCATAGCTTAACTGAATGGATACTAAGCCCTTCCTTATAGCGAGTTATCCTTGTAATGCATGTAGCCTATTTATTTAATTAGACAATTTATTTTCTCAATCTTATACGCGTATATTATACGTTAATCTTTAATTTTCCATAGTCCTTCTACTGTAGTGTACTTTATTTTATATTTTAAACAGTACCGTGTCGATACAGGTTTAGATTAAAATTAACCAAACAGTTCAAGAAATGTTTATTTAAGTTTAGATTTTTAGACTATTAATCTTTAATTCTGCAAACATTGACCTTAAACTGTAGTGTAAATTGTTATTTTATACTTTAAACAAGAATATTTTGGATACAAATCCAGATTAATATTAACTTTAACCTTTCAAGAAGATTTATTTAACACAGTCTTTAATTCAGTAAACAATGTCATTAAACTGTAGTGTAAATTGTTATTTTATACTTTAAACAAGAACATTTTGGATACAAGTCCAGATTAATATTAACTTTAACCTTTCAAGAAGATTTATTTAACACAGTCTTTAATTCAGTAAACAATGTCATTAAACTGTAGTGTAAATTGTTATTTTATACTTTAAACAAGAATATTTTGGATACAAGTCCAGATTAATATTAACTTTAACCTTTCAAGAAGATTTATTTAACACAGTCTTTAATTCTGCAAACAATGCCATTAAACTGTAGTGTAAATTGTTATTTTATACTTTAAACAAGAATATTTTGGATACAAGTCCAGATTAATATTAACTTTAACCTTTCAAGAAGATTTATTTAACACAGCTGTAATTCTGCAAACAATGCCATTAAACTGTAGTGTAAATTGTTATTTTATACTTTAAACAAGAATATTTTGGGTACAAGTCCAGATTGATATTAACTTTAACCTTTCAAGAAGATTTATTTAACACAGTCTTTAATTCTGTAAACAATGTCATTAAACTGTAGTGTAAATTGTTATTTTATACTTTAAACAAGAATATTTTGGATACAAGTCCAGATTAATATTAACTTTAACCTTTCAAGAAGATTTATTTAACACAGTCTTTAATTCAGTAAAAATGTCATTAAACTGTAGTGTAAATTGTTATTTTAAACAGTACCATTTTTAGTTAAACAGTTACAGTTCTAGATTAATAATAATTTTAATCTTTGAAGCAATTTTTATTAAACAATAGTTTTAGATTGTCAATCTACTATTCTTTAATTTTGCAAACAATATCCTTAAACTATAGTGTAAATTGTTATTTTATCCTTTAAACAGTACTATTTTGCTACAGTTCTAGATTAAAAATAATTTTAACTTTTAAAGCAATTTTTATTAAACAATAGTTTTAGACTATATTATTCTTTAATTCTGCGAAAAATAGGCCTATCCTTAAACTATAGTGTAAATTGTTATTTTATCCTTAAAAAAATACAGTTTTGTTACAGTTGTAGATTAAAAATAATTTTATCCTTTTAAACAATAGTTTTATACTAAGCTAATCTTTAATTCTGCGAACAATGTCCTTAAACTACAGTACAAATTGTTATTTTATCCTTTAAACAATACCATTTTGTTACAGTTCTAGATTTAAAACAACTTTAACCTTTCAAGCAATTTGTACTTACACTATAGTTTTACACTAAAGTAATCTTTAATTTTGCGAACAGTGTCCTTAAACTATAGTGTAAATTGTTATTTTATCCTTAAAACAATACAATTTTGTTACATTTGTAGGTTAAAAATAATTTTAACATTTTAACCAATTTTTATTAAACAATAGTTTTAGACTTTAATAATTTTTAATCCTGCCAATCTTTAACTAAACTTAAACTAGTGTAAATTGTTATTTTATACTTTAAACAATACCATTTTGTTACAGTTCTAGATTAAAAATTATTTTAACCTTTCAAGCAGTTTTTATTAAAACAATATTTTTAAGACTAAATCTTTAATTCTACGAACAATGCCTTTAAATTACAGTACAAATTATTTTAACCTTTCAAACAGTTTCCTTAAACAATGAAAATTAAATTAATCATTAATACCTTAAAAATACTTTAAATTATTACTATAGGCTAATTTAATATTTAATTTTCGTAAAAATATTCTTAATTATTAGTTTGAGGATCACTGTGTTCAGTATAATGATCTGTCTTCCCTAGCTTCGTCCCTAGCTACTTTCGTTGACGCGTTTCGGAGAACCTCCATCTTCAAAAACTATATCTATACTCACAGTATAGATATAGATAGGAGTATAGATATAGTTTTTGAAGATGGAGGTTTTCCGAAACGCGTCAACGAAAGTAGAATTGACGAAGCAAAGGAAGGCAGATCATTATACTGAACACAATGTTAATAATCCTAGCAGAAAAGAAGAAGAATATAATAAGAATTTTAGTTTGAGGATAATATGCAATACCTTAAATATAACCTTGAATTATAGTTTTGTGTTAATTTAATAGTTAATTTCTGTAATAATGTCCTTAATTATAGTTTTAAAGTAAATTTATCTTTTATCGTTCACACAGATACTTTTGAATAATTGTTCTTTATCATAGTAATTTAGTCTTTAAAGAACTGTGTACAGATTTTTCTTTTACCGGCAAACAATTTGGGGGCTGTTAATTTTTAAAAAAATTGGCAAACAAAATATTGAAAAATAAAACGTTTTACAAATTCTAGGTTCTTCACGTGTTTAGTCCGTACTGTCCAGGAATAAGAATCGTTTACAATCATATAAAATCAAGTTTTGTTCTGGGAACAGTGTAGTTTATACAGTAGTTAAAACAATATAACCAATAATACAGCACTTCATAGGCACGATATTTTCTGTTCTATTCACAGTTCAAAAATAGACAGTAATCAATTGTTTAAATATGGTGCTTTGTTTTAAACATTTGTGTTATGATAATGATAACATTACAGATGTACATAGTGTAAATTAGTTGCCAGCGCTGTCGCGGCAGTGTTGAGAACTATGTAGAAATGTTTGCTTGACTCGAGCAGTGGCTAGGCCAGTACAGCGCTATCAGCCGAACTCGTTGGAAGTGTTATCAGCGAGTGTTCCGCTTGTAATGTGTTCGTGTGGTGTATAGTGTAGTGTGTTCAAGGAAGCGGTTACTATTTGGGGCGACGATTAATTCCATTTAAAGTACAGTCATTTGGTTTTTCCAACTTGGCCTGAACACAAAGTAAGCGTTAGTTTTTGTTTTGATTTTTTTATTCAAAACTTTCAAACTAAACTTAAGTTCATACATTCCTGGTTTTAAACGTAAATTATTAAACTTATGTTGATTTTTTCCGCTAACGTTTAAACTTTAAGTTTTTATTTTCTCGCTAGTACACCTATATACTGTAAAAGTTTTAACAGAATCACATTTTTATGGTATTTAAAAATAAAAAAAGGAATATTGTAATGTAGATATAAGTATGTTTTAATAGTGTTGTGTGTGTATTTTAATGCAACGTGGAACAAAAACAACTAGGCTTAAATTTATAGTTACTGTCGGCTTGTACGATTTTGATTAGGCCTGCAGTTGTTCCAAATGCATTGTTGTAGTACCAAATAACAAGTAGATGCTGGAAAATGTCTCAAAAAATTAATCGGTATGGTGGAAATTTGAGACACGATTTTTCAAAAACAGCTTACAGATTTTGTTAAAATTTAATCTTACTTTACCCGATTGTGTACAATATGTTCGACCGATTTTGATAAATCAATTGTGGGACACTCCCCATTGTTCCTGGCGATTTATAAACCGTAATTTGACGTTTTTGGATCTTTAAAGAATATGTTCGAACCAATTTGATCGAAATCGTTTGAAAAAAATGATTTATTTCCAAATAGCGGAAACCACTCACGATCGTGATTTCTGGTTCGATTTAATTCAAACTTGGCACACAGATCTATTGTGGTATCAACTTGGACAAGTTCGTTACTCGGCAAATTCGTTCAGCAGTTTCAAAATGGCGGCCATTTTTTAATTTTCAAATTCCATTGAAAGTATGAAAACTGTCAGGGTCCATTTTTGTATTGTCAGTTTAATTTGAAAATTTCAAATTACTGATATATGTTGATTGTAACGCTGCGTAAGTTTTTGTAGGCGAAATCAGATTTTCAAAACGTATTTGGTGAAAAATATATTTTCGGAAATTCGCTTCAATCACGTCAGCGATTGTTTCGACTAGCTTATATTACTGGATTTGAACAGGTTTTTTTTAGTTTAAAAGTCATTTTTATTTAGGCATAAACTTGACTTTTTTTCTCAGAGTATCTGACGTTAAAAATGAGCGCGGATTTTTCGTATAGAATAAAACGAAACCGCCTATTTTCTGAATAATCTAATTTAGTGTTCCAACACGCTAAAAGGGCGCGTTGCCGACAGTAGCTACCAACCGCATTAAGAATAATTTATTTCAAAGCCTTCTTGATGTGTGTATTATTTTAAACGGCCTGTTTTCGGCTATTGTGTTTCAGATATAGATGGCTGCGAGATATTAACCTATAAATACAACAGTTAAACACGGAGTTTAGATTAGCTTAATGTGTTTACTGGAAATTGCTAAAAATATCCGAACAAAACCCGGCATATAGTGCTGGAAGCATAACCTAAAAATATCAGGCGTAGGATATTAATGGCACCGGGTTATAGTAGGCACTTGCTACAGGAACTGAAGGAACAAGTGTGGTACAAGGAAATGCCGCTAGACGGCATCAAAGTATTTGAACTATAAACAGGAATTGTGTTAGCGAGTTTTCATTGGAATATAAGACCCGATACCTTGAAATGAACGCGTTACCTGATCTCTAGGTCACACAGCGAGGGGCGTTAAAATGTGTACGTTCTGCACTCTCGGGTTAGTAATTTTGGTGCAGTTTGATTCAAAATTTCGCACAAAAATCGATTTGAGTTATAGCATGTCAGGTTCGTCGCCATTTATTTGCAGTGTAGCAACGCAAGTATTTATTTGCAGTGTAGCAACGCAAGCATTTATTTGCAGTGTAGCAACGCAAGTATTTATTTGCAGTGTAGCCGACGCAAGCATTTATTTGCAGTGTAGCCGACGCAAGCATTTATTTGCAGTTTAGCAACGCAAGTATTTATTTGCAGTGTAGCCGACGCAAGCATTTATTTGCAGTGTAGAAAACGCAAGCATTTATTTGCAGTGTAGCCGACGCAAGCATTTATTTGCAGTGTAGCCGACGCAAGCATTTATTTGCAGTGTAGCCGACGCAAGCATTTATTTGCAGTGTAGCCGACGCAAGCATTTATTTGCAGTGTAGCCGACGCAAGCATTTATTTGCAGTGTAGCCGACGCAAGCATTTATTTGCAGTGTAGCCGACGCAAGCATTTATTTGCAGTGTAGCAACGCAAGCATTTATTTGCAGTGTAGCCGACGCAAGCATTTATTTGCAGTGTAGCAACGCAAGCATTTATTTGCAGTGTAGCCGACGCAAGCATTTATTTGCAGTGTAGCCGACGCAAGCATTTATTTGCAGTGTAGCCGACGCAAGCATTTATTTGCAGTGTAGCCGACGCAAGCATTTATTTGCAGTGTAGCCGACGCAAGCATTTATTTGCAGTGTAGCCGACGCAAGCATTTATTTGCAGTGTAGCCGACGCAAGCATTTATTTGCAGTTTAGCAACGCAAGTATTTATTTGCAGTGTAGCCGACGCAAGCATTTATTTGCAGTGTAGAAAACGCAAGCATTTATTTGCAGTGTAGCCGACGCAAGCATTTATTTGCAGTGTAGCAACGCAAGCATTTATTTGCAGTGTAGCCGACGCAAGCATTTATTTGCAGTGTAGCCGACGCAAGCATTTATTTGCAGTGTAGCCGACGCAAGCATTTATTTGCAGTGTAGCCGACGCAAGCATTTATTTGCAGTGTAGCCGACGCAAGCATTTATTTGCAGTGTAGCCGACGCAAGCATTTATTTGCAGTGTAGCCGACGCAAGCATTTATTTGCAGTGTAGCCGACGCAAGCATTTATTTGCAGTGTAGCCGACGCAAGCATTTATTTGCAGTGTAGCCGACGCAAGCATTTATTTGCAGTGTAGCCGACGCAAGCATTTATTTGCAGTGTAGCCGACGCAAGCATTTATTTGCAGTGTAGCAACGCAAGCATTTATTTGCAGTGTAGCCGACGCAAGCATTTATTTGCAGTGTAGCCGACGCAAGCATTTATTTGCAGTGTAGCCGACGCAAGCATTTATTTGCAGTGTAGCACGCAAGCATTTGCAGTGTAGCCGACGCAAGCATTTATTTGCAGTGTAGCCGACGCAAGCATTTATTTGCAGTGTAGCCGACGCAAGCATTTATTTGCAGTGTAGCCGACGCAAGCATTTATTTGCAGTGTAGCCGACGCAAGCATTTATTTGCAGTGTAGCCGACGCAAGCATTTATTTGCAGTGTAGCCGACGCAAGCATTTATTTGCAGTGTAGCCGACGCAAGCATTTATTTGCAGTGTAGCCGACGCAAGCATTTATTTGCAGTGTAGCCGACGCAAGCATTTATTTGCAGTGTAGCCGACGCAAGCATTTATTTGCAGTGTAGCCGACGCAAGCATTTATTTGCAGTGTAGCCGACGCAAGCATTTATTTGCAGTGTAGCCGACGCAAGCATTTATTTGCAGTGTAGCCGACGCAAGCATTTATTTGCAGTGTAGCCGACGCAAGCATTTATTTGCAGTGTAGCCGACGCAAGCATTTATTTGCAGTGTAGCCGACGCAAGCATTTATTTGCAGTGTAGCAACGCAAGCATTTATTTGCAGTGTAGCGCGCAAGCATTTATTTGCAGTGTAGCCGACGCAAGCATTTATTTGCAGTGTAGCAGTGTAGCAGTGTAGCGACGCAAGCATTTATTTGCAGTGTAGCCGACGCAAGCATTTATTTGCAGTGTAGCCGACGCAAGCATTTATTTGCAGTGTAGCCGACGCAAGCATTTATTTGCAGTGTAGCCGACGCAAGCATTTATTTGCAGTGTAGCCGACGCAAGCATTTATTTGCAGTGTAGCCGACGCAAGCATTTATTTGCAGTGTAGCAACGCAAGCATTTATTTGCAGTGTAGCCGACGCAAGCATTTATTTGCAGTGTAGCCGACGCAAGCATTTATTTGCAGTGTAGCCGACGCAAGCATTTATTTGCAGTGTAGAAAACGCAAGCATTTATTTGCAGTGTAGCCGACGCAAGCATTTATTTGCAGTGTAGCAACGCAAGCATTTATTTGCAGTGTAGCCGACGCAAGTATTTATTTACAGTGTAGCCGATAAAAGCATTTATTTGTAGTGTAGCCGATAAAAGCATTTATTTGTAGTGTAGCCAACGCAAGCATTTATTTGCAGTGTAGCAACGCAAGCATTTATTTGCAGTGTAGCCGACGCAAGCATTTATTTGCAGTGTAGCCGACGCAAGCATTTATTTGCAGTGTAGCCGACGCAAGCATTTATTTGCAGTGTAGCAACGCAAGCATTTATTTGCAGTGTAGCAGCGCAAGTATTTATTTGAAGTGTAGCAACGCAAGCATTTATTTGCAGTGTAGCCGACGCAAGCATTTATTTGCAGTGTAGCAACGCAAGTATTTATTTGCAGTGTAGCCGACGCAGGCATTTATTTGCAGTGTAGCAACACAAGCATTTATTTGCAGTGTAGCTGACACAAGCATTTATTTGCAGTGTAGCCGACGCAAGCATTTATATTAATTTTTGGGGATGGATAACGTTTAGGGGGGGGAATTCGCTCCGTTAGCTTTGACGGGGATTGGCCGATACGCTAACGAGATTCGTTTAAGTGAATTTAAAAGAAAACGCCTAAATTCGATGACGAAATCAGCTTTTCAAAAACGTTTGAGATACAGACGTTATAATGATTTTTGCTAAAATTTATAATGGCTGCCATTTTGAAACTGTTGGCTAAGTAATAAACTTGTCTATTTTTCTGACACGTTTAATTAAAATTGCAAACGTGAAAATACTAGTGCACAGTAAAATTATTGTGTGTGTGTGTGTGTGTGTGTGTGTGTTCGCGCGCGTGTGTGTGTGTGTGTGTGTGTGTGTGTGTGTGTGTTGTGTGGTGTGTGCGCGCGCGCGTGTGTGTTTGTGTGTGGGGTGTGTGCGTGTGTGCGCGTGTTTGTGCGCGTGATTGTGTGCGCGCGCGTGTTTGTGTGTGTGTGTGTGCGTGTTGTGTGTGTGTGTATGTGCGCGTGTGCGCGTGTTTGTGTGTGTGTGTGTGCGCGCGTGTGTGTCTGTGCATGTGTGTGTGTGTGTGAGCGCGCGCGCGCGTGTGTGTGAGTGCGCGCGCGCGTGTGCTTGAGTGTGTGTGTGTGTGTGTGTGTGTGTGTGTGTGTGTGTGTGTGTGTGATTGTGTGTGAGAGAGTGAGTGCGCGCGTGTGCGTGTTTGTGTATGTGTGTGTGAGTGTGTGTGTGTGTGTGTGTGTGTGTGTGTGTGTGTGTGTGTGCGCGCGCGCGTGTGTGTGTGAACAATTAAAAAAGTAATCTAGTCACAATCGGCTCTAATTTGAAGGTCACGGATTGGGGTTTTACTATGACGGCCGCTCCAGCAGTTCGTTTCCCTATGGATATTCGCCAACAAGCTCAGTTTGTATAGCGACTATTAACATGCCGACAGACCCTTTGTGGTTTCGCTTTGAAAGAGAAAGATTTATTTACGCTCAAATGGAACGCAGTCCGAGGCTTACAGTTGGTCTACGGTCATTAGTCACTTGATAGCTGGCGTTTATCTAAAAGCGTTAAGTATTAGATGTTTACACACAATGAAGGAAAGTATCCGAGTAAACAACATTTGAAATCAGTATGCGCGATGCCAGCTTGGTGTGAAACGTTTCTAATAAACGTAACCTCAAAGTTGACGTGAAGAAATCTAAAATCAATTTTTGCTTGCGACTGTAAATGTAAGTGTTAGTGTAAAGTGTTAAAGTCGTAAGTGTGTGTTAGACTCGGGTACCGCGAGGGACGTCTAAATTCTCTCAATAGGTGCAGCTAGTCTGCACTTCCTGCGGGGTGCATTGATTTGCGTTTCTGTTGTTAAAATGAAAGTGAACCAGATTACGGTCAGGATTTTATTGATGGTGAAATCAGATTTTGGGGAAAAAGTGTCAGGTAAAAAATTATTATTGGAAATTCGCTTCCATCGTGTCAGCGAGACAGCTGCGTGCCACGATTATTGGTAGTGTTTGCGGATAAGTTTCCTCGTGAAGCTGCACATCTTGTTATAGTAGACCTCTTCCCCCTCCGTTCCTGTTAGTCACAACAGTGAATGATTTTGTTATTTGTTAAACCCATAACGGTAGACCGAGAGAGATAGGCCTGTAATACCCAGCAACAATTGTAGAATTAGATCAAGAAAGCGTAACAACGTATTTATATAGCCTAAACTTGATGACTCGGGTTCGGTAGTTTCGCCCATCACTATAAACTTAGTGTTCTCGTTATTAGCGTCTGAAGTCCAAATGATTGCACTATCTGCCGCTACGAACGCTGCAAGCTACAAAGACAGGTGTGGGAGACGTTCGATAATATGGTACTATAACCTGTATAACTGTAGTTGAACGCTTTGCCACAAGATGCCACCAGCAGCAAGCACTCACATATTTCTCATAAGGGTTGTCATTATAGTACGTTTATATGCAATGACGCCGCTGCATGGTTTTCCAAAATATTTTGTTGTCAATTAAAAATTAATTACAATATGGTTTGTATTCCTTGTACTCGAATGTATTTAAATATTTCAATAATAAGAATTGCAATAAGTTTCTTTGTTATTTTTATTTATTGTAATGGCGGGTAATCCTTAATTCCAATTGTATTAACGGGGAAACAACCGTAGCGCGAAATCAGCTGTTCAGAAAACAACCTCCACTCTCGCGTAACAATATTCCCGTTGCATTAACCTTTTTATGTCCAACAAATCGCTGGCCACAAGTTGCTCTGTGTAATAGCTCCCGCTGAAACATTGGCTCACGTACAGCGCCGGCGACTTCCGAATGGTCGGAAAGTTGCCGCCTCGTCTACCGTGATCAATAGCAACCAGTGGCGTAGTGTAATAGACTCCCGTCTAAACAGTTACGGATGACCTTGCTAACGCTTTGCCGGCCACATGTTGCCCAGCGTAGTGTAATAGGAACCCAAGATAAGGCGGAAGTGCGGTGGCATTATCTGCTACTGCTATCTGCTACTGCTATCTGCTACTCTGAACTTGTAAATTTCCTTTCAAGTAAGCCTGCAGCCTGAAAGCAGCCGGAAAATATTGTTTTCTATTGGAATTCATGACAGTGTTCGTTTTCCGCGAACGTGATGGAAACGAATTTTCAACAATATTAATATTTTTCAATATCAACAGTGGGTGACAATATTTTGGAAGCAACAGAGAAACTACAGAATGCCACTAACACGATAAGTCGACGGACGAAAAAATGGATAATTAAGCTCAACGAAACAAAATCTATACACATCAATTTTACCAATAGAAAGTATGAACCAGTACCGGTAGTATTAAATGAAAAACAAGTAACATATGCAAACAGTGCAAAATATCTCTGGATGACACTGGATACAAAACTCCGCTGGAAAGAGCATGTAAAAAAGAAAAAAGAACTAAATCTCAAATTAAGTAAAATGTATTGGCTCATTGGGAGGAATTCCGAATTGTCAATAAGCGACAAACTGCTACTGTACAAACAAGTGTTACGGCCAGTGCACCGCTATGGGGCTGTAGTGACATAATACAAGTCTTCCAGAATAAAATATTGAGGACGATTGTCAACGCCCCGTGGTATGTCAGTAACGACAACCTACATAAAGACCTAGGCATTGAACCTGTTGCAGAAATAATCAAGAAGCTCTCAGTTAAGCATCGTCGACGGTTAGAGCAGCATAAGAATAAGAGATCGTACAATTGCTGTACCGGAGTGACAACATAACAACAAGAAGGCTGAAAAGGACCAAGCCAGTGGACCTATCAAGCCATCGGGCTGCAACCCAGCAAACAGTGAAATTACATATGAAGATAGAATTACTAGATGGGTCATACCTCAGTTGTAATAATGTAAAAAAATAATGTTTTCCTTAAACTTTTTGGAAAATATGACCACTAAAATCTGCATTAATTGATGTTTTAAAACTTCAAAATGATAAACGATAACCTGAGGAGATGTAACGCTGAGATTTTTTATTAATCGAATCAAATCGACAATCGAATTCGAATCAAATCAGACAAAAACGTTTAGGCTAGATTAGGTTAGGTTCGTAATCCTGGGTTTGGGTGTTGGGTTAGGTTAGGTTCGTAATCCTGGGTTTGGGTGTTAGGTTAGGTTAGGTTCGTAATCCTGGGTTTGGGTGTTAGGTTAGGTTCGTAATCCTGGGTTTGGGTGTTAGGTTAGGTTAGGTTCGTAATCCTGGGTTTGGGTGTTAGGTTAGGTTAGGTTCGTAATCCTGGGTTTGGGTGTTAGGTTGAATCCTGGGTTTGGGTGTTAATTAGTTTAGGTTCAGGGTTTGGGTGTTGGGTTAGGTTCGTGATCCTGGATTTGGGTGTTAGGTTAGGTTCGTAATCCTGGGTTTGGGTGTTAAGTTAGTTTAGGTTCGTAATCCTGGGTTTGGGTGTTGGGTTAGGTTCGTGATCCTGGGTTTGGGTGTTAAAATTGTATTGATTAATGCAGTAGTGAAAATTTGTTAATAATTGCTGAGCTTAATTAAAAAAAAGCTATTTTGAAGAAGACGC
>CM040186.1:115942433-115979933 GCA_022606455.1 Callitettix versicolor | reverse complement strand
GCCAGCGCTTCTTCCAATCCTCGAAACACTTCTCAAACCGACCTTTGAAAAAGCCTTTAGTTCTTTCAGCGATGCGTTTTTAATGTCATCTACAGCTGTAAAACGACGGCCCTTTAAGGTTTCCTTTATTTTTGGAAATAGGAAAAAGTCACACGGAACCATGTCTGACGAATACGGAGGCTGGGGCATCGTTACAGTACTGTTTTGGGCCAAAAATTCACGAACAAGCAATGAAGTGTGAGCTGGTGCATTATCGTGGTGCAAAAGCCATGAATTGTTTTTCCACAGATACGGGCGTTTTTTTCGGATTGTTTCACGCAAACGGCGTTGAACTTGTAGGTAGTACTCCTTATTGACCGTTTCACCTGGTGGCAGGAATTCATGATGCACTATGCCATTAATATCGAATAACACAGTGAGCATAACCTTCACGTTCGACCGCACTTGTCGAGCTTTTTTCGGTCTTGGCGCGCCAGAATGCCCCTACTTGGATGATTGAGCCTTAGTTTCGACGTCATATCCGTAAACCCATGTCGTCACCTGTTATAATACGTTTCAGTAATTCTGCATCGTCGTTGACTTCATTTAATGATTCCTGAGCAACTTCCATTTGCCGCTGTTTTTGTTCAAAATTCAGTAATTTTGGAACGAATTTTGCTGCCACGCGTTTCATACACAAAACATTGGAAAAAATGTAATGACATGATCCAATCGATATGCCAACATCATCAACGACCTCTCTAATTGTGAATCGGCGATTGTTCATAACCATTTCTTTCACGTTTTCCACGTTTTCATCGGTTGTTGATGTGCTGGGGCGTCCAGGGCTTTCTTCATCTTCAACGTCTTCACGGCCTTCTTGGAAACGTTTATACCACTCTTGCTTTACTCATAACAGACTCACCATAGGCCTTTGTTAACATTTCACACACTTTGTTACACTTTATTCCATTTTTTTACGCAAAATTTGGTACAAATTCTTTGATCCATTTCTTTTAACAAACGAAAATCGCCGAGCTCATAAAAACACGTCTAACCTTAATGGCTGTCACAGACGGTCAACAATGAAAACAGCTGAAAGTTTTATCATACTTCAAGGGAATGTATACCAACATAACTAAAAAAATGTTTGACAATCGGACTCTCCAAGCCCGCGAAATTTAAAAATTCTCGTTACTTTCCGAACGCACCTCGTATATTCTATGTTTGTTTATTGTTGATCCCATACGTGCTGTTCAGTATCCTTATCGCTCTTCTTCCCAAGGTGTTTCGTTCTTTTATCTATATGCCCAATTACGTCTCTAGTAACTGTCATTGCCAAATACTTGTAAGTTGTATACTCCATGATTTGTATGTTGTACTCCTGCATTGCCCTCTAACGCGCATGTACTGTTTTGTTTAGGTTTACCACAAGTCCCCATGTATCATATTCCTCATAATCCTGCACTATAACTATTTGGTCACCTGCGAAGCGGAGGTAATGTCGTTTAATGGTACATTTGATATTATCCAAAAATTGTAAAATAAAAATTCGCTGCGAGACAGTTGCGTGCTGTTGTTTACATTTCGAACTAGAACGGTGCGCAGCGAGTGGCTGCTCAAATAATACACAGCGGCTCTGCTTTGCCTGCAGCGTGGATTTTATTAATATATAATAATTAATTATAAATTCCCTAATTGATAACAGACCGACCCTCGCACTGTGACCCGCCTGTAGCTGATAACGTAGCCCTTATCTATTGTTTTATTATCCTGCAATTCTTCTATCTCTGCGCCGTGTTTTACAAAATACATTTATTAAATTAACGCGGCGCGCAACTGTCTCGTTGACGTGATGGAAGCGAATTTTCTAACATTTCTCGTCCTACAATAATCCAATAATCTTGGAACCACCGTTGAAATTTGCATTTCTCACTTTAAAATTATATAATTAGGATTGGCGTATTTTCTTCCGTCTAGTGTTTTAACTCGCCGCGATTTGGAAACCACTGTTTCATTTTCAGGCCGTGGTACAAACGGTCAAATCCCTCGTATTTAAAATTACATCGAAAAAGAGCCTCGACCGCCGACGAATTCATTTTCAATTAATTTTGAGATTTTTAAGTTCCTGTTGTGCAAATTATAACCGTGATCACCGTAGTGAAATCAGGTTTTTCAAAAAAAATCTCTAATTATAAGGTTATGCGTATTTGGAGATTTGAATGGCAGCCATTTTAAAAGCAAAAAAGACGGATGTTGTTGAATAAAAAACTTTTCCAATCTGCTATTAAAACCTACTTTTGTGCCAAAATTTATTTTAGTTTCAATCGTAACGAACCAAACTCCAAGCCACGCGCACACGCACACACACACGCACGCGCGCGCGCACACACACACACACACACACACACACACACACAGACAGACACACACACACACAGAGACACACACACACACACACAGACACACACACACACACACACAGAGACACACACACACACACACACACACACACACACACACACACACACACACACACACACACACACACACACACACACACACACACACACACACACACACACACACACACACACACACACACACACACACACACACACACACACACACACACACACACACACACACACACACACACACACACACACACACACACACACACACACACACACACACACACACACACACACACACACACACACACACACACACACACACACACACACACACACACACACACACACACACACACACACACACACACACACACACACACACACACACACACACACACACACACACACACACACACACACACACACACACACACACACACACACACACACACACACACACACACACACACACACAGTGTTTGTTTCCTACAGCTAACTTGTTTCCGAAACTGTCCACCATATTCACAGCTGTCTCTCTGACGTGATGGAAGCGAATTTCCAACTATACATCTTTATTTTATAGGTTTTTTATAATATAATTGCTCCATTTAATCAGCAACATAATCTGTATACATTTGCGTTGTAAACACGAAAATGAACCCTGACTGCCGTAATAATAATGTATGCAGATTGTTAACTTTGTTTAAAGTGCTAAACCCCGCAGGGGGGTGCGGACTAGCTGCACCCATTAAGAGGATTTAGACGTCCCTCGCGGTACCCGAGTCTAACACACTTACGTTTACACTTCAACACTTTACACTCACGCTTACATTTAGGACTATGTTCAGTATAATAATCTGCCTTCCCTAGCTTCGTCAATTCTACTTTCGTTGACGCGTTTCGGAGAACGTCAGAAGCGAGCGAAAACGTTTCGAGAATCAGAAGCCTCCATCTTCAAAAAGGTATATATAAATAGAGTATAGATATAGTTTTTGAAGGTGGAGGTTCTCCGAAACGCGTCAACGAAAGTAGAATTGACGAAGCTAGGGAAGGCAGATTATTATACTGAACATAGTGACAATAATCCTAACAGAAAAGAAGAAGAATATAAAAAGAATTACATTGAGGCGATAGTAGCTTCAATGTGCTTTTCGCCTTGAATAATAACAACAAAAATACAGTGGTAAAATTAAAAAAAAGTTTATAAACGTAAAATAAAAAGTATAAAAGTTATTTTTTTATACATGAAAAGACTGCTTTTTTAAAAACTCCTTGAACGGATTATTTTGGATAACAAACGCACGCACATTCACGCGCGCACACACAATGTAAAAACAATTTTATCTACCATTCAGAAATGCCGTTGCGCTCATGTCAAGGTGTGGGTCTTACTATAATGGCAGTTCCAAATTCGCTGATAAAAACATTCATAACCATTCTGTCCGGTTCATAACAGCAAAGCTCACCGTCACACAGTGACATGGGACATGTATAACATGTAAATGTAATCAAGTAGGCAGGCTGTGTCGGATCGCTGCAGTTTTACATCATTGCTTTTATTTTTAGCCGATAATGATCTGTGCACGACTTCTCGTGCCAGCTACAATTAACATACATTATTATGACAACAGCCTAACCTATAAATACCGCAGTTTATGTTGATTTTATTCAAATTAAATACCATTACATTCTATTTACAAGTTACACTTAACTTTGTCAATGTCCAATTTGTATTGTTTCCTGAAGTGTTCAGGTAATGTAAATTTTCATTGCAAGAAAAAAAATCAATTTTTTTTCGTTTACATTTCTCACAAAACGTGCCACAGTGTTTAACTCTATAAGGTTTTGTTTGAGATCGCACCTGCTGTGCCAACAAGAGCTTATGAGCTACGAGAGTGATAAGAGCATACGGGACAAATGAATAAGGTGACAGGAGCATATGAGCAACAAGAGTGTAAGGCGATTAGAGCATAAGAGGAATAAAAGTTTAAGGCGATAAGAACATAAGGGGAACAAGAGTATAAGGCAGTAAGAGCTTAAGGCAATAACATCATAAGAGGAACAAGAGTTTACGGCGATAAGAGCATAAGAGGAACAAGAGTATAAGGCAGTAAGAGCTTAAGGCAAGAAGATCATAAGAGGAACAAGAGTTTAAGGCGATAAGAGCAAAAAGCGATAAGAGGAACAAGAGTATAAGGCAGTAAGGGCATAAGGCAATAACATCATAAGAGGAACAAGAGTTTACGGCGATAAGAGCATAAGAGGAACAAGAGTATAAGGCAGTAAGAGCTTAAGGCAAGATGATCATAAGAGGAACAAGAGTTTAAGGCGATAAGAGGAAAAAGCGATAAGAGGAACAAGAGTATAAGGCAATAAGAGCATACGAGAAATAAGAGCATAAAGCGATAAGAGCATAAGAAGAACAAGAGTTTAAGGCAATAAGAGCATAAGAGGAACAAGAGTATAAGGCAGTAAGAGCATAAGACAATAAGATTCAAAGAGGAACAAGAGTTTAAGGCGATAAGAGCATAAAGCGATAAGAGCATAAGAGGAACAAGAGTTTAAGGCGATAAGAGCATAAGATGAACAAGAGTTAAAGGGAATAATAACATAAGAGGATTAAGAGTATAAGGCAGTAAAACCATTTGAGAACAAGAGCATAAGGTAATAAGTGCATGCTAGGAACAAGGGAATAAGGCAATAAGAACAAAAAGGCGTCAAGAGCTTGAGGCAATAAGAACATTAGAGAAACAAGAACTTTGGTGAAAGATCATTAGAGCGACAAGAACATACGGCAATAAGAACAACAGTCAGGCTGGGATATATTTGGATACGGAAGGAAAAGGAGGTATGAACGAAAACAGAATGGCACACATCGCTAAAAAGGGATAAGAGGGATCAAACTGCAGGCAAACAATCATTGAAAGTTGGTGTAGTAGTTACACTCTATTTCACATAAGAATATATAAAATTAATACAGCATTGCAATTTATAGTACGTAACTGGTGTATGTACAAGCTGTACTAGGAAATATTGGATGACCTTATTTAAGTATAGACCTAAACTATAGCACAGACCTTTGTATTGATAAAGTTTCCGGGTGTTTCTATACCAGTGGTCGGCAAACTGCGGCTCTTCCACGAAATCTTTAGTGCTGACACGGAATATTATGCATTAACTTGCCGTGTAAGAGATGAGTAAACTTTTTTAAAGAGAAACTCTAATACACTTCCATGCCTATTGAAATATTGTCGAAAAAATAAGTCCAATATTGACATTTGCTATTTCAGAACAACACTTAAATATGAAGGAAGCTTTTCTCGTCAGGTTCAAAGACTTTAAAAACAGCAACGCGACGTTAGTCTTTGTTAAAAAACCTCTGAACGCCACGGTAACAGAAATACATTGTTCGCCCTTTAATATTGGTATTGGTAACATTGAAATGCAGTTGCTGGATTTAAAAAATTAAGAATTGTGATCGTCTTTATACCGATTTAGAGACAACAACTTACAAACCTGACACCCTTACTTTCCAAGGCCATTGTTCACATTAGTGGAGTATTTGTAGTTTTTTTTTAATTAAACCTTTTATATTATTTAACTTGTTATATATTTAAATAAATATTATCTTTATATAAGTACGGTACCAAGTTTTATTTAATGTACCGTTAGTTAAACTAATACATGTTTAGCAAAGGCAAGCTCGAGAGTGTACTTTTAATTATAATTATTTCTATTAAAATGTCTCTACTAAATCAAAGCTTAAGTATTAAAAAAATGGCTTTGAATAAACTTCAATTTTCTGTTTTTTCTATTTGGCTCTTTTGGATGACAAGTTTGCCGACCACTGACCTATCGTGTTTTAGCGCTGGTTTTGATGTTGGATTTCGCGGGACGCGTGATGCGGTGAACAAGTTTATATCGATATATAACAGTATATTTTACGCGTCGCAAGTCTCATTAAATTAATTATAATTAAAATATCTGTGTTTCCCACCGGGGACTTCACGCGTACGAGGCACACGCGATAACCACTACACTACGGGAACTACGAAGAAATTTGACCGATTTCACTATATGAAACGAATCGCTAATTTAATTTTGGTAGTTGTACTGAAAGATCAGCCGATTTCATTGAACAGGTGATAGGCCGTAATACGTTTCAGTCGTTTTACGTGATGAGTTAAAAAAGTGTCGTTTTTGAACCTTTGTAAAAAATATATATAATGTACTCGCTCGCACGCACGCACGCAAATGAGTGTGTCAGGACTTCAGTGTCGTAATTTTTTGTTTATTCGATTCAATCTTGGAACAAAAATCGATTTTTTCAAC
Organism: Callitettix versicolor; assembly: GCA_022606455.1. Classification (NCBI taxonomy): domain Eukaryota; kingdom Metazoa; phylum Arthropoda; class Insecta; order Hemiptera; family Cercopidae; genus Callitettix; species Callitettix versicolor. Next base: position 115,973,205 of record CM040186.1, on the reverse strand, counting down.
AGCTTGTGCCAGTTCTTTAACGCAGTAAAATCCGTTCATTTCAAAATGGCGCCCATTTCAAATTTTAACGAAACACGTTTCTGAAATTTCCACCGTCGTACTCGGCGGTAAAGTATAAATTATAAAAGTAAACACTTGTACTAGTTGCCTTACTCAAAGGAACTTACTATAGTTAGACGCCTTGCAATAAATTCCGTGTCGGGTAAAGCGTGCATTGAATAATCAATGGAATATGGAAATGTACGGAAAATAGGACGCGGAAACAGTGCAGTATGTAAGTATGCATATTGTATAAACACGATAAAGAGAGTGGAAAACCGTTTAAGGTGAAGCAAATGTACGTCTGTCCACTTAAAAAAACATAATTTAAGTAACACATACGAGGTGTGTTCAGAAAGTAACGGGAATTTTTATTTTTTTGAACATATTTATTCTTCTACATTGTTGTTGTCGCTTTCAAAATAGTCCCCATTGGAGATTATGCACTTGTGCCAGCGCTTCTTCCAATCCTCCTCACTTCTCAAACTCGATCTTTGAGATAGCCTTTAGTTCTTTCAGCGATGCGCTTTTAATGTCATCTACGGCTGTAAAACGACGGCCTTTTAAGGTTCTCTTTATTTTTGGAAATAGGAAAAAGTCACACGGAACCATGTCTGGCGAATATTTAGGCTGGGGTATCGTTACAGTACTGTTTTTGGCAAAAAATTCACGAACAAGCGATGAATATATATATATATATATATATATATATATATATATATATATATATATATATATATATATATATAAAATAGATGTTATACAGTAGGGCTGTATTCTAGAGTAACATTGCACTGAGGAGAAGGCTTTGGCAAACACTGGCTGATAACGTTATCTTAGTATATTTTTGTCGTAGCTGATGTTTGTTAAAGTTACACAACAGCATTCATAGCAAATGTTTCCATAGGGTGGAATGGTACGGACTTTGACAGTGTGTGTGTCACAAGCAGCTACGTGCTAAGGCTGTTGTACAACCAACTACGTTCTAAGGCTTGGACAAGCAACTACGTGCTAAGGCTCTTGGACAAGCAGCTACGTGCTAAAGCTCTTGGACAAGCAGCTACGTGCTAAAGCTCTTGGACAAGCAGCTACATGCTAAAGCTCTTGGACAAACAGCTACGTGCTAAGGCTCTTGATCAAGCAACTACGTGCTGAAACTCTTGGACAAGCAGCTACGTGCTAAAGCTGTTGGGACAAGCAGCTACGTGTTCAGGCTCTTGGACAAGCAGCTACGTTCTAAGGCTCTTGGTCAAGCAGCTACGTGCTGAAACTCTTGGGCAAGCAGCTACGTGCTAAAGCTGTTGGGACAAGCAGCTACGTGCTAAGGCTCTTGGACAAGCAGCTACGTGCTAAGGCTCTTGGACAAGCAGCTACGTGCTAAGGCTCTTGGACAAGCAGCTACGTGCTAAGGCTCTTGGACAAGCAGCTACGTGCTAAGGCTCTTGGACAAGCAGCTACGTTCTAAGGTTGTTGGACAAGCAGCTACGTGCTAAGGTCCTTGGACAAGCAACTACATGCTAAGGCTCTTGGACAAGCAGCTACGTTCTAAGGTTGTTGGACAAGCAGCTACGTGCTAAGGTCCTTGGACAAGCAGCTACATGCTAAGGCTCTTGGACAAGCAGCTACGTGCTAAGGCTCTTGGACAAGCAGCTACGTGCTAAGGCTTTTGGACAAGCAGCTACGTGCTAAAGCTGTTGGGACAAGAAGCTATATGCTAAAGCTGTTTAGACAAGCAGCTACGTGTTCAGGCTGTTAGGACTACTAGGGACGGCAACAAAAATTTTAAACCTCGATGTATTGTTTAAAAAGCATCGATGTTTTTAGGATTTTTAAAACAGTTTAGCATATAGTTAAATCCACTTTTATATTCACGAAACTTGAAATTGTAGTTATATTATCATTATATAGGACATATATCCTGAGTACCTTTAAGTACTTTATATTAAAAACTAAGATCATTAATTTTTTTTTTACTTTATTAATGAAACTAGTGCTAAAAAACTAACAGTCATCATGATCTAACAGCTTAATTGAAAACACTTCAAAATACAGCCTAGGTTAACCCATCGGCGCTTCAAGTAGGCTATACCATGATGCAAACTCAAAAGGCTTGGTCCTCTTAAGTCTTACGTAGTTTATCGTTATCGAGCAGTTTACACGCCTCATTAACGTGAATTTAGCCGTCTCTCGTGGCTTTGAGCACACTTTTTAATTTCTTCGGCAACAGTGGTCACTTTTACGTCCGATCGTGATTACGAACATACCACGGTGCATTAGCTATCATTCTCAAGATTTTATTTTGGAAACGCTGAATAACTTGCCAGTTAGCATTTCCCCATAACTGTATATGGGTTTCAGGACTTGAGCAGGGATAACTCGGACTTTCCACCCAACAGCCAATACGTCTTTCTTAACCTGATGTTCAGTTCGTGTTTCTTTTAAACAGCTCTTTCCATCGAAGTCCGGCATCTAGAGTCATGGCCATATATTTCGCTGTATTAGCGTGTGGGATCAAAGTTCCGTTGACGATGATGTAGTCTGCAGAAGAAAGTAGCAGTCCGGGCGATCACCAGGTCGGTCGCAGGCTGGCGAGGACTGTGAAATAAATTCCCTTAGTGTTGTTGCCCGGATCCCTCCTATTTCCTTCCGAGCAAGTTGTATTGTCTTGTGCTGTTGGTCCGGGTGTTAGTAGGCTGCTGGGTTGTTGTGTTGTGGGTGGTCGTCCTCGATGAACAACGATTTCAACCTGTATTTATACTAAAAATTATGGCGTCACCGTAATTTCTCAGAATTGTATTGTAAAACTAGAGAAACACGCACCAATCAGAATTAAGCTTTCTGTTGTTAAAGCTTTATCTGGGCAACATTTAGCTAGTATTTAACAACATAACCTGAAACTTATAGCCTATCAGCTGTTCAATGAAATCAGCTGATCTTTACGAATTAATATGAAACAACTGATCTTTTAATATAACTAACAAAATTAAATTAACGATTCATTTAATATACTTAAATCGATCAAACTTCTTCGTTGTTTCCTTAGTGTAGTGGTTATCGCGTGTGTTCCGTTTCGATCGGAAACACAGAAATTTGTAATTACAATTAATTTATTATGAGATTTGCTACGCGCAATATGTACTATTATATTTTAATATAAACATGTTCCTCGCATGTCGAAACCAGCCTTAAAGCATATGTTAGAAAGTTTTGAAAATGGAAGTATTTCGAAACGCGTCAACAAAAGCGGTTGAAGCTAGGAAAGGCATATGTACTGTATAAAGTTACATTCTTGCGGAAAAAATTACGGTAGAATATTTGCTTGGATTAGTTCGTGTTGAAATGAAATCAGTTTAAAAGTTTCAAAATGGCGGCATTAAAAAAATACCTTTTTTGAAAATATCTAACGTCCTTGTTTTTTCAGTTAAATTTGAAAATCTAAAATGCTAATATATGCAGAATTTAACGCAGGTTATGACGGTGAAATCAGATTATGACAAAAAGTGCAACACATTTGTTGATGAAATTTCGCTACTATCACGTCAGCGATACAGCTGCGTGCTTTAAAGAGTCTAACAATTCTTCAGTAATTTTTGCAGTTTTAACGTCGTGAGCTAGCAACGCTAAACCAAACCAATCTATCGCAATGATCAGTATAGGCGATATTTCACTCAATAATTAGGCCCTGCCTATGGACACCAACACTTTCCTTGACCACCGAGGCAGGCAATAAATTATCCTTTGTTTATATACGCCGTGTGCTTGCTCTCGCTTGGTGATCCGAAAATAAGCGGTCCGAACCCAATCATGCCAGCGTTGTTTTGGGCTTTATGTCAGCACCGCGTTGCGTGCTACCGTCTGTCTGCCGATAGCGTGCAAACGTTAAATCGGAATCGGTGAATCTTGGCAGTTTTAATGTGTTCAAGCAGAAACCTAAAAATTTGGTTTTATGGCACTTTTAGTGGCCAAATAATTAAAATCTGTTATTGATAACACGGCACGCAGCTGGCTCGCTGACGTGATGAATTTTTTTTTTTAAGCCTCGGTGGCCTAGTGGATAGCGTACTAGGCTTTCACCCCGAGGACCCGGGTTCGATCCCCGGCGAGGGCTTGGCATTTTCATACACTATAAATCATCCCGTCGTCTGCATTAGCCCAAGTGTGCACAATAGTCGGACGTTAAACACCGAAAAAAAAGTTGTTATTTTAAAGCGAAAAGCACATTGAGGCTATTATCGCCTCCCTAAATGTAAGTGTGAGTGTAAAGTGTTAAAGTCGCAAGTGTAGTGTTGTAAGTTTTTTTATATTCTTCTTCTTTTCTGCTAGGATTATTGTCATTATGTTCAGTATAATGATCTGCCTTCCCTAGCTTCGTCAATTTCAGTATAATGATCTGCCTTCCCCATCGTCTGCATTAGCCCAAGTGTGCACAATAGTCGTCAATTCTACTTTCGGAGAAGCGTTTCGGAGTATAGATATAGTTTTTGAAGATGGAGGTTCTCCGAAACGCGTCAACGAAAGTAGAATTGACGAAGCAGATCATTACACTGAACATAGTAGTGTTGTAAGTGTGTGTTAAGACTCGGGTACCGCGAGAGACGTCTAAATCCTCTCCATAGGTTCAGCTTGTCTGCACCCCCCCCCCCTGCGGGGATGGAAGAGGATTTGCAATATTATGGAAAACCTGATATTGTCGTTATCAGCGTTAAACTCTTCGTGTCTACGTTTTGTAAACGTTCAAATTACACTGAATGTTCGAAAGTGGACCTTGACCGCCTTTAATTGCTTTTGAAAATTTTAAATGGCAATGGCGAAATACGATTTTCAAACAAAAAAAGGTTTTCATAGATTTGGAATGGCCGCTATTTTGTGTGCGCGCGCGCGTGCGGAAAATTTGTTATTCAAAATAATCCATGAATAGTTTAAACGTGTAATTGTGCTCAGTGTTTGTGATGTATGTTTTAATGTTTTGTTTGACTTTGTGACGACCTCGACAGAGGGATTTAAAATTTTGTATAACGGCCTGATGATGAAACGATAGAGTTTCGAAACCGCGGTAGCCTTTACGAGGTGAGCGGATAGACCACTGACGGGAAGAATAGGTCATAATCCTAATTATTACAAAATAATCCTATTCTTCCCGTCAGTGGTCTATCAACTCACCTCGTAAAGGCTACCGCGGTTTCGAAACTATAGTTTCATCTTCAGGCCATACAAAATGTTAAATCCCTCTGTCAAGGTCGTCACAAAGTCAAACAAAACATTAAAACATACATCACAAACACTGAGCACAATTACACGATTAAAATATTCATCATGAAATTCGGCTTGGCCAAGCTACACACGCGACTCGTACGTCGTTACATTCCGGACTCAATTATTAAATTAGTGTTTGTGATATATGTTTTGTTTGTCTTTGTGACGACCTCGATAGAGGGATTTAACACATTGTATAACGGCCTGAAGATGAAACGATAGAGTTTCGAAACTGCGGTAGCCTTTATGAGGTGAGTTGATGGCACTGACTGGAAGAATAGGTATATAATCCTAATCATTTGAATAAAGACATGGCTCTAAGGATAAGTGATTTGAGTAACAAAAACCAACAGACTCTTTGAATCTACTGATAACAACGACGGGCACGCTACTAATGGATGGAGACTCCGCAGTCCGGAATGTAACGACGTACGAGTCGCGTGTGTAGCTTGGCCAAGCCGAATTTCATGATGAATATTTTAAATGTGTAATTGTGCTCAGTGTTTGTGATGTATGTTTTAATGTTTTGTTTGACTTTGTGACGACCTCGACAGAGGGATTTAACATTTTGTATCACGGCCTGAAGATGAAACGATAGAGTTTCGAAACCGCGGTAGCCTTTACGAGGTGAGCGGATAGACCACTGACTGGAAGAATAGGTCATAATCCTAATTATTACAAAATAATCCGTTCAACGATTTTTCAAAATGGCGATCTTTTCATGTATAAAAAACCGTGACTGTTATGTTTATGTATTTTTTTTTATTTTACCATTGTAACCAACGTTACAATTTGCATAAATTGTACGGCGGTCAGGGTTCATTTTTGTATTTACAATGCTAATTTATACAGATTCTGTTGTTGATTATGTTGGAGCAATTATATTTTATTTATTATTATTATTCTCTCTTTATTTGTTCCACCCAACTTTGAGGTACACCAAATCAATCACTTCTCAATGTTCTGTGCCTTCCTCGTAGCCCAGTATTGCTTCATTCGTTGTGATCTTGCTTTTCTTTCTTCGTCAGAGATTTGGATCGTTCGCTTGGATTTGACTTTGCCTTGGAACCGTTGCTTCTTGTCCTTGGTTATTGTTTTGGCTGTTCTGTCCATGAGCATAGTGTCAGTGATTTGTAGTTCTGTTATGTCTTTCTCCGGTTCTCTAAACCAAAGTGGTTTGGCTTTTCTATTGCGAAATTAGTCAAATATTTTTTTGGTTAGTCTATTTTTGTCCATTCGGATGTTGTGCCCATAAAAATCTTGGTCAACGGTCCTGACAGCGGAAGAGGAATCTCGGATTCCCAACGGTGGATGGAGCGGGAGAGCCTGGTAATTCCAAATCCAAAGGCTTTTGTTCCCAGATTGGGCGGCCTTTGATCAGCGTCTGTTCTGCAGGTTAGGGGCCGCTGAGAATAACCTCCAGGGCTCACAACCTTGGTTGTAAATTCGTGGCTCTAGAAGTCACCCCCAAGATATTATTGTTATTATTATTTTTTTGTGTTTAACGTCCGACTACTGTGCACACTTGGGCTAATGCAGACAATGGGATGATTTATAGCGTATGAAAATGCCAAGCCCTGGCCGGGAATCGAACCCGGATCCTCGGGGTGAAAGCCCAGTACGCTATCAACTTATAATTCGCTTAAGATAAAAGGTGTACAGTTGCAAATTCGCTTCCATCACGTCAGCGAGACATCTGTGAAGATGGCGGACAGTTTCTGAAACAAGTTGGCTGTAGGAAACAAACAGTTCTGTTAGACCTCGCTAAGTGTATTCGCGTTGTGTTTAGAGCGGTGCTTCTAATTGGTCCGTTCGTGTCTAGCCGAGTCCAAAGTAGAGGTTGTGTTGCAATATGTCTGTCTGTCAGTCATACCGAGGTAGTAAATTTGGCGAGTTTAACTTCTGAAGGTCGGAAAAAGCGGGTGACTGGTTTTCGTCAAGAAACAAATAAGTTTATTGAGCCAAGAATTTGTTGATACCAAGTTCTTGAAGAGTCTATTAAGCCAAATACCAATTCTTGAGTTATTGAGCCAAATTACTTAAGACCAATTTGCGAATTTATATCTGCAAATGAGCTGTGGGAGTGTATCATGAGGCGGACCCGTGATCTTGAAATGAGCACCTATTTTGAGCTGTATATACAAGCGAACTCATTCCATACATTTACAAAGGTACCTATTAAATAGCCTACATTACTGTACTTTGCGTGCGTGCTCGCGTGTTCGCGCGCTGTGTGTGTGCGCACGTGAGCGCTGTGCGTGTGTGCGCGCGCTGTGTATGCGTGCGTGCATGAGTGTATGTGTGTGTGTGTGTGCGCGCGTGTGTGTGTTTGCACGCGTGTATGTGTGTGTGTGTGTGTGTGTGTGTGTGTGTGTGTGTGTGTGTGTGTGTGTGTGTGTGTGTGTGTGTGTGTGTGTGTAAAATTTGGAGATTTTAACTTCTGAAGGTCGGAAAAAGCGGGTGATTGGTTTTCATCAAGAAACAAGTAAGTCTATTGAGCCAAATACAAATTCTTGAATTATTGAGCCAAATTACTTAAGAGCCATTTGCGAATTTCTATCTGAAAATGAGCTGTGGGAGTGTATCATGAGGCGGACCCGTGATCTTGAAATGAGCGCCTATTTTGAGCTGTATATACAAGCGAACTCATTCCATACATTTACAAAGGTACCTATTAATAGCCTACATTACTGTACGGATAAGAACAAACATTATTTTAAAGTTTTGAAATGGTCGCCATTTTGAAACTGTTGAACGAACTTTACTTTGAAACGAACTTGCGCGAGCTGTGACCGGAAGAGATTTTTTCGCCAAGTTTTAATCAGATATGACTGAAATTGCCAACGCTAGAGTGCTTACACACGCACGCGCGCGCGCACAAATTGATTTTGATAAAATTTTGTCCAAATGTAGTCTATAAGTACCCAAGTAAAAATTCGCGATATCTCCCCCAAAATTGTCTTGGGAATTGTTGGGGGAAAAAAGAGTTTATCAATTCCGTTATTCTAAATTGACTGATTTTGGGTGGGGGGGTATGTTTTCGTAAGTTGGGTAATGAGAAAAAACTAAAACTGAAACCCTGATCGCCTCTGGATTTGGTTTTTTTCGATTTACACTTTACGGTAAATGGTAAATGCTTTTATTTCAAGTATGGTACACTGAATTTTTGGTTCTGTGTATTGTTTTGACAGCACTGTTTCTAGCTGTGCGTGCGTGTGGGTGTGCTCGCGCGCGTGCGTGTTTATATGTGTTACTTGTTAAAATGTAATTTGTGAACGTTGTCATTGCTGTATATAATATGCACAAACTGAAGTGAGCGTGTGTGCGCGTGCGTGTGAGCGCTGCGCGTGTTGGCGCGCGCTGTGTATGCGTGCATGCATGCGTGTGTGTGTATGCGCGCGTAGTGCGTGCGTGTGTGTGTGTGTGTGCGCGCGTGTAGTGCGTGCGTAGTGTGTGTGCGCGCGTAGTGCATGAGTGTGTGTAGTGTACGTGTGCGTGTATGTGCGCGCGTAGTGTGCGCGTGCGTGTTTATATGTGTTACTTGTTAAAATGTAATTTGTGAACGTTGTCATTGCTGTATATAATATGCACAAGCTGAAGTGTGCGCGTGCGTGTGCGCGTGCGTGTGCGCGCTGTGTATGCGTTCATGCATGCGTGTGTGTGTGTGTGTGTGTGTATGCGCGCGTAGTGCGTGCGTAGTGTGTGTGCGCGTGCATATGTGCGTGTGTGTGTTTGTGTGCGCGCGCGTAACATTGTGAAAAGGTAGTGCATTGCATTTTACTATACGAGTATTTTGTGTACAAGTATGGAAAGTACGTTAGGGAAGGGAGCGAGAGAGACAGAGCTACCCTACACTCTTGTACTTATATTGCCTAACCAGCGCCTGACTTGTATCTACTGTGTTTCCAAGGGTAATGTTATCTGTTGGTTACATCGTCAGTCAGCCGCCTCGGTGGTCTAGGTGATAGCGTACTGGGCTTTTACGCCGAGAAACCGGGTTCGATTCCCGTCCAGGGCTTGGGAATTTCATACGCTATAAATAATCCCATCGTCTGCATTAGCCCAAGTGTGCACAATAGTAGGACGTTAAATAGTCGGATACTAAGCTAAGGACTTGTGTGCCTGCCCGTGGCAATACCTACAGCGTACAAAAAGTAAATTACAAAATTATACTATAGTTTTTTTTAAACCCGTATAGTCCTTGTGTATTCTTAATTGCCTGGCCACAGCTCTGACACGCTGGTGGTAACCGTAATATATAGGGAAAATGTTACTGCACCAGCATTATTGGATATTTAATTTTCTTTCTCTATGAAGCGGTCAAAATTGTGATACGTCTTGCCGTTCAGCCAGTAGCCTTCTACATTAAATTACCACTATAATCGTTATCGTTAAATCAGAGGCCGCCATCTTGAAACGGAAGTGAATGGGAAAAGATATTATACGTGTCGTTTAGGCTTTACACAAAGTATTTTTCGTACTAAATTTTAAAACAACCGATCAATGTGTTTGGCCAAAACTGCTTACACTCGTCGTTAAATCAGAGGCCGCCATCTTGAAACGGAAATGAATGGGAAAAGATATTACGCATATCGTTTAGGCTTTATACAAAGTATTTTCATACCAAATTTCAAAACAACCGGTCATTGCGTTTGGCCAAAACTGCGTACACTCGTGGTTAAATCAGAGGCCGCCATCTTGAAACGGAAATGAATGGGAAAAGATATTACGCATATCGTTTAGGCTTTATACAAAGTATTTTCATACCAAATTTCAAAACAACCGGTCATTGCGTTTGGCCAAAACTGCGTACACTCGTGGTTAAATCAGAGGCCGCCATCTTGAAACGGAAATGAATGGGAAAAGATATTACGCATATCGTTTAGGCTTTATACGAAGTATTTTCATACCAAATTTCAAAACAACCGGTCATTGCGTTTGGCCAAAACTGCGTACACTCGTGGTTAAATCAGATTCCGCCATCTTGAAACGGAAATGAATGGGAAAAGATATTACGCATATCGTTTAGGCTTTATACAAAGTATTTTGATACCAAATTTCAAAACAACCGGTCAGTGCGTTTGGCCAAAACTGCGTACACTCGTGGTTAAATCAGAGGCCGCCATCTTGAAACGGAAATGAATGGGAAAAGGTATTACACGTGTCGTTTAGGCTTTATACAAAGTATTTTCATACCAAATTTCAAAACAACCGGTCATTGCGTTTGGCCAAAACTGCGTACACTCGTGGTTAAATCAGAGGCCGCCATCTTGAAACGGAAATGAATGGGAAAAGGTATTACACGTGTCGTTTAGGCTTTATACAAAGTATTTTCATACCAAATTTCAAAACAACCGGTTAGTGCGTTTGGCCAAAACTGCGTACACTCGTGGTTAAATCAGAGGCCGCCATCTTGAAACGGAAATGAATGGGAAAAGGTATTACACGTGTCGTTTAGGCTTTATACAAAGTATTTCCGTACCAAATTTCAAAACAATCTGTCAGTGCGTTTGGCCAAAACTGCGTACACTCGTGGTTAAATCAGAGGCCGCCATCTTGAAACGGAAGTGAATGGGAAAAGATATTACACGTGTCGTTTAGGCTTTATACAAAGTATTTTCATACCAAATTTCAAAACAACCGGTCAGTGCGTTTGGTCAAAACTACGTAACAAACACTGGGGAAAGCCGAAAGGTCGAGTTCAAACAGAGCAATGAAGGGGTTACAAGTTTTAATGTATCGTTATTCGGTAACATCGAAGTAGAGTCTGGGACACTTGAGAACCCGTGACGTCATGCGTCATGGGTGTAACGCCATTGTGTGACGTCATGGTGGGGGGGGTGACGTCATGGTGTGACGTCATGGTGGGGTATGACGTCATGGTGTGACGTCGGGGTGTGACGTTGGAGTGTGACGTCAGGTTGTGACGTCTGGGTGTGACGTCAGGGGTGTGACGTAAGAGTGTGACGTTGGAATGTGACGTCAGGGTGTGACGTCGGAGTTCGGAGTGGGAGGTTATGATTTGCGCGTTCGTTTGTGACGTCGTGTTGTGACGTCGGTGTGTGTTATTAATTAATTAATTAAATAAATAAATTTATACCTGAAAAAAAGTTGTGCGTTTCTGGCGGGGCTCGAACCGTGGACGTTGCGCTTGTGAGGCGCTCGCTGTAACCACTGGACCACGGTGACTACTGGTAAATCAATGCGATTCGAGGTATATGAAATTAACGATTCGCGTTCGGTTCGCCCGATCGAATCGCCATCGTGTTACGTGCCTAGCCCAGGACCAGGGCCTGTGTATAGTGTGTTATATAAACATATAAAGTAAGTCTATCTATGCTGTGTATAGTGTGTTATACAAACATATAAAATAAGTCTATCTATGACCGCCTCTCTCCCTCGTGGACGGTGTATGATATATGTAATATTGGTAGTGCTCAGACGGCTGTATCCATCGTGTTACGTGCCTAGCCCACCCCGAGTCGGCGGATAGTGCGTTATATAAACGTATAAATTAAGTCTATCTATGACCTCCTCTCTCTCGCTCCCTCGTTGATGGTGTATGATATATGTAATATTGGTAGTGCTCAGACGGCTGTAGCCATCGTGTTACGTGCCTAGCCCACCCCGAGTCGGCGGATAGTGCGTTATATAAACGTATAAATTAAGTCTATCTATGACCTCCTCTCTCTCGCTCCCTCGTTGATGGTGTATGATATATGTAATATTGGTAGTGCTCAGACGGCTGTAGCCATCGTGTTACGTGCCTAGCCCACCCCGAGTCGGCGGATAGTGCGTTATATAAACGTATAAATTAAGTCTATCTATGACCTCCTCTCTCTCGCTCCCTCGTTGATGGTGTATGATATATGTAATATTGGTAGTGCTCAGACGGCTGCAGCCATCGTGTTACGTGCCTAGCCCACCCCGAGTCAGCGGATATTGCGCTATATAAACATATAAAGTAAGTCTATCTACGACCGCCTCTCTCTCCCTCGTGGACGGTGTGTGATATATGTAATTTTGGTAGAGTTAAGACGGCTGTCGCCATCGTGTTACGTGCCTAGCCCCCGAAGACTCGGACCGGTGGATAGTGTGTTATATAACATATAAAGTACGTCAATCTATGACCGCCTCTCTCTCTCTCTCTCTCTCTCTCTCTCTCTCTCTCTCTCTCTCTCTCTCTAGCCGGGACCAGGGTAGGCGTTATATAAATATATAAAGTGTCAGGTTGTGACGTGAGGGTGTTACGTCAGGGTGTGACGTCGGATTGTGTCGTCGGAGTGTGACGTCAGGGTGTGACGTCGGATTGTGACGTCGGAGTGTGACGTCGGAGTGTGACGTCAGGGTGTGACGTCGGATTGTGACGTCGGAGTGTGACGTCAGGGTGTAACGTCGGGGTGTGACGTCGGGTTGTGACGTCGGGGTGTGACGTCGGAGTTCAGTGGTAGCGCCTAGTCAGCTGTCGCCATCGTGTTACGTGCCTAGCCCACCCTGAGTCGGCGGATAGTGCGTTATATAAACGTATAAATTAAGTCTATCTATGACCGCCTCTCTCTCCAACGTGGATGGTGCGTGATATATGTAATTTTGGTAGTGCCCAGCCCGCTGTCGCCATCGTGTTACGTGCTTACCCTCCAGGGTTGAACTCGGGCCGGCGGATGGTGAGTTATATAAACATATAAAGTAAGTCTATCTATAACCACTCTCTCTCTCTCTCTCTCTCTCTCTCTCTGTTTCTCTCTCTCTAGCCGCCGCCGCCATCGTCTTACGTTCCTAGCCCTATATATATATATATATATATATACGCTCGCAGCTGTCTCGCTGACATGATGGAAGCTATAAACGTGCACGCAGCTGTCTCGCTGACGTGATGGAAGCGCACGCAGCCGTCTCGCTGAAGTGATGGTTTACATTTTGTGCTGGAGACGTTGTGCGTGTGAGGCGCACGCTGTAACCACTGGACCACCCCGATCGGATCGCTCCACTCCCTCTCTCTCTATCTATTTATATCTATATATATATATATATTACATAATCGTATTTATCACTATTGAGACAGGGATTTTTGTTTATAAATAATACAATGTTTTGATACACATACATTTATTGATTTTTAAAATGATACTTGATACAGTGTTATAAATCATTTTTTCTTCGTGTCGTCTACAGACGTAGATTGTATTACTAACCAGTCCGGATTGCCTCAGAGTTCTGGTGATGGTGGTGGTGGTGGTGATGATGACGGCAGTAGTTGTAGTGGTTGTTGTTGTTGTGGTTGGTGTTGGTGTTGATGTTGGTTCCGAACTAATGTAGTTCCAGTTTTACAGTACTTCCAATGTGCTCTGTAACCGTCAATTCCTTGGCAACCATTTCGTTTATCTGAATTTCCGTAAGGACAGAAGAATACCTCTTCGGAAGAAACACTTTTTTCTCGTCATCATCTACGTCAATTACAAGCAGAATAGAACTGCCGAATCTAGTTTTGATGATCGAAGCCTCCTTAATAAGGTATTTTCTTCCTATAATTAGATCTTTTATAGAAATTGTCTCGACGTCTTTAGGTAAAATGGAATTGAAAATATCGATCAGAGAAGAAGAATCCATACTTACTGAGAACACAGCGCGTTACAGAACACGTACTATATTAATGAGTAAAACAGATATGGTACAGTATCAGAGTTGCTAAGCTTTTATACACTGCAGTCAGAAGCCAAATGGCGCAATAGTCGCGCCAGCGAACCTGGTTGAAAGGCTTAAATGTCAAACATTAGCTGTGTGTGAAAAATCATGCTGGCGCGACTTTGTGTAAAGTAAGCATAGGCGGCTGGTTGTCGGGCGTTATATGCGAGACTTCAAGCCATGTGGCGCGACCTTGATTAAGATAGGCCTTGGCTGCTGGTTCTCGAGCGTGACATGCGAGAATTCATGCCACGGGCAGAAGCCAAATGGCGCAATGACTATGTTTTATATATGAGTATTTGCTACAAAAATTATCTGCATATAAAAGTACTCCGTTCTTTTGTTGCAATAAAATTTATATATTTCAATAGTTGACATTATGTCTATATCTATCTGTATTGTTCCAATTTTAAAACTCAGTGTTGGGGATTCTTTTGCTATTGTTTTTTTTTTCTATCTTGTCATTGGTATTTTATTCAATTTCTTGATAATTATCACTAAAAATAAATAGAATAATGTAAAATTTAATATGATTTAATTGTAAAAAAATAGTATGTTTCTTATATAAAATTGAATATGTTAAAGGATGATTTTGTTTGTACTAAGTGTAATTTAAATTAATACACAAAGCAATGTACTGCAAAAATAATGGTTGAAGTTATTACTTTAATGCTGAAAGTGTGTGTAATAAGTAAAATAATGTTAATTCATGTAAATTTCAAACTAAAATATATTTAAACAAATTAATTTCTTTAAAAAAACTTAACATTGCTAAGTGACAAATAAAATATTATCACAAATACTTTCACCATTCAATTTTTTTTTTTATATCTTTTATTACAAAGTTTGGCACCATTAGTACACTACACTTGTAAAATAAATTGCTGTATTGTGGTGTCAGAATTTATTTAATATATCAAACTTTTTAATAGCCTTTACTAATTTTGAATGGTGTAAATTACACCCTTGGAAAACTTTAGGTTAAGGTGAAAACTTTTGGGGAAAATAAATGAATAAAATCTTATTATCTCATTATTTAATAACAGAGTTGGTATTCATTGTTTGTTTTTTGCTGCAAACATTTGAAAAAAAAACTAAAGTATAACCACAACAAAATGGAAAATGGTAGCATGCAATAAAAAGTACTTTTCTTAAAATTTTGAAAACAAAAGATTCCTTTTTAGAAAAATTATCCAATTAGTTTTGGTTTTTGAATAGTTCAGCATAAAGACCAAACAGCTGATAATCAATTTTTGTATTGGTAGTCACACTCTGGTTGTGATACAGAAAATTATCTGTTATGACATGTTAATTTTATTTTCAGAATGACTGTATAAAATTAGATAAACAAAAACCTGAAAAACAATAGATCAAATTCACATTTTCATCCACTCAGTATAATTTTAAGTTGTCTTTTGTCAATAAAAAAGTTTTTTGTTTGTTTTTTTTTTTGAGAAAAGAAAGTCACTTTAGTCAAGCCAATGCTCATTTCTTGTTTAAAATTAAGTATTTGTTTCTGTTTCTATAATGATTTAAGTTAAACTGAAATAGCTTTATAGACATGTAGAATTTTTAAGTTAATATTATTTTTTTTAATACCATCATCCAATAATACAATTGTAAAAAGTGTGTATTTAAATGAAGTAACTAACATTTTTCCTTTGTGTATCAAGAAATTGTATAAAATATAGTTGTATTTAAACATTAAATTGAAGTGCTTTGTATCAATATGTGGGAAGATTATTATTAGCATTGCGAAGTTTTATCCAGTGCCATTATAATAGCAGTGAGGGTGGCTGAGTTACCGACTCAAAATGTCGTGTTTGTGATGTAGATATAAGCAATCATTATATCCTTGCTCTGTATATATCTATTGTTTTTATTATAGAATTGTAGTGATATTAAGATAAAATAAACGTAACTAATGTGTATAGCAGACAAGTTATTAAACCCATAATTTACTATTCTTAGATTTTTTGTTTCTACAGCAAAAATCAAACTGGATTTGAACCAACCAGAACGCCAAACTGTCCAATTTTTTTTTTTTTTTTTTAATTGTAGAACATTAACAATTCTTGACAAGTTTATTTGCATATTAGTCTGACTGAAATTAATATGTACAGTAGCTACTGTACCAAGTAATAATTATGGTCTACCATAATGATTGCCTTTATGCAATATTAAAAAAAAAAACAAAAGTTATAAAATTTGAGAGATTCAAAAATGTTGACCCTAGCAGGTTTTTCCTCCACCTCTATAGTCTCCATTCCTTTTCTGTTTTGAAAGAATTTATTTTTAAGTTTTAAAGAAACCAGAGGAGTACTACTTACTCTAGCACTTGCATATTATTGCAAAAATATCATTGTAAAAATCAAATTGTAGCTAATGGGTGTGAATTGAAAAATTTATCAATAATAAACTTTCAAAGTTATCACAACAATTATTAAACATAACCATTCTGAAATTTAAAGTTTTGTGCCAGGGATTTTATCGCAGTTTTTTTTAATCCGACAAAATAAGCTCTGTGTAACATTGTATGGTTTGTAGCAAAGAAGATGATGAAACAAAAAAAAAGGTTTTAGACCCATGCCTTTATTTGCTATAGGTCAGTATATTTAAATTGGGAAACAAAGATAATTTTTGAATGTAGTTGCTTTGCTGTTTTTATACAGGCAAATTTAAAAAAAAGTAATTTTGAGAATATTTTATTTGATTTTTGTGTTTTCAATGGAAAACTGTAACAATCATTTTTCTAAGTCCCAATATAACTTTTGTTGCTTTGTACACAATAGTCAGTTCTACAGAATATATTCTGTAGTTTGTATACATAACACGTATACAACTACGTTATGTAGAATATGTACGCACGTTACGTACGTACATTATGTAGAATAAGTACGTTACGTAGTTTGTGTTATGTAGAATACATAACACGTAGTTTGTATTTTAGCCGAAAGATGGCAAACAAGTGCAATGTATTTCCTTCAATATAGATTTGCAAACGTGCGCAATGCAGACAAGAGCAAATAAATTTTATCATAGATAAACCACTTTTTATCAAAGTTATACAAATTAATTACATGTAAAATGATATTTTAGTCAATGATAATTACGTTATTTTTTATGTAATCGTTAAAATGTACAAAGAAAATACGAGTTCATGTAATATTTATTTAGTACATTGAAGTTGTTGATATATATATATATATATAACACACTCATGTTTAATTTTAGATAAACCGTTAGTTTAAATCTAATTAATATTATTATTAATTTATTTGAAAATTTGTTATTAGTATACGTTTTAGTTACTTTGCATAATATGAAAAAGAGACATAACTGACTACCTTAAAAAAGGATTTTCTTCTGAAAGGTTTTCATATTCCACTTTTTATTGATCAACACTAATTTTATAAATTATAATAATGAAACTAATGGTATTCAATGTTTTAAAGAAGACGAATTGTTATTATTATATAAGCATATCTATTATATCATGCACACGTTAACAATTCTTACCTCTTTGTAAGCAACGTACACAGCTTCAGTATTGTCGTCATTTTCACGTCACCATCTGTTCGTTTAGGATGTGGATATTGTGGATCATCTGGCTGCAATAGTAGCAGTAGAAGCAGCAGATGAGTGATTTGTTTTGAAGGATTATATTCGTGTTTTAGTCTATAACTCTAATCATGGAATTGTCTGAAGTTGTTAATACTCAGTTTGCTTTTCCTGGAATTGTTGTTGGTTTAGTGTTAGTATGTGCAGCCCTCGTGTTTGTGTTTGGGTTTAAATCTGTTGAAGAATTTCCATTTGATAAACTTACCAACGCTACTGATGACCGGAAACCAGCTGGCAAGAAACGTAAAGTGAAGGACAAGGTAAGAAGGTTAATGCACTTCTCTAATTTCGAAAAAATATTTATGTTTAAACAATATTGTCTTTATTTCTAATGGAACCGTATATCCAGAACCCAGAACGTAATTACAAATCTAAAAAGCAGAACATTTTCCCAACTAACGGTGGCCTAATGTTTCATGTTTTTATTGGTTGTTGTAGGAGAGGAAAATTTAGAAAGTGTTTTGCTTTAGAACCTTTGATTTCTCTTGAATTGGAAATTATTATCATATTAATATCTAGAAATATATATATATATATATATATATATATATATATATATATATATATATATATATTAAACATGTAAGAACCCAATAACTCAGTTCTGTATAAATTAAAATGAGTAAGCCCTGCTTTGTTTTCTATCCATTTCTGTTATCATTAGTCTATACAGTACAGTTATCCCATCAAAGAGCATGCTCTTTATTGTCTAATGAAAAACTTAGTCCTACTGAAAGTTATAATAATTGCAGTTGGCTTCTTGGGAATGTAGGCTATTATATAAATAACAATTCATTTGCATAAAGGAAATGATTTAGCAATTTTCTTAGCCTAATAAGTTTGGCAAATTGTGAAAAATATTTTGAATGAATGTATAAATTAAAAGAGCTTTTAAAAAGAATTTAGAAGATTTAAAATAGATGTTGTATTACATATTTCTTAAAATTTTAGAGTAACCAACAGTAGGCTTGTAACAATGTTGCTATTATCACTAACTAAATTAATTTAGAATTCAGCTTTACTGATTACTGATTCTAAAGAATATTTGTAATATACAAATGATACAGTAGTTTGATGTAGGCCTCAACATTATAATTTTAACCTATGGAAAAATAAATACGTTAGGTAGGCTATCTTTTCTAGCATGCATATTAGAAATGAAACAGCCTGTTATAATTGGGCTATTTTATTTATTTATTTTTTTAACAATAAACACTGCTGGTTCTGAATATTACTTCTTTAATGGATGCAATAACTAATTAAAATATTGACTTAAAAACAGCAACTATAGGCTACTGTCAAAGAACTTTGTCAACAAACTGTATGATATCACAATGCAATGCATCAGAATTTGTACTTCATAAAAAATTACTTCATAAAAATTTTGTGAGGGGGACTACCATAGTTTCTCAGTTAGTACTGTAGCATTATAGGCAGTTTGCTACAACTATCTGATCAGTATACAGGTTCAAAATTAGTTACTACTGTTGTGTTTTTGTGCACCCCATTAGCTTAACTGATAGGCTATACAGAAAAGATGTAGAACCATAAAAAAATGGTATTGTATGCAACTAGACCTATTCTGAATAAAAATATATTGTTAATGTTTGTATATCAATAGGCTAGTAGTTTCATTAACATATATGAATATAAAAATGTTTAAAAAACATGTTCTGAAGGCCTAAGTCGTGATCAGTGGTTCTTTTATGTTCCCAGGACTGGGTCTTACCACAATTTCCATTCCAATAACTTATTTTTCAATTGAATTTCGCTAATAACAACTGAGAGGAAATGTACAGCCTACATTGTTTAACATTTACTTATTTTTAAATAAAATCTTTGTTTATTGCAAAAAAGGACTTGTTCATTTAGGCCTAGCCTACACATTATTAATGTTTAATTGATATTCTTTTATGCAATGGGCTTGGCTCTACTTATCTATCATATTATTTACTAGCCTAAATGTCAACAGCTGTAACAGTAAGAGGCCAGGTTCTTGAGTTTTGTGCATGTGTAACACTATGTCTTATATCTTCAATTTCAGTTAAAACTTAACACGGGACTTTGTTGAATTGTAGATGGACTGTATTATAATAATTTTAATTGATGTTATATTTTAAATTTCAGAAAGCCCAAACAAATGGCCAAGCAACTGCAGTAGCAAATGAACGTTCAGAAAAACAAAAAACTGACACTTCAACAACTAAAACTGGTGGTACAAAAAGTGTATCAAAAGAAAAACGAGAAGCAGAAAAGTCCCCTTCTAAAGAGAAAGCTGTGACTAAACAAGACAAGAAACAAAATAAAAGTGAGGTGTCCCCGGCTAAAACTGCTTTAAAAGAAACCAAAAATATTAAGGATGATAAGAAAAATGTACAAGTGAAAAAGGCTGAAGAAAAGCCAAATAAAGAAAATGCCACAAATAAGCAGAATAAAAACAAAGGCAAAGAAAACATTGAAGTTAAAAATAAAAAAAATGTGGAGAAGAGTTTAAAGACTAAACAAGAAGAAAAACCAAAGGAGTTTGATGATGAAGGTAGGTGTCCATTTCCTTGAAGAGTTTTTTCTTATATTGATTATTAATCATGGCATAAAACAGTTTTGCTGATGTGATTGAAGCAGGCTTCAAAATTAATAGTGTGAATACATTTAATTATTTATCAACAACAACAAAATCTGTAGTTTAGAAATTACAGACGAAAAGAACTCAAAAAATCGTCCTAATTTCTTAAAATTATGGTTCATAATTTTTTTTAAAATTCTGGTCATAAGTAGAAGAATCATAACTCAAGCTGGGCACCAAATTTTAAATAAAGAATTTTGGTTAAAAAAATGGTTCAAGATACAAAAAAAAGCAGCTATGGTTTTTCTTAGTTTTTCAGTTTAATCCCTAACCAAAAATGTCTTGTCCTGCATTAATTTCAGTTATGAATTTTCATACCTGGCCAAAATTTGAAAAAAATCTGACGAACCAGTTTTGAGATAGTGATTTTGAAATTGTTGTAACTCCAACATACCTGCCCCTTCATCGGGGATCTGTACACCTGCTGCGGACATAAGCTGACGTGCTCTGTTTGTCTGACGTTCGCCTTTGTTTGAACGTATAAGAACATACTCTTTGTCTTTCTCGGCGTGAGCAATAGCTACCACAATTGAACAAGGAAGGCACAAGGAATCATTGTTTTTAATGACAACAATACCCCTCCTTGCACGACACTCTTCTTCGAAATTATTATAAAGTCCCGGTCTAACACGACCGCGGCCTAAGGGTACTCTTACTTTCGTACATTCAACTTTAAATGTATCGCACGACGTACACGCCTCGTTGTTACTTTGAATAATACCGCCGAAAATGTTCCACAAAATGTCGGAAGACACTTCCGATGCCGGCCTAAAAGCTAAATACCCCGGATCGCGATTTTTGAAATTCAGACTCCTCAAGGTAAACCCTAAATAGTCTCCGTCAGTGCATCCGTTAGTCATAGTCTCTATAAGTTCGTTAAGTCCTTGTCTGACCCAAACTATTTCCTCCACATTTTCCGGTGGCGAATTGAATTTAAAAATCACTTTAGTTCCGTAAAGACGGAATTTCTTAACATACGTTTCCGTTGTTGACACAATGTAGGCTGACAACATATTTTCTCAATTTATTCCTCAATGACGCAGACACACAAACTCACACACTTTCACAAAGAGAGAGAGAGAGAGATCGTAAAATACAATATCTTCTACTATAAATCAATGAAAAAAAACCAAGAGACAGATATTGAAGACAGAGAACAATATGATAACTTACCAATCAAATAACCAAAATGACAATTACATTTACATTTCACTCGCTATTTATAGGATCTCTCTCCCCACTTTTTTCCAGGTGTCAAGATTAAATCGACTAAATATTGCCCGTGGCATGAATTCTCGCATGTCACGCTCGAGAACCATCAGCCAAGGCGTATCTTAATCAAGGTCGCGCCACATGGCTTGAAGTCTCGCATATAACGCCCGACAACCAGCCGCCTGTGCTTACTTTACACAAAGTCGCGCCAGCATGATTTTTCACACACAGCTAATGTTTGACATTTAAGCCTTTCAACCAGGTTCGCTGGCGCGACTATTGCGCCATTTGGCTTCTGCCCGTGGCATGAATTCTCGCATGTCACGCTCGAGAACCAGCAGCCAAGGCCTATCTTAATCAAGGTCGCGCCACATGGCTTGAAGTCTCGCATATAACGCCCGACAACCAGCCGCCTATGCTTACTTTACACAAAGTCGCGCCAGCATGATTTTTCACACACAGCTAATGTTTGACATTTAAGCCTTTCAACCAGGTTCGCTGGCGCGACTATTGCGCCATTTGGCTTCTGACTGCAGTGTATAAAAGCTTAGCAACTCTGATACTGTACCATATCTGTTTTACTCATTAATATAGTACGTGTTCTGTAACGCGCTGTGTTCTCAGTAAGTATGGATTCTTCTTCTCTGATCGATATTTTCAATTCCATTTTACCTAAAGACGTCGAGACAATTTCTATAAAAGATCTAATTATAGGAAGAAAATACCTTATTAAGGAGGCTTCGATCATCAAAACTAGATTCGGCAGTTCTATTCTGCTTGTAATTGACGTAGATGATGACGAGAAAAAAGTGTTTCTTCCGAAGAGGTATTCTTCTGTCCTTACGGAAATTCAGATAAACGAAATGGTTGCCAAGGAATTGACGGTTACAGAGCACATTGGAAGTACTGTAAAACTGGAACTACATTAGTTCGGAACCAACATCAACACCAACACCAACCACAACAACAACAACCACTACAACTACTGCCGTCATCATCACCACCACCACCACCAACATCACCAGAACTCTGAGGCAATCCGGACTGGTTAGTAATACAATCTACGTCTGTAGACGACACGAAGAAAAAATGATTTATAACACTGTATCAAGTATCATTTTAAAAATCAATAAATGTATGTGTATCAAAACATTGTATTATTTATAAACAAAAATCCCTGTCTCAATAGTGATAAATACGATTATGTAATATATATATATATATAGATATAAATAGATAGAGAGAGAGGGAGTGGAGCGATCCGATCGGGGTGGTCCAGTGGTTACAGCGTGCGCCTCACACGCACAACGTCTCCAGCACAAAATGTAAACCATCACTTCAGCGAGACGGCTGCGTGCGCTTCCATCACGTCAGCGAGACAGCTGCGTGCACGTTTATAGCTTCCATCATGTCAGCGAGACAGCTGCGAGCGTATATATATATATATATATATATATAGGGCTAGGAACGTAAGACGATGGCGGCGGCGGCTAGAGAGAGAGAAACAGAGAGAGAGAGAGAGAGAGAGAGTGGTTATAGATAGACTTACTTTATATGTTTATATAACTCACCATCCGCCGGCCCGAGTTCAACCCTGGAGGGTAAGCACGTAACACGATGGCGACAGCGGGCTGGGCACTACCAAAATTACATATATCACGCACCATCCACGTTGGAGAGAGAGGCGGTCATAGATAGACTTAATTTATACGTTTATATAACGCACTATCCGCCGACTCAGGGTGGGCTAGGCACGTAACACGATGGCGACAGCTGACTAGGCGCTACCACTGAACTCCGACGTCACACCCCGACGTCACAACCCGACGTCACACCCCGACGTCACACCCTGACGTCACACTCCGACGTCACAATCCGACGTCACACCCTGACGTCACACTCCGACGTCACACTCCGACGTCACAATCCGACGTCACACCCTGACGTCACACTCCGACGTCACAATCCGACGTCACACCCTGACGTAACACCCTCACGTCACAACCTGACACTTTATATATTTATATAACGCCTACCCTGGTCCCGGCTAGAGAGAGAGAGAGAGAGAGAGAGAGAGAGAGAGAGAGAGAGAGAGGCGGTCATAGATTGACGTACTTTATATGTTATATAACACACTATCCACCGGTCCGAGTCTTCGGGGGCTAGGCACGTAACACGATGGCGACAGCCGTCTTAACTCTACCAAAATTACATATATCACACACCGTCCACGAGGGAGAGAGAGGCGGTCGTAGATAGACTTACTTTATATGTTTATATAGCGCACTATCCGCTGACTCGGGGTGGGCTAGGCACGTAACACGATGGCTGCAGCCGTCTGAGCACTACCAATATTACATATATCATACACCATCAACGAGGGAGCGAGAGAGAGGAGGTCATAGATAGACTTAATTTATACGTTTATATAACGCACTATCCGCCGACTCGGGGTGGGCTAGGCACGTAACACGATGGCTACAGCCGTCTGAGCACTACCAATATTACATATATCATACACCATCAACGAGGGAGCGAGAGAGGGAGGTCATAGATAGACTTAATTTATACGTTTATATAACGCACTATCCGCCGACTCGGGGTGGGCTAGGCACGTAACACGATGGCTACAGCCGTCTGAGCACTACCAATATTACATATATCATACACCATCAACGAGGGAGCGAGAGAGAGGAGGTCATAGATAGACTTAATTTATACGTTTATATAACGCACTATCCGCCGACTCGGGGTGGGCTAGGCACGTAACACGATGGCTACAGCCGTCTGAGCACTACCAATATTACATATATCATACACCGTCCACGAGGGAGAGAGAGGCGGTCATAGATAGACTTATTTTATATGTTTGTATAACACACTATACACAGCATAGATAGACTTACTTTATATGTTTATATAACACACTATACACAGGCCCTGGTCCTGGGCTAGGCACGTAACACGATGGCGATTCGATCGGGCGAACCGAACGCGAATCGTTAATTTCATATACCTCGAATCGCATTGATTTACCAGTAGTCACCGTGGTCCAGTGGTTACAGCGAGCGCCTCACAAGCGCAACGTCCACGGTTCGAGCCCCGCCAGAAACGCACAACTTTTTTTCAGGTATAAATTTATTTATTTAATTAATTAATTAATAACACACACCGACGTCACAACACGACGTCACAAACGAACGCGCAAATCATAACCTCCCACTCCGAACTCCGACGTCACACCCTGACGTCACATTCCAACGTCACACTCTTACGTCACACCCCTGACGTCACACCCAGACGTCACAACCTGACGTCACACTCCAACGTCACACCCCGACGTCACACCATGACGTCATACCCCACCATGACGTCACACCATGACGTCACCCCCCCACCATGACGTCACACCATGGCGTCACACCCATGACGCATGACGTCACGGGTTCTCAAGTGTCCCAGACTCTACTCATCGATAGTGAAAACTATCGATTTCTCGATTGTTTTTGAAACCCTTTACGCTAAAGAAATTTAAGTGATCAAATATAGGATTTTAAAAATTCGGCTTTGTTAACGGTTCGTTCAAATACAGTCGTCAATTACCGAAACAAAACGGCCGAACAAAAATCGAGCTTCTAGCTCAGTGGTCGGCAAACCGCGGCCCTTTGGCTCTTGGCTGCGGCACTTCCACGAAACGTTTAGTGCAGGCACGGAATATTATTTATTAACTTGCCTTGTAAGAGACGAGTAAACTTTTTGAAACGCAAGCCTACAGAAATTTTTTTCGACGTTAGAAGAAGTACTTTCATTCGAAAACAAATTCTTGCCTTTTGCCGAACATTTTGAAAGAGAAACTCTAATACACTTCCGTGCCTATTGAAATATTATCGAGAAAATAAGTCCAATATTGACATTTGCTATTTCAGAACAACACTGTTAAATATGAAGGAAGCTTTTCTCATCAGACTTTAAAAACAGCAACGCGACGTTAGTCTTTGTTAAAAAACCTCTGAACGCCACGGTAACAGAAATAAATTGTTCGTCCTTTAATATGGATATTGGTAACTTTGAAATGCAGTTGCTGGATTTAAAAAATAAAGAATTGTGGAGCTCAAAATTCGAGCGTCTTTATATCGATTTAGAGACAACATACAAACCTGACACCCTCACTTTCCAAGGAAATGCAAGGCCATTGTTCACATTAGTGGAGTATTTGTAGTATTTTTTAAGGAAACCTTTTCTATTATTTAACTTGTTATATTGTTAAATAAATATTATCTTTATATAAGTACGGTACCAAGTTTCATTTAATCTACCGTTAGTTAAACTAATACATACTTAGCAAAGGCAAGCTCGAGAGTGTACTTTTAATTCTAATTATTTCTATAAAAATGTCTCTACTGAAGCAACGCTTAAGTTTAAACAATGTGTCTTTGAATAAACTTCAGTTTTCTATTTTTTATATTTGGCTCTTTTGGATGACAAATTTGCCGACCACTGGTCTAGGGCCTACTTACCGTTTAGCCGCTACAGGCGCATGACAGACAGGCTCGCGCCAAACTACAGTTATCACACTCAGAAGATCAACTATCTCGATGTTTTATTCCTATTCTGACCGACAGACAGAAATAACCTGATACATTATGCATCACTCACTAAGAATTAACTTCGACCTCGAATTTCTTTCTGTAAAGTTCCAGAACGAATTTTCTGGTGACCAGCGTTCGACCGATCAATTTATTCGTGATTCCATGCAAATAACTCTTTTAAAAATCATCCACGTTCACTAGACCACGTAGAAATCACCGCCTACAGATGTTTCAACTGACGTGATGGGAGCGGATTTACAAAAAAATACATTTAAAAAAAATATTATTTCAGTCTGGTAAACTGCGTATGTTAAAACACTCAATTTAGCACGAAAAAACACCGCCATTGGAGTAAATTGCGTTTTTGAATGTTAATTTATACAGTTTTTAACGCTATATAAAGTCAGATTTTAAAAATTTTAACTTTAAAGGGAGTTTTATGGGAGCAGCTGATGGGCTTAAAGGTCCCAGCGGTTCCTTAACGTTTTTATTAAAGGATCTCCTTCAGTTACACGCACGCACGCGCGCGCGCGCGCACACACACACACACACACACACACACACACACACACACACACACACACACACACACTTATATTAAGGCAAGCTCGATAGTGTAATTTTAATTCTAATTATTTCTATAAAAATGTATGTACTAAAGCAAAGCTTAAGTTTTAAAAAAATGGCTTTTGAATAAACTTCAATTTTCTATTTTTTATATTTGGCTCTTTTGGATGACAAGTTTGCCGACCATTTGCATAGAATATTCGATTTGTGAACTGTAAACGAAAGCCTAATTTTTAAAAAA
The DNA here is from genome assembly GCA_022606455.1 of Callitettix versicolor. NCBI lineage: Eukaryota > Metazoa > Arthropoda > Insecta > Hemiptera > Cercopidae > Callitettix > Callitettix versicolor. Next base: position 115,946,378 of record CM040186.1, on the reverse strand, counting down.
TCCTCAAATATTGATCGTAAATAAAGATTCAAAGAAAGTGTAGGAGATTTGAAAAAAATTAAAAATTTCAATTTGAGTTTTCGCAATCTTTTTTTAATATTCGTTTTAAATGAAATGAAATTAGCAAATCTAGATTAATTAGCAAACTCAGATTGATTAGCAAATCTAAGCTTACTTAGAGCTACTTCAGTGACAGTTTATTTGCCGCTGTCTTATCATTTTTCCAATCAAATAATCAAATTGAAGAATGTGTACTGACGTTTCCATGGCAACTGAGTTTGTTTATCTGGAAAAGGCTGTGCTACTTGCGGCAGAAACAGTTTATCTTCAATACACTGTTCCAAGTGTATGGAACAATATTACCTTTTTATGTTTGGCATTTTGGTTACAAAACGTTTTTTGTGTTTGAAAATGGTTTGATTTTTAGTGTACAGATGAGTTATTGGAGCAGTCATCGTGGTAAAACCCACGACCAGGGCTTAAAACGAGTGCCTATATTGACCTCTAGATCACTTTTGGGGGGGGATCATTAACATTTTTTTTGTATGTGTGTGTGTGTGTGTGTGTGTGTGTGTGTGTGTGTGTGTGTGTGTGTGAGAGAGAGAGAGAGAGAGAGAGCGCGCGTGTGTGTGTATGTGAGAGCGTGTGTGTGTGTGTGTGCGTGCGTGAATGTGTGCCTATATTGTCCTCTAGATCACTTTTTTGGGGGGGATCATTAACATTTTTTTGTATTGTGTGTGTGTGTGTGTGTGTGTGTGTATATGGAACAATATTACCTTTTTATGCGTGGCACTTTGGTTACAAAACGTTTTTGTGTTTGAAAATGGTTTGATTTTTAGTGTACAAATGAGTTATTGGAGCAGTCATCGTGGTAAAACCTACGACAATCTGATTTTACCGTAGTTGTCAGCGTTAAAAACTATGTAAATTTGCGTTCCGAATTTTCGTAATCCGTTGACATCAACAATTTCATTTGGTAGCGGTCAGGGTTTGATTTTCATTTTCCCCGTGTAATTTGAAAGTTCAATATGGCAGTGTGTGCAAATTTTTAATGTTGAGTACGATCGTGAAATCGGATTTTTTAAAATTTGTATTAAAAAATAATTGTTGGTAATACGCTTGCATCAAATTACAGAGCCGCCTCGGTGGCCTAGTTGGTAGCGTACTAGGCTTTCACCCCGAGGACCCGGGTTCGATTCCCGGCCAGGGCTTGGCATTTACAGAAGCTATAAATCATCCCATCGTCTGCATTAGCCCAAGTGTGCACAATAGTCGGACGTTAAAAAAAAAAAATCAAATTACAGAGTCAGGTATGTGCTCCGACTAATTGTATTCGAATATAGTCGTCAGTATTTGAAGGTAGCAATACGTTTTACATAATACAGTATATATGTTATGCACTTCGTATAGTGATTAACTATAACCGATTATAGAAAATGTAAGACAAAAGAATCTTTTATTACTTCCTTAGTAAATATAAAGACATGTTGTGTAAGTTGCAAAATGTTTTTTCTTTTAAAAGTATAGTAAAATTTAAGAAATATAACTAAATACGATTTTAAATTTTTTTGCAAATTACGTATTTCGCACACTTTCCATAGGGAAGGTGTAATAGCTTAGAGATATATTAACTTAGAGATTCGTTTTCCTTCGACAATATCGTGTTATAAGTTAGAGATCGACCTGTGTAATAAGATAGAGGTTCCGTACTGTGTATTAACATAGAGACTACAGTTCCGTCAAGTGTGTTGCACCGTGTGTATATGTTGCCGACGCTGCTGCTTGCAGGCGCTTCAGTATCTTTTATCTTTCGCTATCTAAAGAGTAGAATTCAATTAGTTAAAGAAAGATATATTATTAAAATATAAAGGTCATTCGGATAGGTTTTGTTCTTAAAGGCTTATGTGCAATGCTGTAAATGTATACTAATTTACATATGTAGTAGTAATAGTAATAGTAATATAAAAATATTGTTTGAAGGCTGCTTTATTCAAACCATATCCGAATTGAATAAGAAAACATCCCTAAATTAATGAAATCATATAAACTTAGTTTTTTTTTTATAAAACACCAATATTTCAATTTTTTTTGTACAGATATTTGTCAAACATAAACATTTAGATATGTTTTTGACCATAGTATTGACAATATATTCAACTGTAAACTGTAAAGATACTGAAGCGCCTGCAAGCAGCAGCGTCGGCAACATATACACACGGTGCAACACACGACGGAACTGTAGTCTCTAAGTTAATACACAGTACGAAACCTCTATCTTATTACACAGGTCGATCTCTAACTTATAACACGATACCGTCGAAGGAAAAACAATTCTCTAAGTTAATAAATCTCTAAGCTATTACACATCCCTTTCCATATTGGAAGAGTTGTATTACAATCAGAAAATATAATTACTGGAAACTTTGAATTTTCCAAGATCCGTTAAAGCAGATTGTATTCGATATGTTAACACTCTTGAATATGTGTACACTCAAAAGCCTTACTTGTGCATAGATATGCACTCGAATATACTAATAATAAATTAATCTGTAAACAACTAATTGGGGTGAACATGAGTTTGAAACAAAATTTAATTTTATAATAAAGTCTTTGGGGAGTTAATTATAATTTTTTAATTGACTCTTGGGGGACGCCCGGTAATTAATTGTAACTTTGCTGGTGTAGTAAATAAGTTACTGTATGTTGCAGGTGAAGAAGCGCCCAGAGCGACCCCACGGAGATAAGGCCGGATTTGCGATGGGGCGCACTCCTCACAACTCTCTCGTCCACAGGTAGGCATAGGGCATCAATCATTTTTGTTTTTTTTATCAAAGTTCCATTGGAAAACAAGCTAATGGAGAGCCATTAGGGTAAGACCCAGCCTCGGACCGGGACTTAAAGCACCGATCCTGACCTCTAGATCACTTTTCTAAGGGGCTAAACATTTTATGTAGGCTTACTGTAATATGAGGTGTGTTCAGAAAGTAACGAGAATTTTAATTTTTTTTAACAAAATATTTATATATTCTTTCACATTGATGTCGCCTTCAAAATAGTCCCCATTGGAGATTATGCACTTGTGCCAGCGTTTCTTCCAATCCTCGAAACACTTCTCAAACTCGATCTTTGAGATAGGCTTTAGTTCTTTCAGCGATGCGCTTGTAATGTCATCTACGGCTGTAAAATGACTTTAAGGTTCTCTTTATTTTTGGAAATAGGAAAAAGTCTGGCGAATACGGAGGCTGGGGCATCGTTACAGTACTGTTTTTGGCCAAAAATTCACGAACAAACAATGAAGTGTGAGCTGGTGCATTATCGTGGTGCAAAAGCCACGAATTGTTTTTCCACAGATCCAGGCGTTTTTTTCGGATTGATTCACGCAAACGGCGTTGAACTTGTAGGTAATACTCCTTATTGACCGTTTCACCTGGTGGCAGGAATTCGTGATGCACTATGTCATTAATATCGAAGAACACAGTGAGCATAACCTTCACGTTCGACCGCACTTGTCGAGCCTTTTTCGGTCTTTACGAGTCAGTATGCCTCCACTGGAATGATTGAGCCTTAGTTTAGACGTCATATCCGTAAACCCATGTTTCGTCACCTGTTGTAATACGTTTCAGTAATTCTGTATCGTTGTTGACTTCATTTAATGACTCCTGAGCAACTTCCATTCGCCGCTGTTTTTGTTCAAAATTCAACAATTTTGGAACGAATTTTGCTGCCACGCGTTTCATACACAAAACACTGGAAACAATGTCATGACATGATCCAATCGATATGCCAACATCATCAGCGACCTCTCTAATTGTGATTCGGCGATTGTTCGTAACCATTTCTTTCCCTTTTTCCACGTTTTCATCGGCTGTTGATGTGCTGGCGCGTCCAGGGCGTTCGTCATCTTCAACGTCTTCACGGCCTTCTTGGAAACGCTTATACCACTCG
>CM040186.1:115899933-115937433 GCA_022606455.1 Callitettix versicolor | reverse complement strand
ACACACACACACACACACACACACACACACACACACACACACACACACACACACACACACACACACACACACACACACACACACACACACAAACACACACACACACACACACACACACACACACACACACACACACACACACACACACACACACACACACTCACACACACACACACACACACACACACACACACACACACAAATCATGATGGCTGGCTTAGTTTTTGTATTAGCATGCAAACTTTGAATTACTTTCATTTAAAATGCACTGCGTTAAATTCAGTAATGTATATATTTTATATGACAAGAATTGAGCAGAATGTAATTAACCAATTTTGATAAATTCCTCTTGAGTTTTCTGTTTTTTGAATAGCCCTCAAACCATATTTTGAAGACATATATTTTGTTTGGGTTGTCTAGTTATTAGACTACGTTAAGCAAAAATTAACAAATAAATGGACGAAAAAAGTTCCTTGGTAAATTAAAAAAAAAAAAATGGTCATTAAAGGAAACCAGACCTGCATGACTTCATAATTGATCAATTTAGTCTCCAATGATGTGCACAGACGTCCAAGGATAGAAACCAGTTTTCAGACTTAGGTGGTCTAAAAACGGTCACAATCACCATCCTTTCTGAGCCCCAGTAGTAGTGCGATAACAGGTTACCAATTACGCTTTAATAATTAGAAGCATGTGTACAGGCATGGGACAGTAGCAGTGCAGTGTAGCTAGAACAATAAACTTCACAAGTAATTACTTCAAGCGTGTTACGCAACACAGTGCCTGTCGATATTACATTTCCCTTTACCTACTTTAGAAGGACAAATAACGCTATTTATAAAGCGAACTGACATTTATCAAAAAGTGTTGCGTAAGGCATCTTTACACAAAGTTTTTTTCCGTAACAAGATTTGTCAATTTGAAATCGAATGAAATAACGTTGTCAGTGAATGTCAAAAATGTACGTAATCAAGTCATGCTTCGCAGAGTTATTTGCGATACAGAACATTCCCATTAGGATGTTCACAACTGGATGGTAGGATGTGGAGTAACTAGAATATTGAATCATTTTTATACCCTATGTACAAACAATATTCTTCCAATCACCCACTAGGCTCTGTGAATTGAACGAGTACTGTATGCCAGTCTGTTTTGCTTCATCCTATCTACATGATCGTGCCACTATCTACTTCTTTTCCTTCCATATGTAACTAGATCCTCCACATATCGTTTCTTAGCCGCCTCGGTGGCCTAGTTGATAGCGTACTGGGCTTTCACCCTGAGGACCCGGGTTCAATTCCCAGCCAGGGCTTGGCATTTTCATACGCTATAAATCGTCCCATCGTCTGCATTAGCCCAAGTGTGCACGATAGTCGGACGTTAAACACCAAAAAACAAAACAAAGGAAAAAACATATTGTTTCTTACTCTATCCTTAAGTGTTTTTCCTATGATAGTTGTTATCTCTGCTAGTCTTAAAATTATATTAGATTGTAGAGGTTTTGGGTTTGATGTGCTAGTACTGCGACCAAACGAACAACTAAGCGGATTCTAGTTCTGTAGAAGATTTTGAGTAATCCACTAAATAGCTCATTTAACCAGAGATGTTGGATGTCAAACACCCTTCGCCTCCTCTGCTGGCAAGAGCGTCACAATCATAAATTTTATGTGACTGCAATTTTCTCTTCTATCCTGATATTTTTTTAATTTGCGTCATCTCTAGTCTTGGTGCAATAAATTAGCACTGTTCTGACTCAGGATATGGTACATTTGGTTATTTTTTCTAAAATGTGCATTTTACTGAGACTTTGTTTACTTGTGCTTAGTTGTCATTAAATGTGTTGCTGCTATCTGGTATGTTTGCTTCTAAGTAGTGGAACTTGCCGTTAAACTTGCTTGTTGTCTGTTACGGTAAGAGTTGCTTACTTCTTTCATGGCAGGAACATAGTTCATAGCATGCAGGCATGTCTCCCGGTGGGTTTCTAGGGAACACCAAAGGTCTTTGGAGAGAATAGACGATCGTGTACAGCCCCACTAAGTCTCTTACAAGCGAGGCCCTTACTGAACTGGAAGGATCTGCAGAAAGTAACGAGGTTTCTGATGGATCACCGGACATCCCGTAGTCATTTATACAAACTGGGCTTTCATATGACAAATCTTTATAGGAAATGTGTTACAGCTTTGGAAACACCTCAACACATACTTTATAACTGTCCAGTCTTGGACAGGAAACGATTTGAATTCCTAGGCACTCTCTGGAGGGACAGATGATAGAACAGGGCAACATTATTCAAAGAATATCACGATTCTCTTAAGTCCTGAGGTTGGAAGTCTTGGCCCTCTTTAATAAGAAAAGAAATGTAGTTTATAGTACATTAACTGGAATGTAAAGTTAAAAATTGTGTTCTAGACGTGCGTTTTTCATGAGAAAAGATGTGCAAGTATTAAAGTAAGTTTGTTTTATCCCTTCATATTTCAACCATTTCTCCGTTACAAGACACAGATAGAATGTACTATTACTTTGTCATACTTTAGTTAAGTAAATAATCGCTTGATCATATGGTGTTGCAGGTGAAGAGGTAGGGTGTGGCCAACTGGCCATGCGCGCTGTGCTGGTCCGACTGCTTCTCGTCCTCCACCTCTGTAATCAGCTGTTGTTCGCAACAGCCGAAAAAACAAAAACCAACCTCACCATTGGCTTCCTCACGGCTATGAAAGGCGACCTCCCGGACCGTCAAGGGCTTGGCATTTCTGGTGCTATAACTATGGCTTTGGATGAGGTAAGTATCGTATCAGTTACAGGGCTGATTGTACAAAAAGAATAGATTATTTTGTAAAGCTATTGAAGTGACATCCGTAAAGCAAGTTAAGTGTCCGTACTTTGTGCCAGTTAAACTAATTAAGGTGAGGGGTCTGTATTATCAAGAAGTGTGTTATCGTAAGAGCTCACGGCAGTAAGTGCAGTTCAAGTTCAAAAACAGCAGACTGCTGACTGCTTCAGACACGCCAGTTGTAACTACAGGACAAGTTGTATATAATTTGTGAAAAATATGGAAACTTTTCATGCATTTTTAAACTTTCCACATTTAATATTGTTCCTTTCAAGATAAGTTATTGGACAACTAACCTGCATTATAGTAAGGAAAAAATTTCGACCTTGGGACGGTGACCTAGTGATTGATTATAACTCCAAATTTTAAATAACACTTTTTGCATAATAAATAATTTTTAACATCTCTTTAAGATATGAAAAATGGAATAAAAAAATGCTTTAATGCCTGCATGCAAATGCAGGTAATTTTGAAACTAATGCATACCACAGCCATTTTGGATACAAGCATCTTAGCAACTTTCTACGATAAAAAGAAAAGTTATCGTAGAAAAATTTCTTGTCTTTGAAAAATTTTGAAGTGTTATACAGAGGGTGTTACAGTTTAGAATATTAGAGTTACCTTGGCCCACCCTCCAAGAGGTTGAAAGCATTTTTTATCTGCAAGATCAATAACTTAACTTGAAAATTCAAAGGTTCGACTTTTAAAATTTCACAATGCTTCTTGGATCGCAGCATGAAAATACCATTCATATGGCATAGTTATAAAGCATTCGTTGATGTTCTGAAAAGGTTTAATAGAGTACAAAGGCAACTGTGTTCAGAAATGTTAGAAACTAGTGTTTTTGGAAAACAATTATAAATATAAATTTTGCCTTGAGATCTGCATTGTCTGTGTTCAAGTAGTCAGATATCGTTCTTTTAATAGCTGAATGCCTCGCTAATCCATCATTAAAATCTCTGCGTTCTACTTGTAATAAATACAATGGATTATTGTTGACTTAACGTGTAATTTATTGAGTAATAAATAGATAAGTTTCTGTCATAACACAATAATTAATTTAATAACTTGATAAATATACTGTACAAGGAACACATTGCGTTCTTGTTTTATAGTATATATTATAGAGAAAGTTACGGCATACGGATACAATATGTATTGAATACCTTTTGGTTGATATGTTTCAAAACACATAGATTCAAACTATATCTGTTTTACTCCTTTATGTATAATCTAAAATGTACCGTGTACGTCGGAGGCAAGAATGTTACGAGTACTTGGTTACCGAATTTCGCTCAGTGCAAATTATGTTTGGAATATTTGCATATAAGTTGAAGTTATTTTGCACCTTTGTTTTTGAACTTAAACGATTTTTTTTTTTTTTACCCGCCTCGGTGGCCTAGTTATAGCTTACTGGGCTTTCACCCCGAGGACCCGGGTTTGATTCCCGGCCAAGGCTTGGCATTTTCATACGCTATAAATCATCCCGTCGTCTGCATTAGTCCAAGTGTGCACAATAATCGGATGTTAAACACACAAAAAAAAAAACAAACGATTTTTCCAAAGATGAGATCCACCTTACATCAGAATCATTAGAAACGTTTCTGGAAAAAAACATGCATACAAAGATTGCTGGTTTAATATATTATGTGGCTTATGATGACATTTTTTCTAATTAAAGTTAATTTCTCCAATAATGAAAAATATCAGTATATACATATTTTTGTGAGCTAGTAATGTTACTAATACCAACATTATATCATAAACGTTTTGGGCAATTTTCAAGAAAAAAAAACATACAACGATAGCTTGTTAAATATTACAGGATATATACCAGTATTAAGCTGGTTTTTCTAACTAAAATAAACTTCCCCAAAAGTAAAATCTACCAAGATCGATTTTTTAGCCGGAAAATGGTATATTTCAATATTATAGCAAAATGTTAATATCGCTTTTCTGAAGCAAAACATATTATTTATTAAACAAGGTAACTGGTAAAACTCAGTGACATCAAGGAAAATTAGACCTCTAATATAGTGTCACGAAATTTTTTTATTCAGTGACATATGTTCTCTGTATGGCGTCTTCAGACATAGTACAGTAAAACACACTGTCTACAGTAAGAATGAAATAGATGTTTTACTAAACAGTGATGTATATAAAGTTGTCCGTGAAGAGGGCCCTTGTGATACGTAGGGCAATCTGGAAGAGCTATAAGAACATATAAAGAACACAATTTTAGAACATTTTAGAGAAAATTTTTTTTTAGTTATGTTTTAAAGAACATTCCAACTGTTCAAAGTACGTGAAAAATTGCTCAAATTTTCTGAATCATTTATTAGAATCCAGCCATCCCTTTAATTCGAACAATATCACTAATCCATAAGAACCAAGAAGGTATAAAATTATAGATCTGTTTATAAAATTTAAATTTAAATGAAGCCCCTCTTCAACCCCTCTTCCTTAAACTCATGCCTGTTGTGTAGTGGTTTTCCCAACCTGCTGCTTACCGATCATATATACTTACATACACATATACCATACATACGACATATTCAAGGGTATATATATATATATCCCTTGTCAACGAAAGTCGGTTACGTTTTACTCTGTAGATGCTAGGGGTGGGGTATCACGGCCATCTTGGTATCAGAGCGTTCGTCTGTTTAGTGGCTATCCAGTCGAGCTAATAAGAGGTTACCATTGCTGCTTGTTCCCGTAAAATACTAGGTTGAAATGTGTTCTGCTATTGATTTTTTTTTTTTTTTTTGTAACGTCCGACTATTGTGCACACTTGGGCTAGCAGACGATGGGATGATTTATAGCATATAAAAATGCCAAGCCCTCGCCGGGAATCGAACCCGGGTCCTCGGGGTGAAAGCCTAGTACGCTATCCATTAGACCACCGAGGCAGCTCAACGCCACTATTGAAAATCCCTCGATCTATGAAGTGCTGTCGGTGATACGGTTTTTGTTGGCTAAGAACAAAAAAAACGAATTGAGATTTATCGCCAACTCTGTGAAGTTTATGAGAACAATTTGATCACTGAAGGCGGAGTGCGTCATGGTGCATTAGGTTTAAAAATGGCCGAACTAATGTGCACGAAGTACGAAGTGGACAGCCAAACATTTTGACCGATAAAATTGTCTCTAAAGTCGATGACAAAATTAAAGAGGACCGTCGGTTCACAATAACAGAGCTATCGCTTAGTTTTCCACAAATTTTAAGAAGTTTGTTGCATGAAATTATTACACAAAAGTTAGGTTACCACAAATTTTGTGCAAGATGGGCACCAAAAATTTTGACTGAAACCCATAAAAATCAGTGTATGGCTGTTTCATTGACATGTTTGGACAGTTATGAAAAGGATGGTGACTCACTACTCGATCGAATCGTTACAGGAGACAAGACTTGGATCAACTGCAAAACCAAATTGCAGTCTATGGAATGGTGGCACACAAATTCCCCCAAAAAACCAAGGAAATGCGTGTAAACGTTGTCTGCAAGGAAGATCATGGCGACTGTTTTTTGGGACTGGAAGTGAGTCCTTCTTGTTGATTTCTTAGAACTTGGCACCACAATAAACTCTGCAAGGTATTGTTAAACCATGGAAAATTTAAGAAGATCAATTCAGAACAAGCGCAGAGGAAAGTTGAGTTTAAAATTCTGTTTCTGCACGACAACGTCCGACCACACAGCCAATTGAACTCAAGAAGTCCTGGATATTTTGAAGTGGGAGGTGTTTCCACATCCACCTTACAGTCCGGATCTTGCTCCCAGCGATTATCACCTGTTTTCTGCAATGAAGACCTGGCTTGCGACGCAGTGTTCTGATGATGACGCGGAACTGTGGGAGGGTGTGACAACCTGGCTGAAATCTCAGGCGGCAGAATTCTACGACACTGGAATTTCAAAACTGGTTCACCGCTATGATAAGTGTCTGAATTTATATGGCGACTATGTAAAAAAGTAGTATTTTAGTGGCACTTTCAAATGTATATAATACAATTTTTCTTGTACTTTTTTTTTATACCAAAACGTAACCGACTTTCTGGATAGCCCTCATACATACATATAACATACATATTCACTGACAAATACATTGTCATTCCTTCCTTTCTTCCAGTTTTAATATCAGCTGTGTTAGTATATAAGCACACTTTAATGTTTTGGTTTTACTAAGCCAAAAGATGTCTTATGGCTAAACATATGTCGCTGAATAAAAAAGAATTTTTGTGAAATTATAGTATGTTTTAATTTTCCTTCGAAAAAACATACATACATACGTACAAAGATAGCTTATTTAACATTATAGAATATAGCTCGTATAAAACACGTTTTTCTAAAATTAAATGAATTTTTCCAAATATGAAACCTATCAAGATGGATTTTCAAGCCTGAAAAGTGATGTATTCCACATTATATTAAAATCTTTCGTCATTTCCAAGGAAAAACACATACAAACAAACAGCTTCTTTAATATTAAATGACTTGACACTTGTTAAAAACATTTTTCTAATTAAAATAATTTTTTTCAAAGAGGAAACCGACCGAGATGAATTTTTGAACCAGAAAATTGTATGTACCAAAATTATATCAAAATTGTTAAGCATTATCTTTGAAAAAAGACATACTCACGAAGATAGCACTTTTAATAGCATTTTTTCTCTTAAATTACCTTATCATTAATTTGTAACGGCAGCCTTACCTAAACATTTAATTACCAGAAAGCCTGCAATACCTGTTTGTTCTGATCTTTTGTTTTCTAAATAACTTAATAAAAAGGAAAAATAGTTTACCATTGGTGGAGCAAATATGATTCATTGTCTCTAAAAATAACGTGTTATCTTATCTATGTACAAGGTGTCACAAAAGCAAAGTTTTATAGTTTGAGAATATTGTACAAATACAGTTTAGATTAATTAACAACGTAAGTTGAGTTTCGTATTTGAACGTAAGTTCAGGAATAATTTGTACGGTATTCACTATTTCATTGCGTGGAAATTGAAAAAAAAGTGTAGATATCACGAAACATTCCAGATTTTGATTAATGTAGTCTGTTTTCAGGTTAATAAGCCCAAAAATGTGTTTTTCTTTTATGAAAATGCCTGCTTATATGCGCACAACTGTATGTTTGTGCAACGTTGGTATTTGATTTTTTTAAATTTTATCTCAAACCATGTTCAAATGATTATCCGATTCTGAAAAATCATCTAAAGCATTTCACTTCTTATTTTTTTAAAAATAAATTAATTCAGTGTGAGAAATTTTGTGCAACATTTCTGCGCCTTTTATTTTAGTTGTGGTTAGCGAAATATTTATCCCCATAGTTGGTTATATGGCTTGGCCTGTTTATGAAATAAATGTGAATTTCAATAAATTATAACCTGTTTTTGATTTGTGACCACTACAACCTACAGCACACTTGAAATGAAGAAAAAACTATACTAGCCTTACAATTGCAATACCAACTGTATCTACACAAAAGAAAAATTGTTTACAATATGCAGTTGGTTGTAGGCCTACATGAAGAAAAAATAATATCAGGAGCTCAGTTGTAACCTTTAAACACGCAAACGAAACATGAATCGCTCCTCAAAATCTACTTTTGAAACTATCAACAAAAACCTAAAAATGTAAACATTTTACTTAACCTAACTTTTCTAAATGAGTTCATCATATTTTGCACAAGTTTTTACATACGAAAAAGATTCGTAACTCGAAATTTTAGGTTAAAGAAAATATACATGTAGAGACAAAGTGATAAAACCCAAAAAGACCTTGAGGGCAGTTTGACTTACTTTTTCACCTCCGAATTTCAAAAATTTCTTTTATTTTTTAACAATAACTGAAGTTATTGAAACTTATGTATAGCGAAAATTAGGTAGGTTTTCCAGCTTTTTATTTGAAACCGGATTTTTTCCTGAGTGATAGCTAGATTTAAAATGGCGACTCAGTTATTGAACAGTGTCTTATCTCTAACATATGTCTTTCATTCGTCTGTTTGTCTACGCATATCTTGGGCTAAGTGATATGTTTTTTTCCTTTGCGTTACATTGTCAGTCCGTCAGTGTCTGTCAATGATAATACAAACATATGTAAAACACTTCCTCATAAATAATTGTTAGTGTGGGGGGAATTTTATTATGAATATGTAAAGAAATAAAAGGCACGGCAAAAAATACCTTACTGGGTTATTGTTTTTTACTTCTACATAAATATTGTTTGTGTGTTTGAAACAATACACAATGTTTAGAAAGTATAAATCAGTTTTTTTTAAGTGTGTAGTTTAAAACACAAATCTAAAATAACAGTTGTTAGTTTTTGCATTTGTGTATTGGGATGGCTCATGCCAGCTTTTTTACTCATTTAGCACCACACAGGGGACACATACAGCTTAATGTTTGCTGCGGACGCGAGTAACTTTGTCCCCCCGTGTTCCAGTGGATCCCTTCTCATGTAGGTGTGCCAGGAAATGAGGCTGCAGAAGGACTATGAGGACGGAAGCACCGGAGGGGGAGTGTACACACCCCATTTCTCCCTTCACTACCCGGTTGGGTTGAACAGGTCGAATTTTGATGCTGAGATGGAGGCCATATCTAAGGCTCTTCTTCTACTGAACACCGCATAAACACCAAAACTGTGTAATACTAACAGATTCCAAGGCAGCAGTGCAGGCCCTATCATCATCACCGGGCAACAATCTTAAAGAAATACATCAAATGTAACAAACGCTTCAAAAATTAAGCAGAAATATAGTGTTCCAATGGATCCCTTCTCATGTAGGTGTGCCAGGAAATGAGGCTGCAGATGAGCTGGCAAAGAAAGGTTCACTCCTACCCCAACACAAACATTTGCCCAAACCAAATAAGGCAAAAGCCATGCTCAAAAGTATAATGAAGAAACAGCAGATGGAAAAAATGAAGAGTATAGCAAAAGGCAAACGCGGGGAAAATATAGACGGGGAATGGGATGGACTGAAGGAAAAACCAAGGAGACAGTCAGTGGCACAGTTCCGTCTTGATACGGGTCATTGGAGTCTATTCCTCTGAAATGTGCCCTCTGTGCCAAGAGACGAACTCAAATATGAACAAGGAACACCTGCTGACATGCACTGGGTTGAATGCTGATTCGAGACGACAGAAGAGCTTCGCTCGGCTGTATTGGGAGGCAAGGAGGCTGATGGACTGGAGTCCAGGCTAGCCATAGGAAACAACAACAACAGTTTTTGTATTTTAAGTTAGACATATGATAGTGAGACATGATCAAAACACTGTGTATTGTTTGATAAACAACAAATAATGGCAAATTTCTGAATAAAAAAAATAATATGAATATTACATAATTAAGTAAACAAAAAACAAAAAAATTAATAAATGCTTGCTTTCTCAAACTGCCATTGTGTGATATGTATTAATTACTACATTCTCAGAAAGCTGTTAGGAAAACAGATTCAATAATACAGATATTTTTCAAACATTATTAATTCCATGGTATATAATATCAATAATAGATATTTCAGCTGTTAAAATCAGATAACAAAAAATCAAAAATGGGTTGTCATGTTCCACCCTAATTTTAATAGTTTTAAATTGTATTAACTCATTTCAATTACGACTATTGCTGTTTCAAATTTATATTGCTTTTCAAAAGTCAGATCACTTAGATTTTTAGTTTTTCTGAGTTTACAAGTTTTTCAACCTAAACTTTTTTAAATATAATAACCAATACTTATTAATTAACACTTTTACGGTCACAAAATTTTCAAACATGACTTCCATTAGAACTAGTTTCAACTGAAGTGTTTAGAACCATTTATAAGGAAATTTTAATTTTTGAGTTTATCACATGTATTCTTAATTTTAGTGCTTAAAGAGCTGACTTGGTGGCCTATTTGATAGCATACTGGGCTTTCACCCCGAGGACCCGGGTTCATTTCCCAGCCAATGCTTGGCATTTGATAAGCTATAAATTATCCCATCGTCTGCATTAGCCCAAATGTGCACAATAGTCAAACGTTAAACACCAAAAAAAAAAAAAAAAAAAAAAATTAGTGCTTAAATAATTCTAAAATAATATGTCACGAGGAAAAGTTCAAAACACTCGTATAAAATTTTGAAGCAAATCCGAATACCGTAATAGTTTTTTTAATTGCAAAATTGTATCTTCAAAAATCTTTCCAGTTGAAAAACACATACATTAATTTTTCTTAATTTATTTTTGAAAAAGTATATGTATTTCAGTGTTTACTTCCGCAAGTTCTCTTTTAAATAAATTTTCATAGCATGAAGTACACTTGTTTTACTACTGAACAACAGGTATTCTAAATATATTTTATGAAATTAGGTGACTTCAAAATTGATGTATCTATGAAAGCTGTATACATTTTTTTCTTCTTAATTAAACTACTTTTCTTCTTCTTTCGATGAGGCCTGCTAGGGACCTTGTGACAGTTTCAATTCTTCACACTTAGATGTTTTCTCTTCCGTTCCCTCCAATATTCCCTCATCCTTTCACTATGCAGCTTCTTTCTGTCCTCTGACCATTTCGCACCAGGTCCGTAATAATAAAACTAACTTTATTATTTAGTTAGATAATTATGGTATAATAATTAAAACTAGATTAGTTTTAAATATTCTTGACAGAAGTATATTTTATTTGAATTGATTTCCTATACTTTTGTATACTTATATACTTCTGTATGCTGGCGCTTGGTGGTCGATGTGCTAAAGCAGTCTGCTGCGTTTCTGAACTGCGCACGTAAAGGTTCTTAGTTTGAGTTGCAGTCACGCCTGTTGTTTTCCTCTTACCGTTAACGCTGATCCTTCGTCCTCATTAGTTTAACTGGCATAAAGTATGGACGCTAACAAAAAAAAACTTTTGTATGTTTGTGTAAACTTTATATACTTTTGTATACTTTGTAAACTTCTTATGCTCTTTTATCACAATTATATTTTTATTGATCGCAGATAAACCAAAATGAGACCTTGTTGCCGGATGTGAATCTTGTACTCAGATGGAACGACACTCGCGGAGACACGATCGTGGCCACTCGAGCCATCACGGACATGCTTTGTGATGGTGTCTCTGCTTTCTTTGGACCGGAGGGACCTTGCTATGTGGAAGCTATAGTGTCGCAAGCTAGGAACATACCTATGATCAGTTATGTGAGTTGGACAAGTTTTATGTAGGATTAGCAAATTTGACGTTATTTTTGGTTTATTCATGTATTTGCATTATTTATTTTATTTTGGATGACCCAGGGAATCAGCTTTGTGTGTTTGTTTTTAGATTTTCAACATAAGCCTAACTTATGTTCTAGTTGCTGAGTTTAAGTTAGGCACTTGAGAACAAGAGTTGATCCATATTCCCCAAATATTGTGTATTGTTTCTATACACACAAATAATGGCGCCTTGAATGTTTTAGTAAACCATATTAATAACTTTTTATATTCTTCTTCTTTTCTGCTAGGATTATTGTCACTATGTTCAGTATAATGATCTGCCTTCCCTAGCTTCGTCAATTCTACTTTCGTTGACGCGTTTTGGAGAACCTCCATCTTCAAAAACTATATCTATACTGGTCACCAATATTATGGACCGTCCTATTTATAATTTTCTATCTCCACCTTGTACCCCTCCTCTATTCAACATGTGTACATTAAACCTTGCGTGCTTGCTTCTGATTGGCTCTTCAAAATCATACATTTTGCTCGCTTCTGATTGGCTCCTATCAAAACAAGACGTATGAACATTTTAGAGAACTTGGAAATTTGTTAATTTAAATTAAAGGGAGAAAACATAATAAATGAATAGATATCGTCACAAGCAGATATTACGTTTAAAAATCTAAAAATTTTCAGAAATTAAAAGGAGCAAAAATATATGATTATGAAGAGCCAATCAGAAGCGAAACGTCAGGTTTAATGTATATGTGTTGAATAGAGGAGGGGTAACGAGGTGGAGATAGAAAATTATAAATGTGACGGGCCATAATATTGGTGACCAGTGTAGATATAGTTTTTGAAGATGGAGGTTCTCTGAAACGTGTCAACGAAAATTAGAATTGACGAAGCTAGGGAAGGCAGATAATTATACTGAACATAGCATATTAATAACATTAATATCCCACTATTCAGTAACAGTTTTAATCATTTTATCTACCCATTATTTACAGCACCTGTAAAATAAGTCTTAGTGTGATACAAAACTTAATAAAACTTAGTAATTATAAACTTTTTTATAATACTTTCTCATATACTAATTGTTTTAAGAATCTTATTGATATAATCTGATTTCATACCTTCTGAAACTAATTCATGTTATTTATTATGAGTACATTTTGCGGTCAAATCTTATTTTGTCTTTTCATGATGTTTTTCAGAATAACTCTTTTTTCGGAAACAATATATTTAACGTTTTACAGTGTATAAATTGTGTTTGAAAATGGATTGTATAAGTCTATGGACCCTGTCACATATTGAATGTATCAATGTTAATTAACTAGACAGATTATTCCATTATTTGTTATGATAAAGTTGTACTTGATACCTCATTTTAAAGGTCTTGTATGTGGTAATGTGGTCTGCTTTTTACATTTGTTAATAATTTTTACTAAGTTCTTTTTATATCTATATTCTTAAAACCGAAAAGTAATGTAAAAATATCCACATTCCCGTTTACAAAACCTTTAAAATGAGATAGCAAACATAATTTAATCTTAACAAATAGCATAGGCTGTATCGTTAATTAATAATTATGAAATAAATTTAATGTAGGGTAAAACTAAGTTTTTTGACTTTTGTAGATTTTGCGCCAGAACGCTTTATTGTATGCTCAATATTAATAATCCAAAATACAAAAGTGAGGAAACAACGGGAAGATAGAAAAAAATTAAAATAAAAGTGATAAATATAACCTCAAAATGACTACCGCACGAAAATAAGAAACATGTTTCTCATTGAAAAAAGTGCATTTATTAATAATGAAAAGAATATAATTTTAAAAAAAATTACTTTTGAAGTTAACTTGACTTGGTTGTCAGGTGTTTAAGTTAGTTCTTGCCACTCTTTTGTAAAAATGGACATCAGAATATAGTTCCATAATAAATGCTAAAAATCGTAATTTACTGTACATTTATCATAATAAAATTAATCTTCCATCGGTTAATATCTCAACAAAATAATATAGCACGTAATGAAACCAAAAAATTGTAAAAATCATACTTTTGTAAATACCCTGACAAGGTACACAAAATTATTAAAGAATAGTAAAAAGATAAGAAAAATAGCAAAACATAAGGTAGCCTGTCGTAATATTTTTTTAAACTATTTAGTTACAAAATACATAAGAATATAGTTCAGTATCTATTTTTTCTTTGTTTTTCTTTATTTATAGTCATTAGGGTGGTGGTTGTCACAGATCAAACAAATTTTGAACTTTAGTGTTGGTAATCCAGAAACGTATTACTGTAAACTAATGTCTGAATTATCTGACAATAAAATTTCTGTACTTCAATAATTAGGCCTATTAATGAGAGGTAAATAAACAGCTGTTGTTAGTTAATTTTTTAATAGTACTGAACTTTCTACAAGCACATCTGGAATGGTCTGACCCAAAATATTCACCGGTGCATAAACATGATTTCATCACCAGTGATTTATAACAGGAATTTTTGTGTTGTTATTTTAAGGCGAAAAGCACATTGAGGCTATTATCGCCTCCCTAAATGTAAGTGTGAGTGTAAAGTGTTAGTCATGAATGTAGTGTTGTAAGTGTAAGTGTGTTAGACTCGGGTACCGTGAAGGATGTCTAAATCCTCTCAATAGGTGCAGCTAGTCTGTACCCCTGCTAAGTTTGAAACAGATCGAAATAAATTAACATATTAAACTTTTAAATTCTATTCAAAATATGGAAAATGATCCCTGACCTCTGACATCTCCGCAGATTTTAATGCTGATTGCAATAGGGAGATTGTATTTAAAAAAAAAACAGTAAATTGAAATCACTGCTATTTTGAAACTGTTCATTGAATTTTGGTGAATAGAACTTGTCCAGGCTGTTAACAAAATCGATTGTGCCTTTTTGAGAGTGCTAACATTTATAAATATTTAAACAGCCTCTCAAACAGTGATGTATAATTAGGATTGGTGCTCATTTTAAAATCCCTGAACTGGGTTTTGTCTTGCAATAGCTCGTTTTCCAACGGATATTCACTAATAGGTAGTGCTGCAGTTTGTACTCTGTGGCTCATGCATAGCGGGGCGAACATAACCTCAGTTTCTAAGAAAATGTCACAACTTTGTGTTGGGCTTACAGTAATTTAGATATGAGAGGCGAGTATATGTATTTCTGACCTGTTTAATATATGTTTGTTGGCTAGAATTCTTTTTGGCATTAATCCAACACTTATTCTGGCACAAAGATAAAAGATGGATACTGTTAAAAATTATTTACATCTGCTTTTGTTCAGCAGGTTAAACCTAACGTTATAACTAAATGGCAAAGAGTTCTGCACAAGTTTCACTTTTGCCTGTGACAAAGCATACAGAATTATAGTGAACATAGAGAAAACCATCTCTGTTTTTGATTTGGTGCGTGTGTGTGTGTGTGTGGCACTAAACAGTATTACTGATAAATTTTTAAAATTTGTCATGTAAATATGTTGTAATAGATAGATATCTATGACCATTTTCTGAAATAAAAACTTTAAAATTATCAAAATTCATAATTTCTTCAAAATGTTCAATTTCTCACAAATGTAGCCATTAAGAATATGTATACACTGTCGGCCATGTTGAATTTATTCCCTATGTTAATTGACTATACAGACTTTCTGCTATTTGTTAAGGTAAAATCATTTGTTGTTACATTTCTATGTCTTGTGTGTAGGTAAGCGATCTGCTGTTTACATTTTGTATATACTTTTTGTGTTTTTAAGAATTTTTCTGTATCTTAAAAAACAAAATAATACAAATGTAAAAAACTATTTCAACAAATAAGACCTTTGAGATATCAAACACAATTTTATCTTAACAAACAGCTGAGTAATCCGTGTTGATTAAAGTTAGGGAATACATTCAAACACACATACTCTTAAAAAAATAATAAATATCTTTTTACAATCTATAATTCTGATTTATTATGCATGACAACTAGGTATTTGGTAATAAAATATTAATTACGACTGCCCCGTATATGCATTACGTTATAATTAACTGAGGGTATCTAAAATCAAACATGAAATTGTTCTTCAAACCACAGCTGTATCTCTTAAACAGTTGAAATGATAAAAAATATTCAGACAAAAAACCTAAATTGAAACAGATTAAATTGTGAGGAAGGTTGTCTATATTTAGCAGTGGCGGGACCAAG
This sequence comes from Callitettix versicolor, assembly GCA_022606455.1. Lineage (NCBI taxonomy): Eukaryota > Metazoa > Arthropoda > Insecta > Hemiptera > Cercopidae > Callitettix > Callitettix versicolor. The sequence goes on along the minus strand of CM040186.1, from coordinate 115,921,228 downwards.
GCAAACTGGTTATTTGGTTTTAATAGTTCTTCTTTTATTTTTAGCCATGTCTGCTTTCATTCATCTGTTTTTGTTCTGTTTTCTTTCCAGTTTTTGTATTTGAAGTACAACGGGGGAATTGTACAGTTCGTATCGTACTTCAAAGTACAACTTGAATCAGGCAGGACCAAGAAACAGTACATACAGTGAGCGCAAACTGTCTCACTTTGAAGTTATTATTTTAAAAAGGGGTGTAAATAAAACCTTTACAACACCCCTCCCCACCCTGATATAATTCAGTATGTGTTGCCATTTTAACAGTAATCTCTTATATATAAATGGCAATGTCCTGACTGACTGATCAACGTACAGCCCAAACTATAAAACCTAGAGACTTGAAATTTTGAGGATACCTTCGTTTTAATATGTAAGCGCGTACTAAGAAAGGATTTTGCAAAAAATTGATTTTAACTCCATTAAACTACTTACCCAGTCCAAATTTAATAACGTACAGCCAATACTATTATAGCTAGAGACTTGAAATTTTCGAGGTACATTCTTACAACAAGGTCAAGGTGCTCTAATAAAGGATTTTGTAAAAATTTGATTTTAACACCATTAAACTACTAACCCAGTCCAAATTTAATTATCAACGTACAGCCAATACTGTTATAGCTAGAGACTTGAAATTTTCAGGGTACCTTCTTACAACATTGTCGAGATGCACTGAAAAACGATTTTCCAGTATGCAACCCCTAAAGAGGTAAACATGAGGTACAACAATTTTTATTGGAAAAAATATGTTTTTCATCTGACCTTCTTAAAACGTAACATAGTCACTCTTAAGTATAAGTAATGAAATATATTTTTCACCTTTTCTCTAAAACGCATCCCCTAAAGAGATTGAAAGAAGGTATAAAATATAAAAAAGGGGTACAATTTTGTATTGAAAACATATTTTTTTTATCTTATATTCTAGAAATATGCTATGAAACACATATTTCAACATTTTTCTGAATTCATCCCCTAAAAGAATAAAAATGGAAAAAGAGTTATCATGGGAGAAAAAGGAGTATTTGCATTTGAGAAAAATATTTTTTATCAAATTTTCTTAAAAGTAAACAAAATATTTTAAAACAAATTATGATACACGCAATTCAGTATTTCCCCCCCCCCCGAATTCATCCCCTAAAAGGACAAAATATAGAATAGGTATAAATGTTTGTATTGGACAAAAATATTCTTGATCAGATTTTCTTAAATTCGAATGGAACACGTTTGAAGACAATAAAACAACATATTCAGGTTATAATATTTTTTCATATTCACTGTAAAATAATCACGAGTTTAGATGATCACACTTTTATTAATATATTTTTTTATGTTTCTAAATTATTACATTACTGAAACAGTTTAAGTTTCATGGGCGAAGCCGCGACGGGTAATGCTAGTAATAACTATAATAAACTGTTTGCAGTTATCACAAAACATCAAGGAAATCGGTCTGATTTTTCTGTCAGATATTGGTCTTTAAAAAGATTCATAATTCAAATCATTGTACTGTAAATCCTTCGCTTAAAAAACTACGGTTTAACAGGCAATAAAAAATCAAAATTATTATTTGGTTGAAATTTTGAAAATGGATGATTATAGTTCGCATCCAAATTTAAACTTATTTTTAAGTACTTGTACATATAGGCTACATTACCAGTTATGAGGTTATAGTTTCAGTTCATTGATGCTTGCACCTATTGTAGATCTAATAACTCTGTTCTTAATTGTACTGTACTGAATTCTAACAAACCCAACGGTTTAACAAATTATATTTTTTTAATTCTGTTCTTAATTGTACTGTACTGAGTTCTAACAAACCCAACGGTTTAACAAATTATATTTTTTGAACTCTGTTCTTAATTGTACTGTAACGAGTTCTAACAAACCCAACGGTTTAAGAAATTATATTTTTTGAACTCTGTTCTTAATTGTACTGTAATGAGTTCTAACAAACCCAACGGTTTAACAAATTATATTTTTTGAACTCTGTTCTTAATTGTACTGTACTGAGTTCTAACAAACCCAATGGTTTAACAAATATATTTTTTGAACTCTGTTCTTAATTGTACTGTATTGAGTTCTAACAAACCCAACGGTTTAAGAAATTATTTTTTTTGAACTCTGTTCTTAATTGTACTGTACTGAGTTCTAACAAACCCAACGGTCTAACAAATTATATTTTTTGAACTATGTTCCTAAATGTACTGTACTGAGTTCTAACAAACCCAACGGTTTAACAAATTATATTTTTTGACATGTAAGCAAAAACAATACAAATCAGGAAAAACAATTACTATTAATAATCAGGACACTAATTATAAATAACTTAATAATTTTACCCATCGTTCAACAGACTTTGTGCCTGTTACCCCACATAGTCTGTTAAACTGACGATTTACAGTACCGCATTTGTAATGAAAGCAAATTATTGTTTGAAAAGATACCGCAGATTGTGTGCAAATTTATTTTAACTAGGTGACCAGCGCGAATACTTCGCAACGTTACTGGTCAGTTATATGATGTAATGAAGTGGAAATCAGTATTTATAAATTCAAAATATTTTATTATAAAAAATAGTAACAAAATTAGTATTATTGTAAATGACATTAACATTATACCCTCTTTTTTTTACTTAGTTTCACAAAACTTCTTTAAAAACAATGTTGGTGGATCATCGTTCACTTTTTGCTACTGTGAATCTTCAACACAAGCAAAGATATCTTTAAACTTGTGGACTCCTATAATATTTTAATCGTATAGTATTAAAAGGAGTAAATCTGTATGTATATTATTTATAATGTAATTTTTTTTTTTTTTTTTTTTAATGTCCGACTCTTGTGCACACTTGGGCTAATGCAGACGATGGGATGATGTATAGCTATGAAAATGCCAAGCCCTCGCCGGGAATTGAACCCGGGTCCTCGGGGTGAAAGCCTAGTACGCTATCAACTAGGTCACCGAGGCGGCTTATAATGTTATTATTAGTTTATTATAATATTAAATTATTAGTTTAATATTATAATTAAAATCTTTTTTGTTTCTTTTCAAAAGGAATTATTTAGACATGTATTACATTGCCTTTTTGATTTTTGTTAGAACTTCATAGGCTTCTATCTTTTTAAAACATAATTTTTTAACGAAAACATTAATTTTAATATATTTACTTATTTTTCGTCATTAGTGGAAAAAATAATCTTAAAATTGGCTTATCAAACATTAATTTTGATACAGTATCAAGGGAGATATTTCATATCGACAAGAAACACTTTTAAGAAATAATATATAGAGATTTTTTTACCTATTTTATTCAAAAGTTTAAATTTTTACTGTAAAAAGCGTTTCAAAACTTTTCACAAAGCTAAAATTTTTAGAGAAATAAAAAGCTGCTTCCAAGGATGAATTTTTTTGTTTTTTGGTGCTTAACGTCCGACTATTGTGCACACTTGGGCTAATGCAGATGATGGGATGATTTATAGCGTATGAAAATGCCAAGCCCTCGCCAGGAATCGAATTCGGATCCTCGGGGTGAAAGCCTAGTACGCTATCCACTAGGCCACCGAGGCAGCTGGGAATCGTGGTGTATTCCTGTAATCCCACTACAGGGAAGCCGGGTTTATGGATTCGTCTGTCACTTGATTCGATCTTTGTGTGAAATTTGTCACGCTAAATATGTCCGCTAGGATGATAAATCAAAATTAAAACCTTCAAAATAACAAATAATTTTCCAAGGATGGATATCATCTAGGTTAGTTAAATCACATGTTCAGCAGATTTTAACAAAACTAAATTCAGCAATATTTCCTGCATCAGCGACCAGATGAGACCGGATGTCAGGCGGCCGGATATAACAAGGTTTACAGTAATTGTAAAATGTATGATCACAGATAGGCAAAATGCCAAGCTACTTACGCTCAGATAAAGTAAATGCAAATGCAGTTCTCAACAGAATCTATAAATAGCAGTGAAGACTGGTGACATTACACTATTGATTGTATTTACCAAGTTATGCATTTTGACAGTTGACACTTTTACAAGTTATTAATCATATGGTGAATATATGAATAGTATTGCTTTAATTGTTGCTATTTATATCGCAAGTGTGTCAAGCAATTTGTTTGTTTATGTAAGATTGTTGAAGGACATGTTGTATGCGGTAGTGCGAGTTGAGGGCCTTCAACTTTACTGCCAATGTCTGCGCGACCCAAACTGTTCTTCGTTTCCAGAAATAAACGTTCGTAATTTATAATGAAAGAACGTTAGATAACACTGAGCTGTGTAAAATAATATTTTAGACACTGTTTATTTCATTTGGTAAAAAATTTCTCGGCACACAGCTGACATCATGGAAGCGAATTTATAACAATTTTTATTGTACGATCATTTGAAAATCTGATTTCGTCGTAATCAACATTAAAATCTGGGAAATGCATTTTGAAACTGATATTACAATGAAAATACGAAAATGAACACTGGCAGCCGTCAAATACATTTTGATTAATGCCGATTACGATGGTAAAATGAGATTAATAAATAGAAAATATAAAAAAGGTATTTTTTTATGATTTGAAATAACTTTATTTTTGAAACTGTCAGGCAGACTTTGCTGGGTAATGAATTTGTCTAAGCTAATACCACAATCGATATTTGCGCGATTGAATCAAAATATGTGTAAATTTACATATTAAACTTTCAACTCATATTTGAAATTTAAAAATGAATGGAACCATGAATGTAATGAAATTTGTTTCTTAATAAAAATGGCCGGCATTTCTAAATCTATTTTTTTGCTAAATTTTAATTAAAACAAACTATAATGGTTACAATGAGAGTACTTCTGTACACGGACACACACACACACACACACACACACACACACACACACACACACACACACACACACACACACACACACAACACACACACACACACACACACACACACACACACACACACACACACAATGTTTGTCTTTTTGTTCTCATAGACGCAAAATTACGGAACCGGTTTCACTGAAAATTTCACAGTTTCTTCTTTGTTCATATTATTGCCAGAAATGTTTAAAGAGCGATTTCACTGCGTATGTCTTTCTGTAAAAATTATTTTCTACCGACTTCATTGTTTAGAGAGTTGTTTGAATTAAATTCGATAGGTATCGCTGTTGCTTTGACCATTGGATTTAATTACTTTCATTTTTATAAAGTGAATAATTCTGGGACATAATTAATGCTACTACTAATTCTCCATAAAGTACTAACACTAAAGGTAAGTTCAAATTATGCCGCTGTAATTTGTATTCCCTGAAGAAAAAAGTAAGGCATGGGTACATAGCCTATATATACAAATTTTAACACAGAAAGCATCATAGAAGTAACAATCAGTGCTCATTTCAAGGTCACAGTTGTGGGTCTTACCATAATGGCTGATCAATTCATTTTCCAATTGAAATTTCACTAAAAAAATATGGGTACATAGCCTATATATACAAATTTTAATACAGAAAGCATCCTAGAAGTAACAAATCAGTGTTCATTTCAAGGTCCCAGTTGTGGGTCTTACCATAATGGATGCTCATGTAATTCATTTTCCAATTGAAATTTCACTAAAAAAACTATGGTTACATAGCCTATATATACAAATTTTAATACAGAAAGCATTCTAGAAGTAACAATCAGTGCTCATTTGAAGGTCCCAGTTGTGGGACTTACCATAATGGCTGATCAATTCATTTTCCAATGGAAATTTCACTAAAAAAAATATGCTTATTGCCATCATATCTTTGTCTCTAAGTGTTTTCGCACAGCTCCTTGTAAGCAAATAATAAGTCTGTTTTTAAAAATTGTATCATATAAATTAGTTGAAACAATTTTTTACCTGTACTAGAAATGAAGATCGACCGAGATCTAAATGTTAAAAAACCAAGTGCACGGTGCCAAAGTGCTTCTCGGAAGCAGACATCGACATGTCCACAAATATCTCTTTGTTTACCATTAACGCTTGCCAACATAGTTACAATAATAATTTGCTTTACTTTCCAATGAAGCAGTGAAGTAATTTCATATCAGTCAGTCTTTGAGCACCCTTCCAGCAACTAAAGATTATTTCGGAGCAATCTCTGCAAATGTATTAAAATGTTAAATCTATTTGTTACTATAATTATAAAAATTCCATAACAAAGTTTTTTTTTTAACGATAGCTGTTGTACTTTCTTTTAGAAATAGTTGTGCTTATCTGGTTATGGGCTTCAGTTGAGCTACTTTTTATAAAAATATAAGCTTATGTGTCAACAGTGGAGGAATATATATTTTTTTTAGTTATTTTTTAAATTTTATTTTACTGTTATTTTATTATTGTTATTTTTTATTTTTTCAAATTATTTTTTATTGTTATAAAAAATCTCTATATACTTTAATTCTTTAGATTATTTTTCACTTTACCGTATTTCGAGTTAATGTGTGTTTTTTATTTATTTATTTATTTTTTTTTTAACGTCTGACTATTGTGCACACTTGGGCTAATGCAGACGATATTTTTATTTATTTAAAAAAATGACTGCCCCTACATGATAAAAGCCACAGCAAGTGTGTTATCTAGTTCAGGGACAGGATCCGAGAGACAAATTCATAGCGAATTTTCTACGAAAAACGTACTATTGGTGCGGCATGATGGTAAGACTATGACCCAGGACCATGATGATCGCTTATGCTGACTTTTGGAATTTTTTTTGAGAAGTTGTTATAATTTGTTATACATATACACGCGTGTTTTATGTATGTGTGTGTGTGTGTGTGTGTGTGTGTGTGTGTGTGTGTATACGTACTCACATTTGCAAATTTTGGTCTGATTTCATTCAACGTTGCATAAAAATCTATTTTGATAATAGCTTGAAAAAGTTCATTATGAAGCGAAATCTGTTTAATGGTGTTAAAATGACAGCCACTTCTGATCTTTAGAAAACCAATAACTGTTTAGCGTTACGTTATTTTGAAAAGTAAATTTCGCTATCGTAATCAGGATTCAAATTTGTATTTAATTTTCAATGAAAGTGTAAAGTATATGCTGATTTGTTTCAAAATTGCCACAAAAATTCGATTTCAGATAAGTTTGTTCACAAGTGAGATCAGTTCAACAGTTTCAAAATAGTGGTCATTCTGAATTAACAACTTTTTCTGATAGGTTCACAGCACTTGACGCTGGAAGCTATACCATGGGTAAAATGTCAGTCAGTTTTGTAGTGTTATAAACAAACTGAATACTTTAAAGCAATACTTCATTCATAAGAAAAACTTGACAATTGTACCTGTATTTATTTTATTTTGTTCTTCATTATCTGGCTAAAAAAATATTTCATACATCATAAAAATCACCGCATTGTTTTTAATTGTGAAATTATATCAGAATAAAGTGTCATAACCTTGCTTTGTTTGAGTAGTTGAAGGCATCTTTTAAAAGGTAAACAAGCATTTACCATTAAGTGATATTGGATATATGACAGTACAATGGAGTGGTTAATTGTTTCCAGTGTAATTGGTAAGCCTTGTAAGTAGGCCTTCTTGATAATGACTGTGATCTATCTAGCATTGCTCATCACGCATGGGGCACAACTTGGCTTGGCTAACGGCCAACCGAACCTTCTTTTCTTACTTTGTAAAACTCAAGTATAGGAAGCTATTAGTTGTAAAAGTTTATCGCTTTTAATTTCCATTTTTTTAACCAGTATGTACTTTACGGGCGACTCTTAATAAAAACAGAGAGAAACTAGAAAAGAAACATTTTTGAAAAGTTAATAATGGTCGAGATATACTTACGTTGTTTTTTTTCCAAAATTGTTTAATACATTACAATTTTGGTGATACAGTTATGCCAGTTACACATCGATCCAGATACACATTTGACAGTGGAGTCAAAATCGTTTTTTCAGATTTTATGTATGAAAATTACAATTTTAAACTTTCAAATTACTTTGAAAATATGAAAACAAATCTGACATCAGTCAAAAATTTCTTAATTTCAATATTTCAGAATAATAATGTATGCAATTTTTAATGCTAATTAACTTGATGGTGAAATCAGCATTAAAAAAAATATGTAAAACAAAAAGTTATGAATTTCTAAAGATCTAAAGAAATCTCGCCATTTTTAAACCGTTAAACAAATTTTGTTGGTTCAAAAATGTGTCTAAGTTATTACCATAATTGATTTTTGTATCAACTTTGAATCAAAATCAGACCAAAATCGTAAACATGAACGCACCTACACAAACACACACACACAAATAAATTTTTAAAACCACTCAAATTGTGTAGAGCACTCAATATGGGTGCTTCTTTCAAGCTCCCAGATCTAGGACTTAACTGTGATAGCTGCGCCAATAGCTCATTTTTCCAGTGTAAATTCATTAATAAGCTAATATAACCTACAATATTTCATACTTCATTTTATTTAACAATCATAACGCTTAGTGCATTGTATTATGAACAGTTAAAACTTCTTTGATTTTAAATAATTTTAACATTTTTAATAATCATACGAAGTTACTTATTAAAATATTACATTATAAAATATTTTGAAACCCTACAACTTTCGATAAAATGTAACGTTTCTTAAGTTTATTTGTATTTCAAATGTCCTGATCGTTTAAGGCTTTTCCTTAATATAAGTACGCAGGTTATATCTAAACTTAGTAAAATATAAAATATTAAGATTTGTGTTGTATATTAAGATTGTGTATTCTCAGAAGTAAACGGTACTCAAAATTGCTTAGTCAGTTGGCGAAAATTCAGTCTTCCTAGATATCGATAAACCAGCAAATCTGTCCCAGTTTTTCAAAATTGGTTAGTCACATATGGAAATTCCCAACTGAAGTCAGTGTGAAATAAAAGTAATTTAAGGTATGTGAAATAATTGAAAATTTCCCCTCCGCGGAAGTGGTCACGTTTTTTAACCCTGATCACTATGAGAGCATTTTCAGTCCATTTCACAAAATTTGAGCAAATTATGATACCAATTTTAAGCTTATTTTTGTTGATGGAAAAATATTGACCCCTCATTAACGTTATTGACCCCCATCGACGTTACTTTGGGACATGTATATAAAATTTGGTGAAACAAATTTTTAGCATTGGTATGATACATTAGGATAAACCCTGTTTTATACTCATGAAACATATTTAGTCATTGATATTTAAATTTTGTATAGTTAGGAAAGAAATAAACAGAATAGAAATATTAATTTAGTATCTAAATATTTTTTGATTGCTTTAAAGTAAGTAATGTTTGTGAATTTTTCTTTTTTTAGGTTAGGTAATTCTATATAAAAAATAGTTTAAAGTTATTTTATCATGTAAAAAAAAGAAAATTGTATATCAGAAGAAACTTTAATAAGAAATCCCTTTCATGGAGATCCAAAATTAAACATTATAAAACAGTGATCAAGTCGGAAGCACTGTACACAGCAGAAACATTAACCATGAATCGCATAGGCCAGATAGAAAAGGTTGAAATAACGGAAAGGAAAATCTTAAAAAAAATTATAGGAACAAAATTTCAGGATAATAAGGTAGTATATATAAGAAATGAAGCTCTCTACAAGAAAATTGAAAAACTGTCAGATACTATGAGAAAAGGAGAATAAATTTTTACGGCCATCTTCTTAGAATGAACTCTAATAGATTAACGAAACAAGTGTTTGATTTTTTCCATAATCGTAAAACAAAACCGAACTGGTTTAAAGAAATTGAAAAAGACCTAATAGAATTAAAAATTACAGAAAATTCACTGCTTGACCAAACTGCTAAGATAATTACCAAAAAAGAAAGAATAAGATTCTAAGATAAAACCAAAATAAAACCTAAACCTATCATTTCAGAAGAGGAGAGGAAAAGAAGATCAGAAGGAATGAAGAGCTACTGGGAACAAAGAAAAGTACAGCACGCAAGAAATGATTAATTCAGCGTACCCCAAAGAGGGTGAAACGAAAAGAAGAAGAAGAAACTTTATATGCAGTGCTTTTTGTAATTTGAGATCACTGAAGTACCAAATACGGTTTTGTTGTATGATTTTGAAAGGAAATTCGAAAACAAAATTTTATGTGTAGGCTATATACAACTTGATATTAGTGGAGAAAAGCTTAGTTCAAATAGTGCAGTTGTAGTTGACTTCAGGAAGAATTTAAGTTAAAAATATCTGAGCTTAAACTAAAGAGGGAACAAGTTTACAACTGTGACGAAACTGGACTCAATTGGAAAGCCTTACCACAAAGACTCGCATCGCTTTCAGAAAAAACAGCCCCAGGTTTTAAGATTCAAAAAGATCGAATCACTGCAATGGTCTGTGCAAATGCAACCGGAATCATAGATTGCCGTTGGTGGATTATTGGAAAAGCCAAAAGCCTCGTGCATTCAAAAATTTAAACGCACTGCCTGTGAAGTATTACGCTCAAAAAAACGCTTGGATGGAACAAACAATTTTTTCAGAATGGTTCCAAAATGAATTTGTACCTCAAGTCAGAGCACATCTTGCACAAAATAAACTGCCCCAGGAAGCACTGCTGCTCATGGACAATGCGCCTTCACATCCCTGTAACGAACTCAAAAGTGATGATGGCAAAATAACATGCTTCTTTCTCCCTGCAGAATACAACGCCACTTATCCAGCCAATGGACCAGGGAATTATCGAGAACATGAAGCGTCGTTACAGAAAGAGAGTTTATCAAAGCTTGCTGTCATCTGATAATGCAACATCTGTTAAAGAATTTTGGAAATGCTACAATATAAAGGATGCAATCTTCAACATTGCTAGTTCATGGGCTGAACTGACTGTGGCGAACTTGAAGAACGGTTGGAATAAAATATGGCCTGAATCTACATCGACTGATGATCCCGAAGAAACTGACAGTGTTACTGTTGACGAAATAGTAAACATTTGTACCAGTGGACCTACCAGTGAATCACTGACAACAGAAGAAGTAACGGATTGGCTGGAATGTGACAAGCAGGATGAAGGCTTTGAAATTTTGAGTGACGATGAGATTATTTCAAATCTCCTTGCCATTGAAGAAGAGGTTGATGCAGGCGAAGTCGAAGATCCTACGATTGATGAAAATATAAAATAAGGTGTTGATTTAATTGGCGTGCTAGACATGTCCAAGGCAAAAGGCTTCCTCAGCATTGTGATGCAGCGCAGGTACTCTCCACACTTAAATTATTTATTTACATTAAATTGTTAATTGTCTGCCAATAAATATTCAACTAAGAACAATCTCTTTGAAATATAAATTACACAGTAAACAGGTTATAATGATTTGATGTAACTATTTAGACGTTTAATTATTCGATGTAAAACTGGTTGCATGCACGTTTCAAAAAAAAATTAAGATGCTGCAAAATTACAGAACTATGTTAGAAACGTGCCATTGTGTGACGAGGCAAATATTTTATATTAATCGAAATGTAAATCTCAATACGCAGCTGAAATGATAGAAGCGAATGTCTAATATTTTCTTATTTGAAGATATTACTTCGCCATCGTAATGAGTGTACAACATGCATAAATTAGCAAATTTAATATGACATTGAAAATATGAAAAATAATACTGGTCACTGTCAGGTTAATTTTTAGCATTTTCTGTTGAATCGGGAAAGTTAAAAATGCTCATTTTTACAGATAGTGCTGATAACAATGGTGGAATCTGATTTTCAAAAAAGTGTAGGATTAAAAAAGTTGTGTATTTTTAAGATTTTGAATGAAGTTTTGAAATTGTAAAACATTTTTTGCTGGATAACATAGGCCTACTTGTCAAAGTTATTATAAAATCAAATTTTTTGTCATGTAAATCAAATTTCATTATTGTAACATAGCCACCGGACCACATATTCAAATGATTAGGATTATATACCTATTTTTCCCATCAGTGGTCTATCAACTCACCTCATAAAAGCTACCGCTGTTTTGAAACTTTATAGTTTCATCTTCAGGCCATACAAAATATTAAATCCCTCTGTCGAGGTCGTCACAAAGTCAAACAATTAAACTGTATGTTTTAATGTTTTGTTTGACTTTGTGACGACCTGAACAGAGGGATTTAACATTTTGTATGGCCTGAAGATGAAACTATAAAGTTTCGAAACCGCGGTAGCCTTTATGATCAACTCACCGTTGATAGACCACTGACGGGAAAAATAGGTATATAATCCTAATCATTTAAATCAAATTAGGTGTGTGTGTGTGTATTTGTGTGTATGAAAATAAATCTAAACAGTCGGGTTCATTTTCATATTTTCAGTGTGATTTGAAAGTTTTAAGTGTTGATATATTCACATTTTAGAGCTGATTATGACAGTCAAGCTTTGAAAAAAAATATTTAAAAAAATTGATACAAGCAAGACAGTTGTGTTCAGCGAACATTGTATTCATCGCTATTTTGTTTTAATATGTTATACTGCTTAATGTTTATTGTGTTTCTTAGTCTGTGTTTAAAGTACAAATAGCGACAGCGTAAGACGTAAAACACACGGGGTTGTGTAAGGTTAACAGGTGAAACGGAATGATTGGCCTGTTGCCTTGTCTGGCCAAGTTAATGTGTTTGCCCTTATGTCGGTAAACACTGAGTAATGTGCTTTGTGTTTGTGTTGCAGAGGTGTTCCGACTACAAGGCTTCGAAAATACCAACGTTTGCTCGGACGGAACCGCCCAAAACCCAGGTAATATTACGATTAAAGAAATGGACTGATTACAGGTCATATTTGTTGTTATTTCACAAAGTAAATGAGTAGAGTAATTTTAAAATGGGCACGACAAAATTTAAGAAACATTAATTTTTCAAAATCATCTCTAGAGATTTTGGTTAGTTTTGAATTACAAACTTTTAAATGCATTGATGTACAAAATACGCCTAAATTTACAGTAAAACTATATTAATGGTGGATCTATGCAGAAATTGAATGATATTATGAAAACAAACTTTTTTTATCATCAGTCGTGATCTGGTCTAGAAGGTATTGGGTATTTGAAAATTTGAAAGTTACTTAATAACCCCAATAGAAAGAATTACAAATATACAATCATTTTTTTAAAATACAGACCTAAAAATTAACACAAAACTAAGTACAATTAAGACCATCAAAAATTACTTCCTTGAAAAAACATTTAGTCTGTTGATGAGTTCCTGGACTATAATTAATTGGGTCATTTATATAGTATGTGAGTGTACGAAGTTTTTGTGTTATCTTTTGTTTTATATGTCTATTAGCTGTACTACCTGGCATTGCCCGAGGGAGGATAATAGAGTTTTATTTTACATATTAATATACTCTGATCATTATTTTGAGTCTGTGTGTGTGTGTGTGTGTGTGTGTGTGTGTGTGCACGTGCACGCGTGTGTGTAATTGTTAGGTTAAAGTATTTTAACCTTCGCTTTATAAAAGTCAGAATCTAAATAAACCCACTTGTCGAAACAACAGCTAAACCTATCTGATTTAATTCAAACCAGTCTTTTAAACACAGAAGTAGAAAATATTTTTTTCCAGAAAGAAATATGGCGGTAAAATCATTCCAAAAACTCTCCTGGCACCATTAAAAACAAACTGTGAAATTTTAGGCAAAATTAGTTTGGTATTTTTGCTATATTTTTTTACTGTACTGCATATATATATATATATATATATATATATATATATATATATATAATTAAAAATAGGGTAACGTTTCTATTATTTCTAGTTTTTGTTACCTTATTGCCACATTAGACTCGATATTTGTGGGTATGTCCATTTTGAAATCCTGTCAAATACATTCAAATCAAATCTCTCAATCTCTCTCTCTCTCTCTCTCTATATATATATATATATATATATATATATATATATATATATATATATATATATAGAGAGAGAGAGAGAGAGAGAGAGAGAAGAGAGAGGGATGTGTTTTGGTCTATAAAATTTATGTATTTGACAGGATTTCAAAATGAACGTACCCACAAATATCGAGTCTAATGTGGCAATAAAGTAACAAAAACTAAAAATAATAGAAACATTTAATACTCTTGAATTAACGGTAAAAGACATAGCATTGGTAAATATTGTGGAACTATTTAAGGAAGAGTTTTTTAATAGCATTGATACAGAAAATTCCTTACGATCTTTTGATTTACGAACTTTCATAATAACGGATGAGGGTCCAGCAACCCAATTAAGGAATTATTGAGCTCAAAAAAATGATTGACAAAAGGGGGGATTATTTGTCGATAGGGTACGGGGAAAACGATCAATCGAATTAGGTGTTAATTTTCCGTTAATGTTGTTTGAGTACAATATTGAAAACCGTCAGTTGGTTTTCAACTGTGGTTGTGTGATTCATTTTTAGGTTATTGTCTTATCACTAATGTGGTGTTTTTCCTTAAATACGTTTTCAGTAGTTACGTTTATTTTGATTAAGTATTGGTTGAGGCGGATATTTTACTAATTATTTACGGTTTAGCTGTTATCGTACATTTTCGTAGATAGTGTTTTTTACTTGTAATTAGATAGTATGTTTCCATAATTAATATTGTGTAAAAATGTATAACTAACTGTAAATACGTTGTCACGTATATTAATGACTGTACTATTTGAAAACGTAATATTCACAAATTTATTTCTTTTTTAAATTTTATTGAAGCAATTTTTATTTAATGTTATGATCTTTTCTGCGTACAAACATTCACTATGAACGGTTTAAGCAGATGGGACTTACGGTACGTGTAGATTACAATTGAATAACCCATCCTTTGTTTTCTATACTACTGTTAAACTGCAGGTAATGAACATTTTTGTAGTTTCCAAACATGTAATACTTTTATTTGAACTTCAACATGTACTTTTTTTTAAAAAAACGATGTTGACACTAACTTCGTGCTTCAGCTGGGTGTTAAACTGAGTACTAAACAAATCTAAATTATTTTCTACCTAAATACCCTTAAAATATATGTCTAACCTTTCAATAAGTGGAAGCATTTTTGTGTGAATTACTGCTCAATGTTCTTGCAGTAGATTGTTTGAAGTAAGGGGTAAGAAGTAATTTTTTGTGGTCCATATAGTGTTCAGCATTGAGACGTTTCATTATATGTAACTAAATTAAATTTGTAGATTCAATTTGGTAAGGTGTTTATAATATTCCTGCCGCCTCGGTGGCCTAGTTGTTAGCGTATTGGGCTTTCACCCCGAGGACCCGGGTTTGATTCCCGGCCAGGGCTTGGCATTTTCATACACTATAAATCATCCCAGCGTCTGCATTAGCCCAAGTGTGCACAGTAGTCTGGACTTTAAACACAAAAAAAAGGAATTAAGATTGTACTTAATGTTTTGGTGTTTAACGTCCGACTATTGTGCACACTTGAGCTAATGCAGACGATGATGATTTATAGCGTATGAAAATGCCAAGCCTTAGCCGGGAATCGAACCCGGGTCCTCGGGGTGAAAGCCCAGTACGCTATCAACTAGGCCACCAAGGCGGCATTGTACTTAATAAATAATAATAATAATTATTATTATTATTATTATTATTTGAATTAAAAAGATAACTGTTTAAATTTTTTTAAAATAATAAATAGTGTATTACCTACCATAGAATTGTGTTATGTAAAAAGGAAGGTAATCTGTAAAAAATCTGAAAAAAATTTTAATGTAAAAATTCTTTTGAACAGTTTTTATGTAAGTAAGCAGACATATAAAATTTTAAGATAATAAATAAAAATTCTTATTGTAACATAGCTACCGGACCATATTCAAATGATTAGGATTATGACCTATTTTTCCGGTCAGTGGTCTATCCACTCACCTTATAAAGGCTACCGCGGTTTCGAAACTATCGTTTCATCTTCAGGCCATATACAAAAAAGCAGTCCAGAATATAACGACGTACGAGTCGCGTGTGTAGCTTGGCCAAACCGAATTTCATGATGAATATTTTAAACGTGTAATTGTGCTCAGTATTTGTGATGTATGTTTTAATGTTTTGTTTGACTTTGTGACGACCTCGACAGAGGGATTTAACATTTTGTATAACGGCCTGAAGATGAAACGATAGTTTCGAAACCGCAGTAGCCTTTATGAGGTGAATGGATAGACCACTGACGGGAAGAATAGGTCATAATCCTAAAAATTCTTAGTTGAGATTGAAGCATGCAAAAACCAAGCATGTGTACATGTTTTATAAAGATTAGAACACGACTGACACTTGACGGTTGACTTGGTACATGGTAAAGTGGGTAGAAACGTTTTTTTGCACAGTTATACTGAAAGAAAGTAAGCAGTGACTAGAACTCGGCAGCCAAAAAGTTCTATAGAATTTTCGCCTCTTATGAGTTGATACTATCATTTTTTTCTTATTTAATTTATAAATGTAATTTTAGTCATCATGACAGACTTAAAATAATAAATAATTAGCATTATGACCTATTTTCTTCTGTCTAATGCTCTTTTTCACTCGCCTTGTAAAGGCTACTGCAGTTTCGAAACCTTACTGTTTCATCTTCAGGTCGTAATACAAAATGTCAAATCCCTCTGTCGATATCGCCACGAAGTTAATACATTGAAAATACACACAGAAAATTTGGTTTGGTGAAAAGATACATGCAACTCGTATATTGTTACATTCCAGACTGCCAGGCAGTTTAGTATTTGTGATGTGTTTTGTTTAATCTTTTGTTTAATGTAGTTATGACCTTGACAAAGGGATTTGATGTTTTGTATTACGGCCTGAAGATGAAACAGTAAGGTTTTAAAACCGCGGTAGCCTTTACAAGGTAAGTAAAAAGACCACTAGACGGAAGATAAAAGGTCATAATCCTAATTATTTAAATATGTGGTCTGGTGGCTATGTTTCAATAATGAAATTAAAATAATAATAATAACTGAATGTCTGGTGATAATAAACAATATATTTTCTTTGTCATGGGATATAAATGATACAGAATTTATTGGTGATAATATTAACAGTTTAATGTTATCCATGATCACAATAAGGGACATACACTGTACAACATTCTATTCTGCCTCACCACTAGAGATGATTTGTTTCGTTCTTTATTGATTAAATATTTTCTAAAGTAATTTTCAGTTCAGTCTCTCATCAGATAAGAGAGAGTCTGTTATATCCACTACAGTTACATTTATAGAATTATTTGCGTGATATAAATATTTCATACATTTAACAAAGATTTGTTTCAAACAGGTAACAAAGTCAATAGTTGCCCTGCTCAGGTACTATGATTGGATGAAGTTTACAATAATCGCAGAGAAAGATTGGGACAGCGTAGCAAAGTCATTGGCCAACGAAGCAGGGCAGATGAACATGTCTGCGCATATGAAGCAAGTGACGGACAAACACGTCTGTTGCCAGGAGAATATGAGTTGCTGCTACACTGGTTATTGGTATCAAGTGATCAGAGAGACTAGGAATAAGACACGAAGTGAGTTATCAAAGTGCCATCTTGTGTACAGCTGTTTAGAAACAATAAAACATATCTTTAGGTTCATACTTTAGGTACAGTTCCGTGCAAGCATCTTTCAATGACTTGCCCATTTACCGTAAACCGTAAGTTGGAAAATTATAAAATTTAGGCTGTTATACATAGGACAGATATTACGAGTTGGAAATACATTTTTTATTTTCAAAATCAGTAAAAATGATTTACTGAAATGTAAAATGTTTGCTTAAATCTGTTATAAATACGTTTTGTTTTGGTATTTAGGGATGGCATTCGGGCAAAACCATTAAATCTAAGTTTTATTATCTAAAAAAGGATTTAAAAAATTATTTCGATATAAGATCACCAGACCTAAATGTTATCAAAATTGGTCACTTTGGTTTGTCTTGAGTTGTGTACAGACACAAAGTTGGAAAGGCGAACTTAAGGTATCGGAAAATGGATAGTCCAATTTCAGATTTTTCCAGATTGCAATTCGTTTTATAACACTTCATATAGTGACAAAGTATACATTGTTTCTTTTAAATTCACGCAGAGTTGCAGGGAACTTTTCGTCTGTATAGTGGCAGCACTGAAAACGTTTTACCTTTATCTACCACTTGGATAGTCACACACCAGCAACCATGAAAACAATTGCAATTCTTTTTATAACACTTCATATAGTGACAAAGTATACATTGTTTTTGCCCATTTGAAAGGATTGATAGTGAATTAAAAGAGAAAATTGTCATATTTGAACAAAATTATGTTCTTTTAAAGCAGTACTTTTAATGCACTTACTGATTAACCTTAAGCAACTTGTTTTGTTGTGTCGTAAATTAGTATCAACATTGAAATGTTGACTGAAATATTTTACAACTGAAATTAATAATATAATTGCAAGGGGCATCTCAATAGTAAGTTACATTGTTTCTTTTGAAATTCACGCAGAGTTGCAGGGAACTTTTCGTCTGTATTGTGGCAGCACTGAAAACGTTTTACCTTTATCTACCACTTGGATAGTCACACACCAGCAACCATGAAAACTCCACTTGCTCCTTTTGCTGATTGTAAAATTCGTAATGTTATTCATTTTTTTACAACAAAAAATAAAGTGTGACTGAAAATTCATCGTGAGTTGTATAGTGTGTATAGTGAAGATGTTATGAAAGGCCAGTGGTTTGTCATTGATGTCAATCACTCATAGAAGGAAAAATAACCTTATATTATGAACAAAACAAAAGGGGGAAAATTGAGCAAAAAGGTTTTTTTGTTCCACGATAGCATCCTTCCACACGCTGCTCATGATATTCAAGCTTTTCAAAGCTTACTGTCTTGACCTTGCACCAAGTAATTTTGAATTTGAGCGTCACAAGCAGCATATGGACGAGTGTTAAAGTGGAGCAAAAAAAGACGTGCTCAGCTTTCCCTGCCTTTTGTTTTCTTCATCATATAACGTTCTTCTCCCTTCAGTGAATAATTGACACCAACAAGAAGACATTGACATTGTCGTTAATGTTTCTTCACAACTCGTGATGAATTTCAGTCGCACTTTTATCTTTGCTGTAAAAAATAAACGAATAACAATACAAACTTCACAATTGGCGTTAGGAGCAAATGGTTGCTGGTGCATGACTGAGTGGAGAAGGCAGAGCTATAAAACGTTTTCTTTGCTGCCACTACACTCAGACAAAAATTCCTTGCAACTAATGAACGTTTTCTGTCGATTACGTGGATTTAAAAAAAATAGTGTAACTTACTTTTGAAACACCCTTCATATTTTTTTTATGCTTACAATGACTCACATGAAAATTTAATCTAAAAAACTAGAATGGATCAGCTGATTTCTATATCGTCTGCACTGCGACCTGACCAGTAACTCGGAACACACCACATGAATGTAATATATTATTTAAGTGCTTCATTTGAAACAGGTTTGATGCTCGAACATAAAAATGATGTTTGAATCATACTGTATTTATTTTACCCAGACTGCATAAGGCAGTATGGTGTAAAAACCCTTCTAATTGATGAGTTTGTTAAAGTAAAATTTTATATTTGAGATCATGAATACAAAAATATGTAAAATATCAAGAAGAAGTAATGAAACACTATATTTTGGTTTCGTTCTGAATCTAACTTCATAAATGTTTCTAGTAAGAGATGCATTACTGACAAACAAACAAAAGCGTGAATTTATAAGCGGCAAACATCAGCTGATAGTACATAACAGCTGATGATTTTTTTAGTCACAAAATAGCTGTTTCTTTGTTGTATAACGTTTATTATTATACATATTTGCATGTGTGTGACATAGTAAGATGAAATGCAAGTTAAAATAAATGCAGTTCCTTTAAACTGCATTTTAAGGGCCATTTCTCGTGTAGTCTGGAAGTAATTAGATGGAAATAAAAGGTTTTTTAATCGTATAAAATACAAATATTAAAGAAAATTTGATTTATTATGTATCACTTCCTTTCGAAAGATGTGTGGAATAATTAATTGACTTTAAAAGGATAAATTGCTTTTCTGGTAATACAAAATAAAAAATTGTTTTTTTTATTTTTTGTAGGTTTTCCATACATTAGTAATATAAAAATAAAAATCTTTTTTTTAAATTCCGTATATATTTAGGTATTGAAAATTATATGGGTTATTTTTGGAATAAATTGGTTAAATAGAAAAATTAGTTTTTTTTATTTGTATATAAAATTGACATTTTACAGTGGTATACAGTAAGTTTATTTTATATCCCATACATAAAACTATCTTATATGAAATAAATTAATGTTATATGTCATTTTTTTCATAATGAAATTTCTTAATTTTACAGTATTTAAAAAAAATGTTTTAAAAGCTTTACATATTTCTAACAGGAACCAAGAAAGAAATGTAATCTGTTATTACATTAAGAAGTAAAATTTTTCGTTTATAGGTTTCTGAACGATAATAAATTTAAAAGTGCAGTGTTCAATATCTAAACACATTGTGCAATATCTAAAAAAACATTTATCAAATTGAACTATGTACATTTTAATTATGTTTTTGTTTACAAGTAATTGTACACACGAAAGAAAGCTACAAACTGAACAGACTAACTTCGAGCTCTTGCTGTGAAATTGTGCTTGTTTTATTTTAGTCTTCATAAAAATAACTGAAGCAACGCATCAACAGCTCGTAGAATTAAAAGATTTATTGTCTAGCTAACGATCTATGGTCATATTTTGGACAAAGCCACCGAGTCAATCACATAGCATTTAATCTGAGCCGTCGTATGGTGCAGCGCTGATACAGTTTGCTTTTATATGTGTTTATCATGCAGTTCTCTTACAAGTAATTTGTAAACTTTATTTGTTTCAGTTTACGTTTTTATGGGACAGCCTTTGACATTGATAGACATGATGATGAACATGCGAGCTATGGAAATGTTCGAGAGCGGTGAATACATTGTTATCTACGTGGACATGATGCCTTATTCTCCTTATGAAGCGCAAAAGTTTTTGTGGAGTAAGTACTTTAATTTTTATTACGTTTGTCAT
Source organism: Callitettix versicolor (assembly GCA_022606455.1). NCBI lineage: Eukaryota > Metazoa > Arthropoda > Insecta > Hemiptera > Cercopidae > Callitettix > Callitettix versicolor. The sequence continues at coordinate 115,900,212 of CM040186.1, read as the reverse complement.
TTACTGTTTGAATTGATTTTGGCTACAGTGTATTAATATTACAGGTAAATTAATACAGGTAAAGCGTGAAACGAGGAGAGTGGTTTTTGAACAATTTTGGGGACCTTGTGCGATTTGTATAGTTTATATTGTTTCGTTTTATATTTATCTTTACAGTGTCATGTATTATTTGGATAAATAAAATTTGGATTCACTTTAGAACCGTTTTTTATTGTTTTCTCAGCACCCTTATCCCTTTTGATTTCCATGGACGTAGATTCTCCGAAAAAGTGTAAATGA
>CM040186.1:115797433-115897433 GCA_022606455.1 Callitettix versicolor | reverse complement strand
GTGTTAGACTCGGGTTCCAGGAGGGACGTCTAAAGCCAGTCTGCACCCCCTGCGGGGATGTAATAATAGCCTAATGTACATAAATCCAAAATATAAAAACATTTTTTTTTTTTTTTGTAACGTCTGACTATTGTGCACACTTGGGCTAATGCAGACGATGGGATGATTTATAGCGTATGAAAATACCAAGCCCTAGCAGGGAATCGAATCCGGGTCCTCGGGGTTAAAGCCCAGTATGCTATCAACTTCGCCACCGAGGTGGTTAACAGCCATTTTAATATTAAACATTTTCCAGAAATTATTTCTAAACTATTTCTTTTTAATCGAGTTCTCTAGTCATTTTCTCAAATGTTCTATGAAGGCAATAACATTTAAAGGCTTTTATATCATCTTGGTCTAAATGTTGGATAAGAGATGTAGTGTTGGGTTAAAAACAATACCTTAACGTTTTTAATAATATTTTTGACCCTGTGTATGACAAGGCGCATTATTAAAATTAACATTTTAAAATGTATCCCTCAGCATATAAAAAGATCGGTTTCGTCTACATTAAACACTTGTCTAGGTTCATACTTTTCTTTGGTAATTGTTAAAATTTTCTTTGGTACTTCTCCTTAAAAATTCTAAGGAACTTCTTTATTGTCGATTACAACTTCCCCAGTTAGTTTTAAACTGTAGAAACTATGACGTTCATTATATTTTTGGGGTCAGCCGTTATTTGCCATAAACGATTATCTTCCGTTTCATCACATTTTAATTAGTCGTAATTTCTAAAAGCATTTTCTTTAATTTAACTACATAGAACTGGGCACATTATCTTAATTTTGAATTTCAATCCATGTGCTTAGCATCCTTTCTATTTTCTCCATAATTGCAGGTCGAATTACAGAAACTCTCATAGACTTCACGCACATGACATTCCTGTCTTTTATCGCTTAATGCTTCTTTTATCTTTTCAGAACTATCGTTAATTGTCTGGAACGTTGATTCACTGACTACGCTAACACAGTTGCTACTTTTATATCTTTAGTTATTTCACCCTTCTCGTATTTTTTACAAAATCTAACTTTTCTTCTTGGATAATCGCTTTCCTTTTTGTAAAGTTCTGTTCGAAATCGTATTGAAAAGTACAATTTACACAAGAGAATAATAATGCAGAACAGGGAAATTTTGTGCTACTTTTCGTGCTGTGAACGTTACTAGCAAACATCACAGTGAAATATAGGAGGCGGTGGCTCATGTGCGTGTCATGTATAAAGAAAAAATTGTTGTGAGAAGTGTAAATCTCATTCTTGGGATGAGTAGTATAAACAAAATTGTGCTACAAGCGATAAACCTCTTGATGAATCACTGTTTTGTAGCAGCATCCGGTCATTTAACAGTAAGCGGATTAATCATGTCACTGTGACCAATATAATTCTTTCTCCCGTAAGTGGCTGCACTCTATTGTTATGTAATGAACTATTTACATTATCGGTGCATTTGATTTTTTTTTTTTTTTTTTTTTAACGTCCAACTATTGTGCACACTTGGGCTAATGCAGACGATGGGATGATTTACAGCGTATGAAAATGCCAAGCCCTCGCCGGGAATCGAACCCGGGTCCTCGGGGTGAAAGCCTAGTACGCTATCCACTAGGCCACCGAGGCGGCTAATATTTGATAAATGCAAATACAACTGAATAATGTTTCCAGCAATCTGAAACTAGGTTATGTTGAACTAGGTTATGTACTTGTGATTGTACTATACAGTACAGTATAGTCTTCCTTCAAATTTTACTAGCCACCTCGGTGGCCTAGTTGATAGCGTACTGGGCTTTTATCCTGAGGAACCGAGTTCGATTTCCGGCCAGGGCTTGGCATTTTCATACGCTATAAATCATCCCATCGTCTGCATTAGCCCAAGTGTGCACAATAGTCGGACGTTAAATACCAAAAAAAAAAAAAAAAAAAAAAAAATCAAATTTTACTGTCGGCTAAGAACAATGTATGAACATAGTACAGTTTCGTTCATATCACACTTTTATTTATTGAAGGCTTATAGCATTTTAAAGTACTTGTATAAAATGAATTTTTTTGTGCGAAAAAAATTTCTTTTTTTGAAATTAATCATGTTAACGTAAATTCATGCAACTCTTAACTCGCGTAATTTGAGGTGTGACTGTAATTAAATATAAAAAACCTAGAAACGTTTCACGTGACACGAAGGTTACGAAAAATGTTCATGAATAACATTTTTTTAACCGATTATTTCTTAGTTTTGAAAAGTTTAGTATAGTTAAACCGTTTCAGAACTGGCGTCCTGCTTACGTGACAGCATAAATATGTCTGTACAGACATGATCAAATAACTAGTTATCAAACTTTGGCATTGGAGGACTAAAATCACATCAACACGACCAGTATAGTTCTTTCAGCCATAAGTGGTTGCATTCTATTGCTATGTAATTTCCTAATGTAATGTACTATTTACATCATAGGTGCACTTAATAATAGATGGAAACACAATGTTACCAGCAATCTGAAACTAGGTTATGTTGAACTGGGTTTATATTTTTAGTAAATATGGTTAGTTCTTCGCAGTCTCCTACGGGATTTTAATTTTTTTTTCTTTAATATGTGAATAAGTCGCAGAATCTATGTAAACCAAGTGAAATATTGTTAAATGTTAAGTTCGATAATATAATGGATACAAGAGCAAACGTTCGATGATTATACTGACGTGTCTGCTAACCTATCTGATCATGAATTCATCATAGTTTCGGGATGTAAAGATTAAATTTATTAGTTCAGCAGTTTAACTAAACCTCAGTATTGCGACAATATCGGATAGTTCCAACATGCAATGTTGTGGTCGTGTGTTATTACTTTCAGAGACAATATATCTCTTATCATTTATTTATTCTTAGTATCTTACAAACAAAACTCTAGTGATAATACAAAGTATTGATTACTAAATAATATAGTCTGTTCAGAAAATAACGGAGACAAAAAATATAGTGTGTTTCTGGTAATGTGTGGACTTAATTCAGGTGGCAGTTATATGCCAAAATAAAAAGTTATAATGAACGTATCTCCAGAAATGCTACTTTTCCAGCTATCTATTATTTTGTGGTTTCGCTAAACGAATTATCTGTAAAATAGCTTAACCAATTGAGTTGAAATTTTTTACCATTCTCATAATTGTAAACAGATCAACTAAGCCGCCTCAGTGGCCTAGTTGATAGCGTACTGGGCTTTCACCCCGAGGACCCGGGTTCGATTCCCGGCCAGGGCTTGGCATTTTCATACACTATAAATCATCCCATCGTCTGCATTAACCCAAGTGTGCAAAATAGTTGGATGTTAAAAAAAAAAATAATAATAAACACTTGGTTTATAAAAATAATCTGCTTCAAAATGGCAGCCAGTAAGTGAAAATTATTTATAATAACTTTTTAAATTGTGTGAATCTAAAAGTTATGAATTCTTTTCATTTTCAATTGAATAACATAACTATAAAATTGCGGTATCAGTGATAACTGCGGTAATATGATAGGCATTGTAGTCTACCACTCTTGGCAATTTACTCTAAGGGACACAGTTTTACTGTTACCCTTTGGCTGATAGTTTTGATATGAAATTTAATGAGATTTTCTCTTTACATTTTTATAAAAAATGTACTGTTTTTGAGTATTTTTTATTCAAAAATTTTGTAATGGCTGCCATTTTGAAATATAATTATTGAAGCAAGTTGATTACTTCTTTTAGGTGTGTCTACATTAATTAGTACAAAATTTCAAGTCAATCGGTTAAAGCATTCTAAAGTTATAAATTATTTTTTAAAAAAACAAAATGATAACTGGTATTTTTTTTTTTTTTTTTTTTTTTATAACGTCCGACTATTGTGCACACTTGGGCTAATGCAGACGATGGGATGATGTATAGCGTATAAAAATGCCAAGCCCTCGCCGGAAAGACATGAGTCTAGATATAAATATTTAGGTACATTTTGTCTTTATTTTGATCCATTCTGCTCCCTCATTACACAAGCCGACTCGGTGGCCTAGTTGATAGCGTACTGGGATTTCACACCGAGGACCCGGGTTCGTTTCCTGGCCAGGGCTTGGCATTTTCATACGCTATAAATCATCCCATCGTCTGCATTAGCCCAAGTGTACACAATAGTCGGACGTTAAACACAAAAAAAAAAAAAAAAAAAAAAAAAAATCCTCATTACAGATACCCAGTGCATTCTTTGTAAATGCCTACTTTTAATTTATTTTATATTTATATCTGCAAATTATTACAGGAGGTTAAATGTTAACACTGCACATAAAATATGTGTGCAAAAAAAGTGTGTTTACGTTATTATTTTAATGTGAAACAGATTTTATTTACTATAACAAATTTATAGCTTAATAAACTGAATGGGAAAATTTTTTAAACCAAAAGGCCATACAATAATTACCAAACATGTTTAAACATGACATCTATTGAATACTTGATCAGTTTTTATAAAACTGTTCAAATTTTTTTGCATAAACAAACGAGGACAGAGTTAGCAAAATTTTATTACTGTATACGTACTAATGTTACACTGTAATAAATGATAATTTTATAAAGTAAAACGGTAATATCAATTTTGTTGTTATGTTGCAGAAGCTTATGAACATAGCAATAACGTTACGTGTTCCAACGAGACGGGTTTCATTAAAATGGCTCGTTCTCTTCTAGTGGTAGTTTCATCGCCACCTGTAGAAGGTTACGAGGTGTTCACCGAGAAAGTTCGACAGTCCAATGCGAAAGAACCTTTCAACTTACCTGGATTTAAGCCCGAGTTGTTTCCTCAACAAAATGTCCTTACAGTAAGTATATGTAATTAAATTATAATAATATAATTTGTGTTGAATTAATGTTAAGGCAGATTTGTAAAAATCAAAATAATAGAATGCACCTAGTCTCGCTGACATGATAGAAGCAAATTTGTTACATAATATTTTTAACCTTACAATCATTTAGAAATATGATTTCATCATCATAATCACTATTAAAATATTCATATTATATTATCATTATAAAGTTAAAAATTACTGTTTATTAGAAATTCGAAAATGTACAATGATTACTGTCAAATTAATTGTACTTATTTTAACATATTTTGAATATTATAAAAGCTAATTCGTGCAGCTTTTAACATTGAATACATTAGTGGAATTATATTTTCAAGAAAGTTGAATTTCTTAAGATTTTGGAATAGCTGTCATTTTTAAAGTAACAGATTTTGCCAAAATCGATTTTTATGCCAAGTTTGCATCAAACTGTACCAAAGTTACAAGTGCTAACACATTTATAAAATGTTAAACCTCTCAAACAGTGATCTAGTGGTGAGATTGGGTGACCATTTCAAAGTCTTGAGTCTGGGTCTTATCTTAATGGCCACTACAGTAGTTTATTTTCCAATGGAAATTCTTTAACTAAACTCTTAATCAAATGGGTATCAATGTCGAAAACATCGTAGCTAACTTTTTTTGTTTGATTTTATAGGTTTAAAACTATATTTATTTTAGCGGTTATACTATTCAACTTGTTTTCCAGAAAAAAAATTTAAATTGACAGTCTTAAGAAAGGTAACAATAAAAATCTTGATAACTGCAAGTCTTTTTTAAAGTAAAGAACGTTTTTTTTCTCTAGACATTTTTTATGAAGATGATAAAACAAAACGTATTTTATAACACATTTAAATACCTATTTTTAATAGCTATTTTTCTTCATAGTCAACATTGAACTTGTAATAGCGTTTTACTAACTTTCTTATGTCTTCTGTATACTCAGTTGCCGCCAACTGTTGAATCACTTAATGACACTGTGAGTTCATTACTTCCATAATGGTTTTTACCCAAACAACCTTCAGTTTAAGAAAAAATGGCCGCCTCGGTGGTCTAGTGGATAGCGTACTAGACTTTCACCCCGAGGACCCGGGTTCGATTCCCGGCGAGGGCTTGGCATTTTCATACGCTATAAAATCATCCCCACCGTCTGCATTAGCCCAAGTGTGCACAATAGTCGGAAGTTAAACTCAAAAAAAAAAAAAAAAAAAAAAAAAAAAGAAAAATGGAAATCTCTTTGGGCCATGTCCAGGCTGTAAGGCTGTTCTAAAACTTCCCACTTAAACTGTTCAAGCAAGTTTGTCATCATTGAAGCAGCATGCAGACATGCGTTATAGTAAAGAAGCACGTCTCAACAACAATGGAATTGACGCTTTTTGTTTTGAATGGCATGTAATAAGATGGTGAAGGGTCTGACAGTAGATTGGTGCATTTATGGTCTCCCCCTCAGAAATTTAGTTGAAGATCAGGACACCGTTTTAATCCCAGAACTCAGCAGCTAAACCTTCTTGACGTTCAGATTTTATTTACATTAACATAAACCTCGTTATCTGTCTGTAAATTTCAATAGGGCGGACTTTTTTTGCATTAAAAAAGCATATTACACTATGAATCTCACACTTGGTGGGAACGTTAATTTTGTCACACATTTTAAAGTCGCACAAATAAACAGTAAACGACTATAATGGCTTGCTGTTAGCATCAGACTGACACAAAGGATTGGGAAGGTCAAATTGTCCTATTTTGATTCTCCCCTTTTAAAGGTAAATTAAAGGAACCCTTTGCCTGCAAACTAGGTGAATCCGAATGTGATTTTTTAAAGTATTTTACTCTTACTTTTTAAAGCTCATTTTTGTATCATGATAAATGTGTTGTTTGATTATGAGTAGTACTGCTATGTTTCAGTTTGTTTCTATTTACGCTTCATACTTGTATGACTCTATCAAACTGTACGCTAATGCGCTCGATCAACTACTAAGGGAACAACCTGTGCTTAATGAAACAATCATCGAAGAAGTGGCGAGAAATGGAACTAAAATTATTGAAACTATTATCAAAAGGAAAACCTATAAAAGTGAGTTGCGTGTCATCTGACAAGAGTACATGTATAAGTGCCTGGATTTGTATATTTCAGTAAATTTATTGACATAAACACACATCTTAAAATAAGCTGTTTACTTGACATACAATGCGTGGCAATTAAATAACCAGACTGGTGCTACTATCGGCAAACAGCAAGCACGCTGCGGCAGGTTTGAATGTGTCCTGTGCCTGATCATATTTCCCCTCAACTTGAACTCAGTGGCCATGGTTGTACGTCGCTCAGTCTCGCTGCCCATTCAGTTATTGTCAAAAAAATGCAGTGTTCAGCTGGAGCAACTGGTAAAACCTCATATTAAACTGGGAAAAACTACTACAGAATCTCATACCATATTAATGGAAGTGTACGAAAGTGAATGTTTATTGTGCATGCAAGTTTTTGAGTGGTTTAAAAGGTTTAAAGAGGGACGTGAAAAGACTGAAGATCGTCCATTCTCTGAATGGCCGTCTCCATCAACAACCAGAAAATTGGTAAATGGTCCGCAAAATTGATCTGAATATCCAAGCTGTCCGAGATCTCAGACAGTAACAAAGAAAGTGCCTGTCCAATTTTGCATGAATCTCTGAACATGCAGAAAGTTTTTGCAAAAATAGTGCCAAAACCTCCCAGTCCAGAGCAAAAGGAATCGAGAATGAACATTTGTGCTGACATTTTAAACAGTATTGGGATCATAATGATCCACAGTTGTTAAGAATGATTTCTTGTGATGAATCATGGTTTTTTATCTCCGATTCCGAAACAAATCGATGCATTTGAAGAGTGCCACTTCATCAGGGCAAAAAAAGTGAAAATTAGTAAATCAAAATTCAAGACCGTGATTGTTTTTCTTTTTTTTACTTTTTGCAAGCATGGAATTGTCTACGTTCACTAGGTCTCTGAAGGTCAGACTGTTTCAGTCCTAAAATGAAGACCAGATTTGTTCCTGGAAGCTTCACAAAGAAACTACCTGTCCATTCCATTGCTGTAAAAACGTTCTTTGAGAAATACAGCGCATCACCTTGTTGGACTATCCACCATACTCGCCCAACCCATACTCTGTGATTTTTTTTCATTCCTCAGGTCATCTCAGAGCTTAATGGGACAAGATTTCACAGTGTGGAAGTGGTGAAAGGAACAGTGACAGAGGTTCTCAACAAGCTGACAGAAGGGGAATCCCAGCCCTGCTTTGAACAATGGAAAATTCATGTGGAGTGATGTAGGGTTTTTGTAATTTTGTAACGTAATTGGTGGTCAGTAAAATGCTTTGTATTACCTGTCTGGTTATGTAATTGACACACATTGTATGTTTCAAATTATGTTATTTGAATGCTTGCTCCTTGTTTTTGTAAGTACTCTTGAAGTCTTTTCCTGAAAACTCGAGTTGCTCTTTCTACATATTGTCAATTTCTTCTGTTTATGGTAGCTATCTGGTTTTTTAACAGCTTACATGTTTTATTTTGGAATTTAAGAACAATAATCAAACAGACTTTCAGAAAACCTGTTAACCCTTTGAAGAGTACACTGAAAGTACAACAGTGAGTAAGGACGTCATATGTAAGGACGTTATTTTTTATATTTACACGCTGCAGCTATTGTGTAACCAGAATAAAAGAAGATAAAATGTAGTTATTTTATAAACCCATCTCACATTGGTACTTTTTCCCGCTAAATATAATCAAAGTAATATACTCATTGGTGGACGTCATTGGGTATTCCCGGAAAATGGGATGGTCTTGCAGTGTTTGATGTGTTAAATATGCCTATACTGCCTTGGCAGTTGTTAAATAACAATCTTTTTGGCAGTATTCGTAGTAAGATGTGTGAGTAGGATCTGCATCTGAGTTTATCGGACCTGAGCCGGCTTTAGGGATTTCTCTATCATTGGCCAGATCCGCTATTAATGGGTGGATTACATGTCAACACCAGGTAAGATGGGACAACCTTCATGGGCATTCCCATAACAAACATCTCTTAAACAAAGTTCCTTCTGGAGGAATCAAAGGGGCAGCAGATGTCCTGGGCAGAGCACAACTCAGGAGGATCATGGGGCTCATAACAGAGCACTGTGGTCTGAGGGTGCACATGAACAGGATAGGTGTATACCACAGAGAAACCGTGCAGGAAGGAGGAAACTACAGGTCACATAATTTATGATTGTGAGGCTCTTGCTAATAGGAGACTAGGGGTTTTTGGTTTCCAAGACCGTAGGGATCTTCAGCAGTGTGAGCTAGTCAGTGGGTTGTTGGAACTTATTAGGGGCACCAATTTGCTGAACTAAGTGTTTTAAGAGGTAAGTTGCACAATAGGTGAGTTGATCGCAGTGCCTGGGGTTGAACAAATCCCTTCCTCTAGAATCTAATCTAAGATATGTGAGTAAGAGTTTATTTCAATATTGTATTAGTTATCTTTTTTTTTGGTATTATTTATCTGGTTGTTTTTTATTGCAGTTTTGTTATTATTACTTTTTGTTAGAATTGTTGTGTTAAATGCATATCGCATGTTCAATTTACGTACTGGTAAAAAAAAATCGCTAATGGATTATCGACTCAGTCTGCTTAGGCAATTGTAGAAGTATATCGCACACCTAAAGATCAGGTTCGTTGACAGACAGTCCACACCCGAGTACTAATAGACATCTTTTGCGGATCACAGGACGTCATTTCATCCGACCTCTACAGACAAGTAGTGAACAGAAAAGAAAAATTCAAAGGAGGTTGTGTTTGTTACAACATGAAAACAAAAGAACAAAAAAGAAAAAAACACATCCACTACAAAACAGTGGTGTTGCACTGTGTGCCTATAACTGTGTTTTGAGGATTTTCACACAAAGAAAATATACTAAAACAATTTTTTTATGTATTTTTATAATATAATAAATGAGTTTTGATTAAACAATAACAAAATTTTTACTTCTTTGTGACTGTTTTGATGTTAATGTCCTTCTCTGATCTGATAAGAAACAGAAAAGAAAAATTCAAAGGAGGTTGTGTTTGTTACAACATGAAAACAAAAGAACAAAAAAGAAAAAAAACACATCCACTACAAAACAGTGGTGTTGCACTGTGTGCCTATAACTGTGTTTTGAGGATTTTGACACAAAGAAAATATACTAAAACAAATTTTTTTTATGTATTTTTACAATATAATAAATGAGTTTTGATTAAACAACAACAAATATTTACTTCTTTGTGACTGTTTTGACGGTAATGTCCTACTCTGATCTCGGCTTTAAAGACTTCATATGACGTCATTACTCGATAAAGGGTTAAAGGTGATTTTGAAAAACTCTGATTTGTTGATTTTTAAGGTCTTTTCAAGGATAAAGGGCATAACATTTTTTTCAGTCCTATAACTCGCAGCTATTGTTGCAGGTATCACTGGTGCTACTATCAAGCTGGATGACAATGGTGACTCCGAAGGCAACTTTTCAGTGTTAGCTTTCAAACCTTCAGACAGGAACAACCATATGAACAATCGCATCATCAACTGTCCTTACCATATGATTCCAGTGGGACAATTCCTACAAGGCAAGACACATCCAGTAAGTCGTATGTGTGCTTACTGTCAGTATTTCTATAACAATTTGATATTTATTGTAAACAATGTCAGTAAACATAACCTTAGTTGAAAAAATATCGATTTAACAGCTGTGATGTAAAATCAGCTGTTAAACTGACTGTTTTGAGTGCACTATTTGTTTGTGTATTGGTAATATATTACATAATATTTATTATGGCTGTACCAACCGAAAAACCTGTCTATAAATTTTCCAAAGTTTTTGAAACATTGATTGATGTCAGTTTTGTTACTCTTTGGCCTTGTTTAGCTTGTTTATCTCTTTGTAATCTAGTGATTACAATGAGATAAACAAGGACAATATAGTTTGTCCCCGTTTATGATGATACCAGCTATTGTCGAATCGTCTCTTGCTGTATTATCTTAACAGATAATACTACAATCATATTACGTGTGATTTCTGTTTAGTTTTCATACTTTTTGACATGGTGCAACTGGAAAAAAATCCCCAAAATGATTTTATAAACCAAAATTCATACCAAATTTGATTTGCAGTTTAAAATTTTCTTACAGTGCTCTTTTTTGCGTGTAAAATTTCTACACAAAAAATTATAAAAATCGTTTGAATAGTTATTTTAAGACTTGTTTTCTCCCAAATGCTTGCAAATTGATGGAAAATCGGCTCGAAATGTATACATATTAACTTAACAACCACATCATTCAAAGGGTTAACTCCACCCTCTGCATCACTGTAGCGTAACAATTTCTGTTGCTTATTAGAACTTATTCGCTTATATCTTAATGATTCCAATAATAATACAGTAAAAACTGTGCTTAAATCACCTTACCATGTATCGATTTACAGAAATCATACAATAGACCAGTTTTGTTTAGCGTTGTTCCAATTGGATTGTTCAAACCATGCTTATAATTTGATTATTAAACAAATTTTTGTGTTGCTGTTAGAATTCTAAATTCCCAGCATAAAACTGGACATTGTGCTTGCAGATATTTTAATTTTATATCCTGTTAGATGTGTTTTGTAAATAATCATTTGTCTATACCCTAAAGTTTTAGTTTTTAATAAATGCAAATTTTACTTAGTACTGTATGCCAGTTAAACTAAGGAGGATGACAGATCAGAGTTAATGGAAAGGATAAAACTTATGGCAGTAATTGCAGTCTTGAATACATGACCGTGAGAGTACAAAGTTCAGAGACGCAGCAGACTCACCGGTTCATAGTCATATCGACCACCAACCCTCTGTTGATAGCGTACTGGGCTTTCACCCCGAGGACCCGGGGCTTGGCATTTTCATACGCTATAAATCATCCCTTCGTCTGCATTAGCCCAAGTGTGCACAATAGTCGGAAGTTAAAAAAAAAATATTTAAAGTTCGGGTTTCAGGCTTGGTTTGAATGTTCCTCTAGGATTTTACATTGTGATTATAATGTATTAGATAAGATACTAAATGTTTTATTGTTGCTTTTGGTGCCAGGAATACAGACTGATCAACTCCAGTATGCAGCCAGACTGGGCGGGTGGTCATAGACCCAACATGCAACCCAGTTGTGGGTTCGAACACGAGTTGTGCGCTAAAGACATCAGCTCACAGCAAAGTGGGATAATAATAGCGGGCACGTTGGGCGTTCTGCTCTTTTGTGCTTCGGTTGTTACGGTCAGTATATACAGGAAGTGGAAGATTGAGCAAGAGATCGAAGGACTTTTGTGGAAGATTGATGGCTCCGATCTGATTGGGTACTACGGCAATGATGTCATTACTTCTCCCAGTAAGGTAAAATAAAACTGAATTCTGTTTGGTAAACTATATGTATATATGGTTTTGAAATTTTATGTAACTTTAGGTTGGATTAAATTGGGAACTTTAGGTTGAATTTTTTAACGCAAATTTTCTAAATTTCTTTTTTTGTGTGGATGAAAATTAAATATACGAGTATGGAAAACGTTCACATAAGTAAAATTCAATAGTAAATACAGTAATTAGTAAATATAGTAATGTAATTACTAGTGTTTATAGTGAAATTGATAAACTTTGTGATAGTTTGTCAAAAACGTATTATTTTCAGGACCTGACTTTTTCTGAAATTTTCATTTGTGAATTATAAGAGAAATAAATCAACAGCTTATGATATTATTGTAACATAGCCACCGGACCACATATTCAAATGATTAGGATTATGACCTATTCTTCCCGTCAGTGGTCTATCTACTCACCTCATAAAGGCTAACACGGTTTCGAAACTCTATTGTTTCATCTTCAGGCCGTTATACAAAATGTTAAATCGCTCTGTCGAGGTCGTCACAAAGTCAAACAAAACATTAGAACATACATCACAAACACTGAGCACAATTACAAGTTTAAAATATTCATCATGAAATTCGGCTTGGCCAAGCTACACACACGACTCGTATGTCATTACATTTCGGACTGCTTATGCTAATTATAACTAGGCCCAAGAGGCGCAGTGTCTAACAAAACACGGAATATAAAAACTTAAGGTCAATTTCTTAAATTGAAATAAACAGCAATTTACAAAAACCAAAAAAAGACAAAATTAATGTTGCAACAACTAAAACAAAAAATTATACAACAAAAAAAAAGTTTCTTAAATGTAGACAACTTACAGTAAAGTTTAGCGAAATAAAAAAATTTTATTATATTTTAATTTGTTAATTAAAATTGTTTTTATGAATTAATTTTACATTCAAAATTATTAACTAACCCATTGCTCATGACCATTTTCTCGTTGCAGTTAAGTTTGGTGAGTGCAACATCTTACGAATCACGTTGCGGCGGACAAGTATTTGCTGCTACCGGTCAGTATAAAAACATCGTTGTGCGAATCAAAGAACTAAAGTTCTCAAAAAAGAAAGATGTTACTAGGGAAACAATGAAAGAAATGAGACTGCTCCGAGACCTTAGACATGATAATGTGAACTCCTTCATCGGAGCTGCCGTAGAACCAATGAGGATATTGATTGTCACTGATTATTGTGCTAAAGGCAGTCTTTATGTAAGTATTCCAGTTTTTGGTAAATTTTAGTTAATTTTTAATTATCCGTTGGTCACAAGCTTGTAGATTTTTCAGGGTAATTGATTTTGTTGCCTAATATTCAGTTTTGTAGTTCGACACAGATCGGAAAGTTGCTAAATACAAAAATCATTGAATGTTTTATTCAAAATGGAAAATTATTGCCTAATAGCTTTACAAATTTCCTTTAGAAGTTAGCTAAAAATTAACTTTTTAACACAAAATTTCTAAATTTCATTCTTTTTTTTGTGTGAGGATTAAGTATACGAATTTTTGTTTGAAAACACTTATAAATAAAAAAAAAATACAGTAGTTTAATTACTAGTGTTTATATATACAGTAGTGAACCTGGTTTGTCAAAAACGTAATTATTTTCAGATTCTGACTGTCCTAAAATTTTAGTTTGTATAATATAGGAGAAATAATAGGTTTAGAATCTACACAGATGGATCCAAGTATGAGGACGGAAGCACCGGAGCGGGAGTGTACACACCCCATTTCTCCCTCCACTACCCGGTTGGGCTAAACAGGTCAAATTTTGACGCCGAGATGGAGGCCATATCTAAGGCTCTTCTCCTTCTGCTGAATACTCCGTATAAACACCAAAACTGTGTAATACTGACAGATTCCAAGGCAGCAGTGCAGGCCCTATCATCATCAGCGGGCAACAACCTTAAAGAAATACATCAGATGTTACGAATGCTTCAAAAATTAAACAGAAATATAGTGTTCCAATGAATCCCTTCTCATGTAGGTGTGCCAGGAAATGAGGCTGCAGATGAGCTGGCAAAGAAAGGTTCACTACTGCCCCAACACAAACATTTGCCCAATCCAAATAATGCAAAAGCCATGCTCAAAAGTACAATGAAGAAACAGCAGATGGAAAAAATGAAGAGCATAGCAAAAGGCAAACACTGGGAAAATATAGACGAGGAATGGGACGGACTGAAGGAAAAACCAAGGAGACAGTCAGTGGCACAGTTCCGTCTTGACACGGGTCATGACTGCCTTGCCGCCCACTTGAAACACATTGGAGTCTACTCCTTTGAAATGTGCTCTCTGTGCCATGAGACGAACTCAAATATGAACAAGGAACACCTGCTGACATGCCCTGGAGTGAATGCTGATTGGAGACGACAGAAGAGCTTCGCTCGGCTGTATTGGGAGGCTAGGAGGCTGATAGACTGGAGTCCAGGCTAGCCATAGGAAACAACAACAACATATAGGAGAAATATACAAATCATCAACAGTGTATGCTAATTATAAAAGGGTAAAGTGTCTAACAAAATACTTAAGACAAAAACTTTAGATCAGTTTCTCAAAACAAAATAAACAATGATTTACGTAAGCAAAAAAAAAGACAAAATTAGTTTTGCAACAACCAGAAAAAAATAATTTATAAATTTCACTTTTTTAAACAAGGAAATTTAAATTTCTCAAACCTACTGAACTCATAGTAAAAGTTTGAGTAATTAAAGAAACACTGGTAAATATCCTAGAGGTCAGGATCGCTGCTCATTTTTGTGGGGAAATCACTAAAATGTCAATGGCATGCCTAACAGTGTGATTATGTCAATAAAATAACATTTCATTTGATTTATGATAACAGTTAAAGACCATCAGTTAAGGTCCTGCTGAAGGTAATTAAAGGCTGACTGAAGTATTTCTGATGATAAAACTGAAATGATTGATAATCTTGATATCAGGCTACAATACTGCAAGGAAAGGATATAATTAGGGGTCTGCGGGGCCCCGAATTTTACGGGTCGGGTCAGGGCAGTTGAAAAGTCCTACTTCGGTTCGGGCCAAGCGTACAATTCGGGTCAAAGACGGGTTGGGCCAAGTAAATACTAGCTTTTATTTTTAGGCAATAGTGTATGCAATACGCATAAATATTTTCACTATCAAAATTCGTAATATACAAATAATATAAAGAAAGAACAATTTCATTAATCATTGAAGGTCAAGTGTCTAACCAGTTATAATCATTCTGTTTGTTTTACTGGACAAAACCAATTGTTGACCTGTCAGTGGGTGCAGTATTATCAGTTAGTAGTTTTATTTATTGTGATGCTACAATGAGAAGTGTACTGTGCATGTTTACAAATATAGTTTCCTTGTTGGACCAGGTCAACACACTGCCTTGACAAATAAATATGTCTGTGATTGACGACAGTACACAATCAGTTCAGAGAATCTGCAGATATCCTTTTTCCAAATGTATATAATTTCATGATTATGTCACTAAATTAAAAGACATAATTTTTTCAAAAACAAAAATCAAATGAAAATATTGAATACATCGGTTTGTTGCGATATTCGCATAACTTTTGCGTGCCGATATAATCGGCCCGTGGCGGTATTCACACAATTTTGCGCGCTGATGTAATGGTCCATGGCAGTAATCAGGCAGACCAATGGCGTCCATATTACATTGGCCCTTGGCGGTATTCACACAACTTTTGCACGCCGATATTCGGTCCGTGGTGGTATTCAGTGAAACCAACGGAGCCCGTATTACATCGGCCCTTGGCAGTATTCACACAACTTTAAAAATGTGATGGGTTCCCCATTTAACCATTTGGTCCGACCCGAACTCTAAAAAACTCGGCCTGCAGACCCCTAGATATAATATGTACTAAAAATAATTTTATTATTAGATCTACTTTTATGCCACCTGGCAATTTCTTATCAAATCACTGTAGGCACTTGAAAGCGACTAATCACTTTCTCATTTTTTTTTTTTTTTTTTTTGTCGTTAGTAAATATACAAATTTGTTAAATTTAGTGTCAAAATTACCAAAACGCAACACTGCTAATATTTTTTTCTGACAGCATATAACATCAAATAAAATATAGAGATAGAATGTAAACATTCTTAACCTCACTTCTACCGTTTGTTTCAGGATATCGTTGAGAACGAAGACATCAAACTGGACAAAATGTTTATTACTTCACTTATAAATGATCTCATTAAGGTAAATAATTATTTTTTAAAGCTCTAAGATGAGACTGACTGTGTTAACAAAGGAACTGTTGTGCAACTAAACCTGATGTGTGCTGGATCAGTAGACTGGTTCCCTTAGCGAATTTGAACAGTTCATTGCTTGCTTATTCAGCTGGAGGTCCTCAAAAAAACTTGAGCTGGGTCCTGAAAAATAAACACCCTTTACCTCTTGCAAGCAAGAGTTTCACAGTCATAGATTGTATGACCTGCAGTTTCCTTGAATGTTTTGTACAGTATGTGCACAGTTTCTCAGCTAAAATCCCTACACACACACACACACACACACACACACACACACACACACACACACAAACACTGGCACACATAAACAAACACCACACATACACACACACACACACACACAAACAAACAACACACACACACATACAAACACCACACACACACATACCAAACACACACAATGCACACGCACCCACAAAGACCACGCACGTGCACACAAACATACACACACACACACACACACAAGGTATAATTGAGTTGCCCTTTACACAAGGTTCCTGTGTCCACTTAAAAGAACCTCTTTCAGTAGGTGTTCCTGGCTGTCAGCCCTGTTGCATAGCGCTATAAGGGTTGTGCTTTTAATCCCAAAGTTTGGTCCTTGGAAGGTCTTCTTCATCTATGTTTAATTAACAACCTCCATTTCTGCCAGGTTGCAAGAAATGGGGGGAAACAGGTTTCCAAGAAATTTCAGAGAACTGCGTAATTTTTTAGAAAGAGCAAGCAAAAATTTTGTGGGTAAATAAAAAAATGTTTAAGAAATAAGCAAGGGAAATTTTGGAAATCTTGAAATGAAAACAATTCTTGGAGAAAAAAAACAGTTGAGAAATTTGATGTAAAAAGGTGTATCACAATTGAACGAAATGATCTTTACTGGGATATTTTGAAGGCAGAGAAATTTGCCAGTACTCAAGATCTTGCGTTTCCCCAAAAAATTCCACGCACGTCTGACTATTCCGTAAACAATTTTATTATTTCCTTAAAATTTAATCGTGCGTCCATTACAACAGTTGTCAATTATGGTAATGTATAAACAAGTAAATTTTATGTTAATTGTCATTAACATAACTGTTAATATTTGTGTAATAATTTTGTAATGATGCTAATGTGTTACGATAGATCATTCATGAAAAAATGCACGATGTATTTGAAGCTACGTTTAATGGTCATTTTTTTACTCAGAAATTGTTACATGTTATGCTAGAATTGTTCTAAATATTTTTCTGAATCAAAAAGTTGATTTTTCTCTGACAAAAAGAAGTAGTATTTGCCAAAAAATAAAAAACAAAAAAGGGGTACAATCACAGCTCCCGCACCTCCCTTCGCCACTAATGTGGGGAAATTTTTGATTGTCCGACTTGGGTTCGGGGGAAATTTTGTGTAGTCTGGAAGTTTTTTCAGACCTGATTGCTACTGCCTGCTACTGATTTTCAGTTTGTGCATCTGATAGTTTTTTGAAGATGACCTTACTGATTTTAGAAGTTTAACCCCATCTCATTTCTATTACAGGTTGGATAATTCTGCATAATATCCCCACCATTTGATGTGATTCATTACTTGCGGATTCCGTAGAGTTAGGTATAGCCTCAGTTTCCTCCACCTACATGTTACTTTCACTCTCCAGGTCAACTGCTGCCTTTTCCCAAGAGTTTTATGGTTTTGAGAATTTGTTTTCTATCATTAAAGTACTACGATTAGCTAGAAAAACAGAACACCCGTCCACATACAGCTAGATTAAAACTAGAGCACCTGGAATCCAGCGTTCACATTTAAAGCTACAAACTTTCAGCGTAGCTGTTCCACTTGGGATATTAATAATTTGCTTGATCTTAATCTTAAAACTTAGTATTACAAGATGTAAAAAATAGTATAAGTGAAGGTAATAAAGACATTGTTTAGTATACATCTACTATATATCATCTTCAAAATTTGTTATTGAAGAGTACTTCAGTGTATTGGAATGTTCTTGAACGTTACAGGGTATGATTTACCTGCACAGCTCTGTACTAGTGTGTCATGGTAACCTCAAATCTTCTAACTGTGTCGTAACTAGTCGTTGGGTGCTGCAAGTAACTGACTTTGGCCTGCACGAGCTACGGCAGTGTGCTGAGAACGACAGCATTGGCGAGCACCAGTATTACCGCAGTTAGTATAAATATGAATATAAAGTGTAAAAGTTGTTTCTGGCTTAAGTGATTTTCATTAATAGTGATAGAAATCCTTAAACAAGTTTTCTTTCTGGGATGTTTGATATTTTTGCAAAATTAGTTGAATATTAGTGTGTTACAATATGTATCTATCAATAAAGTCGATGAAAAATGTTAAGGTTAGGTTAAATCAAATGATCTATGAATACCATGGTAATCTAGAATAATATAGTAATTCAGGCAAACCATAGGGGCAGTAAATTTTATGTTGGCATGTCCATATACACCTTCGTTGCAATACAGTAATGCACCAGTAAGTCAGACGTCAATAATCCGAATTGATACTAGTGAATATTTTATTAAAGACAATTATGACTATAAGTCGTACCATGCCTTATAGAATGAAGTACGAATTGTTAGTCATTGATCAATAGAAAAACATCAATTTTTTTCTCTTTATTTGTTTCACCCAACTTTGCAGTACACTAAATCAATCACTTTTTAATATTGTGTGCCTTCCTCGTAGCCCAGTATTGCTTCATTCGTTGTGATTTGCTTTTCTTTCTTCGTCAGAGATTTGGATCGTTCGCTTGGATTTGACTTTGCCTTGGAACCGTTGCTTCTTGTCCTTGGTTATTGTTTTGGCTGTTCTGTCCATGAGCATAGTATCAGTGATCTGCAGTTCTGTTATGTCTTTCTCCGTTTCTCTAAACCAAAGTGGTTTGGCTCTTCTACTGCGAAAGTAGTCAAATATTTTTTTGGTTAGTCTATTTTTGTCCATTCGGAAGATATGCCCATAAATATCAATTCTCCTTTTTCTTATCATGTCCGATAGTGTTTCAGTTTTTTTGGTAAAGAGTTTCATTCCTGATGTGGAGTAATTGGTTGTTACGGAATTTGGGGCCTAAGATTTTTCGTAATATCTTTCTTTCTTTGATCTCCAGCCTTTCAAGTGGGCCCTGGGTTGTGAGAGATAATGTTTCAGCTGCATATAAGGCTTCTGGTTTAATTACCGTATGATAATGCCTTATCTTTGTATTCCAGGAGAGGGACTTCTTGTTGTATGCGTCTTTGGTAAGTTGGAAGGTTAATTCAACTTTATTTCTCCTAGATTCCATAGCTTTTTTCTCTAGGGCGTTCCAGCTGATCCATTCCCCCAAGATATTTTTTTTTAACATCTGACTATTATGCACACTTGGGCTAATTCAGACGATGGGATGATTTATAGCGTATGAAAATGCCAAGCCCTGGCCGGGAATCGAACCCGGATCCTCGGGGTAAAAGCCCAGTACGCTATCAACTAGGCGACTTATTGTGTGAAATGTGAAAATGAAAGAAACATACATACGCCAACTACATTAGATATTCTATTCATCAATTACCCTTATTTAACCATACGAGTGAGTTATTAATGATTTCATCAAGTTTTTACTACCGAGAAGATGTCTACTGGCCGTTTATTGGTTTATTTCAGAAAATATGGATAATTTGATAAAGTGGAAGAAGTCTGATCTCGGTTAGTTGGAATTATCAACACTCTTCTATAAATAATTTGATAATAAAGTAATTATTTGACTACTGAAATTGCAAAATTCTGAACCAGTATTTTAAGTGCTTATTTACAAAATTCTGTGATAATCCATGAAGTAGTTTAGATTTATATTCTACACATAACATAGGCTTACAAACTATTGTTTTTATAGGTATAAATTTTTAATTGTTTGTTTTAAATAAAATGAATTCATCAGGTTTACTTTGGAAAGCACCAGAGTTGCTGCGAAACAGTCACGCGCCTATCAGAGGAACTCAGAAAGCTGATATCTATGCGTTCGCCATCATCATGCACGAAATTATCGGCAGGAGGGGACCTTTTGGTGCTTGCGGTTTTGATGAACCAAAAGGTATGTTTGCTGCCAGTCTTGCCATTTCACCTGAGTTGTTAGGATTTTTATAAAGAAAAAATTATGATAAACCAGTTATGTCCGTAATGATGTTATTTTATGTTAATTTGGTTATTATTAAATATCTCATAGCATTGGTAAACTATTTTATATTATTGTTGAAATCATGTATTCATTTTTAGGAAAAATCAGATTAATTTATGATGCAAGTAAAAAAAACCAAATATTTATATGAAATTAAAAAAGAGCTTTTTTGACTTCTGCAATTTTTCGCATAATATTGATTGCTCTTGCGTTATTTGTATTTTGAAAAATATATAAAAAGGTTGAAATTCTTTTTATATTATTCTTCTTTTCTGCTAGGATTATTGTCACTATGTCCAGTATAATGATCTGCCTTCCCTAGCTTCGTCAATTCTACTTTTGTTACGGGACAAAAATTTAGAACTAGGTTTAAAGAACATGTAAGACCATTCAAATACAGCAAAAATGATTCTAATTATGCGGCACATTTAATAAAAGAGGAACACATACCTCGAGAAATAGAAAACTCCATGAAAGTATTATATATGACAGAAAAAGGTAGATGAATGAACATTTTAGAGAAGTTGGAAATTTTTAAATCTAAATTATAGGGAGAAAACATAATAAATGAACGGATATCGTCGCAATCAGATATTATGTTTAAAAATCTAAAAATTTTCTAAAATTAACAGGAGGGACGACCGTTGAAGAGAAAGTTTGAAAGGAGCTAATCAGAAGCGAGTGAAAACGTATGATTTTGAAGAGCCAATCAAAAGCGAGCACGTCAGGTTTAATGTACATGTGTTGAATAGAGGAGGGGTACGAGGTGGAAATAGAAAATTATAAATAAAACTGGCCATAATATTGGTGACCAGTATAGATATAGTTTTTGAAGATGGAGGTTCTCCAAAACGTGTCAACAAAAGTAGAATTGACGAAGCTAGGGAAGGCAGATCATTATACTGAACATAGTAATATAAAAAGGTTGTTTATTTTTTTAACATTAGCTTCCTGTCTTGAGTAAGTACCATGCCAAATTTCAATGTAATTGGTCAAACCATTATGGAGGTAAAGATTATGTAATGAAAAAAACAAAATGGTGTCCAGCAGGAAAATAAAGCATTTCTGGACTAATGTTATGTTTGTAAGAACTTTTTCCTTTATTTTAACATAAGAAAAACCACTGCTGAAGTTTGGCAGTTTATTTTAGAAATACCCTGCATATAGATAAATCATATTATAAGAGGCAGAAAAATCGTATTATAAGAGGCGAGTCCAGAAAGTTTTTTTGTAATTATTTTCATATGAAAGATGATATCTTAAACTACTTTTCTACTTATTTTCCACCAGTGTTCAGGACATAATGGTCCTTCCTCCAAGAACTATCCTGCCAATAATGACTGCTATAGCTACACATTGTTCACATCAGCATTGGTTTGAAACAGCTTATCACCAAGCTTTTACTTCGTGCGCAAGAATAGATTGTAATCAGTCGTCTGTAGGGTGAGTGTTGAAGCTGCTCCCAAACGAACTGTCAAATAAGGGTTTAAGTGTCACCAGCAGCATGGGGTCGAGCATTGTCATGAAGCAACAATTCCTTGGCTGAACATCTCTCTCCTTTTGAATTGTGTACGAAAGATTTCTCAAGGTCTCACAGTAACGTACGACATTGATGGTATGATCTGGGAAGGAATTCAACAAGCAGAACCCCTTTTCTGTTGCAGAACATGGTCCATATGATTTTCTGGACTGGCATTGTCATTTTGAATTTTTGTTTTTTCAGAGATTGAGTGTGTCCATTCCATTGACTGATGTTTTGATTTGAGAATGACATGATGAACCCAAGTTACGTCACCAGTCACGATTTAGTTTAGAAAGTCCACTCTTGTATTACTTTACCGAGGAAGAAATGTCAAAGCACTTCCAAATCATTAGAATTTGTGAATATCAGTAAGCAATTTTGGAACCTAGCTGGAACAACATATGATAACCTCAGTGGTCTGAAACAGTCTCATGCAAAAGGAATCATGAAACTTGTCAAAATTCATCAGAAAGCATTGTCATTGTGAACCGTCTGTTCTCACAAATTTTCTCATTAACTGTCCTTACTAAATCATCATTCGCAACAAAAGGCATCCACTCGATTCCTCAACGTGTACAATGATTCCTTCATAAAGTTTTGAATCCACTTTCCAACCATTCCATCACTTTTTTTACCATAAACATTTTGAATTTGCCAGTGAATTTCGTCTGACTTAAAGTTCTTTGCATTTAAAAACCCAGCGATAGAACAAATCTCATAGTAGTTAACATACTACATTTTGAAGCTAGCACATTATATAAAAATTAAACTTTTATTGCCATTTCATTAACACAGATAAAAAATTTCCTAAAAAAGTATAGAAAATACACTGGGTGGTTATTTTCCACTTCGACCAGGAGGTTTTTTTTTGTGTTTAACGTCCGACTATTGTGCACACTTGTGCTAATGCAGATGATGGGATGATTTATAGCGTATGAAAATGCCAAGCCCTGGCCGGGAATCAAACCCAGATCCTCAGGGTGAAAGCCCAGTACGCTATGAACTAGGCCACCAAGGCGGCGACTACCAGGTGGTTGTGTGGGTCAGAATAAAGAAAAATATTCTTATATTATTATTTGTCTAAAAACATTTACCAGCTACCCACATTTTTTTTGCTAATTTATCTCTCTAGAATGGCGTAACCGATTGAGTTAAAATATGTCTGTTACCCTTTCAGAAATAATAAAAATGGTAAAACAAGTACCAGAGCCTGGTGAAGCGCCATTCAGACCAAACTTGGAACAGTTGCGGGATTGTGAGGCGGGCGAAGACTTTGTGTTGGCTGTGATACAGGATTGTTGGGCAGAGAATCCAGAGCTGAGGCCTGACTTGCGCACTATCCGTGCTCGGCTAAAGAATATGCGCGAAAACAAGTGAGTTGATAGAATCTGTTGTAATTTGTGAAACGGTTTAGCTAAATAAATCTTTACAGAGAGTGTTAGATTATAAAGTTCATTTTTTTAAAATGTTCAATACACATACCTGCAGTTCTAAATATCTATTTGTATACTGAAAGTTAATTACAGGATAGTAATTATCGCATTTAATTTCAGGTGAATCAGTCAGAAGGGTAGGGGTGAGTTTATAGGAAATGTAGGTGGATCACGTAATGTTTAGTATGTTTATATAATTACCACAGAATGTTTTAGTTTTGTTATTAACTGAACAGTCACAGAGAAATTACAGAATGCCACCAATGCAGTAAGTCAATGTACAAAAAAATGGAGAGTAAAGCTTAATGAAGCGAAAACTGTACACATTAATTTTACGAATAGAAAATATGAACCATTACCAATAATATTAAACGAAAGGAGTATAACATATGCAAACAGTGCTAAATATCTAGGAATGACACTCGATGCAAAGCTCCGATGGAAGGTGCATGTAAAAAAGAAAAAAGAGGAGCTACAGCTCAAATTCAATAAAATGTTTTGGCTTATTGGAAGAAATTCAGAACTTTCGATAGACAACAAGATACTGCTATACAAGCAAGTTCTAAGACCAATATGGACCTATGGTGCACCACTCTGGGGATGTACAAGAAAAAGAAATAGTAAAATTATTCAAGTTTTTCAAAATAAAGTATTGAGAACGATTGTCAACGCCCCTTGGTATGTGAGAAATGAAAACATACATAGGGACCTAGGTGTTGAATCTGTTCAGGAAGTCATTAAAAAGCTCTCGGTTAAGCATTATTGCAGGTTAGAACAGCATAATAATACAGAGATTGTCCAACTACTATGCCGCAGTGACAACATCACAAGAAGGCTGAAGAGGACCAAGCCAATTGACCTCTCCAGGCCGTAAACACATTGGGACCAGCCGTCGGACTGCACCTCAGCACACAGTGAACACAATGATAAAGAAAAATTACTAGATGGGGCACGCCTCAGTTGTAATTAATAAAAAAAAAAAAAAAAAAAAAAAAATTAACTGAACCTCATTTTATTTTACTCAACGCAGTTGACTTTGTTTTCCATTGCTATGTTGGTAAATAGTATTTATTAATTGTAAATGGTAAGTTGTTTACAGATATGTTAGAAACATTTTTAAAATTTATATTATTCACAGTTTGTTATTTAGAGGCTTGTCTCTACCTGCTCTTTCACATTCTTTCTTAGAATGTGAATGAATTCACCGAGGAATGTGAGATATGAAATGTGGGATGTGAAATGCATTTAAAAAGTGAGAATTGTCAGACGAGAATAGTCTTTATCCTTATAAAATAGCTTTGTTGATCTAACTGGCACTGCATAAACATAATTCAATTTGCACTGCAATTAAACATAATTGACATAATTTTCTAAACATAATTTACACTGCAGAGCTGTGTGATAGTGAAGGTGGAGTGTCCGCTACTATTACTTTGTGTATTTGACAAAACACTTGTAAAATTGTGTTTAGGTCGACTATTTTGGAAAGAAGATTAGGAATAATACTTAGTTCAGATTCTGAAGAGAAAAATGCAAAATATCTTGAAACTTGTTCAGTTAAAGAAAATACAATAACAAGGATGAAATTGTTTTTATATTCAAGAGAGAAATATGAATTCAACACCCTGATTCCAGAATTGCATTACTAAGTATTTTAAACAAACTTCAGAACAACGAAAGACAAGGTTTTTGATTTCACAATCTAATTAAGGAAAATATTCAGTTATTGCAGATGACCAGTCGGAACAAATTAGAAGTTAGCTGTATGTCTAAAGTATTATTAAAGAAACTGTTATAATATTTAATTTACTTAATATTTTTCATTTTCATATGTGAAAATAAAACAAAATGATTTTGTGTAAGGACGCACCTTCAAAGTTTAGTTCTGAAAAACCAAAAACATGTACTGTATTGTACGGACTATAAAACGCAGTTTTTTCTTTGAAAAATTGCCTCCAAAATTCAGGTGCGTCTTATACTTGAACATAAAAATGTCCAGTGTTTGATTTAAAATTCCCGCCAGTCTTAAAAATTGCCATATATTCGATGCCACTGGAATCCTATCTATATGCAACATTGGATTCAACTGGCAGCAGCAGTACACTGATGAGACAAACATGAATGCGAAGATTTATAAGCTTGCTAATACTTTCTCCCTTCTGCCTCGCCATCACATAAACCCAGAACACTGTCTAGCCTATGATATGTCAGTGCAGTCTACGGTGCCAGTGAATTTGAATTGAAAGTGATTTGTGTTATCGGTAACGGTACAATATTTTTGTTAGCCAATTTCATAATGGAAAAAAATAAAAATAAACTAAGCATTTTTTTAGTCTGGCTTTGCAATATAATAATAAAAATGTTATTTTTTAAAAAAATTGCTTAAAAACTAAGATGTGTCTTATAATCTGTAAAATGCTGTAATTAAGTTTTTATATATTTTATATTTGAAAGTGTTTTAGGAAATAATATTTCATAATTAGTTTCTAAGCATCAGTTTAGAAAGTTATAATATCGGTTTCTGGCATAAATATCTTAACAGTTTCAATTTTCCTAACTAAAAGTTGAACATAGCTTTAATAAATATTAATTTATAATTAACACTTAGAAAAACACAGTTCTCTAATACAGACGAACTTACAAGACTGACTTAAATGATTTAATTTGCTATGACAATATGAAAAGTGTGTCAGTGCATCATTGGAATATATATGACAATGATTTCTTGGTGGATGGGGAGCGGTGGCAGAGTCTTCGATGTGTCTTAAAAAACTTGCTCTGAAAGCAGTCCTATCAAAACACTCGTCAGACTCACCTCATTCTCACTTGTGTAGATATGTTTTTTTTTTATTATTTTTTTTTAAGCCCTCAATGTAGCACCTTTAGTCAATTTTGGTTCTTTTGGGCTTTCAACTTCGGTTCTTTTAGGTTTTTTGAGATTCTCTCAATACTTTTTCAGTCTTATAGATCTCTGTAGTCTAACTTCCTCCGAGTAAAAGGCAACTCTTTTTGTTACTTCTTTAAATTTTAATCTAGTGTCTTTATTCCAAGGATTGGTTTTTCCCTTCCTTCTTTCAGACGTTCCTCTGTTACCCCTAATTCTTTTAGGTCCTGTTCCACTTCCTTAAGCCACTCATTCTTCACTTTCATCTTGAGTTGGTAATTTAGGAGTTTCTTCGTCAGTCTTTCTTCTGGTAGCCTTATTAAGTGTCCATAAAAAGCCAGTCTCCTCTTTCTAATATTATCTAACAGATGTTCATTATCCTGATAGATGGCTGAACTTGGCAGCAGTCTGCACGTTCCTTCTACCATGTGTTTTTTGTTGATAATGTTTCTCAATATTTTTCTTTCCACTTTTTGAAGCCCCTCTGTTCTGTTTCGGCTTCTTAGATTAAATAAAGTTTCCGCCGCATAAGTCATTTCCGGTCTTGTGACCGTATTATAATGCCTGATTTTCGACTTTATGGAAAGTGACTTTTTCTTATACGTTCCTCAAGTTAACATTAGGGCCTTCTTTAATTTGTTCGTTCTACTTTTTATTGCCAGTTTTTTCGGCTATGTTTCCAGTGATATTTTCTCCCAAATACTTAAAATTATCCACTATCTTTATTCGTTCGCCTTCTATTTTTATAGACTTTTGTTCAGACTTTTTAGTCGGCATTATTGCCGTCTTTTCGAAGGATATCTGTAAGCCGACCTTTCCTGCTATGTTTTTCAGCGATTTGATTTGCTGTTCCATTTCTTCCCAACTATTTGAGAGGAGTGGCAGATCATCTGCAAAGACCAGGTAGTTAAGTCTGATTCTTGTCCCTATTTTTATCTGTCCAGTACTCTTGCTCCATTCTCTGATGATTTTCTCCAACATGCAATTGAAGAGTAAGGGAGAAAGACCGTCTCCTTGCCTTAATCCTGTTTTAACCTCGAAAGGTTCTGAAACTTCCCATCGGAATTTCACTCTGGATTGAGTGTTTTGAAGTGTAAACACATATGTTTAAAGGTATGTTTTTAAAGTGTAAAGATATGTTTAAGTGTAAAGATATTTTAAAGTGTAAAGATATGTTTTATGTAAACTACACTATATCAAATTAAAGGGTCTCTCATTCCACATTTCCTTGCTGAACAGCCCTTGACAGTTTAGTTTTTTTATCTTATATTTTAGTTATCCGATTGACGATCAGTTCAATTAGGTCAAATAATAGGAAATTTCTGTAATTTATTTTCTTTAATAATGTCATCGGACTTCGTTTTTATCCTTAAATGTTTAGTAACTGTTGTCATAAAGAATGGTTTGTTTTTTTTAGAAAAGGCTACATAGGAAACTTCAATTTCGAACAATATTTTTCTTGTTATCAGCCGAGTTTCTTATAATCCACTGTTTATTTCAGACATAAGAACATAGTGGATCAGATGGTGGACATGTTGGTGAAGTATGCCAATAATTTGGAAGATCTAGTCAACCAACGAACGATGGAAGTGTATGAAGAGAAACGTAAAACTGAAGACTTGTTGCATCGCATGTTGCCAGCGTAAGTGATTCTCAGTATTACAACATAGCCGCCGGACCATATATTTAAATAATTAGTATTATGACCTATTTTCTTCTGTCTCGTGGATTTTTTTACTCATCTTGCAAAGGCTGTCGCAGTTTTGAAACTTGTTTCATCTTCAGAAGTCGACATTTAAAGGAAAAATCGTGATAATGACTGTTTTAGATAGTGATGCACTTACTCTGAAAGTGGTGAAACTAATGAAGAGCCTGAGAGTGATTAAAAATGTTCATTAGTTGTAATGATATTACTAGTATTAAAATATAACATAAGAGTTCAAATATCTTGGTGAATGGATTAGTTGGAATGCAGATGAGGGCAAGGCAATGGAATCCAGGAGAAACAAACTTGAATTGGCCTTCCAATTGACGAAAGAAACATACAATAAGAAATCCCTTTCATGGAGGTCCAAAATTAAACATTATAAAACAGTGATCAAGCCGGAAGCACTGTACGCAGCAGAAACATTAACCATGAATCGCATAGGCCAGATAGAAAAACTTGAAATAATGGAAAGGAAAATCTTAAGAAAAATTATAGGAACAAAATTTCAGGATAATAAGGTTGTGTATATAAGAAATGAAGCTCTCTATAAGAAAATTGAAAAACTGTCCGATACTATGAGAAAAAGGAGAATAAATTTTTACGGCCATCTTCTTAGAATAGATTGACGAAACAGGTGTTCGATTTTTTCCATAATCGTAAAACAAAACCGAACTGGTTTAAAGAAATTGAAAAAGACCTAATAGAATTAAAAATTACAGAAGATTCATTGTTTGACCAAACTGCTAAGATAATTACCAAAGACGAAAGAATAAGATTCCAAGATAAAGCCAAAATAAGACCTAAACCTGTCATTTCGGAAGAGGAGAGGAAGAGAAGATCGGAAAGAATGAAGAGCTACTGGGAACAAAGAAAAGTACAGCGCGCAAGAAATGATTGATTCAGCGTACCCCAAAGAGGGTGAAACGAAAAGAAGAAAATATAACATAACCTTTCATTAATAACATAACTACCTAGTACTAAGCATCATAATCCCGAGGTTTAGTTTAGTACATTTAAGTATTTGATCATTGTATTTTCAAGTAATAACAGTAGGATATATTTATTAAATTTGTTTTTTTTTTTAAAGTTTGTCACTTTTGTAATGTTCCTTAAAAATTGTGTGAAATACATTGCATCTTAGATGACTTAGAATCGATGAAATATGGTAATATAAAGTGTTGAGTAAAAGTACTGTTTATAAGATAAAAGATGCAATCTGACATGTTTACATGCTTTGTTAGCTAACAGAGTGTTAGACTGTGTTTATATTATAAGAATAAAACAGAGAGAGATTTGGAGTGAGGCATAGTCTGTTATCAAGAGC
Source organism: Callitettix versicolor (assembly GCA_022606455.1). Classification (NCBI taxonomy): domain Eukaryota; kingdom Metazoa; phylum Arthropoda; class Insecta; order Hemiptera; family Cercopidae; genus Callitettix; species Callitettix versicolor. The sequence continues at coordinate 115,867,889 of CM040186.1, read as the reverse complement.
CACTGCTTTGGAAAATAATATTTTCCAAAGAACTGGTCATCGCTTGGTAAAAATTTGACGTGAATTATTTATATCCGTGTGAGTGATCACAAATTAAGAAAGGAGCACGTGGTAGACCCGTGTGACATCCGATACCACAGTATATCCAGGCACGATTTAACCAGTGATCATTTTATATTTTTCTAGCATTTCTCTTTCGTATGTACAGCAACGTATATCAATTGTTTGTGTGTTTAGGCCTGTAGCTTCAAGACTGACAAGGGGATTTGGTGTTGAACCGGAATCTTTTGATCTAGTTACTATTTACTTTAGCGATATAGTGGGTTTCACTTCAATGTCTGCTGAGAGCACACCTTTGCAGGTAACCTTTACATCTGTTCTTTGCTACTATACTGAACCGAGTTTGTTAACAAACTTGTCACTGGGTTATGTTATCCTAATAGAATAGAATTCTACTAATTTGTCCTTTATTGTTCCTCTGTCCTAATTGGTGATTTTTTCACCATTAATCTTTAACTTTTGAAGTGTTATCAGTGTCACTATGTTGAGTATAATGATCTGCCTTCCCTAGCTTCGTTAATTCTACTTTTGTTGACGCGTTTCGGAGAACCCCATCTTCAAAACTTATATCTATACTGGTCACCAATATTATGGCCCCTCCTATTTATAATTTTCTATCTCCACCTCGTACACCTCCTCAATGCAACACGTGTACATTAAACCTGACTTACTCGCTTCTGATTGGCTCCTTTCAAACTTTCTCTTCAACGGTCGTCCCTCCTGTTAATTTTTGAAAATTTGTAGATTTTTAAACGTAATATCTGCTTGCGAAGATATCTGTTCATTTATTGTTTTCTCCCTCAGCAGATATTACGTTTAAAAATCTAAAAATTTTCAAAAATTAACAAGAGGGACGACCGTTGAAGAGAAAGTTTGAAAGGAGCCAATCAGAAGCGAGCATGTCAGGTTTAATGTACACGTGTTGAATAGAGGAGGGGTACGAGGTGGAGATAGAAAAGTATAAATAGGACGAGCCATAATATTGGTGACAGTATAGATATAGTTTTTGAAGATGGAGTTTCTCCTGTGCATATGAACAGGATAGGAATTACCACGGAGAAACCATGTGTAGATTTTGCTGAAAAGAAAAGGAAATATGATTTACAATTATGATGCTCTTGCCAGCAGGAAGCCTTTGCCTTTTGCTGTTTGGTTTTCAGGACTCTGAGAGTCTCCAGCAGGAGGAGCTAGTCAGGGATTGCTGGAACTTATTAAGGGCACTGACTGGCTGAGCTAGAACTCAAGAGCTTTAGTTGCACAATAGGTCAATTGACGCCTGGAGTTTTATTACCCCTTCCTCTAGTTATTATTTTATACTGTTGTGCCCAGCAAAAACATATTTAACATTTTTAAAATAAACATTTCAAATTTTACAAATTTCATATGTATTTTATATTAATTTTTTTTGAAAATCAGATTTCACCATCATAATCAGCGTTAATATGTAAAAAAAAATTGTTTTTAAAATGTTTAAAAACTATTAAAATTGTAATGGCAATCGGGGACATATGTCAGTATAATTTTTGGAAGTTTAATATAGCAATTAATGCTGATAATCGTGAAATAAAATGTTTCATGTCAGCAAGAAAACTACAGGTTTCATTTATGTATATGTATATTTTACTTCAAGGAAACTTTTTTTATTATAATCTTATTTTCAGAAAATTTAATTTCTCTTTGCAGGTATTGCTCTATTTGATAAAATATCTTGTTTTTTAATTCCTAATTGTTTGTTAAAAGGTTGTAAATTTCTTAAACGACCTGTACACGTTGTTTGATCGTATCATCAAAGGCTATGACGTTTACAAGGTAGAGACAATAGGAGACGCTTACATGGTGGTGAGTATAAAAATTTTATATATGAAAATATTATTATTGTATATAACTTGATTCTAAGGCGAGTTTGATATTTTGTATAATTGGCATATAGGTTTCAGGGCTTCCAATACAAAACGGAGATCGGCACGCAGGTGAAATTGCATCCATGTCGCTGGACCTGCTGGATGCAGTCAAGAACCATCGTATAATTCATAGACCTAACGACACATTACAGCTTAGGATAGGCATACATACTGGTAAGTATGATGCCTAAATTCTTTACACAATAGTTAACAGAACCAAAGAAAAAATCTGTGAGGAAAATGCCTAATTTGCTCAAGAAATTTTGATCTTACCTGAGGTCATAACTCGAGTTTACATACCAAATTTAAAAAATCAGGAATTATTGTTGCCTTAATAAACAATATTTAAATGAAAAATATATTTTGATTTCAATAAATAATAATAATCTTTACAAACCAAAAATTAATAATGTAAATTAGGATGAAGTCATTTGAACTTTGTTTATTTTAAAAAGATCTGGACAAATACATATTTTGTGAAGTGACCTTTTTTTGGACTGGTAAACAACCAATATGTGTGCTAAAATACATCAAAGATCAATAAATACTAATTAATTTGTAACAATAATATCAAATTCTAATGTTAGTTACCAGTAGAAATTCTTCTTCTTCTTTAGATGAGGCTTTTTAGGGACAACGTGACAATTTCAATTCTTCACACTTAGCTGTTTTCTCTTCCGTTCCCTCTAATATTCCCTCATCCTTTCACTATGCAGCTTCTTTCTGTCTTCGGACCACTTCGCACCAGGTTTTTCTGCAATCTTCCTCGGAATCCCTCCATACTCAATATCCTCTTTCTAAATCTTTCCTCACCTCTTGAATCCAACTAGTTGTTAACTTTTTATCCCATAGGTACTTGAGTATCCTTTTCGCTAGTCTTGAATCATTCATCCTGTACATATGTCCAACAAATTGCAGTCTTCTCTTCCTTATCGTCTCTGTCATGTCCTCTATGTTCCTGTATATTTCATCATTAGATCTTAGTTCCATGTTTCTTTAGTCTTCACTGGGCCTAAAATTTTTCTCATGATTCTCCTTTCTAGTATTTTCAGTTTATCTAAACTATAATTTAGTACTTGCGTACAGGCATTCCGGTTTCACTACTGTAGTGTAGTACCTTATTTTAAGATTTTTAGATAAGCACTTTTTGTTATAATAATTTTTAGTGATACCATATGCTCTTTCCATTTTGCGCACCCTTTCTTCAACAGCCGATTTCTCCAAGCTTGGATCATTTCTCCCAAATATTTGAATTTCTTTACTTTTTCCCCTGCACCAATATCTGTAACCAAAACATTTGGAGCGTTTTTGATGTTTGTAATAAATTTAGTTTTTTCTACGGAGATTCTCAAACCTTCTTTCCCATTTTATGCAGTATAGTGATCATTTTTTCTTAGTTCTGCAATTCTGTATGTGTATGAGCTTGTCTCTGTTTTGGAAAGGACTTGAAGAGCCGATTTTGAGTCTGTAAAGATATATATTTTGGTTGGATTTAATATTGAATCGGTGTAAAAAATTAGTGTTGAAAAATTACTGTTCTTAAAATGGACACGAAATTTGTTTTTAAATGTTTACTGCATTGCAACAAATTATTGTTTTACCAGGTCCTGTAGTAGCGGGAGTCGTTGGTCTCACGATGCCGAGGTATTGTCTGTTTGGCGATACAGTGAACACTGCATCAAGGATGGAATCAAACGGCGAGCCACTGCGCATTCACATCAGCCACCAGTGTAGAGCGGCTCTTATCAAGTTAGGAGGTTATGAAATTGTTGAACGAGGTTTAGTAAAGATGAAAGGCAAAGGAGAAGTGCTTACTTATTGGCTGGTGGGTGCTACCGAGACTAGTGTGAAGCCAAGAGAAGTGAGTTGAACATTTCGTTCCGGTAACTTTTAAGCTTCGTATTATATTTATTAATGGGCAAACTGACAAATTGTAAAAATTTCTTAGTTAAAGAACTCATTAATATACTCTGCAAAGTATTAATTTCTTGCTTTCTACCACAGTAGAACCCACTATATACGACCTCATCATATGAGTATAACTCGACCTTTCGCCACATTAATAATCAATTAGGAAATGTATATATAGTTTAATTAATGGTATTTATTGTGTCTCAGGATAAAGCAGTCTTCCGGTAGCCTTTATGTAATGTTTAAAGTATCTACAACTAATGCTGATAAAGTACTCAAATCAGTTTTTTGTGGTCAGCTGTTGCATGTAATGAAGGGGTTTGTGTACTGATAAACAGGTTATACTTTAAATATGAGAATATCAGCACACAGATAAATAATGAGCACAAAACCAAGAGATTACTGTAGCCTACCGTACTATATTTTTAAAACATTTTTTGCCCACTTTTAAGGGTCTTAATTCATTCCAGAACTAAGACCATTATCTGAGCAGACTGCTGTGTGAGTCAGCATTTACAATAGAGACTTACAGAAAACATTTTAATTTGTTACATAGAAAAAAATAATTGAGTACTCACTATTAATTGATCTTTGAGTACTTTATTTTAACTAAATTCATACAAATGTAATTATGTCATATATATATATGACAAATCAATACTGTATATTTTTTTAGTTCATGCTGTAGCTTTTTTAGTTCTATAGTCAAAGTTTGTCTTTTACTTCCACTACCACTTTTTTTTTTCATTAAGCTCGGACGCCACTGTTTTTGAGGCGGAGTTATTTGCAGTCGATGAGGCATTGAGGCAAGTAATAACGAGGCCATGGTTGATACATAGTGATATTAGTTGACTCTAAATCGGCATTACAAGCAATTGCTGACAACACATCTGCAGGCTCTATGATAGAATCGATCCAGAAGAAATACAAAATAGTTAAACACATTACCAAGGAATTGGTTCTGCAGTGGATCCCGTCACATGTAGGCATACAAGGGAATGAGCGGGCAGACAAGCTGGCCAAACAAGGAACCCTTATAGTGCAGAAACCAAAAAGAATGCTCACACTGGAGGCTAGGATTAGTGCACTGAAGCGAAGATCTTATCTTGAATTTACAAACAAAGTCAAGGAAGACATAAAGAACAAGCCTTATGAGAATGTATTCGACTTGTATGGGAAGGTCAAGGATCTCCAGAGGAGGACATCTGTCGCGGTCTTTCGGCTGACAACTGGACACGACTGTCTGAATGAACACCTGAAGAAAATTAAGATATTAAACTATGACAACTGCACATTGTGTGAATGCCCGGACACCATCATGAACAAGGACCACCTCCTGGTCTGCAGAAAATTAGATGAAGAGAAGCAGAGAAGAGGAGACCTCCCTGGCCTCTACTGGGAAGCAAGATCAAAGATGGCGTGAGCCAGCGGAAGCCATTGGAAAACAACTACAACTTCCACTACCACAAACACTTCTTTTAGGACCCATTTAATTAATATTCACAAAAAAATTGAAAACGGGATTTAAACAACAATTTGAAACTCGCACAGAAAAACACTTAACGTTTTGTTAAATTTAAAAATCAAAAGTACCTAACACGATAATATTATAACCGTTTAAATTTTTAAATGGGCTAACAAACACAGTAAAAGGGTTGACGACACTCTAAATAAAATTAGGTACAATGACAGAAAAGGGAATAGGCGTGGGCATTCTGAGAACAGATAACTAAGAAATATCGTGTTAAGTTATTGCCCTATAAAAACGAAACACCCATCGATCAAAGGCTTGTTTTGTGTTTACTCAGCACAATGTCTATTTCCGTAAACATCACAGAGATCACAGGGTTTGAATATGACACAGCCTGCTATAAGCCTTTGTTATGCTTACATTCGCAAACATAAATAAATCACAAAATTCTTAAATATTTTCTAATAACTTTTCACTCTCTTGAGAATAGATATAGTTTTTGAAGATGGAGCTTCTCCGAAACGCGTCAACAAAAGTAGAATTGACGAAGCTAGGGAAGGCAGATCATTATACTGAACATAGTGGCAATAATCCGAGCAGAAAAGAAGAAGAATGTAAAAAGAATTTCACTCTCTTGTTTATTCACTTCACTAATTCAAACTAATCTGTCGCAGGTGGACTTAGGAGAACTTCCGCCATTGTTTTGCCGACCGCGAAGAAGTCCCAAATTACCAGGAGGCGACAGCAGACGACAGTCATCTGTTCCTAGAGGGAACAGCATCGACCGAGGAGTACCTGAAATGTTTCCTGGGCCTATCCGGAGGTTTGTCAGGGAATCTCATTCACTAGATCCATTTCCTGATAAGCGTTTGGATAGGCTGTCTGCGTGCAAACGTAGCTACCACTCTTTGCAGGTAAGTCTTGTTTGCTTCTAATTTTAGTTTGCTGAAATGACATCCAGTTCAATATAAAATTCTATTATTTCGAGATTTCCTTGTGATAACTCATCTACTTCTTATTTTACTTTCATATTGGCAGACCTGTGACAAAATTTCAGAATGATTTTCTTATAAAATAACATTGTAAAGTTAATTTTGTTGTGCAGTTAATTGTAATGCAGTTGTGATATTCTACGAGAGAACATTGTATAATATTAATATTTCACAAAAATAATAGGGTATTTATTATTCATACAACTTATTTTTAATGAGAAACTCAAAATTTTCTGAATCCAAACAGATCACAACCCCATTAGTTTCCAATATTATAAACAATAAAAGTTTTTCAATCATGTAAAGCTTAACTCTTGTAAAACTTAATCTGTATAAATATGAAAATCAATTGAGTACATACATTAATACTAAGTACAAAAAAGATTAAAAATTTTGAGTAGCTAAAAAAAATCTTTAAATAGGACAACCACTTATAAAACGGCCTGCTAAGAGCACCAGTGGGAAAGAAAGAAAAAATGTGTGAGTGAGAGGTTGAGTTCCCACCTCCTCACCGTAGCTTTTTTTTCTTTTTCATTCACTATCGCTGAGTAGTAACAGTTTGTAGACTCAGACTGACAGACTCTGTGTCACTGGACTGTTAGAGGGAGTTGGAGAGGAATTCTACATGCGCGAGAAATTCTAACACAGGTTGTTTACTATGTGGTTGCACTAAATTAACAGTAAATGGTCAATATGAACTTTATATTTAAGCATATTTACTTTGGTCCTGGTTTGCCTGTTATCTTATATAATAGTAATAGCAACCTTTGTACGTATTTACATCCTTTTTCATCGTAAATGACTCCAATGATTTGATATAATGTTAGGCTAAAAAAAATTGGTGGGTCTCTTCTCTTGGAGAAATTTATTTGAATTAGAAAAAAGCATTTATCACCGGCCATATGAGTATCTAATTAAAATCTATCTTTTATAATAAAAATTAAATAACATTTAACTGTAAAAAACATAATAATAAACATTACTAATTAAAAATGTCTGCTATACAATTAGGCTATATTTAAATATAATTCATAATTTTATATTTAAATCATTTCATTTTTATCCGCTAGAGAGTAATAACTTCTTTCTAAAAATGTATAAAATGTTTACAGATAAACATGGCTGGCCCTAACAACAATACGAGGTAAAACTAACTTGGGGCAAAATTAGCATGTTACAGGGGCATGCCAACATTTTCTGTTACAATGGATATTTAAATGTTTTTCAAAAATTATTTAACCGTTTTCGACAAAGATGTAGTATGACGTAGACTCTGTTTGCTAATTTGTGTTATATTTTGAACTGTTTGAACCATTAAGTTGTTTTAGGTTAGTTACGACCATTTCTTTTATTATTTAATTGCTTTATAACTTTCACAGTCTTGTTGATTTTATAAAAATGTGATGAGTTATAATAGATACATCATTTCAAAATGTTCCCAGAATTGATAAATAACATTTTTTGAAGTTACAATATCTTAATTTGTTTTATCGTCAAAAGAACGCTGCCATCTTTCATTTCATTGCCTTCGACTTGTATTGTCCATCAGCTGTATCAGTTGTAGCTCTTTCGGCCAATTTTTCTAAGAATTTTTCCATAAAGTATTAATAATTATAAATGTATAATTTAATTGTGTGTTGCTGCATGCGCACGCTTACTGGAAAACATATACCCACTATACACCTTAGTTTAAAAATGTAAAAGAAAAATCAGGGTGTCTACTAGTCCCTGATATCCCCGATGTCCCGTAAAGACATGGATTTTATCAGGTGGCCCCAGATGTCACGGATAATACCGGAATTTAGAATTAAAATCCCCTTTTTCCCTGGAAAATAATAATTTCTTTCCCTTCTCGGTGATTTTGTAAATTTTGATACGAAATGCCGATAAATAAGCCTTGATACAGAAAAAATAGTAGAATGTGCCTCCGTTAGCCAAAAAATCAAGTAGGCTTCCAAAAAAACTTAATTTTAAGGTTATTATGTACCATCTAGTATATTTAATCGTAAAACTAATATTATGTACGATGCCGCTAATGAAGAAATTCATGGTCCCATGTTTTTGTAATATATGTCCCCAAAAGTCCCTGATTTTTGCTTAAGGGAGCTGGAATCTCCCTGAAAATCTAAAAGCAAATTTTGTGTTAACTTTCAATTAACGTAATAGCTTTGAGTATTATAAAGGAGTTTCATCTTTGGTTGGCACTAGTACATTCTTGCATGCTCCTGGCCATGTCTACTTGGATTTATAGCGTTGACGATTTCTGCAACCATCAATTTAGGAGTTGTATCCGGTGTAGAACGAGCTTAAAAATATAGTAGGCCTATGCTTATAGTCTATACTTTCCACTATTGGTTTATTAGCACTAATTTAAAGTTCTGACTATGTAAGATTATCCTAACACCAGTTCTTGCACTTAAACTGAGTGACAGTGTTATTCTTTTAAGTAAGGAGGAGTGTTATGTAATGTAAAAGGATAAATAACGCTCTTTCCAAATATTTACCGTTTTCGCGATAATGGATTACAAGGAACACTCTTTTGTAACTTTAACATTGAATTCTAATGAAATCATCCATGTCACAGTCACTTGCTATAACAAAAGAGAAGACCGAGTTTAAGATTTTGAACGACCGAACATTTACATTTTTATTTATGTAGGTAGATAGATAAAAACATGCATGTATTTGAATAAATTTTTTTTGTGTTTAACATCCGACTATTGTTCACACTTGGGCTAGTGCAGACGATGGGATGATTTATAGCGTATGAAAATACCAAGCCCTCGCTGGGAATCGAACCCGGGTCCTTGGGGTGAAAGCCTAGTACGCTATCAACTAGTCATAGATACCTAAACTTTAATGATATAAATATAAGAGGAGCTAAGGATTTAAACAACAATCCTGACTTGTTGAATCCAAATGTATACAAGAGGATAAGTGCAAATAGCAACTTAAAAGCTCCTTCATTGGGGAAAGCAGTTAATATTTGTATGTAAATTGTTACACACAATTTACTGTATGTAACAGTAAAGAACTTCTGGAGATTTGAGATTTTGAACAAACGAACATTTACATTTTTATTTATATAGGTAGGTAGATAAAAACATGCTTGTATTCGAATGCAACATTGTGTCAAAATTTCAACGCAATCGGAGAAGAACTTTCGGAGATTTGATATTTTGAACAAACGAACATTTACGTTTTTATTTATATAGGTAGATAGATAAAAACTTGCTTGTATTCGAATGCAACTTTGTTTCAAAATTTCAAAGCAATCGTTGAAGAATTTTAGGAGATTTGAGAGTTTCAACAAACTCATTTATATTTTTATTTATTTATATTAATTAGTTTTTAATGATAAGTTTTATTAATTGTTAAGAACCAGTTGATAACAGCTAGCATATTTCCACTATAATGTATGATAGAACATGTTACTGCAAAGAAGCTATGTTTTTCCGTCACTACGCTCCAGAAGCGCACTTGCAAATAGTATTGGTACTAGATACATGCGTAGATATTTTGAGGTTACAGAATTTGGTACACCTGACACCTAGGCACCAAAGGATCTATTTGAAATTAAGCCTCTTGGGCACTAGTTCAGTCGGCTGGTCCCCTCATTGATTTTGAGAAATCACAAATTAGTCCATTCAGTTGGAGGACCTCAGGATCATGAAAAACAAATATGTACCTCCTGCTGGCAAGAGCTACACAGTCATAGATTATGTTACGTGCAGTTTCTTTCTCTGGACCGAATATGGTTTTTCTATGGTACTAGTCCTCCAGTGTCGGAGTTCCCATCAGCCCTATGATTGCAGCCGTACAGGTTATGTTTCTTACACCTGTAGTTTAATCCTGGAAGGACTTCTACTCCTAAGTTTGATAAGGAGCCCCTTTGCTACCACCTTTTTTCTCAGTTCGCACTTTATGCTTCTCATAAATGTTCGACTCCATCTCTCGCTTCGTCGTATTGCAAGTTGGGCATGTCTGCTGCAATTCATTGTTTGCGGGTTTCATGGGGTTTCATTCTCGGTAGTTCCCCCAATGTATTTTTGGGGGTTTGTAGGTTTTGACAGTTTGTTTTCAGCCATTAAAATCCCACAAGTAGCTAGGGAAATGATATGTCCACCCAGAGCCCCGCATGCATTGGTAAGGTTAGATTAAAACTGGAGGTCGCTTGGTATTCAGAGTCCATTAAGACGCTGTTCCACTTTGTAGAATGTATTAGTACTAAGAGAGACATTATCAAAGTGATTCTATCGCCAATCATTTTTTTTTTTTTTTTGTAAATTTCTAAAAATTCCTTTGCCGCTATTTTTTTCTCAAAAAACCAATTTTGTATGTTAGCGGTTATTTTAAATTATGAAACATGCTTATTTCATAGTTTGTAACTTGAACAAGGGCCTGAATGTGTCTGAAATGGTCGAAAAATTATTAAATGCCTCATGTAAAGGAAATGGAGATTTAAATGTAGTAAGCTGTCTTGAATTCAGAGTAAGAAAAAGCAAAGATGGATTTATTACATATTGTGCTAAGAAAGTTGTTTTACTGCATGGATATGGATAGTTCTGTTTTACCGCTTTCTAGTGAAATTAAATTTGTACACAGTTAAATGTTACACGCATTGTTACTTTCAACTGCGTAAGAAAAGACTCCCTGTATGTGAAACTTTTAAGTATAGGTTTAACAAAATACATGTGCAGCATGTTCGTGTCGTAAAAAAAAGGTTTGGTCTAGTAACACTGAGTACAAGCTTAAGTTTTTTGATTTGATAATTTTTTTTTTAACAGGAAAAGAACACGCACGGGTTGGAAGAGCCAGGAGGGGAACGAGTGGTTGGGAATGGTGCATTAGTCAATACACCGCTTCTAATGGAGAATAAAAGATGGCATTCATTGGAAGATGTTCCGACAGAACCGTATGCCAAAAAATTAATAACTCGATCATCGATTCGTTCTTGGTTGTTTGGCTTATTCAATTCATCAAGTTACCGCAATAGCGACGCCTCTTTGCGGAAAGGCGGTTACAGCGATCTTCAAGCGGAGAAGGAGAGCATCGTGTGACTGGGCTTATTTATCGAGCTAACAAATTAACTATGCCAAAGAGAACGGTCTACGACAGAACTTTTATCAAATTTAACTTATGTAACTTTGTGATCTAAAAAAAAAAATGAATTTTAACATAGAGTATATTGTCTTTATATTAAATCTTTATATTAATTGTTCTATAAAAAATTTAAAATATGGAATTATTTTTGTAATATTTTTACTATTATAAAGTTGATGTCGTGAAATAGTCTATATTTGTATATTATGTAAAAAAAAAATGTTTTTCGTTGATTACCAGTCCAAGTTTTTTTATTGAAACTTAGAAATTATTTAATTGTAAAAGCTTACGAGTGAGTCTGTTGTATATATTGTTTGTACCACACATTCCTTAAAGTTATGTAGATTAGTCTAGAGATATTTAAGTAGAGATGTATAGTATGGGTGTGCATAAGCTGTGTGACAAAACGAATTAGGCAAGTCGAAAAGAAATTTATTTGAACCTGTTTTTTTGTGGCAATGAAAACTGCGCGTTTTAACCTCAATACTTTCCTTTACAAGATGATGTACGTTTTTAGTTTAATTCAAATGAAATGAATGCAATTGGTCGTACTAAAATTATTTCTGTTAATGTTAGTAATGTGTAATTATGTAATATTATATTTTGTACGACAAAAATGAACTATAATCGACAACGATACATTGTAATGCAAGTGTTGAACAAATGGTCTTGGCTGTGAATGAGGTACTTTTTGTATAAAATTAAGTTTTTGTAGGAAGAAAAATCATAAGCTACAATATTACTTGTGGCTGTGTTGGTCTTTATTTTTATCAGTTTGTTGTTAAAACATTTAAATTTTGCTTAAGTTATTTAAAAATTTGCTTTTTTTAAGTTACTGTAGATCTTGATTAGACAAAACATTTGAATTCAGTCGCCGTTAGTTTTAAGTTAAATGATTCAAGGTAGAAATCACCTTATCACCTGCACGACCTTGAAATTATTATTTGAGTTCACACGTTTTGGCTTTTATAGTTTGTAAGTCATATTGTAAACTGTTTCTTATGCTTAACTTTTTAGGTACCTCAGAAACGATTTTAGAGACCTGTATTTCAACATATCCTTTGTTATATTCTATTGTACAACATAATATATTTAGTTTTTTTTTAAGCCAGTACTACAGCTGTGTTTGGATCTGAGCATTATTAAGTTTATAAAGCTGATCTCAATTTTTATTTTTCATTTTACCCGATATACTGAAACTCTGGCTGTAATTAACCCAAAAATTTGTATACCGCAGTATTTTTATACAACCTGTACCCAAAACATGCCTTACCAATCATATTTTCCCAATTATAATATTTAACTTTCATCGTGGTTTAATTTTAATGTAATCTAATAGTACAAATAAAATTCACAAACATTTACATGAAATATGACTTGTACAACTTATATTTAATTTTAAATATTCAAAAAACTAAGAATATAGTTGCATTTGAAATTCATGTGGCACCGCTTTAGCTGATTCAGTAGAATAGTAAGAATTTCTCAACTCTGACCTGAATGCAGGTTTGATTCCATGGCTGTACGTTATATTGAGGATCTGTTTTCATTAACGTAAAGTAAGTTAAACCACGGGAAAAATGAAAGTGAGGTTAGGAATCTGTGATTTTATCATGTTTGATGCTGAATGAGGTGAACAATATATGAAAGAAAGAGCACATGGTAGTTGCTGCTGCATCGAGTACTACAGTGTCATCATTTAGCTCTATACTTTCAGAAGTAAACTGTAGGCCAGAAAAATATGTAACTTGCGTATATTTTTGTACCAATCATTTATATATCTAAGTTAAAACATTATTGTTTTGTTTTGTTTTGGAAAATGTATTAAATATTTATTTTTACAATTGTAAATAGATTTATAAATCATACTAAAAATATTTTTATACAGTATACATTTAACTGAAATCGGTTTTTCACGATTTTAATACTGTATTGCATTTCATAACGAAACAGGAAAATTACACTTCGAAATGGTGAAATGAAAGGAAAATGTGATAAGTGGATTTACTATGCAGTTGTCACCAGCAGTGTTTCCGTTTTGAATAAATTATTCATTTCCGCTTACTAACAACAGATTAATACGTTTAGAGTTAGAAAAGGTGAAAAACTTACTTAAAAGTCATCTGCTCAGCAGAAACTATTTCAGGTGTCTTGCCCATTGCAAAGGGTCTTTAAAAAAAGCATGAATACAGAATAGAAAAGTGTTGTAGTCAGGATAAATTCTTCAAAAGATGATTTTAACAGTGTACGGTAATGTTTCTGGTTACTTTATTGGGGCAGCGTACCATGTCTGCTCAGTATTTTTGGTGTAAGCTCTAGCATCGGGATCAAATGAAATTAACTGAGTGATTTACCTAACCTAATTAGGTTAAGCAATTTACCTAACCTAACTACTGCATGATACCACCGAAACTGGTTGTAACCTGTACTTTAACCTTATATTTTTTTGTTCTTGTTCTGATTTACTCATTTTAAACTGTTTTTAGTAAGCAAAAATGAATAACATCTCGAAAATGGAGAATTACTGGTGACGAGCAAATAGTGAGCAATTAGAAAAATTTCACATCAAAACAATGAGGTAAAAGGAAAATGTGATAAGTGTAAATATTAGTGTACATGGACAATCATGTTTTGTATTTATCGTGTGTTAAATAATTGTTGCCATATTAATTAAGGTTAGGTTTGTTTTGTATCGGAGGACTTTCTTTGTTGCCATATTCTGTACAAATATTGTTATTGGCTAAATAAATTGAACATGTGTAAAGTATATGTATGTATAGGCTTTGTTAAATATTACTGTTTGTTCTTTTATTAGTGTTTAGTTTGCAGTATGTCTTAAACTCCGCAACTCAGGTGTGTCAATACACTTCATTTTACTTACCAGTCTCAGAATTAAAAGTTAAATTTTTTATTGTGTGTTCGTTTATTTACAGTTCCACAATATGTTGTCATTATTCTTAAACACGGGCCGGCTAAGTTTTGGATTTTTTTTAAATTCACAATAAAGTGATCGGCAATTATGTCTCATCAAAAATAATTATAACATTTGGTCAGCTATAGGAGGAATTAGGCTGTTAAAATAATTTTGGACTGAGATAAATAAAATAAAGCCTAAGCAATACCGAAGTGGTATACAAAATACTTATCTACAAACAGGAGTAGGGGTTTGGTGGTCAAAGTGACAAGCATCGGCCAGTCCACTATGCACCTCAAAGTTCTTCTTTTTTGTGTTTAACGTCTGACTATTGTGCACACGGGCTAATGCAGACGATGGGATGATTTATAGCATACGAAAATGCCAAGCCCTAACCAGGAATCGAACCCTGGTCCTCGGGGTGAAAGGCCAGTACGCTATCAACTAGGCCACCGAGGCAGCTCACTTCTCTCAAAGTTCTTAGTTTGAGTAGCTACTGCGCACCTAAAGATTCTTAATTTGGGAGCAGTTTACTCCTATTGCTTTTGCCTCGCCGTTAACAATGATCTTTCATCCTCATTAGTCTAACTGATATAATATATGGACGTTAAGGAAAAATAGGATTGAAGTTACAGGATGTGTTGACAATCTCCTGTATGAATTTCAAATTGTAGACATTTCTACATTTATTGTAATTTTAAGTATAAACATTTTCACAGCTGAAGCAAAATGATACAAAAATATTAAACAGATGTAATATTCCTAGTAATATCTACACTTCTTTTAAATGTATTTATTTAGTATAGTTGTAGCCCATTCTCCTCGCATATCTAATGATACAAAAATATTAAACAAATATAATATTTCTGGTAATATCTACACTTCTTTTTAATGTATTTATTTAGTATAGTTGTAGCCCATTCTCCTCGCATATCTAATTCCTAACCATATCTGCGCATTTTCTTAATTTGACCGGAAATATTGAAATGAAATTATGGTGTATACAAAAATTAAACAGTTGATTAAAAATTAAATATTTTTTAAAAATCTGACTTCACCATCCTAATTAACATTTTGAATTTTCAAAATCTGTTGAAGAAATTTCATTTGAAGACAGTCCAAGTTATATATTATTTAAATTGGTTTTTCAAAGAAAATCCAATATAAAATACTTGTTTATTTAAATTGTTTAATGGACACCAATTTCAAATATAGCTACTGCAATTTGAAATTGTAACAAATTTGTCCAAGCTATTAAACTCATTTATCATGCCAAATTTTGCAGTCAGGTGCAACTTTATAGGGAAAAATGAAACTGCATTACAGATTGTATTTATGAAAAACTTCAACACTCACCAGTGGCGCCACAGTCGGACGAGCTTATGGAATTGAACGACAGAGTGGTTACAGTCACAGATTATAGAACAAACAATCGTTTGTTTAAAAATTTTAAAACCGTTTTCAATTCCTACTATTAGCTCACACTCTCACTTTTATATCTTGTTTAAATTTTCAATCGTTAATAAAATACTTTCTATTCATCCCCTTAAGTTCAAATAATTTTTTTTTAAACTTGTAGTGGACGACAATTGATGTTGACACAGTTTTTTCAAATATTTATTCATTATAGTACTTGCCCAGGCCCAAATTGATATAAAGTATTTACTTTATGCACTACTATACCATTCATCAGATCGCAATGAAACTTTGGAAAATTGTTGAGTGCACTCCCGCGAAGGTTTCTGCATAGTAGTTTCAACCACACGCCATTGCAATAACTGCCCAGGCCTAAAATTAATATAAAGTATTTACTTTCTATGCATTACTATACCATTCATCAGATTATCCTGAAACTTTGGGAAATTGTTGCGTACACTCCCGTGAAGGTTTCTGCGTAGTAGTTTTAACCACACGCCATCACAATAACTGCCCAGGCCTAAAATTAATATAAAGTATTTACTTTCTATGCATTACTATACCGTTCATCATATCACCGTGAAACTTTGGGAAATTGTTGAGTACACTCCCGCGAAGGTTTTTGCAAAGTAGTTTCAGCCACATGCCATTACAATAACTGCCCAGGCCTAAAATTAGTATAAAGTAACTTTAACTTGTAGTGGATGACACGTTGTAGTGGGAATTTACGTTTTTTTGTATATTACTTGTTTACTTACAGTATGCACAATTTCTTATTCTCGTTAGTCCAACGAGAAACTGGACTCATTTTAATATATATATATTAAAATAAAAGCCGCCTCGGTGGCCTAGTTGATAGCATACTGGGCTTTCACCCCGAGGACCCGGGTTCGATTCCCGGCCAGGGCTTGGCATTTTCATACGCTATAAAATCATTCCATCGTCTGCATTAGCCCAAGTGTGCACAATAGTCGGGACGTTAAAACACCAAAAAACAAATTGTTCATTTAAGGAATGCTTAATCAAGGTATTGTGTTGATCCATGCCAAAGCAGTCCCCATTCTGCTGATGTTACCTTATTCAAGAATTCGGGTTCGAAGCAGTTCGATCATCCGCCGTACAGCCCCGATCGCGCTTCTAATTTTCATTTGTTTCTGAACTTGAACCGTGTTTTGGAGGACGAAGCTTTGGCAGCGATGACGACGCAAAAAACGGTGTTCGGTAGTGGCCATTTGGACATCTTATGTAGAGGGCATTAAAAAGCTGGTTCCTCGCTACGACACGTCTGGACAATGTAGAAAAATAAAGAAACGTTCTTTCATGTAAAAATAAATTTTGTTTTGAAAAAAAATTGTGTTTTTTCCAAAACGTTATTTACTTTCCGGACATGCCTCGTAGATATAGTAACGTCGATTGAAGTTTTATTTCAAGTTAGATCAAGATGTTCTTTTTTTCCGTTGAAACAATAGTTAGGCCAATATCTAGCTGGCGGTAAGAAATTATAAAGGCAGTGTACGCAGAACGACACCGATCGATTTTAAATTAATTTCTTTATTAAATATTGCATCAAACATCAAAATATCTGAAATATTTCTTTCCAAAAGTCGAAAGAAATTCGACGATGACACCAGAAATACTGTGATGCTAAAAACTCATTAAAAGCAATTTGTATGATTTTTTTAAAATTTATTTTGAGAGATGCATGTTTGCCAATATCTCAGGATTATATTTTTATTTTTATGTACCATATTTTCTTCATATACAGTCACCATAAGTAACTACACAAAATATATAGGTCACTGTAGCCTTCTCCCCCTCCAAAAAATGTAAGAAGCTATTGAAAATGCAAAATCGGCGTAATTTCACAACATCGTTTATCAGATTTTGATAACATTTTTGGTCATATATTAACCTTCTTAAGTAAATCATTGCTACGAATTTGAAAAAAAAAGAAAAAAGTACGGTTCAGAAATCATTAATACAATAAACCCATTTTTAAACTGACTGACAGATTTTAATGAAACTTGGCACGCAGGACTTGTTAGTATCTTGGACCATTTTATTGCTTTTCTAAAAAAACTTTTTTTGTTAATAATTGGATTTTTTGTAAATCAGCTCTAACTAATTTGATGTTGTCCATACTTTAAGTACAAAAAAGTGTATGGCTTTTATATATACCCTCAAAAAATCAAATCACAATCTATCCAAAAACAAAACAAAAATTTTTGAAAAGTCGACTTCATGGTCCATTATGTTTGTTTCAAATTTTTGATCCGATATGACGAGTCGTAAATCAGGTGAGTGTAGCAAATTTGAAATAAAAAATTTCGGTTCAGAGGTAAACAAATAAATAAAAACAGATTTTTAAATGACAAATAAATCTAAAAAATACCAAAACTGCATGCGAGAATGAGGGGTTGGCACGCAAAGCTGGCAGGGTGTCTTAGTAGTAAATAAATACAAAGCCTACAGTAAAATCATGCTTGCATTTTCCCTAAAATAATGCCAGTAATGACCGTTACATTTTGAACAAAGCTTTACGGGGGGGAGTAACCTTGAAGTGGACAGGATGCTACCAGAGTACCAGACAGGATGTTTGCTTTTCCTGGATATTGCGAGACGTTACACTCAGACACAATTCTTTCCCAGGACTACATCAAATGGGGGATCGAAACATTTTTAATAACATTGTAACAAAATATTCATTTATACATACATTTTTTTTGTGTGTTTAACGTCCGACTATTGTGTACACTTGGGCTAATGCAGACGATGGAATGATTTTATAGCGTATGAAAATGCCAAGCCCTCACCGGGAATCGAACCCGGGTCCTCGGGGTGAAAGCCTAGTAAGCTATCCACTAGGCCACCGAGGCGGCTTTTATATACACACACACACACACACACACACACACACACACACACACACACATACATATATATATTTTTTTTTTAACGCCCGACTATTATGCACACTTGGGCTAATGCAGACGATAGGATGATTTATAGCGTATGAAAATACCAAGCCCTGACCGGGAATCGAACCTGGGTCTTCGGGGTGAAAGCTCAGTACGCTATCAACTAGGCCACCGAAGCGGCTTGTTCATTTATATATATATATATATATATATATATATATATATATATATATATATATCCATTTATTTATTTATTTATAAGTAGGGTCTACTTTTATAGGCCTTACGTAATAAAGCTATTAGGTCTACAACAATATACAATGTGTGTGTGTGTGTGTGTGTGTGTGTGTGTGTGTGTGTGTGTGTGTGTGTGTGTGTGTGTGTGTGTGTGTGTGTGTGCGCGCGCGCGTGCGCGTGTGCGTGCGTGCGTGCGTGTGTGTGTGTGTGTGTGTGTGTGTGTGTGTGTGTGTGTGTGTGTGTGTGTGTGTGTGTGTGAGTGTGTGTTTTAGCATTCTCACGTTCGCAATTTTGGTCCGATTTGATTCAAACTTGGTACAAAAATCGGTTTTTGCTAATAGCTTGGAAGAATTTGTCACCCAGAAAAATCTGATAACAAAGTTTCAAAATGGCGGTAATCATAAAACTTTAAAACTTTACCTAGCACTTTTTCATAATCTAATTTCCCCATCGTAACGTGCTACATAAAGTAGCATTTCAAATTTTTAGGTTCCAATAAAATTTTTTAAACTGGTTTGACAGAGGTTGTGTTCCCAATGTAATTAGATATACCAATTTGTACAGAATTTAATGTCGATTGTATTGGTGAAATTATATTTTCAAAAAAGTGTATGATAAAAAAATATTGGTTTTTTCGAAATAATTGAAACTGTCGTACGAATTTTCCTTGTAACGATCTTATCAAACCCGTTACAAAAATTAATTTTTATTCCAAGTTTTGCACTAACAAAAAAGAAACCACATAGACTACATTTAGTTTTTCAACGCAATAAAACGTTTTCGTAGAGTTAGGATATGTGCACATTTCACACTATCGGTTAGGTTCATATCATAATGTCAGGTCGTTAAAAAAGAAATCCTTGAACAAATAATGTACTAAGTGAAACGTTGTTATAGATATTAAAAATTACAGCATTAAAAAAATACTGGTACAAGATAATATATAAGTACACTAAGTATATTTTTGTTTAGAAGTGTGTATTCTAAATTTTAATATAAGATCGGTCGTATTGTAATCTACATTATTTGTAAAAGGTAGGGGGAGCACTGACACAGCATTGGAGGAGCCACCCCTCCCACTTCCCTTCACGAAGTCCCACTTCCCCTCGTTTTTCATGTCTTGGTTTAGTTTGTGGTTTAGTTTGGCTAAGTGAAAGTGTTATATAGTGTTAGTGTTAAGTGTTTAACAATAAATAGGCCTATATGGAGCAACAGAGAGCGAGTAAAGTAAAACAAAAGATTTCCTAGTGAAGTGCCATTTAACCGAAGATCTAACAAAATAAAATTATAGTAATTAAATTTTTAAAAAAACTAGGAACATAACCTAATCAACACAAAAAAGCGACTGTAATAAATGTTTTTCTAACTTTTTTGTTAATAAATGACATACAATTGGCTACACATTAAACATTTTTTGTTTCTAGATATTGTTTACAGAAGGTTATAAGCTACTTTATTTAAAAGTAAACAGACTGTTGTACTGTATTGCGAAGAATTAAATTGAAACAGAAGCGCAGTGAATGAGCAATAGGTTAAACTAAATCATCAGGTAATCAAAGTACGATTATGTATTCAATAAACGTTTAAAACATTTATGACAAAAATGTTAATTTATACCTAATTAATAAAAAACAAGGAGTTAATTAAATTGATGTTAAAATTATTATTTCCCAATAGGAAATAACTGTAATATCTAATATCCAAATTACATTTTATACTAATATAGGTTAGGTCTACACAATGAAGGTTGTTGGAAAACCATTTTAACAAATATTTTCTTTAACAATGATCGTTAACCTTCTAAAATTACAGCATCCATATCATTAGTATAACAAGTACCAGAAATAATTTAATTACTTTTAAAACAGTGTAAAAAAAACTTGCATTTTTTATTAACACTGAATTTCTTTAAACAATTATCTCTTTACCATGGGAAAACAGGCCAAGGAATCGACCAATCAGAATTCAGGAATAACATTGAGACTGTATTCAAAGAAATATAAGTTCTTTCGATTTGTTTACATTATAAATTATAAAATTGTAAATAGTATTGCAATATATCGCATAGATGTTACAGTATTATACAATAAATTCAAACTTACTATAAAGGGTATTTTACGTTTTTTTTACCGTACAGGCCTAAATGTTTATTGCTAATTATAAGAAAATAATGCCATTATTTTCTAAACTTTATTCAAATCATATATAATATGTAACAAAACTATATAAAAATGATTGTTAAAATTTAGGTAATATTTTAATTTTCGTTTTGGAAAAACGAATTATGACATATATTTGTGTTCTATATAAATACAAAAATATATATTCGTTTTATATTTAGGTATTTAATATTTAGGTACATGTATGATACATACGAAGTAAGTACATGGCTAGTTCAAACAAATCTAGAAAGCACCTTCTTTACAAAACTAAATCCTCCTAGCTTAAATTTTTCATTCTTGAGTTGTGATGGTGTCGTTTTCTGTGCTGTTGAACTTTTTTTTAAAAGAAATAGGCGATTCCGCTTAAAGAGCTTTCGAAAATTTGGATAAAATATTAATATTTGGGTACCTTGCGGTGTTAACTTCCAGATTTTTAAGATTTTTTTCATAATTTGAGTTCTTTTACCCGTGTAAAACAAAATCTGTTCAGGAACTACTGTGGCCTTGTTAAACTTAAAGTAAGTAACTTGCATTAAAAATAGGTAAATCTTATTAGTTATAGTGTGTGGGCTACAGTAATATGTACTTTGCACACATTTAATTATGTTCATTGTAATTATTGGTGAGAGGTTTTCATCTGGTAGCCTAGATGAATAAAACTTTTGGTTAATAAAATAAATTTTAACATTGTTGAAAAGGCAACTGAAACTAATCAGCAATTGAATCGCCATTTTTTTAATTCAGTAATATAAGCTTTGTTTATAAATTGTTCCTTTAAATTATTTTTCTGTATTAGAATTTACTATTTAGGTGAAAAGTCCAGCTAATATTACTACTTGTTATGTTGACTTAACAAATCATAAATTAGTTATCATATTTATGTAGCCTAAACGAATGTAATATAAAGTAAAGTAAATTAATTAATAGCCTAGGTGAAACTAGATATGGCTGTTGTTTGTTGTTTGATCGGTTAGGTTAGGCTATGTAGGGCAATTTTAGGTCTACATTTTTTTTAACTTTTAATGCTATTTTATTTTAGCCTATACAAAATATATATTTCAATATTATTTATTTATTGAAAATATTTGTAAACAGTCCTAACCTGTACAATCTTATGCAAGTTCTAGTAAAATAATAAGTCATATTATATGATATGAAATCAACGTCCAACTTATTAATACCGTGCAATTTATATTAATTATTAAACAAAACATATAACTACTGAAAGAACAAAAATAATTATTGCTTAATTGGATATTTAAATATAATAAAGGAAGGTATTTAATATAGAACAACTCACCTCTGCAAAGTTTAATAATTATATAATTGTAAACATTGTTGTATATACAAAACATTGAGTGTCAGAATATAAAATAAATTGTTAGTCTATTTAAATTCAGTAATTATGTATTTTATATGCCAGTTATTTTTCAACGCAACCAAGAATTATTATAACAAAACCCCTGACAGATTTTTGCAAATAATATTATTATGAAAATCATCTACAAATTTAATTTCATCCTATTGTAATAACTTTCATCCCTGCTAATTCTAATACAATTAATTATGGCTTATTCTATATTTATTAATTTTTAGCCAAATGGATTATTTTTTTTAATACACTGGAACTTGGCTGTAATGCGCTTACGTGTAATGAGCAATCAGTAGTAACGGGTTTGTTTGTTTTTATATCATTGTAATGTTTAACTTGGCTTTTTGTGAGGTAAACAATTTTATATTAGACTTTTATTTTCTGAAGTTATACAAAATACATAAGTTAATTTATGAAAACAAAATATATTAGGCCTACCTACAGAAGATGTAACTGTCCATTCTTAAATTCCATCAGGGAAACACAGTGTGGTAAAGTACACCATCCTGTGCATAGAGAATACACAGCAGCCTGTGACTGTCGCATAAGTGACTGTATTTACATTTTATTGTAAAACTGTGTTTTTACAAAGCAGATTCATTTTTTAATGAACAATGTCAATGAGTAGTAAAATTAAAAATTATGCAAGAAATAGAACAAGGCTTATTCAATTCAGATGTTTGTAAAAAAACATGAATTTTTCATGAACATAAGTTACAACAGTACAGAATAATTACGAGAAACTTACAAGCTGATTTCGAAGAAATCACACACAGGTTTGATTCATTATTAGATTTTTTTTTTGTTACACAAAACTTGAGTAACGTTTAATAATTTATTATGTTTAAGTTTTACTTGTTAGCCTAGTATCCAAATAGATAAACATTTTACAATGTTGTGAAAAAGCTTTTTTTGGTAAATTTAATTTTAATTTTTTTTTTTTGTGTTTAACATTGAACACCAATGTTTGGATATGATCAATGGAGGAATGAGAAAATAATGGAGGATAAAATGTGGAATTTCTCTCTCTCTCTCTCTCTCTCTCTCTCTCTCTCTCTCTCTCTCTCTCTCTCTCTCTCTCTGTGTGTGTGTGTGTGTGTGTGTGTGTGTGTGTGTGTGTGTGTGTGTGTGTGTGTGTGTGTGTGTGTGTGTGTGTGTGTGTGTGTGTGTGCGTGTGCGCACGTGTACACGTGTGTGTGTGTGTGTGTGTGTGTGTGTGTGTGTGTGTGTGTGCATATAAATGACACTAGTTTAAATTAAAATATTGTACGTTGATGTTTTACACATGTACATTGATCCACATGTACATTGATGATTTACAAATATATTTACATTTTTTAGTCAGCTAAATTGACAGTGCAGTAGATATCAATAAAATTTGTGTGTGAGCTAAAAAGCATTGCTTGGGGCTGAATAAATTAAAATCACAGGCTATAGCTCACTCTTGATTAACAAACACAGTGGACTCTGACACTTCTGGTAAAAATAGGTAAATGCAGCTAGTTCTGTTTTAATAGAGGAACTGAAACAATTTCAGTCCTGCTGCTGAACTAACCTAATTCAAAGTAACAAGTTTTAACCTTTCTTAGCTTAACAAGTTTTTAAATTTAACTTTTTATTTTAGGACAGCACAGAAGAAAATTACTATTCTTTCAACAATCATCTCATAATCTACAGCCAAGTCACCATCAACAGTTAATTCGTCAATCTACAGCCAAGACATTATCAACAATCAACTCGTCAATCTACAGCAAGTCATCATCAACAATCAACTCTTCAATCTACAGCCAAGTCATCATCAACAATCAACTCATCAATCTACAGCCAAGTCATCATCAAAAATCATCTCATCACTACAGCCAAATCATCATCAACAATCAACTCATCAGCCTACAATCAACAGTCATCACTACAGGCTTCAATATCAGGTTTTTATGTAGCAGCGGGGTGAGTGCTAGTTAGTGCCCGATATGCCAGCTGACCTTGAGTTCCACATTACCTTTCCTCGCTTTGCTCTGTGCATGCTTTACAGAGGCTAGGCAGGTTTGTTTATTTTCAGGTTTGGAGAAGCCCACTGTAGATGTTGTATATTTTGTATTGCCTGCCTGCCTGCCTCTGTTCCCTACTAACACAAAGGTATAATGGAAACCAGCCTAACTATAATGTATAGCCTAATGAAATGCAAGCTTAACTGATCGCGTAGTGTCGATAATATTATTCTACAATCGGTCCAAACATTTTATCGATTTTGTCGTTAATAATTCATTATGCATTTATTATTCGTTTAGAAGATATCTCGTGGTCGGTTGTACTTTTCGGAAAGCTTGTATTTCATTTAATATACATTCAGTATAAAACTTTTCAATGTTTTTGGCCACGAGTTTAATTTCTATTTTCTTTTAAAAATTAATAAATTCAGATGTAGTCGTTTTATTCAAATATCTGGTTCACAATTTTTAATAATTAATGTTTTTGTATTAAATTTGTTAAAACAATATTTTTTTAATAATAATAACCAAAGTTATATTAAAATTTTACATTTATAAATTTTCTTTATAGTTATTATAAATTTTAATAATAGCCTTATATAAAATATTTGTTATAAAATAATTAATTTTTTTTATGATTTTCATACCACACACACACACACACACACACACACACACATACATATATATATATATATATATATATATATATATATATATATATATATACATATAAACCCACTTGAGGGGGAGCAGACTAGCTGCACCTATTGAGAGGATTTAGACGTCCCTCGCGGTACCCGAGTCTAACACACACTTACACTTGCAATACCACACCTATGACTATAATACTTATGACTCTTACACCTACATTTAGGAAAGCGATAATAGCCTCATTGTGCTTTTCGCCTTAAAATAATAATAATAAAAAAAAGAAAGCAAAATTGTAAAGTAATCACTATAGCTAAAAATTTGTAATAAAAAATCTAATATGCATAAATCATACCGAGTATAATTTATGCTATTTAACATTTTTATATATTTATTTGTGTAAGTATAGAAAACAGTTTTAATACTTTTGATGCAAAATTAAAAGCTCTATTCATACTACTAACAAGATTTGTAAAATTGTAAACAAATTATAAAGTATTTTTATTTTTATAATTCAGTAATATTACAAGTTCAGCTGACATTTCCTCTCTTTTTTGAATTGTACTGACTTTATATACAACATGTCTTCCAGGTCATCACTTCAGCATCTTGTGAATGTTTGTACTGAGTCCACCCTATAGGGCAGGGGCGTGTTTTCATTTTTAGCAAAATTTTTGTAGAAATTTATTTAAATATTTTAGCACCCGATTAAATTTTTTAAGTTAATTCAACACTTTATATCTTTTATTATGTTTTACTCATTAAAACAAAATGAAAGCATATAAAGAACTTATTTATAATCGAGAGGGGCCTTTTTATAAAATCTAGTAAATTGTTTCAATAGTTTATTTTAAAGCATAGTTAATTTTGTTTTTTAATTCGATATTTTGACAGAAATAATCAGATTTTGAAATTATATTTTTTTCAAGGAAAAAGTTTAAAATTTAATTGGGGTGTTTGTGTAAAGTCTTAATTGGGTGGGGGTTTATTTTGCGTTATTTTACATACCATTTCAGGTTGACCTTCACTACATAGAACTTCACCAAGGAGTCATCACTTTGAACAAGCACATTTTTTTAGGGAAAGGGAAGGGCGTGTGGGATTTTTATCAGAACATTTAAAACAAATTTATTTCAATAAAAATTTTTTTAAATTTTATTTTAAATACTACATAATACATTTTTGTTCTTAAGAAACTAAAATTAACGCAAATTGATATACTTTTAAAAGTATAAGTTTAACTTTTTCTTTTTATAAATTCATGATAATTTTTGTAAATTAAATATATTAGTTTTTTTTTAATCAACAGGGTATTTTGTTTTGAAAAAATTAAATAATGCTAACTAAGGGTAACACAGTTGTTAATTTTTTTATATATTTCCATCAAAACTTAACTAATTTTTTTTAAACAAACAAAATATGGGGTTTATTATGCGTTCCACATATTTAAATAGGGATATTTTCAGGTTTAACTTCACAACATCGACCATCACACAACAATATATTGTATTTTGAAGGTGAGTGACTAATAACATGTGTTTCTGTTTCAGGTGTTGGCTCAACAGGGACGCCTAGTTTCCCTGTTGGGTCCATCACCAGGCGTAGCAGTATTATGACATTCCAACAAATGTTTGGGATGCCATAATATCTGTTATGTTCTGGATTAGCTCTGGGGGGTTGAATATTAGTTCCGCGTCCCTGTTAGGATTTTAGTATAATTTAAGATCATTGTATTTATTGTAATTTAAGATAATTATATTAAGTACATATTTTTTTTAGTTGACTTATTGTTTGCAATATGTTTTTATGTATTCTGTTTCAGCATTTTGGGCTCTTTTAGTTTTAAGTAATATTTTTGTTTTTTATTTGGCGCACCGAGCTCGTGTTTGTAATTTCTAATCAATTTTGGTTTTCTAATGAAGAGATAAGAAGTACTGGTGCAATGGATACATTAAATGGTAAGTACACATTCTTAGATCAACATATGAAATGTGTCAATGTAGTTAATTAATATACATTTTGTTTTGTACTAGATATTGTATCACTTGGATTGCCTTTCATTAGCCTGTTAGCAACAGCTCTTCACCAAGATAGAACTAGCCTTACGTAGAGACGTCTACATTCCTAACTACTTGCTCAACAGGACACACGAGCTGAGAAGTCTGAACTACAGGAGAGGGCCAGATGTTGATTGGTAATTATAATTATAAGGCTGGCGCCTTTTATACTACCTATACTTTTTTGCTGCTCCTATTAAGACATTTTAGCCTGACAGAAAGGCGATAAAAGCACACCTAAATAAAAAGAAAGTGTCAGCCTGTCTTTTGTTACCCTTTGATCTCCTGCAGTAACAGACGTAAGCTCAAAATATAAGTTACAGAAACACAATGTGTGACATGAAATGGTCCATCCATCCAATTTAACACATTCAAAAAAGTAGCATAAATGCATTATGAACATAGTATGACGGTATAATATTACAGATAACAATAAAGATTACACAGTTTGTTTGAAATGTTGGGTTATTAGATAATTAATATTGAACATGTTGGAAGAAATAAAGCATACATATAAACTAATAAGTAGCAAAACTTTTTATAAAACAAATCGCTACAGGTATTTACTTTATTATTACAGTGGAAGTGTTTTTAAATCCAAGGACTCAACATCTATTGGCTGTTTATTTATTAGACAGACACTCTTTTGATGTCAGATAAAATTTTGCTTCCTTATCATATAAAGTACATACATACAATTAAAACTTTTATTGTTTTAGAGTATCTTAATAAATGAGTGGGAGGATGGTTGTAAATAATTAAGTAAATGGTGCAAAAACATTACTCAAACCTTCTGACATTGAATTACTTTCATGATAAAATTCAGATCGGAAGATATCAACTAAAAAAATTGGAAAATAGATCTAATTTCTGAAAATCGGTTTATCAGATTATGCTAAAGTTTAGATCATATATGAAGATTCATTACTGAATTGTGTGTACTAAATTTGAAATAAAAAAATTTGAAACTCAAGAGTGAAAAAGCCAAACCTGATGGTTTTTTTTTGCACGATAACTTGTTCTTGCAATTTTATTTGTATGATTAAGGCCTTTTTGAAACAATTAAAAAAAATATGTGAACGTTTATACAGTGTTTATCAGATTAATTTCAGATTGTGATGTTTTATTTAATTTGTTTGATGTTAGTTCCAGTGCAAAAGCAGACAAGTGAAGACAGTGCAAACGCAGACACGTGAATGAAGACTGCGTGATTGTGACAAGACAAGGCAGGGATTGTGTGATTTTTGTGTAGCTAAATGTTTCTTTTCAAAAAATAACCGATTTCGTTTAAAGAACTTTCGAAATTTTGATAAAATCTTAATATTTGGTACCTTGCGGTGTTAACTAGCAGAATATTAAGATTTTACCAAAATTTGAGTTCTTTTTCCGTGAGTGAAAAACCCATGAGTCTACAATCAAGAGTCATCAACAACAATCAACTTATCAGCCATCTCATCAGTCTACAATCAACAGTCATCAACAACAGTTATCTCATCAGTCTACAATCAACAGTCATCAACAACAGTCATCTCATCAGTCTACAATCAACAGTCATGAACGACAAGCAACTCATCAGTCTACAATCAACAGTCATGAACAACAGCCATCTCATCAGTCTACAATCAACAGTCATCAACAACAGTCAATTCATTAGTCTACAATCAACAGTCATCACTACAGGATTCACTCCCAGGTTTTTTTGTAGCAGCGGGGTGAGTGCTAGTTAGTGCCCGATATGTCAGCTGACCTTGAGTTCCACATTACCTTTGCTCACTTCCCTCTGTGCATGCTTTACAGAGGCTAGGCAGGTTTGTTTATTTTCAGGTTTGGAGAAGCCCACTGTAGATTTTGTATGTTTTGTTTTGCCTGCCGGCCTCTGTTCCCTACTAACACAAAGGTATAAATGGAACTAGAGTAACCCTAATGTATAGCTTAGTGAAATGCAAGCTTAGTGTCGATAATATTATTTTATAATCGGTTTTATTATTCGTTTAGATGTCTCGTCGTCGGTTGTAGTTTTCCCAAAGCTTGTATTTCATTATATTATACATTCAGTACAAGATTTTTTAATATTTTTGGCCCCAAGTTTCATTTTTATTTCCATTTAAAAATTAATACATTTAGGTAAAGTTTGTTTTGTTAATTATTTATTAATACATCTGTTTTTTTTTTCTTAATAACTGATTTTTTGTTAGTTACACACACTGCAGTGCTTTAAATAATAACGAGAATTATTTATAATAATTTTCTTAAATTGTAATTAATTTTAAAAATAGTGAAAACGTTAATATTTTTATAAAATAATAATAAATTATTTTTTATTGATTTTTCCGATCACTTTTTGTCCATTGCTCCCACTGCTTCGCCTTCCAACATCACCATGCAGCGTGTAGGTTCCAGTACAAGTAATACAAGTCCCCAGTGCTACTACAACTACTGTTCTCCATCTCCCATTCCCGGATTTCCAGGAGAGTGATGTGGAGGGAGCACTCCTTGCATCATGTGCTTGAATAGTTCAAGTCCATTGTCATTTCTTGGAAGTTCAGGTGAGAAAAATAATATCTTCTTTAGAAACAAAGAAAATACAACCAATATGCAAGTGTAGGTATAAAATACCAATGCTGCAGCACCATTACATTAACCGATACTGTAACACGTAGTACTAGGAGAGTAGCGCACTATACAAATTCAATAAATTTCTTGTTTGTTATTTAAATATTTACAGTGACAGCTAAAAACAAGAAGATATTCCTTCAGAATCTTCTATTTTATTTTTGATCCGGCATCACAAATCATAACAATGGTGATGGCTCAACAATTGGGAGCACTGGTTGCGCAGACCTAGAGCTGTCGCTAAGCACTACTCATATTCACGAGTGCACTCATTTTAGGAGAATGTCATTGGTTCATACTTTTAGCCATTTGTTGTCATAGGTTATTGTATTATGGTTGTCATAGATTCTGTATTTCCAGTATGGTTTCCATAGGTTCTTTGCTTTGATGTAGGATTAATTTTGGTGTTTATTCCTTCTTCAATCAGGTCTTTGCTTAGTATTAGGGTAGTTTGTTACTGTTATTGTTGTTAGTGTTGTTGTTGTTGTTGTTAGTGTTGTTGTTATTGTATTAGGGTCATCAAGCTCATTTCTTTTGCTTTGTATCGTGGTTGTCATCTTTATTACCGGAAAGTATTCATGTACAAGACTTGTGTTGAAAATTACACAAGTTTCTTTGCGCTGATTGTTGCTTTGCATTGATAGTTTAAAGGTCTTTCGTTAGGTTGTTATGGTTTTAATATGAACCAATGTCATTTTTTTTATTTTGTTGAAATTTAGTAAAAAGTTAAAAAGAAATTATCGTAAACAAAATGTTGACAAAATCGTATTACAGTAAAAAAAATATGTTTAAATTTTAGAAAGTGAAAATTTTATAATTTCATCACAACTGTGAATGAAATTATTTATTTCGGCCCTATTCGTTAAAAATCAATAAATTATATTGATACTTATGCAATATTCGCCTTCTTAATATTCTTGTGGCTTTTCTTTGTAAAAAAACAATGTGCTTACAGTGTGAGCTTTCGATCTTTTCAATCCATTGCACCTACACGTAGCGCCATCGCTATAAGTTTGATAGAAGTGCTGAATATAAATTAAAAAATGAAGATTTATTTTCATATATATATATATTTTTTTTTTTACGTCCGATTATTGTGCACACTTGGGCTAATGCAGACGATGGAATGATTTATAGCGTATGAAAATGCCAAGCCCTTGCTGGGAATCGAACCCGGGTCCTCGGGGTGAAAGCCTAGTACACTATCAACTAGGCCACCGAGGCGGCCTCATATATATATTTGCTTTTGTTTTTGTTATATCGTATATTTGTTTTTAGTATACACAATGAAAATTCTAAATATAAAAAAATAACTATAATTGAACTTGAATAGTGCACTACTCTCCTACTACTATGTGTTACAGCTTCGGCTAAAGTAACGGAGCTGCAACATACTTATACTTACACTTGTGGTTGTATTTTTGTTTCTAAGAAGATATTATTACTTCTCTCAACTGCACTTCGAAGAAAACGATGACGACTTGAACCATTCAAGCAAGTGGCGCAGAGTGTTCCCTCCCCATATTCTTTTCCTGGAAATCGTGGAAATGGAGATGGAAAACGTAGTTGAACTAGGAACTTTTACTTGTACTGTAGCCTTCATGCTGCATGGTGCTGTTGGAAAGCAAAATAGTGGGAGCACTGGGAAACAATTGATTATGGAAATCAAATTTTAGTGTTGAAAAAATATTGAATTCAGCAAATAAAGCTGAACATTTGAGAAAAGTGTTTTAACAAACATGTGCACGCGTAATTGAGGCAAAATTAAAAATTCTATTTCATACTGCTAACAAGATTTGTAAAATGGTAAACACAATATAAAGTAGTTTTATTTTACAGTTCAGTAATATAACAAGTTCAGCTGACATGTTCAATTTTTTTGGTTTGTACTAACTTTATATAATACATGTCTTCCAGGTCATCACTACATCGTCTTGTGAATTTTTCTACTGAGTCCCACCCTTTAGGGCATGGGCGCGTTTTCATTTTGTAGCAAACTTTTTTGAACAAATTTATTTAAATATTTTAATATCAGAATTGATTTTTTTCTAAAGTTAATTCAAAAATTTTTCTATCTTTTGTTATATTTCAGTTATTTAAAAAAATGAAACAAAGTAAAAAAAATTTTTTTTTTTAAATAAAATTACTTAAAATTGTTTGAATTGTTTGTTTCAAAGCATAGTTAATTTTGTTTTTGTAAGTTCAATATTTTGAAAGAAATAATCAGTTTTAAAATAACAGTTTTTTCCAAATAAAGTTTAAAATTTAATTTGGGGGTTTTAAGTAAAATAATAATTGGAAGGGGTTATTTTGCGTTATTTTTAAATACCATTTCAGGATGACCTTCACTACGTAGAACTTCACCAAGGAGTCATCGACTTGAACAAGCACATTTTTTAGGGAAAGGGAAGGGCGCGTAGGATTTTTGGCAAAATATTTACAACAAATTTATTTCTTTTATTTTTATTATTATTTAAAGTTAATTTTTTTAATATTCTATTTCAATAATACATTTTTTTCACATAATGTACTTTTTTTATAAGTTTAATATTCCATTTTCTTCTTCTTCTACGTTTCACCCACTTTGGGGGACGATTGATCAATCAATGTTCAGTGTGTCGTGCTTTCCTGTCCGCCCAGTATTTCTTCATCCTTTCAGATCTTGCCGCCCTCTCTGCCTCAGAAATCCTATATGGTATTTTGGTCTTGACCCTGTCCTGGAACCTCTTCATTTTACCTTCGATTATACTCTTTGCGGATCTATCCGCAAGCATCTCTTCTGTAATTTGAAACTCTCGTAGGTCCCTCTCTATCTCCTTAAACCAGTTCAGTTTGGTTTTCTTATTGCGGAAAAAGTCGAAGATCCTTTTTGTTATCCTTTTCGGGTCCATTCGTAGGATGTGACCATAGAAGTCAATCCTCCTTTTCTTTATTGTATGGGACATCTTTTCGGTCCTCCTATACAGGGTCTCATTACTAATGTGCACAAGTTTATTATTATAGAATTTGGGACCTAGAATTTTCCGTAGAATTTTTCTTTCTTTGATCTCCAACTTTTCCATTGGTCCATAAGTCGTTATGGACAACGTTTCCAGCGCGTAAAGGGCTTCAGGCTTGACTACAGTATTATAATGTCTTATCTTGGCATTCCAGGAGAGTGATTTTTTGTTATAGGTGTCTTTTGTGAGCTGGAAAGCTATTTCCATTTTGTTTCGTCTAGATTCCATGGCTTTCTTCTCTAGACCATTCCAGCTGATCCACTTTCCGAGGTACTTGAAATCCCTGACAATCTCCATTTTCTGTTCCCCCACTTTCAAATATTTTGGAGGATTCTTAATGTTTGTTATTATTTTGGTCTTTCCAAAAGCGATTTTCCCTACCTTCCCCGCTTGCTTCAGCAGTTCGAGGGACTGCTCCTTGGCTTCCTCCCATGTCTCGGCCAGTAAAGCCATGTCATCTGCAAAAGCCAAACACTTGATCTTAATGTCCCTGTTTACCGATCCCAGTCGGATCCCGCCACTGGCTGTTTTATCCCATTCCCTGACTACCTTCTCCAAGACACAGTTGAACAGGAGAGGGGACAGTCCGTCACCCTGTCGTACACCAGTTTTGATCTCAAAAGGGGCTGACAATTCCCCATGAATTTAACTTTGGAAAATGTATTAGTGAGGCTTTCCCTGATGAGGTTTGTTGTTTTGCCATCCAGACCTAGTTCTTTTAATATAGCAAGGAGAGCTTCCCGATCTAATGAGTCATACGCCTTTTGGAAGTCAATGAAGGCGATGACATACTTCTTCGCCCTCGACTTCTGATAGGCTATGAGATTTTTGAGATTCAATATTTGCTCCGGACAAGATCTCCCCTTTCTGAATCCAGCTTGATATTCTCCCAACTGATAATCTAATTGTGGTTCTGCTCTATTAAGTAAGGCCCTCGAGAATATCTTATAGGTAACATCCAAAAGAGATATGCCCCTGTAGTTGTTGGGGTTTTAAAATATTCTATTTCAATAATATATTTTTTTCACATAATGTACTTTTTTATAAGTTTAATATTCCATTTTATAAATTCATATAACTTTTTTAGATTTATTTTTTATTATTTTTTTTTTTAATCAACAAGGAGTTTTGTTTTGAAAAGTTAACTTTTTTGTATTTAAATTCAAAGCTTAATTAATTTTGTTTTTGAAACTATATTAAACAAAATTTGGGGTTTGTTATGCGTTTTACATGTAAATAGGGATATTTTCAGGTTGAACTTCATGACACCACGCAACAATATATTATATTTTGAAGGTGAGCGACTAATAACATGTGTTTCTATTTCAGGTATTGGCTCAACAGGGACGCCTAGTTTCCCTGTTGGGTCCATCACCAGGCGTAGCAGTATTATGGCACTCCAACAAATGGTTGGTTTGTCACTAATATCTGTTATGTTCTGGATTAGCTTTGGGGGGGTTGAATATTAGTTCCGCGGTCCCTGTTAGGATTTTTTAGTATTATTTAAGATCTTTATATTAAGTATTTATATTTTTTACTGTTTGCAATATGTTTTTATGTGTTCTGTTTCAGCATTTTGGGCTCTTTTAGTTTTAAGTTAAATTTTTGTTTTTTATTTGTCGCACCGAGTTCGTGTTCGTAATATTCGATCTATTTTGGTTTTCTAATGAAGATATTGAAGATGAAATATGAAGATATTTCTAATGAAGATGGGTGCATTGAATACATTAAATGGTAAGTACGCTTTCTTAGATCAACATCTGCAATGTGTCGATATAGTTAATTAAAGTACATTTTTTTCTACTAGATATTGTGCCACTTGGATTGTCTTTCGTTAGCCTGTTAGCAACAGCTCTTCACCGAGATAGAACCAGCCTTACGTAAAGAGATGTGTAGATTCTCAGCTGCAGAAGACACGACCTGGGCTGACTCTGAACTACAGGAAGAGGGCCAGATATTGATTGGTAATTATAATTATAAGGCTGGTGCCTTTTACACTACCTATGAATATTTGTTGCTCCTGTTAAAACATGTTTGCCAAACTTTCTTTTTGTGTGCGATAACAACACACCTAAATGAATAAAAATTGTTAGCCTGTCTTGTCACCCGTTGGTTGACAACTGGCTCTGGTATCATGGGATGACAGACCATTGGAAAGGCGAGGCTAACTTATTATGCAGTTAAATTGACAGTTCCAGACTGTTTCATTTCAACACGTGTTTTCTGTAGATAATGGGGTCTGCCTCGTAATGAATTTTTGGCATTCATAAATGTTTGCTATTAAATTTACAATCGATGAAATAATAAAAAGCTGAATTATAATTGACATTTAAAAAAAATAAACATAAGTATTTTAATTCTCATTGCATAACAATGAGCACATCACCTTAATTTCCAAGTTCAGTAATTATGAATAATTTTATAATTATGTAATTAATTTATACCAATGAAAACAGAATTTTATAACACAGTAGCTGATTCTGCAGTGCGTATATGAACTATCACCGATTTTTTGTCAAAATAGAAGTTACAGAAACACAAGTGTGTAACACCAAATGGTCCATTCCATTTAAACAAATCTAAGAGACGTGAGCAGCAGAAATGCATGGTTTAACATAGGTATAACAGTATAAGGTCACACATCTTTCTCAAACTTTGGGTTATTAGATAATTACTATTTAACATGTAAGAAATAAAACATATATATAAACCAATAAGTACATAATGACCAAGTAGTATAATGATGTTTTTTAAAACGGGAATAGGCCTATGTTTATCTCAAATACTTAAACCATTTTCATACCAAGTTTCATCTCAATTGGTCCAGTGGTTAAAGCGTGATTGAATATCAAACAAACACAAACTTTCAGAAATATAATATAATTAAGATAAGTAGCCTGTTGTTTACAGTGCCGACACTTTATAAAAACACGTCACTACTGGTATTTCATTTATTATTACAGTCAGTGTGTTTCTAGATCAAAGGACTCAACATCTATTGACTATTTTTTATCATACAAAGTACTGTACAGTTAAAAAAAATTTTTTTTAGAGTAGCTTATTTATTGAGAGGGAGGAATATCGCAGAGAATTAATTAAATGGTGCAAAAACATTACACAGTCTCTCATATTGAATTAATTCCAAGATAAAATCCGAATCGGAAGATATCGATTAAAAAAAATTGGAAAATAGGCCTGATTTTTCGAAATCAGTTCATCAGATCTTACTAAAATGTTGATCTTATATGAAGACTCATAACTCAGCTTGATGTAGTAAATTAGAAATAAAAAAACTTTTATTTCTATTTATGTTTAAATTTCAAGAGTACAAAAAACCAAATCTGATGGCTTTTTATTTTTTGGCACAATAACTTACTGTTGCAACTTTATTTGTACGATTCAGACCTTCATTTGAAATTGCAAAAAAAATAATTAAAAATACAATTAATAAATAATTAAAAATAAATAAATACAAAATAAAACTAAATAAATATAAAATAAAAATATATAAATACAAAATAAAACTAAATAAATATAAAATAAAAATAAATAAATATAAAATAAAAATATATAAATACAAAATAAAACTAAATAAATATAAAATAAAAATAAATAAATACAAAATAAAACTAAATAAATATAAAATAAAACTAAATAAATATAAAATAAAACTAAATAAATATAAAATAAAACTAAATAAATATAAAATAAAAATATATAAATATTTTTAAAAATGTGAAAGCTTATGCATTTTTTATCGGATTAATTGCAGATCCCAATGTTGTATTTAATTCATTGTTTGATTTTAGTTCCCGTGTGAAGATAGACAAGTGAAAACAGTACAAAAGCAAACAAATGAAGACAATGCAAAGCAGACAAGTGAAGACAGTGCAAAAGCAAACAAATGAAGACAATGTTAAAGCAGACAAGTGAAGACAGTGCAAAAGCAAACAAATGAAGACAATGTTAAAGCAGTCAAATGAAGACAGTACGAAAGCAAACAAATGAAAACAATGTAAAAGCAGACAAGAGAAGACAGTGCGAAAACAGACTGTTGAAGACAGTGTGAAAGAAGAAAGTGAAGACAGTGTGTATGAAGTCAACGATGCAGCCAATTTATTTACTGAAATGTAAGTTTTAAAGTTCAAATACAAAGTAAGCATATAGGTTTTTCATATTTCTTTTAACTAAAATTTCTTTATGATTCATCTAAGCTATAAAATTTAAGTATATGTATAAAGGTTTTAAGGGGACGATGCCGCCGTTTTAACTTTGCTGATGAAGTGATTGATTGTTTTTAACTGATTTATATTAATAACAATGAAAGTGATATTTCAAACCACAACAACTATTATGAATAATGTTTTCATTAAATACTTTTTTGTGTGACTTTAGCTACTTACAATATTAACATATTTCCGGGATAAATTCTAATCTCAGAAAGTCACTACTCTTACATGAAGTTTGTCTTTAACAATAAAATAGACACACTTGCGCCTTGGATGCTCAGTCAGGAACATTAATATCCTGAGAAAGGGAAACTCAGGAAAACCTTGAGATTCATTGCACTGTAGTCTGAAGGTGCACATGAAAAGAATAGGAATGTACCATGGAGAAATTGTGTGAAGATTATGCAGGAAGGAAGGGCGTGTAATGTATGATGTGAGGCTCTTGCCAGCAAGAGGCAAAGGGTGTTTGGTTTCCAGGACCCTGTGGACCTCCAGCAGAATGAGATAATTAGCGTATTGCTAAAATTCATTGAGGGAACCACTACTGAACTAGAATCCAAGAGGCTTAGGTGTACAATAGGTTCTTTGATAATTATTTCAGGAGCTAAAAAGCCCCATAACTTCAAAAAATAATCTATAATCTTATCGACACTCATGCTACAGGCCAAGAGGGGGCCAGCCCCTCTCCAACTCGTGAAATTTAATTTTTACTTAAATATTATTATTAGATAACATAAGTGTCACTACAACTATTGTCTAAATGAGTTTAATTAATTATGTAGTCTATTTCAAATCACTGAGTATAAGTTATTCGTTAAAATATTACACTACATTAAAAATGTTGCATGTTTTTATACGTTTTACTTTTTTTGTGGGAGAAGGCATTATCGATACACGAATGCTCTTATGTTTGTTTTAACAGTATAATTTTTTTTTAAATTAAATATTATTTCTCACATTTAATTTTTCCTAAAAAAGATGTTCTTTGATAGTTTCAACTGATGTCGTAATATTTCATTTAAAACTTCAGTGATCTGAAAACCTTTATTTATAGAAAAAGATTTATAGAAAAAAAACTTTTTCATAATTCTTGCTTGTTTGCTATCTTGTTAAGATGGTGCAAAAATTTAATTTCTAGACAAATGTCTATAAATACTATCTGTTTGCCCTGATGATGTCCATGGTAAGGTCTTGATGAGATGTGTACACCTTTATGTTTTCGTGGCCAGTTACATGCAATGTTTATATATATATATATATATATATATATATATATATATATATATATATATATATATGTGTGTGTGTGTGTGTGTGTGTGTGTGTGTGTGTGTGTGTGTGTGTGTGTGTGTGTGTGTGTGTGTGTGTTGTGTATGTAACCCTTCTGTGTGTAGGGATGATTGGTTGTTGTTGTTGTTTCCTATGGCTAGCCCGGACTCCAGTCCATCAGCCTCCTTGCCTCCCAATACAGCCGAACGAAGCTCTTCTGTCGTCTCGAATCAGCATTCAATCCAGGGCATGTCAGCAGGTGTTCCTTGTTCATATTTGAGTTCGTATCTTGGCACAGAGCACCCTCATTTCAGAGGAGTAGACTCCAATGTGCTTCAAGTGGGCGGCGAGGCAGTCATGACCCGTGCCAAGACGGAACTGTGCCACTGACTGTCTCCTTGGTTTTTCCTTCAGTCAGTCCCATTCCTCGTCTATATTTTCCCAGCGTTTGCCTTTTTCTATGCTCTTCATTTTTTCCATCTGCTGTTTCTTCATTGTACTTTTGAGCATGGCTTTTGCCTTATTTGGATTGGACAAATGTTTGTGTTGGGGTAGGAGTGAACCTTTCTTTGACAGCTCATCTGTAGCCTCATTTCCTGGCACACCTACATGAGAAGGGATCCATTGGAACACTATATTTCTGCTTAATTTTTGAAGCGTTCGTAACATCTGACGTATTTCTTTAAGATTGTTGCCCGCTGATGATGATAGGGCCTGCACTGCTGCCTTGGAATCTGTCAGTATTACACAGTTTTGATGTTTATGCAAAGTGTTCAGCAGAAGGAGAAGAGCCTTAGATATGGCCTCCATCTCGACGTCAAAATTCGACCTGTTCAGCCCAACCGGGTAGTGGAGGGAGAAATGGGGTGTGTACACTCCCGCTCCGGTGCTTCCATCCTCATACTTGGATCCATCTGTGTAGATTCTCAACCATTGGTCGGAGGGGTATCTTTCTTCTATTGTGGAGATGGCCAGTTGTCGGAGAAGCGATGGGGGGCAATCTCTCTTGTTAACTTCCTCAAAGACAAATTTATTGTCTCCAGAAGGTGAATTGGGTTAGTTGGTATGGTATATGGTTCTGTAATGGATATCTGTTTATTGCCATTGAGGTAATGATATTAAGGAAATGGGATTTTTATGGTTTTTTAATGTGTTGCTTCTGGAGGCGGATTTGGTTCATGATGTCTGAGGCAGTCCTTGCAGCCCCAAGTATGTAACTGCCGCAATTTGTTTGACTTCTTCTATAGGTTGGTTCTACGTGTACATCTGCATTGCTGTTATAGGAGTGGTTGGTTTGATTAGCATTTATTTGCTTCGTTTGGCCATTCATTCTAATGTAGGATCTAGTCCCGAGACGGCCAAACTAGAGGGTGTCTACTGTATTTCAGTTGTGATTCTTTATCTAGCATTAACTCTCAATAAAATTGCCTATGGATATAAAATAATATCTAAAGATAACAAAAATGTAACGACTACAGACATGTTCTTTAGCATAGCATGTAACACAACTGTTATTTAAGTTTCCTTTGTCTTTCCTGAGAAATTACTTCAAATACTTCTTCTTCTTCTTCCAATGGCTCCTTTTGGTTCACACCATTTTGGATCTTGCCTCCCAATACAATCCAGGAAAGTCCTTTCGTCCCTGCTTTGCTTCTTGGGAGGCGTTTGCCAGCGCTGTTCAGATCATTTAGCACTACCCAGGGGACACGTACAGCTGCGGACGCGATCAACATTGTTCCCCAATTACTTCAAATAAGAACTTTACATTTGATTTATAAATAAAGTATAACTTACACAATTCTGCGTATTTATGATCTCTGCTGTCACATACAAATATTAAACTAATGTTTTGCGTTTTAATATTGCTTTTTAGGTACTGTACTCCTGCATGAACCTTAGCTTGCGTTCCTATCCTCAATAACCTTGTCAAGACAATCAAGTCTGGTCCTCTGTAAGTTCTTCTAATATAATATTTATGTGTTTATGTAAGTGTGGGTAGTCAGGTGATGGTATGCATTGGTTAAGTAGAAAACTACCTGGTTAGGTAGGAACCTAACTAGGTATGATTAGGTGTGGTTAGATAAGGTATGCATTGGTTAGGTAGTAATTCCTAGTCATTTTATGGAGTGGGGAACAAACAAAGAAACAGCATTTCTTTGTTGACATTATCCAAAGCATTTTTTGGAGTTGAATTGGGAAAGATTAACCTGTAAATGAGGGAGCAAAATAAATTGCAGGTATACAGAAGGAGTACTGATCTTCCTAATAATAATAATAAAAAAAAAAAAAAATGAAGTTGAAGAATTGAAAGTTGTTTTGTAAGGTAAGTGTTCTTTTTTTTAAAATTTAAGGTAAATGTGTGTGTGTAATAATGGCTTAGCCCTTCCTGGGCAAGTAATTTTCATATATTTTAATTTTCTAAAGTGTACGCACATTTTTGATAAAACATTCTACATCTTTTTTTTATAAATGTATAAATGAGACATTTACGGAATGTTTTTGACAAATCGTTTATATCTATTTGGGTTTAAGTAAATTTTTTGTTCATTTTGTAACTAAGATTGTTGAGGTGCATGTAAAGCTGCCTCAGGGGGATGAGACATATGACCGCTTACAGAATGACATGTGACATGCTCATTTAGAAACACTTACTTCTCAGCTTGGGAAACTATTGCTTGTGTTTATAAACATAATCATTTGGTAAGGGTTAATTGGAATAAAATTAATCATGAATAAGCATTTATTTTGTTGAATATTGTATTGCGTATTAATTTTGTAAAAAAAAATTATCAGTATAAATACATTTATGTTTTGGTGTGATTGCAGGGGGTGTGAAGTTGGGCGCCTCCTCGCGGTGCACCCTGGGTAACGCTGAACGTCCAACGTTAATGCGCCTTTGTCTCAACACAACAAGGTACAAATACATTTTTTTATTAAAGTCACTGGATGTATAGGTTACATAATACCTAAATTTTACATTTTTCTTGTTCCGCAAACAGAATACAGCAGTGTCGTTAAATTGTGTCATTACACATTTGAAACTGTTAAAATATTTTGACGTTTGGTCCTATTTTATGTTAATAAAATATTCTTTGCAGTTATATTTATAGTTTTTAAATGGCAATATAAAATTTTTGTAAAATTTAGAGAATCAAAGAAATATTCTTTAGATGCAAAAACTTCAAATTGTATTGTATTAAAAAATGATTCAGTTAAAAATATAATCAACACACACATTTTTTTAATCTGCACTAGCTGAATTTAAATCAGTAATCATTATTTTTTTCCATTAATCATTTTATCCAGAATGAAGCAAAAAACAAAAACAACAAAATGAAAATGAAGGTATTCTTTTAATAATGGAAACCAAATGTATTCATAATGTTATCTTCCATGTTTATTTTGCAGGCTTTATTTAAAAATTAGTTAGATGTGTTTTCAAGTTGTTTTTTTAATAAATAATTTTTTTACATGTTGTATTATTGTGGTTACAACTGAAAACAGATACGATTGTATTTGTTGATTCGGCAAAGATGAGGGATGTGAACGGACATACACAATGGCAGTTGGTTTATTTAGCACA
The DNA here is from genome assembly GCA_022606455.1 of Callitettix versicolor. Classification (NCBI taxonomy): domain Eukaryota; kingdom Metazoa; phylum Arthropoda; class Insecta; order Hemiptera; family Cercopidae; genus Callitettix; species Callitettix versicolor. The sequence goes on along the minus strand of CM040186.1, from coordinate 115,826,043 downwards.
GCTGATAGCTCAGTGATTAACATAGTGATATCATTCACCAGTCATGAACACAATCATTGGGCTAACAAGTCATCTCCCTATAGTACAACTAATAGCCTTATGGACAAGAAACATTACAATGGTGTATATATATTTTACAAAAAAATACAGTAGATGAAAGGTACCCTACCAAGATATTGTTTACGGACAACTCAATTATACACGATAATGGTCGGAATGGACTCGCTTATAAAAGTTAAATAATTTAGATTACAGTAATTTTAATTTAATTTGTAGAATTAAAAAAAAATTTCTCTAAAATCTAAGTCTCTTCTCTTAAGAACACCAGATATTATCAAGCAGATTACTAACTGTAATGTGTATTTAGACTATATACATTGACAGATACACATTGACACTAACTGCATGATGAGTTATTCATTGCACATGCTTCAGTATAAACTATACTGTACACAAGTGACGGCAGTGTGAAATGATCTGTACTTTATAAATCTAATCGCTAATCAAGAAACTCATGTCTCATCTATTGGAAAAGTGAGAAGAATAATGTTGCAAAGAAAAATGGTGATATAAATGTGTGAGTTAGAGGTGGGCGTTTCTGCTATTTTTACAAAACGTCAACAAACTGTTTGTTGATGAAAAAAGCTGCTTTTTAAAACAGTTGGAAAAAAACAGGTTTAGAAAACTGAAACTCAAAGTTGCATTAGCAGCTAAAACATAAAGCACATACGTTCAGTTTTCTAAGACTACTTTTTCATTCCCATTACCACCATGTCCTTAAATTGTTTTTTGGGTATAAAGCATTTAGAAAGGATAAAAATAATCCTTACAAGTGTAGTAATAATTAAATTACATTATCAAAACGTAATAATTATGTAAGCCATTTTATATTTACAAAATGCGATGAATTTCTAATAGAAGCATTCTTTTTTTTTACTTAAAAATTAAATAGTCCTTTGAATATTTACCAAAATGAAAGCGATTTGGAATATTTTTAGTTGACTAAAAAATATTGATGATTGATAATAAATATAAAAAATATGTTTAAATAAAATTAGGCTCTGTATCTACAAAATGTGAGAGGTTGTTACTACAACTCGCAACAAAATAGAGATAAACGTTGACATTGACCAAACAGTACTTACTTCACTACAAGCAACAAGCAACTTTGAAATAAAGGAAAAGCATAAAAGCAGGTAGAAGAAAAGCAGTAAGCAGGAAAACAGTTTTAATGCTTGCGGCAACGTTCGAATAGAACAGTCCGTTCCTTGTTTAACAAATCATAAACCAGTCCAAATCAAACTGCTTGTTTCAGTTTGAAAAAGCAGTTTGTTTGTCGTTTATAGCAGTTTTTTTTAACAGTTTGGTGTTTTCTGCCCCACCACTAGTGTCAGTGGGGTAAAAGCCACTCTGCGTCTTTGAGTAAAATATCTGAAACAGTTTAGAGATATCAGTATCCCTAATTAGATTTACATATTGCTGATTATGTTTCAACATTTTCCTAGTACAATAGTTTTACACATCTGAACAGACTCAAAAGATTTCTGTGATTTTAGCAAAAACTAAATAACAATATTCGATAAAACGACATTTTTTCCTGTTTTTAATCATAATTCTCAGAGATTTTTTGGAAAATAGCAGCTCATAGGCTACTTTTTGTTTGAACGAAAACTTTATCAAAATTGTTATAGCTGATTTAAAAAAATAATTGTAATTATAAAAATTTTGTGGAAAACATTTTTAATAGTAAAATATTGTTGGTATTTATGAACAAATTAAACCATTACAAGTTTCAACAAAATCTGTCAATTAATTTACTATTCAGTGATTTGTATTGAAATTGTATTGCAATGATATACGAGGTGTGGCTATTAAATAACGAGACTGATGTACCCAAATTTATTTTCATTTTATACATAATTACTTATTATCACCTTCAATATACACCCCTTCTCTATCCCTACAAAGCTCCATGCGAGTTTTCCATTGTTGGAAACAGTTCTGGAAGTCATCTTCTGTCAACTCCTTCAGGACTCTTGCCGCTTTCACTTTTACAGCTTCCATGGACTGAAATCTCGTCCTTTTTAATGCAGATTTCACCTTAGGGAACAGATAGAAGTCGCATGGTGCAAGTTCTGGTGAGTAAGGTGGACGTTCTAACACTGGGATAATGTATTTGGCCAGGAACCTCTTGACAGATAATGCGGAATGAGCTGGTGCATTGTCTTGGTGGAAAACCCATGATTTGTCCTTCCACATTTTGGGTCGTTTTTCCTTACTCTTTCACATAGTTTACCAAGTACCTCAAGGTAGTAATATTGATTAATTGTTTGACCTTGAGGAACCCAGTGTAGGTACACAATCCCATGAATATCGAAAAAAACAATCATCATTGCTTTAAATTTTGACTTGCTGATTCTTGCTTTTTTGCTTTCGATGAAGTTAGGGTCTTCCAATGCATGGATTTGCGCTTTGTTTCTGAATCATACGTAAAAAACCACAATTCATCACATGTTATTATCCCTTCCAATAAATTTGGGTCATTTTCAAAGGCATCCAAAGTATCAATACAAACATTTTTGCGAGCTGCTTGTTGTTCAAAATGTGAGAATTTTTGGCACACACTTTTCGCATGTTCAAATTGTCACATAAAATTTACCGTACACATTCTTTATCAATGCCTACAGTTTCACCAATTGCACGAATATTTAATCGATGGTCAGCCCGAATCAAATTAGCAACTTATTCGATATGTCATTCGTTTTTGACGTTGAAGGGCGACTTGGCCGCGAATCATCTTCAATATCTTGTCGGCCATCTTAAAAACGCTTAAACCATTCAAAAACACTTACCCTTGATAAACATTCACTGCCATACACTTCTTTCAGTAAATTATAAGTTTCAGTAGCGGTTTTTCCAAGTTTGAAGTGAAATTTAACAACAATTCATTGCTCTATTATTACACTAACCATATTTTCCCGGCAAAACAAAATAACAGCACTAACGCAAATGAATTTTTTTTTTAACGTCCGACTATTGTGCACACTTGGGCTAATGCAGACGATGGGATGATTTATAGCGTATGCAAATGCCAAGTCCTGGCCGGGAATCGAACCCGGATCTTCGGGGTGAAAGCCCAGTACGCTAACAACTAGGCCACCGAGGCAGCTCTAACGGAAATGAAGGTTATAACTATACGGTGTTGGTTACACAAACGAGACTAACTGCATTCTGAAGAGAAAGTTTCACACTAACCAGCAGTTGACGCATGCGCACTATTCCCACCGCAACGTAAGTCTCGTTATTTAATAGCCACACCTCGTATACAGTAATAAACAAAAATGTAACTATAAATCTTTTTGCTTTAAAAATGGTTCCCAACAACTTATTTTGGGAACCAAAATTATTTATAGGATTTGAAAGTGGAAATGTACAAGAAAAACCCAAGGCTGTTTGTGATTATGTTGTTATTTTCATGATCAAAAGTATTTTTACACTTTTTGTACTTTTATACTTTGCGTAGAGTAGAAGTAAAATTAAGAATTTTTAATTAAAATTATTTTTTATTAAATGAAATTTTAAAAACACACACACACACACAAACGCACACCACACACACACACACACACACACACACACACATTTATTTATTTATTATTATTACCAATTTTTCCATAACATTTTTACATATATGATGGCGGACATAAATAGCCGTTATAGGTTTGGCCCATAATACCTAATACTAATAGTGTACAATAACTGTAGTAGTTGAAGGAGGCGGAGGGAAATTCGATTTGTCAGCTGCGGTATCACAGGGTCTTTTTGTATGTGGCAATAGTGGCAACACTGGTAAAAAGCAAATCTGTATCTCTGGCAGTGGCTATGGTAGTAAATAAAATGTGAGTTTGAAGTATTGTTTTCTGTTTATGTGTTTAATAATTGTGTGGTGTATAGGTGGAGTTTATTTAAAATAGTATTATTCATAATTGATTTCTTTTTACTTGGTTTAATGATTTATTAATAGTACAACATTAGAAATGCTAATACCGGCAGACTCCATTTGGCCCATTCTAGGCTTTTTATATGCCAACTTGGGATGTTTATAGCGTTCTTTGTTAATTTGTTTTAAATAGTTAATATTTTATTATTTCATAGTATATATTATAAAACAAACATAAATTTGAGAATAGCAGAACCTTTTAGTCATTATCTTTATACTTAGGTAGTGCTGCTGTACTTATTTTTATGTTAGCCTAGGTCTTTATTAAAAAGCAGATAGTTTTAAAATGGTAATTTATTTAGGTAATCACGTTATGGTCTTTGGTATCTATTAAATTTTAGAGTAGTTTAACTGAAACTATTCGATGTTGCACATGTAATAGAGCAGAATTAACTAGTACATAAAATTAGCTGGTCAAACTGAGTTTTTGGAACTAGTGTCAGTTTTGGTAATTTTTACACCAAAATGCTTTATTATATGCTTAATATTAATAATCTGCAATATACAAGTGCGGAAACAACGAGAACTTAGAAAAAAATTGAAGTAAAAAGTGACAAACATAACCTCAAAATGACTAGTGCATGAAAGTAGGTAACATGTTTTTCATTTTGAAAATGATTAATTAAATGCGTGTTATTAATAATGAAGAGAATATAAACTTTTTTTTAAAAACTTGAAACCCAACTCAGCTTGGTTGTTGGGTAAAATATAATTTAAAAAAAACTTAGTAACCTAACTCTTCATAGTTGTTTGGTGTTTACATATCTCAACTTAAATTATAACGTAATAACTTGCATGATAAGTACCTCGTAATCTAGTGCAATAAATCTAGCATGCTCCATGCAAAGTAAACAGCAATGACGTTACAATATAATTCCATAAAAATGGCCTAAAATTGTAACTTATAATAAATTTAATCTTACTGCAGGTGCATTTTTCTTAATTCAGTAGTAAAGTACATTATAAAACTGAACAAAAAATTGTTAAAAATCATTACTTTAGGATACGTTTCACAAACTCAGAAATCTAAGCTTAATTAACTAAAGCTTTAAGCAGAGAGGCATTATGCTAGGTTAGGTACAAGCCACCTTAATAGAGTTGGCTGTGCTAGGTTAGGTTGTTTGAAAATGCAAAGGTAAATGTGGATATTAGCATGACCAACAATATTGGCAAAAAAATTATTGAAAATATTTCCTTTCTGAATATAACGATAAAAATTTTTTTGGTATCATAAAAAATGGTGTAAGCAATTTCTTGAAAAAAAATTTTGTTGTGTTTATTACATAGAATTAATTAACATGGCCATATTAAAGAATATTCTTTTTTCCTTCGAAATACTTTTTTTTTTAATTTAATGATGAAACTTTTTTAAAGTTTCAAAAAAAGCATATTAAAAACTGATGAGTTATAATTTTTTTCATAATTGGCAATCCAGTGCAACTACGTAGACCTTATTAAAGTTTCTCAAATCATTTGAAATAATAGTTTTACTTGTGTTGCTTGATAAAAAACTCATCTGTAGAAATATATACATAAAATCTACTTTTGATACAAACTTATGCCTGGTTTTTTGTTAGAAATTTAAAAAAATTCTGATTAATACAAAACAACGAACAAAGGAAATGTGCAAATATAAAGCTACTTACCTCAGTTATAGGCTACGAAGATTTATAAAATTGCCAGATTTTTAAAATAGCCTAAATTATATTCTTAGAAACATGAAGTGTATTTAATGAATGTGTGTGTGCGCGCGCATGTGCATGTGTGTGTTTTAATATGAAGTATGTACTTTTAATAAAATATGGTTTTTAACTTAACCTTTTTCGAGGATTAAAGCGAAAATTTAAAGTTAAACAAATATTTCTCAATGACATTTATGATACCTATAATACTAATGACGTATTTACCTAGACAGCCACAAAGAAAATTGTTCTGTAATAGTTTTTTGTACAGTTGAACGATTTAAATTACGTTTTATTTGAAATAGATAATTTACGCAAAGAAACTTTGTTGTAACTATCTTATACTGTACCATACAATGAAGGTTATCAATTTTCAAAAAAATTACCGTATTGATTTTTTAATTTCTTCACTATTGAGGAAAGCATATATTTTCAATAAATAATCTGGTATTGTTGGAAATGTTAATATCCACTCTAGTACCAGTGTGACTTATATTTATACAGTATAATAAAATTGTAGGCGATACGTTTTTATTGTATCGGCAGGACGTACAGTAAATGCTTGCATGTAAATCTTAAAACATTAACATTTAACATCTTTTATGTAAAACTGAAATAATTATTTGCAAGTAAATAAAATACAATATCAACTTAACTTAGTAAATGAATTAACTTTTATTTTATCGTTATTTTTATAGGAATATTTATTGAAAACAAATAATAAACATGATTGGTCTTGGGATTTCTGATGTAAAAAATATGTTTTTAAATATTTTTTAGTAGTTTGTTTGTGGCAAAATTTTGTTCACATGGTACCTTTATATCTATCACAAAAGTATCATCTTTTTGATGATTTTACTGTACTTTTCGCAAAATCAATAACCTTTCTTAAAGCAATTAAAGCGCGCTAAATACTGAAATTACAACGAAACTAAGACTTACATATCCAGTCTTTTTATAGTGTATGTATAATGTAAATACATTTTAATAAATGAAAGAACATTTAAGAAAAGTATTGGGCCTCATTAATAGACCTTCACCTGCTTTAGGACCTACAGTATAAAATATAGTAAACTTAGGTTTTATCAAATTAAAATTTTTTGTTAAGGGCACGCAATCGTCACGAAAACAGTAAGAACAAGAATTCGGATAGTGAAGCATCAGACAAAGAGAATAAGAAAGAGCGTGGGCGCGATAAGGAGAAGGAAAAAGAAAAGAAAAAGAAGAATGCCTCGTCTTCAAGTGAGAGTGGCAGTAGCAGTAGAAGGTACGGTTATTTTAGCGAAAAAGTGTAGCAAAAATAGTATATACTATTTGAAATATTCGTTTCCAACTTTACCAATTTTAGTAGGTAGCGGTTTTATGAACTGTGCTTACGAGGTCTCGCAGAACCTGTTTGTTTAATAGGAAATACAGAGAGTTGAATGATTTAAAAGTTATTTTTGGAGGACCACAAAGAATCTTCTATCAATAATGTTAACTTTATAACCAAATTTTTTTACATGTGTGTGTGTGTGTGTGTGTGTGCGTGTGTGTGCACATGCTGTGAACATACCTTTAGTAGAAGATTTGATAGATGTTGATGGTCGCGGCTAGCGTAGCTTTTACGAGAACACATAGAACACAATGTTTATAGTCACTTCGAAAAGGTTAGGCTGTTTTTAAAGAGTTTTACACTGAACTGGTAAACTTTGCGTTATGTACAAATTTGTTTTGTGATAAACTGTTTAGCAGTTGTGTCTATTAGAAAGACAATAAGGTAAAGCAGTTTACCCAGATATAATCTGGCACGTATTTAGTTATTGTTTGCGCATGCTTTCTTAAAGACCGTAAAGCAACATTTTTAATTAACCCACTGACAGAGAACAAATAAATGATTTTGAGGAATAAATGTGTCACAAAAAGAGAGCGCTTAGAATTAGCAAGCCGTCTTGGTGGCCTAGTTGATAGCGTACTGGGCTTTCACCCCGAGGATCCGGATTCGATTCCTGGCGAGGGCTTGGCATTTTCATACGCTATAAATCATCCCATCGTCTGCATTAGCCCAAGTGTGCACTTTAGTCAGACGTTAAACACCAAAAAAAAAAAAAAAAATAGAATTAGCAGTGATAGAGCACAATGGCAATATCAAATACTGGCAAAAAACTAGACACCTGGTTCAGTTACACAAAATCGTACGTGTTGTCACCATAAGATCTGGTACGCAAGAGGGCGATTTAGGGTAGCATGCAATAACACTACATTTGAGTAGGGGAGGGGAACGAGGCCAGAAAGATAATGCTTATTGGCCAACCCACATGTGGATTTTGATTGACCCAAACTCTTGATCATACAGATGAACTACGAATTTAAATACTAGTAATTTGGTGGTTGACTGAACAGTTGTTGAACATTGTTTTATATACTACCTAATCAAAATATTTACGAATGCCATTTATTGCATCTTTTGGTGACACTACAAAAAAAGAGAATACCTTTAGCCTAGAAAAAATCATGTGATTAGCTGCAAGATGTTTTTCTTGACCAGAAAAATATTATTGCAGCTCATTTAGATTTTTATTTTTTCCATTTCATAAGTATCCGTAGAAGAGAATATTATTATTAGATAATGAAAAACTTCTTTCTGTTAATATATAAATTTATATGTATTAGTACAGTAGTGACTGCCTGTTTTGTTTCAGTTCATCGAGCAGTTCACGCTCGTCCAGTGGATCGAGTTCATCGCGCAGTTCCAGTTCTGGATCCAGTTCCAGGTCTAGTTCGAGTTCCACCAGTTCAGGAAGTTCCACTGCATCATCCACTGCAAGGGCTAAAGCTAAGCGCAAAGCTGCTTCCGGAGTCAGTCGCAGCAGAAGCAGAAGTCAAGATAAGAAAAGTACAAAAGATAAGGAAAAGGACGCAAAGGATAAAGACAAAAAGGACAAGAAGGCAGAGAAACCAAAAACTGTCAGCAAGGGTCGGTCCAGGTAAGTTTTTGGCATCGATGTCTTTTAAGTAAACTTTTATATCCTCATGGTTTTTTGAAATATGTCTGTTTTTTTTGTGTTGTTGGGAGCGCAATCTTCATTTAGTTGTTTACTTTTGTCAGCAATTTTATAGATTTTGTTTTCTTGGATACTTGTGGTTCCTCTGTTTACACATTTTATTATTATTTGACCGTGTAGGTTATCAGCTTTGACCATTTGTCCTTTGTTTTTAGTTTTTTTAACATAGATTAAGGTTACCGTTATTTTACTAAGTTTATGTTAAAACTTAAGAACGAGGAATAATCCATACTCTCCAAATATTGGGTAATGTTTCGTATACACAAAATTTTAAAGAAATATTATTTTAATTAAAATTTTTTGCTGATTTAATGTTGGCAAATCTCCAAATAAAAATTAACTATTTGTATTAGGACAAAATAATAGTTCTTTGAAGTATTTTGTTTCAGTTTTCCACCTAACTGATTTGCTCATGTGCGAGATGAAATGTTAAATTTAATATAACTACTAGAATACAAGTATTCATTTAAATGCTTGAGTTTATTCCTTTTGTATTGTTAAACAACTGCAAGTGCTGGGTAGTGGTCAACTTCTCGTTTTTATCGATTGATAATTGTGTTGTCCCGTTATCTGGTAAACACATTTCAAAATTGCAGGATTCTGTAATTATGTTTAGATATTTGCCGCCAATTTTTAAAACAATAAGAATAAATTTATTAAGTCTGAATTGTTACCAAAAGAGAAAAACTATTTTAAAAGTTTATATATTGTGTTTAACAATCATATTACTAATTACTTTACATTATCAATGAGTTCGAGAGAACAAACAGTGACCTTGAGGTGTGTAGATACAGTGGACTGGCCGGTGTCTGCTACACTGACCACTACGATTGAAACCTTTAACTATTTATATTTGTTTTTTTACCTTCGATTACGAGTGGTTGTTCTTTTGTATAATTATAAGTCGTTTCATGTTTACACTGTTATAAGTTAAAAGTTCCTTTCCTACACACAGATCTCTATATCTCTGTAGTGTTTACTATGGTATTATAATGTATTTTACTATGTAAACATTTTGGATTAAATAAATGCATAAATATTTTTATCACACCTTGAATATACACGTAAGCGAAAATGGCTTTTTCAGTAAATTGATTAATAATAACTTCCTCAAATAACAACACTCCAATTCAAATATGTTCAGCTGATCGTAAATTTAGGCATTGTATCAATATCAATTTTCATACTGTACAGGTTAATCAGTATGACAAGAACAAAAATACTTGTGCATAATTTTCGTTAACTATCGCTGTACTAACTTTATAATTGTGTTTTTAGTCGATCGCCTTCGCCAAAGAGAAAAAGAAAAGAACGTTCCCCCACACCGAAGCCGGTACGTATTCATGTCGGACGGTTGACTAGGAACATTACTAAGGACCATGTACTTGAGATCTTTTCAAATTATGGTACTATCCGGTTTGTTGAGTTTCCTTTGGATAGAGTACATCCTCCGGCAGGAAGAGGGTATGCTTACGTGGAATTTGAGAACGCAGATCAAGCTGAAAATGCAATGAAACATATGGATGGAGGTAAATACTATTCTGTTGTATTCCTGTTAGTAGAGAGCAGTTTTTTGAGTAAAAAAAATATTTTCTTGCTTCCGTAGGATTCATGAAATTTGTTATTTTTTATTTTGATATTAAGTGTGTTATTAACAACTAAGAAATGAAAATAAAAATAATGTGTTTTTGACGTTAAAATTCAGTTTTCAGTGGAAAACTGAAAACATTTAATTTTCTTTGGCCTGCGATTGTGAAATATTAGATCTTCTTTTGTTTGTTTTAAGTGTATTTATCATGTCTATTTAAATTAGTAAACAAAAATTTTTCCTGCTTCTTATATTTCATTAAAATTAAGACTTTTGTAAGATTTTGAAAATTTTAATAAGCACAGGTTCTTGCATAAATGTACGATCTGATTGTAATATAAAACTGTATGTTTCGTGAATTTAGTCATAGAAAATATTACACTTTAGAAAGAATGTTGTTATTTAGCTTTTTGTTCAGTATAACGGCATGTTATAACCATTATTATAAAATAAATGTGATTCAGGTCAAATTGATGGGCAAGAGATAACGTGTGCACCAGTTTTGTTGCCTAAAATGCGACCCAGACGGTCCCCTATGCGTAGACCGCCTATGCCACGTTGGGGCAACAGATCGCCGCCCAGATATCGCCGTCGTACACCACCACCTATCAGGAGACGCTCTCCGTTACCTCCACGTCGGCGTCACTCTCCACCACCACCACGTAGAAGGAGGTATAGCAGATCTTCCTCCAGCAGTTCACGTTGATTCTAACAAACGTCTCTAAGTTCTGGATTTTCACTTCACTTTTTTTTAACTAAATATATTTTAGCATTGTAATTTAAAAATGTAAATAGCCAGTTTTGTTACAACTCGCGAACTTAATGGCATTTCAATACATTAATTATTCTTATTCATTACAAATAGTTGAATATTGAGTTTATCTGTCTATATTAAATGTAACCTTATACAAACCTAACGAAAAGTATTGGTTGGGCTTGAACGTACAGAAATTGTACTGATTGTATGTTTGTTTTACCTTTTCAGAATTTGTAAGAAGGGAGCTTTCTTAAAACAAACAGAAATTTTTATTCCAAGAATTTAGAATCCCAAAGTTTGTTACATATGTTGTTTTTCATGTCGCTTCTTTCCTTTATCCAATGTCTTAATTACAAACAATTTTTTAACGTTGCATGGGTCATGTATAATGAAACGGTACTGTAAATAGAAAATTGACCTTTTAGCAGTCTTAAAGACTGATTTGTTGCATTGTTAGTGTCCGTATATAAAACTAGAAACCATTATAAATTTACTCATAAACAATTTGATCACTATAATTTGGCAAACATTGTTTTTGCGGTGGCCCAAACCCAGGAAAAATATAGTAGTTGACCATCTTTAGGGCAAATTTGTATAGAGTGGGGTATCATTTAAAACTTTAAGTAATACTGGTTCTAACTGAGGGGAGTTAAAAATACTGTTCGATTTTGGAGATCTTATTATGTTCAAGTCAGGGAAGAAGTTGCGGTTTGGTCGCTTCGTATTGGTAATTCCCTTTTGACACATGGATATCGGACGGGACGCGGGGACCAACCTGTTTGTGAACTTGGTGAACCTTTTTTTTTTCTGTTTAATGTCCGATTATTGTGTACACTTTGACTAATGCAGAGGATGGGATGGATGATTTATAGCGTATGAAAATGCCAAGCCTTGGCCGGGAATCAAACCTGGGTCCTCGGGGTGAAAGCCTAGTACGCTACCAAATAGGCCACCGAGACGGCTTGGTGAACCACACATCACAATCAAACATATTTTGCAAAATTGCAATGGCTTAAGGAACCTGTGTGGATTAGGCAGTACTTTGAAGGAAACTTTAAAAGATTATGATTCGGCTTTTGACGGAGTAATAAATTTTTTGCATCTCTTAAATATATTTTATAAAATTTAATTAATAGTTATTATCTTTCCATGGACCTATTTATATTTCTGTTGTATTTTATTGTTTAAATATTATAATAAGTTATTATATTTTATTTAAAATAACTTAATCTTTTGACTTTTATGATGTTTTATTAACTATTATAAATATCTTAAACTTGAGCTATTTGAAATTTCATTTTGAATTTTAGAAAATTCCCTAATTTTGAATTGGGTAATTTTATAATTTATAATCTCTTTACGATCATGTTTTGGGCGATGATAATTTTTTAGGTTTTTTGCCCACAAAATTAAAAAAAAACTGCAAGCTTATGAATGGAGTTGCGTTTGTCAGATCTCAAACTAGTTTTACTGGACTTGAGAAAGAAGAGTTCATTGTTTTCAAAAGTGCATGGATTTTCCACAGCATACCTTGCCCTGTCCTGACCCTTCTTCTGCAACTAAACTTCCTCAACCTACAAGTATATATGTGACAAAATGCAATATTTCTGTGCTGAGGAAACGAATTTGTTATCGGAACTCACTTTAAGTATCAAGGAATGCTGGACACATATTTCTACAATGAGGCCATGAAGATGAGAGTAGTAAGGGTGATGCCATCTTTGGAGCAATTACAACTTTTAACTACAACAAATCTAAAAAGAGAATATTACAATTATAGCTGAGTTATTTTGTTATAAAACTGAGAAACTGCACAAAATTCTTAAAAAATTCAAAGCGGTTCTTTGATAGATATAGTGGCCAATACGTTTTTCTGATATTTTAGGTCTACATTTCAGCAAAATTTGGTCAGCTTTGAAAAAAACGATTTTTTTTACTTTGTCCAAAACCATCAGGAACTTTATATATTTTTCTACAATCGTACTTGTTATAGTAAAAAAAATGAAATTACACCTGCTATCTAGCGTGTTTCGTGCAAACTAATAACGAAGTATTCAGTATGAATAGAAAATTATTACGAAGAATATACATAATTAATACTGCATTTAGTCCCTACTAACAAATTTATATTTTTCTAAAGATTTTTACATACTAAACAAATTGTTTATTTTGTTTGGTCTGTGAAACGATTTATTTGCAAGTTATTGTAAAACTAAAAAGTTAGAGTAATTCATAAAATATTATTAGGTCCTGCCAGTCTGGTGCAACTCTGTAAGGAAAAATGAAAATATGTTGTTACAGTTCGTATTTATGAGATACGCCAACACTCACCAGTGGCGCCACAGTCGAACGAGCTTATGAAATTTAACGACAGAGAGGGTTACAGTCACAGATTATTGAACCAACAATCGTTTCTTTAAAAAGTTTTTAATTTTATTTAACTTAAGTACAATTTTTTCTTTTAAGTCCAACGAGAAACTGAAGTTAAGGTATTAATAAAAACTTTTTGATTTTATATGTAAATATTGAAATGAGTAAATATTGTTTAGTCGACTATTTGTGGCAGTTTTCGAAAGGAAATTAACTTTCTTGAGCTGTGCTTTGCTATGTTAATGAAATAGACTCCGACTTAACCTAACCAAACCGTTTTATTAAAAATAACATTGAGTGTAAAAATGTTTACGCAATTATTTTTCAATATTTAAGGACTGCATGTAGAAATACTGCATACAGTAAATATTAACAGTAATTAATATGTACCCCTTAGTTACTGTTGGAGTAAGGCTACTAATTTTTTAATATTCGAGTTATATATTGAAGTATTGTTACCGTGCACAAATTTCATTTTAAATGAAAATAGGTTGGCAATTTTGAGATTCCTGAACCTAAGCACTAAACGATTTTTTTTTTTATCCACTAGGCCACTGAGGCGGCTAAAGCACTAAACGAATTCAGCGATTTTGATATCATTTGACCTGTCCATTTATCACTGAAATGACCCGTATAGCGTTAGTGGTGCATTTGAACTGTACCATAGACCTATGTCGTTGAAGACGATACGTGTGTATATATATATATATATATATATATATATATATATATATTTATTTATTTATTTATTTTAAAGCGAAAAGTACATTGAGGCTATTATCGCCTCCTAAATGTAAGTGTGAGTGTAAAGTGTTAAAGTCGTAAGTGTAGTGTTGTAAGTGTAAGTGTGTGTTAGACTCGAGTACCGCGAGGGACATCTGAATCATCTCAATAGGTGCAGCTAGTCTGCATCCCCCTACGGGGAGGGATACGTCTATAGGTCTGCCGCTAAAACGGCCGGCTATGAACCCCAATGGGACAGAGAGAGAAAATGTGCGAGGTAGAAGTAGAGTCCCCACTCTCGCCATAGCTCCCTCCTTTTCCCTCACTATCGCCGAACAGATTTTAGACTCACATTGGCAGACTGAGTCACTGGACTGTTGGAGGGGAATTCTCTTACATGCGCGAGAAATTCTCGTGCAGGCCCTTTATTAAGTGGCTTTACTGTAAGCTCTAAAATTACCGTGAAAAGATACTGTTGACTTATACCATGTATTTTTTTTTTTTTATTTTTTAACGTCCGGAATATTTATTTCCTCTTAGTACAGGGTGTGCCGGACCACTTTATCGCCTATTACGTGACTTCTTATTAAACAGACAGTCGGTTCAATGAGACAACGTCTTTTATTCGGTACAGGCATGTAGCGAGAAAAGATACGGTTTTTATTTTAACTGTTCAATTTTTAAAGACCTTTAAATAAGGCATGATTTAAACACCTTATATATATATATATATATATATATATATATATATATTTTTTTTTTTTTTAACGTCCGACTATTGTGCACACTTGGGCTAATGCAGACGATGGGATGATTTATAGCGTATGAAAATGCCAAGCCCTGGCCGGGAATCGGAACCCGTGTCCTCGGGGTGAAAGCCCAGTTCTTTATCAACTAGGCCAGGAGTCTCCAAACTTTCCAGCCTTAGGGTCATACTGATTACTCCAGTAAGTTCCGAGGGCCAAAACCATATTATCATTGTTGCCGGTGGTAAAAAGTGAAATAGTCCATTGATGAAAAAAAAAAGTCCGAAAAAGTACGCAACGGATTCATTTCAATAATTTGTTAGTTATTATATACTGAAGTTAAATTTTCTGCATATTATACATGTCTTTACTCATTAAAATTCTGTGTTTCTTTATCCAACTTATAACAAAAACGATAACAATAAGCCTACAACAATTTTACGAGTAGTTAGCCCATGACCATATCAATGTAGATGTCATATTAATAATTATTCAACATAAAATTAGAATACTTCAGTAAACTAAATTTAATTTGCTGTAAAAAATATGTTCTCTAAAAGGAGTTTTCAAGTATGCTAGCTCTCCGCGGGCCGGACAAAATCTGTCCGCGGGCCGGATGTGGCCCTCGGGCCGTAGTTTGGAGACCCCTGAACTAGGCCACCGAGGTGGCTCTATACCATGTAATATAAACCTAATAGAAAATAACCCTTATGAGAGGTGCGATCAGCTGCTGCTGGTGGCATCTTCCGGCAGTTTTTAACTACAGTTAAATAGCTAATAATACTGTCTATTTTCTCAAACGTCTCCCTTCTCTGTAATTGCAGCGTTCGTAGCGGCAGATAGCCCAATCACTTGGACTTTAGCCGCTGATATCGAGTACGCTTTTTGTAATGGTGGCTGTAATTCTAGTACGTTCATAGTCAATACTACACAGCCGGTAAAACAGTTATATTTTACCAATACACGAGAATAATTACAAAAGGCACAAATGATACGTCAGCGTGGGACATTTGTCCAGCACATTAGACTGGTTCAGCCGCCTCGGTGGCCTAGTTAATAGCGTACTGGGCTTTCACCCCGAAGACCCGGGTTCGATTCCCAGCCACGGCTTGGCATTTTTATCCCATCGTCTGCATTAACCCAAGTGTGCACAATAGTCGGACGTTAAAAAAAAAAATAAAAAATAGACTGGTTCACAGGCTTAAGTTATTTTTGTACCTTTTGCAACATTTGTGACTTCCTTAATCTCACGCAAGATCAATTGCGGCTTTGAGTTCGTCAACGGTGAAAGCGATTTGTGATCACCTTCTTCAGCCGTTCTAACGAAACAATCCGTAGTAGTAGACGAGTCAGGCCTGGGTGGCTTGAACAGAACCTGTATCCTGTAACATACAACTTCCTAATCCAATCAAGAATTGCGTTACGCGGGATAGCTCTAATCACGTTCCGTTTACGCCATATTTCCCCCTAAACGTAAGTTACCCTATTCACCCAATTATTTCCAGTTAATTCATCAACACAAGCGTTGCTTTTTCTTTCGACGAAAAACCGTTAAGGTTATCATCGCCGTCACGCAAAATGAAAGTATAAAAAAAAATTAACAAAAATTTACTTAAATAAGAAAAAAACAACAATCTATAATAGTAAAAATAAATTAAACAAAAATTTAAATAACAGGTATAGCTATATTACAATAACGAATACTTAAGAACTAAATAACAATGAATAATGAATAAAATTTAATAACAATTCGTAAAAGTATATATAAACATAACAGAGATAAAGTTATTTAGACAAAATAAATAAAATAACACAAGCAATAACAAGTATAAATTAAATTTTATTAAAAAAATTCAGACGATGAAGGACACAAGCGTTGCTGTATCTTCGCATAATCTATAAAATCAAAACGCGTTGTTGATCAGCTGACTAGTTTCTGTATTCCAAATGTTTACTCATTGCTGCCAACATGAAAACTATCAGTTTCCCAAAAGTATTAGCCAAAAATATAATTTAAAAATAATATACAGCCTATATAAAATCAAAACTCATTGTTGATCAGCTGACAAGTTAGTTTATTCATTCCAAATGTTTACGCATTGCTGCCAACATGAAAACTATCAGTTTCCCGTGTTCCATCCTACATGTAGTCTAATATATATATATTTTAAATATAGTCTATACAAAATCAAAACTCATTGTTGATCAGCTGACTAGTTAGTTTCTTTATTCCAAATATTTACGCATTGCTGCCAAGATAAAAACTCAGTTCCCCTTGTTCTATCCAGCTAAAAATAATATATATATATATATATATATATATATATTGCTGCCAATATGGAAACTATCAGTTTCATTTGTTCTACACTATATGTAGCCTAAAATATAATTGAAAAAAATATATAGCCTATATAAAATCAAATTCATTGTTGGGGTAAGCTGATAAGTTAAATTCTTCATTACAAATGTTCACGCTTTGCCGCCAACATAATAACTATCAGTTTCCCTTGTCCCATCATATATATGTAGCCTAAAATGTAATCAAAAAAATATGTAGCATATATAAAATCAAAACTCATTTTTGATTAGCTGACAAGATAGTTTCTTTATTCCAAATATTTATGCATTTTTGCCAAAATGAAAATTGTCAGTTTCCCGTGTTGCATGCTATACGTAGCCTAAAATTATATATATTATTATAATTATCTGCGTATAGACCCTGTTCGATTACGCAAAGCACTCTGACTCATGTCTTGCTCCTTCTAATCCTCTAATCCCTCATCCTATCCCCATGGATCCTCTTCCGCTCCTCCGTCCATTTTACCCCTGCTCTCTTTGGGATTTCATTCTCTGGGACCTTCCAACCGAGCATCTTTCTCCAGTATGCGTTCCTGCCTTCAACGTCTGTTGAGTCTATTTCTGCGTCATGTAGGTCTATTCTGACTTGTGTGATCCACGACGTTGTTGATTTGACACCTAAAATTATATATATATATATATATATATATATATATATATATATATATATATATATATATATATATATATATATATATATAGCCGCCTCGGTGGCCTAGTTGATAGCGTACTATGCTTTCACCCCGAGGACTGAGGTTCGATTCCCGGCCATGGCTTAACATTTTCATACGTTTAAGGTCATCCCATCGTCTGCGTTAGCCCAAGTGTACACAATAGTCGGACGTTAAACACAAAAAAAAAAAACATATATATATATATATATATATATATATAATCTATATACATGAATAAACAATTTAACGACCCCTCTTAACGTGTTCTAGATGTCAGAATCAGTGCTCTTTTCATAGTCCCCCAGTTCTAGGTCTTACAATGATGGTTATTTCAATTACTCATCCTTAGGAGGGGGGTAGAAGAGCTTGCTACTTTTACTGGTGTTTGAAATATGACCAGACTCCCGTAACGGTGAGATGGTTGTAGCAGCCACGTGAGTAATTAGAATTCGGCAACGATTTCGAACTGTTAATACATCTCGAACGCAATAAACTTAGGGCAGGGAGGGAGTGGATCCGGTGGGAGGGGCGATCGATACTACCCCCACTCCGTCTCTGCTACCGTAGCCTAGTTTTCCTGCTCAGAACAGATCTAGCCTTAGTGCGGGCGATTCGATGCTAGCCGTTATTGGCGTGAATAGTTTCATCGATATCTGTCCAGACGTGATTGTGTCGAGTGGTGTGATGTCAAAGGTGTAGTTGTGTCGGTTAATTCCCGCCGTTGCCGGTATATCTCATGGTTTCACTGTGACTGGTTCTCGGATGAAGTTAATCAATTTTATTATCGGTGAGTATTGGATGTACAATATCTGTTACTGCCAACTGTTATAACATAAAAATCACAGTTACAAAACGTAACTTTTTATAGTTTATTGTGTCTGGTTAACGATTTTCTATGAAAACCGTCAATGCCTAACTGTTATTGTGATACGAGCGTGTTGTTACATACGATAAGGTTTAGATTGATAAGTTGAAAATATTAAAGGTCACTGTTATTTCAGTTGTTATAAAAATTTAACTGTTAAAGACCGTTTAAAATATACACGGACAATCAGTTTTTATGTGTTTTTAATTAGATAAACAATTGAAGGGCCCTCTAACAGGCAGGAAGTGGGGCGGCAGGGCGGAGCCTAGGACGGGTCCACAGCCAAGGGACGCGGTGTCGTAGCGCGAAATGTTCCACCACGTCCCTCGTCTTATTTAACTTTTATTTCAGAATGTTTATCTTGTCTTGGGGTTTCAATTTTCTCGTTTATCTCGGCTCGCTTTATTTTCAGTAATTTTCTTTATTCAGCTAATTTGATTTTCATATTTTTATGGAAATGTCTTCAACGTGTCACGAACTGATCTACAGACTTTATTTCATTATTTCATTATGAAAAAACCATTATTACATTAAAAAAACTTAAGTTTTGTTTTTGAAAATAACTCTTGTAACGACCTTGATTTCATTCTGTTCAGATGTCAAAACAAAACTTATTGGTCGTTCTTTCACCAAAAAGGGACATACGATTTGTATAAATTGATACACTCTATTTAATAAATTTTTAATAATAGAAAGACCTACACAATCTTAACTATAAAACAGCAATACAATTCAAGCAGTCTGTTTTTTTTCTATTTAACGTCCGACTATTGTGCACACTTGGGCTAATGCAGACGATGGGATGATTTATAGCGTACGAAAATGTCAAGCCCTGGCCGGGAATCGAATCCGGGTCCTCGGGGTGAAAGCCTAGTACGCTATCAACTAGGCCACCGAGGCGGCAAAAAGCAGTCTGTAAGGGATTGACTCTGACAATCGATACAATTCGAGCAGTGTAAAAACGATTGACTCTGACCGTTATATAATTCAAGCAATCTCTGTAAATGAACGTCTCTGGCCATCAGTATAATTCAAGCAGACTGACGGTGACCGATACAAACATTTTATAATGATTGACTTCTGACCATCGATTTAATTCTAGCAGATTGATAATGACCATCGATACATTTCAAACATTTTAACTTCTTACAGTCGATACGATTCAAACAATCTGTAATGGAGTGACTAACAATGAACACAATTCAAGCAGTATGTAAGGAATTGACTCTCACAATAGATACAATTCAAGCAGTCTGTACAGGATTGACTATTACAAGCGATACAATTCAAGCAGTCTGTACAGGATTGACTATTACAAGCGATACAATTCAAGCAGTCTGTACAGGATTGACTATTACAAGCGATACAATTCAAGCAGTCTGTACAGGATTGACTCTGACAATCGATACAATTCGAGCAGTGTAAAAAGGATTGACTCTGACAATCGATACAATTCGAGCAGTGTAAAAAGGATTGACTCTGACCGTTATATAATTCAAGCAATCTCTATAAATGAACGTCTCTGGCCATCAGTATAATTCAAGCAGACTGACAGTGACAGATACAAACATTTTATAATGATTGACTTCTGACCATCGATTTAATTCTAGCAGATTGATAATGACCATCGATACATTTCAAACATTTTAACTTCTTACAATCGATACGATTCAAACAATCTGTAATGGAGTGACTAACAATGAACACAATTCAAGCAGTCGGTAAAGATTTATAGGCCTACATATTTTTTATTGCTTAATATCGATGCTTTATGCTAGTTAGACTAATGAGGACGAGAGATCAGCGTTAACGGTAAGCAAAAAACAACGGGAGTAACTGCGGCTAGAACTAAGAACCTTCAGGTGTGCAGTTCAGAGACGCAGCAGGCTGACTGGTGCTTTAACCACATCAACCACCGAGCTTTCTTCCATGCTAATCTTCCAGTTTTAGTATATGCACTGCAGAAGCAAGTGCAAGATGGATAGAGTTTAACTAGTATGTAAAGGAGTGACACTGACGATTGCCTATGACAATCGATACAATCAAGCAGTCTGTAAGGAATTGACTCTCACAATTGATACAATTCAAGCAGTCTGTACAGGATTGACTATTACAAGCGATATAATTCAAGCAGTCTGTACAGGATTGATTCTGACAATCGATACAATTCAAGCAGTCTGTAAAGGATTGACTTTGACAATCGATACACTTCCAGCAGTCTGTAAAGAATTGACTCTGATAATCGATACACTTCAAGTAGTCTGTAAAGGACTGACTGACAATCGATACAATTCAAGCAGTATGTAAAGGATTGATTCTGACAATCGATACAATTCAAGTAGTCTGTAAAGGATTGACTCTGACAATCGATACACTTCAAGCAGTCTGTAAAGAATTGACTCTGACAATCGATACACTTCAAGTAGTCTGTACAGGACTGACTGACAGTCGATACACTTCAAGCAGTCTGTACAGGATTGACTGACAATCGATACACTTCAAGTAGTCTGTACAGGATTGACTGACAATCGATACAATTCAAGCAGTATGTAAAGGATTGTCTCTGACAATCGATACAATTCAAGCAGTCTGTAAAGAATTGACTCTGACAATCGATACACTTCAAGTAGTCTGTACAGGATTGACTGACAATCGATACAATTCAAGCAGTATGTAAAGGATTGACTCTGACAGTCGATACACGTCAAGCAGTCTGTACAGGATTGACTGACAATCGATACACTTCAAGTAGTCTGTACAGGATTGACTGACAATCGATACAATTCAAGCAGTATGTAAAGGATTGTCTCTGACAATCGATACAATTCAAGCAGTCTGTAAAGAATTGACTCTGACAATCGATACACTTCAAGTAGTCTGTACAGGATTGACTGACAATCGATACAATTCAAGCAGTATGTAAAGGATTGACTGACAATCGATACAATTCAAGCAGGCTGTAAAGGATTAACTCTGTCAATCGATTCAATTCGAGCAATTCAAGTCTATGAAGGATTTACTATGACAAGCGATACAATTCAACCAATCTGTAAAGAATTTACTATGAATATTGATACAATTCAAGCAGTCTGTATATCCCTCTGATCATCGTCCGACTTTGACCCTAGAATTTAATTAATACCTCTTGTGAAACAGTGTTTTCCTGAAATTTTCAGTATTAAGATATGTCCGGTATTCTGTTTTATATTTTATTTGTACAAACTAATTTTCGGGAGGCATTACAACACGAGCTCTGTACGGTCTCAGTTGAACTTGGCAAGGAAACCATCGCATGCCCGACTTAATGGTTGACATTTAAACAAAATTTAGGCGCGGACATGCAATGTCTAGGCACTGAGGCACTGCTCGGCGTCTTATCATTTAATTATTCAGTTTCAGGATTTGCCGCCTTATAGCCTAAGCAGCACGCGACTACACACTTTCTGTTTACTGTCTGAACTGGTGTATAAAGTGCGGCGTTCTGTGGCGATGCGATTTCAGTTGGATTTGTTTCGGGTTCCTAGAAGTAAATACCGCGCGCGCGCGCGCGCGCGTGTGTGTGTGTGTGTGTGAGAGAGAGAGAGAGAGAGAAGTGTGTGTGTGTGTTTAGTGCGTGCGTGTGTGTGTTTAGTGCGTGCGCGTGCATGCGTGTGCGCGCGCGTGTGTATGTGTAAGAGAGAGAGGAAGTGTGTGTGTGTGTGTGTGTGTGTGTGCGCGCGCGCGCGCGTGTGTATCGTGGTGTATATGCGCGTGCGTGTGTGTGAGAGAGAGCGCGCGCGTGTGTATGTGTGTATATATATAAGCGTGTGTGCGTGTATGTGTGTCGTGGTGTATATGCGCGTGCGTGCTTGTGTGTGTGTGTGTGTGTGTGTGTGTGTGTGTGTGTGTGTGTGTGTGTCTTGTGGTGTATATGCGCATGCATGCACTCGCTCGCGTTTGTGTGTGTATTTATGTAGCCTATGTGTGTGTCGTGGTGTATATGCGCGTGCGTGCGTGTGGTGTGTGTGTTTAGTTCGTGTGCGCGCATGTATTGTTTATGTGCGTGTGTGTGTGTGTGTGTGTGTGTGTGTGTGTGTGTGTGTGTGTGTGTGTGTATCTTGTGTATATGCGCGTGCGTGCGTGTATGTGTGTTTTATGCGTGCGCGAGCATGTGTTGTTTACGTGCGTGCGTTGTGTGTGTGTGTGTTTGTGTGTGTGTTTATTTTTGTGGTGTATGTGCGCGCGTGTGTGTGTGCATGCGCGCTTGTGTACGTACGCGTGGTTGTGTGTGTTTAGTTTGTGTGCGCGCGCATGTATTGTTTATGTGCGTGCGTGTTGTGTGTGTGTCGTGTGTGTGTTTTTGTGTGTATCTTGTAGTGTATATGCGCGTGCGTGCATGTGTCTTGTGGTTTATATGCGCGTGCGTGCGTGTATGTGTGTTTTATGCGTGCGCGCGCATGTGTTGTTTACGTGCGTGCGTTGTGTGTGTGTGTGTGTGTGTGTGTGTGTGTGTGTGTGTTTTGTTTTGTGCTGTATGTGCGTGCGTGTGTGTGCATGCGCGCGCTTACATACGCGTGTGCGTGTGTGTATTGTATGCGCGCGCTAGTGCTCGCTCGAAACAGCCGAAAATCTAAAGAATTGACGATTTTGAAGAATCTATGTTTAAATTTATAGGCTTAGTTCTACTGTTGCTATTCAGCAGCCAAAGAAAACGAAACCCAAGGAATTGCGGTGTTTCAATTCGGAGGCTGATGACAGAAAAATTGTGAATTATTATTATTTTCTATCCGATCTGTCGCATTATTTCAAACTGTTAATCATCTGTGATAGTTTAAACCCGTCAGCGCACCGAATTTTGGAATCAAAACAAATGTGCGGCGGGGGTTGGCCAAAATACATCCGGACGTGTTACACAATTTTTAATTCCCCTCCCCATTTTCCCGGTATAGCCTATACGGTAAGTGTATACTGGATGCTGCGGCGAAGCACCGGTATTCAAGTAGTCGATTAGTTACAGTAGCAAGTTACTTGTTAGACTGGTAACCCAGAAACTGGCACCGGTAATGTATTATTGTATCCCGGTGTACACAGTCCAGTCGCAACACTGGCTCCAAGTTATTAGACTAATTGCTTGGAGTTATTCCAACATTTCGATAATGCAGCAGCAAAATTATATTGTTTCACTTTGTTAAAAAGAATAAACTTGTCCGGCGAAAAAACAAAGAAATAATACTTGAATTAATGGATAGCGGATAGTGGATTTCTGTAGAAACTGTCCAGCAATAAGACAAAAATGGTCTCCAACAAAGGTAGTAACAGCTTTAAAAAAATAAAGTTTCTCATAATTTAGTAAGCATCCGTTAATCGCGTGGTTCTATACCTTTAAAGTCATGATCAGGATCAGGAAAACCGAAAACAAATTCCTTTTCTTTCTATCGAAACTTAATGTATTTGTTTAAAAGTTAAGAACATACATTTTAGATTATTAATTGTAAATTTCAGCCCGTATAAAGTTTTCAAAACGTTTTGATGAACTACAGAAAAAGGAAATTTCATTCAGTTCGGCTTTGAATATTTGAAAATTGAATTTTTTACACCCATTAAAAGGCTATTAGTAAAGTTTTGAATGTTTACACAAAGCTTTTATACCTAGTGTATACTATTTATAGTTTTGAATAACAACACAAAGCATTTTACATTCAGTATACAGCTATTCAAAGTTCTGAATAGCTATACAAATCGGAACATTTTACACCCAGTATATAAAGTTTTGAATAGCTTCAAAAATCGCAACATTTTACACCCAGTATACACCTATTAATAAAGTTTTAAATAATAACACAAATCAGAACATTTTACACCCAGTATATACCTATCAATAAAGTTTTGAAGAACTACACAAATCGAAACATTTTACACCCAGTATATAGCTATTAATAAAGTTTTGAATAACAACACAGTATTTAGCTATTCATAAAGTTTTGAATAACTACACAAATCGCAACATTTTAACCCAGTATTTAGCTATTAATAAAGTTTTGAATAACTACACAAATCGCAACATTTTACACCCAGTATACACCTATTAATAAAGTTTTGAATAATAACACAAATCGAAACATTTTACACCCGGTATACAGCTATTAATATAGTTTTGAAGAACTACACAAATCGAAACATTTTACACCCAGTATATACCTATCAATAAAGTTTTGAATAACAACACAAATCGCAACATTTTACACCCAGTATATACCTATTAATAAAGTTTTGAATAACTACACAAATCAGAACATTTTACACCCAGTATATAGCTATCAATAAAGTTTTGAATACCTACACAAATCGAAACATTTTACACCCAGTATACAGCTATTAATAAAGTTTTGAATAACAACACAGTATGTAGCTGTTAATAAAGTTTTGAATAACTACACAAATCAGAACATTTTACACCCGGTATACAGCTATTAATATAGTTTTGAATAACTACACAAATCGAAACATTTTACACCCAGTATATAGCTATCAATAAAGTTTTTAATAATAACACAAATAAGAACATTTTACACCCAGTATATAGCTATCAATAAAGTTTTGAATAATAACACAAATCAGAACATTTTACACCCATTATACAGCTATTAATAAAGTTTTGAATAACAACACAAATCGAAACATTCTACACCTGGTATAAAGCTATTAATAAAGTTTTAAATAATAACACAAATCAGAACATTTTACACCCGTTATATACCTATCAATAAAGTTTTGAATAACTAAACAAATCGAAACATTTTACACCCAGTATACAGCTATTAATAAAGTTTTGAATAACAACACAGTATGAAGCTATTAATAAAGTTTTGAAGAACTACACAAATCGAAACATTTTACACCCAGTATACAGCTATTAATAAAGTTTTGAATAACAACACAGTATGAAGCTAATAATAAAATTTTGAGTAACTACACAGATCGAAACATTTACACCCAGTATACAGCTATTAATAAATTTTTAAATAATAACACAAATCAGAACATTTTACACCCAGTATATACCTATCAATAAAGTTTTGAAGAACTACACAAATCGAAACATTTTACACCCAGTATACAGCTATTAATAAAGTTTTGAATAACAACACAGTATGTAGCTAATAATAAAATTTTGAGTAACTACACAGATCGAAACATTTACACCCAGTATACAGCTATTAATAAATTTTTAAATAATAACACAAATCAGAACATTTTACACCCAGTATATACCTATCAATAAAGTTTTGAAGAACTACACAAATCGAAACATTTTACACCCAGTATACAGCTATTAATAAAGTTTTGAATAACAACACAGTATGAAGCTATTAATAAAGTTTTGAAGAACTACACAAATCGAAACATTTTACACCCAGTATACAGCTATTAATAAAGTTTTGAATAACAACACAGTATGTAGCTAATAATAAAATTTTGAGTAACTACACAGATCGAAACATTTACACCCAGTATACAGCTATTAATAAATTTTTAAATAATAACACAAATCAGAACATTTTACACCCAGTATATACCTATCAATAAAGTTTTGAAGAACTACACAAATCGAAACATTTTACACCCAGTATACAGCTATTAATAAAGTTTTGAATAACAACACAGTATGTAGCTAATAATAAAATTTTGAGTAACTACACAGATCGAAACATTTACACCCAGTATACAGCTATTAATAAATTTTTAAATAATAACACAAATCAGAACATTTTACACCCAGTATATAGCTATTAATAAAGTTTTGAATAACAACACAGTATATAGCTATTAATAAAGTTTTGAATAACTACACAAATCGAAACATTTTACACCCAGTATACAGCTATTAATAAAGTTTTATATAATAGCTATTTATATAATTTTGAATAACACAAATCAAATATTTTACACCCGCTTTGCTATTAATAAAGTTTTGAATAACTACACAAAACCAAACATTTACTACAAAAGTTTTGACTGCCTTAAGGAAAAGGAAAAAGTTTACACTATAACTAACATATTTATAAAGTTTTAAATGATTACACAAAACAAGTTTCTAAATACCAGGGTCGATGCACATATTCTGCTCCCTTATCCGGGTCTTTTAGAGTCTGTCTGAGAGTTTTTTAACCTGTGAACAAAGATGAAATATGAAAACTAGAAACCAAAAACAGGCAGTTTCTCAAATTATGATTATTTTTCGTGTTATTTGTGCGTTAATCGAACATATTAAAACGAGATGTCGAAATAAAGAGAACAACTAATCGATTTAAGCGCGAAACAAAGGGAGGTTATTCCGTATAAAATCTGAGGCGAGTGTTTAACACAAAACGGTAGCTATCGATTGTTACGTATGTAGATGCGGAGTGCACAGTAATTTAACGCATCACACGCTTCATGCGCGTTGCCATGGTAACTGATTACCTGGCTGCAAACCAAACTTCTGTTTATTTATACATTCTACCTACGTCCGAAGAATTTAATTAAAATAATATTGATGCAGGCCGGCCGAGCGATATTCTGTTTGTAATAAACGTATAGGCTACACGCCGTTAAAAACTGGGCTGTATTAAAAATAACCGCTTCACGCAGATGTCTCGTCCACGTAGGTGTAAGAGAATTTCCCAAAAAAAAAACTTAATAGTACTTCACATTCGTAAACGGCGTGAACCACAAATTAATTTCGTAAAGAATTCTAAAATGATCCCTGACCGCCGTCAAAGGTTACTTCCGCGTTTTCAGTACAATTTGAAAGTTACAGTACAAATTCGATCAAGATGAAGTGTAATTTTGAAAAACAGTTTTTCACTGAGCTTAGTACTAAAAGTGAATACGGCGCGACACCCATACCCTCTTTGAGCAAACACCTTCTTTTTTTGTTATTTTAAGGCGAAAAACACATCGAGGTTATTATCGCCTCCCTAAATGTAAGTGTGAGTGTAAGTGTGTGTTAGACTCGGGTACCGCGAGGGACGTCTAAATCCTCTCAATAGGTGTAGCTAGTCTGCATCCCCCTGCTGGGAGGGATACGTCTATAGAATATCCAACTTGCAGACTCCCTATCACCTGTTAGTAGACTGTGAGGCGATTGCTACGAGAAGTTACCAGTTAGATGTGAGGATTTACCTACCGTAAATCTTCACCAAATCCTGGACGTCATGAAGAGTCTAGGACTGGAGAAGGTTCTGTAATTGGTAGTTCAGGAGGGCACAATATCTATAAAGGTCACAGTGTGTTTGTAATCCCTAAATATTCATTCATTGATTCAAGCTATTATAAAAATGTATTTTTGTGAATAAAACGCGCGCGAGCACACACACACACACACACACACATGCACGAACACAAACACACGCGCGCGTGCACACACACACACACACACACACATGCACGCACACATGCACGCACGCTAACACACGTGGACACACGCAAACCCCCTCCCACACACACACACACACACACACACACACACACACACACGCATGCATGCACACAAACACACGTGCAAACACAAACACGCCGCGTACAGAAACACTCATGCGGGCGCGAGCGCACACACACACACACACACACATATATGCACGCACGCTAACACGTGGACACACGCAAACCCCCTCCCACACACACACACACACACACGCATGCATGCACACAAACACACGTGCAAACACAAACACGCCGCGTACAGAAACACTCATGCGGGCGCGAGCGCACACACACACACAACACACACATATGCACGCACGCTAACACGTGGACACACGCAAACCCCCTCCCACACACAC
>CM040186.1:115789933-115792433 GCA_022606455.1 Callitettix versicolor | reverse complement strand
CAGTTTTTGAAGATGGAGGTTCTCCGAAACGCGTCAACGAAAGTAGAATTGACAAAGATAGGGAAGGCAGATCATTGTACTGAGTTTAGATTTTAGTGTAGGCGTCTATAGCAGAACTGACTAAGCTAAGAAAGGCAGATGAGTGTACTCAGCAAAACGAAAACAATATAGTTACCGTTTTAATATTTCATGTTTGTAAATTAATTAACTTCTTGATATGTTTTACATAAATTTTAGTGTATTAAGTTATACAGTATATTTTATATTATTTGCCGCCTCGGGTTCGAGTCCCGGCGAGGGCTTGGCATTTTCATACGCTATAAATCATCCCATCATCTGCATTAGCCCAAGTGTGCACAATAGAAAAATATATATATATATTTTTTTCTATTGTTTAAAACCGTATATTGTTTTAAAAATTTCGTCAAGTTAATTTTCGTTTTTCCCTACAAAATTTAAATAATTAAAACGATAATTTACGCAGATTTTAACGTTGGTTATGGTGATGTGATTCAAAAAAAATTAGAGACAAATTTCTGTTATTTTATCAAAAATAAAAATAGTATATTGCCCTCTTCCTTTTTATTTTAATTACCATAATTTGTTCGAAAAACGACAATTAACATAGCTATTTTTTATCAACATAACCTAAAACTTATTGTAGCCTATCAGCTGTTCCGTGAAATCAGCTGATCGTTACGAATTAATATAATTAATATCTCTTACTGTATATTCGTGCACTCGCATCACGTGACGCGCAAAATCCAGTTACACACACAATACAGCGTGACGCACACGCACGCGCGCGCGCACACACACACACACAACACGTGCGCGCGCACACACACACAACACGTGCGCGCGCGCACACACACACACACACACACACACTCACACACGTACAAGTACACAACACGTGCACACACACACACACACACACACACACAACACGTGCACACACACACACATGCGCACGCACAACACGAGCACACGCACGCGCGTGCACGCACACAAACACGCACGCACGCGCACGCGCACACACACGCACGCGCACACACGTACAAGCACGCGCGCGCGCACACACACACACACACACACACACACACACACACACACACACACATACAAGCACAGACAGACACACACACACACACACACATGTGCACGCACAACACGAGCACACGCACGCGCGCGCGCACATACACACACACACACACACACACATATATATATATATATATATATACACACATACATACAAGCACAGACAGACAGACACACACACAACACGTGCACACACGCGCACGCGCACGTAAAAACACGATATATGTTAAAACTATTTTCGGAAATTTGCTTCCATCACGTCAGCGTGCCAGGCGTATTGTATTGTTCCGGACAGTGCATGAAATAACCAGAGTTAAGTTTATTCGCCGCATTGTCCAACAGATTAACCCAGCTTTGTGCACGTGCAGCTACGCTCGGCTTTGGTTTAAGGTTAGCTGAGTGTTTAAAAACCGAAGCTTTGGTTATTTACAGTGGCTGACTTCGCGAAGAAAGGTGTTGACAAAAATAAACTCGTTTGTTTGTTGTTTGCACTCATCGGTGTTGCTATTCTGAGGCTATTTAAGTAATGGCAATTAACAGATCATAAGGTACTGGCACGCGCAGTAAGATCTGTTTTGCACAGATTTTACAAGTATATTTCCCAAAAAAATATAGGCTAACGTTACTAAAAAGAATATTTTCGATTTTCTTAAAAATTTGTAGCGAATTTCTAGTCTGAATCTTGACATGAGTTGATTTTGATCTCTAGACATTTTTTTTTTTTTGATGGGTTCCTTAAAACTTACGTATTGTTTGTGTGTTGGTACGCCTGCGTTCGCAATTTTTACGGCATAGCTTTTTGTTAATAGCTTGGGCCAGTTCGCTAACCAACAAAGTTCGTTCAACAGTGTGACAATGTTGAATTCTTTAAAAACTCATTTACGAGGTGTGTTCAGAAAGTAACGAGCATTTTTAAATTTCGCGGTTCTTGGAGAGTCCGATTGTCAAAAATTTTTTTTTGTTATGTTGGTATACATGCCCCTGAAGTATGATAAAACTTTCAGCTGTTTTCATTGTTGACTTTGTGTCTGTGACAGTCACTAAGGTTAGACGTGTTTTTATGAGCTCGGCGATTTTCGTTTGTTAAAAGAAATGGATCAAAGAATTTGTATCAAATTTAGCGTAAAATATGGAATAAAGTGTAACAAAGTGTGTGAAATGTTAACAAAGGTCTATGGTGAGTCTGATATGAGTAAAGCAAGAGTTTACGAGTGGTATAAGCGTTTCCAAGAAGGTCGTGAAGACGTTGAAGATGACGAACACCTTGGACGCCCGAGCACATCAACAACCGATGAAAACGTGGAAAAAGTGAAATAAATGTTTATGAACAATCGCCGAATAACAATTAGAGAGGTCGCTGATGATGTTGGCATATCGATTGGATCGTGTCATGACA
>CM040186.1:115772433-115784933 GCA_022606455.1 Callitettix versicolor | reverse complement strand
TACTCATAGCAGACTCACCATAGGCTTTTGTTAACATTTCTCACACTTTGTTACACTTTATTCTATTTTTTACGCAAAATTTGATAGAAATTCTTTGATCCATTTCTTTTAACAAACGAAAATCGCCGAGCTCATAAAAACACGTCTAACCTTAGTGGCCGCCACAAAGTCAACAATGAAAACAGCTGAAAGTTTTATCATACTTTAAGGGCATGTATACCAACATAATAAAAAATGTTTGACAATCGGACTCTCCAAACCCGCGAAATATAAAAATTCTCTTTACTTGCTGAACACATCTCGTATTCAAGTGTTAATGCCATAATAATTGAGACGCCCGTTATACGTGTAGTAAACAGCGTTCATTAATAATTTTAGTATGTATTAATGAGCCTATTTGTATGCATCTCTCTCTCTCTCTCTCTCTCTCTCTCTCTCTCTCTCTCTCTCTATATATATATATATATATATATATATATATATATATATATATATATATATATATATATATATATATATTTTGTATGAGACTATTTAAATATATCTTGGAAAGTTGTAAACTAAACAACTTTCTGCTAGATGGGTCAGGTATGTAGTATGATGGCGTTAATTATAATTTAAATATTTATTTTTCACCTTTTTTTATACAAGCAATTTAAAAACAAATGAATATTAAATTTAAAAAAGTTTCGGTTCTATTGAGATTTGAACTCACGTCCGTTGGTTTTATAAACAGAAATCATACCACTAAGCCACAATTACATTAGAAAGTAGCTTATTTCTAGCCTAAATTCACTTCATATACTTGCTAATAGTAGATTTTCGCTTGAAGAAGTGTGCTATGTTTTATTGTGTGTGCGTTTGACAGATCCAATGTGCGGGTGAGTGACAGCGCGGAGGATGGGGCGAGGACAGAGCCCCATGGAGTTCGGCTAGGCCCGAGGTCTCCCCAGCCCCACACCAGCATGGAGCCGACAGACCGCGGCCATAGGCCTCTTGCCTTTGACAAGGTAATGTACTGCTGAATATTTTACCAACAGAACGTGCATGTCTGTCATCCTGGAAAGTTCAATTACTTATCCACTTATTTGTTGACTTTGTGTTTTATTACATTTTGTTGTTGTTGTGTGTTTAACGTCCCGACTGGGCTAATGCAGACGATGGGATGATTTATAGCGTATGAAAATGCCAAGCCCTGGCCAGGAATCGAACCCGGGTCCTCGGGGTGAAAGCCCAGTACGCTATCAACTAGGCCACCGAGGCGGCTGCGTTAGCCGTGTTTTATTGCATAATAAGAATTGTAACTGAACGTAAAGCAAACAATAGCCTGTAAATAACCGCTGACGTGATACAAGCGAATTTCCAAAAGTATTTTCCATTTTCTTAACCCGTTTCGAAATTATGGAAAGTACTTTTGCCAATATTTTAACCCTTTTTGAAATTGTGGCCCCTAAGGGGGGTGCAGACTAGCTGCACCTATTGAGAGGATTTAGACGTCCCTCGCGGTACCCGAGTATAACATACACACTTACACTTACAACACCATACTTACGACTTTAACACTTTACTCTCACACTTATATTTAAGTGAGGCGTTTAATTAAGTTTTTTGATTTGACAAAACAATATTTTACATAAATTAAATTTTTTCATTAAGAGTATTTATTAATATACTATTTCTTGGTTTAAGAGACCATTACTTTTTATTTTAAGTTACTTAATGAGAAAAGTTTTAATCAGTTTATGAATGTTTTTATATTAATACTTTCGATTACAATTGGTATAAATCTATGATTAGTTCCACAGATTTCTGAGCATTGTCCAAATATTAGTCCTGGTCGCGATATGAATATTCTTAATTGATTTAGTCGTCCTGGTCCTGCGTCGATTTTAATTGCTAGTCTTGGAATTGTTCATGAGTGAATTACATCTATAGAATTACATCAATGTGCTTTTCGCCTTAAAAAAAAAAATTAAAAAATCAAAAAAAAAATCGAAATTTTTAATCAGCACTAAAATATGCATAAATTTGGTTTTTAAACTTTCATATTGCGTTGAAAGTACAAAAATGAACCCCGACCGCTGTCGAAATTTTTCTTAATTTCAACGGATTTCAAAAATTCAAACCGCCAATGTATGCAGTTTTTAACGCCGATTACGGTGGTGAAATCGGATTTTCCAAAAACGTTAAGACACGAAATTTACAATTCTTGAATATCTTAAACTCCCGCCATTTTTAAAATTGTTGAACTAATTTTGCTGGTTAACAAATTCGTCCGGATATCACAATCGATTTTTGTGCCAAGTTTGAATCAAATCGTAACGAAATTTCGAACGTGAGCGTGCTCTAGAGATCAGGATCGGTGCTCGTTTCAAGGTCCCGGGTCTAATACAAACTGTTCATCTAATACAGCTCATCTAATACAAAACTGTTAGAGCTTTTATGGTTAAATATACTTACGTTACACACACTTCGAACAAGATTATTCTTTAATGTATATAAATAAAATTAATAATAGCCCTATACATAAATTATATTAAACGCTTTTATACTACTTAACAGTTCAATATATCTTGTACATACTTGTACAAAATTGTTGTACAATATTATGTGTATAAATAATTATCATTAATAATTATTTAAATTATTAATAAGCATTATTGTTACTTGTCCAGCTCAAAGTTCAATTGTTAGAAGATTAATAGTTATTGGAACCATTGCCTGAAATATTGGCAAATCAGACATACATGCTAAATTTGATCTAAACAGCCAATTAGTCACAGAAACAAACAGATACAGATGGACAGACATCCAACCAAAAAGCATTTCTTCGGACTCCTGGTAAAATAGACCAATCAACATTTAAAGATCGTTTTTTTTACGATCTTTTAAAAAAAATGATCGTCTGGGTGTTACCGTGATGGCCTCTCCAGTGTTATTCACTAATAAACGCACAAGTAGTGCGAAAAGACATCAATAGGATTTTATTTGACGAAGTGTTTCATTAGGCTAACTGTGGTCCTCGAGGAGCGTGTTCTAACCGGCAAAACGGAAAGAATGAAAGAAAAGAAAATGAGGACGAATTAAATATGTAAGAGTGCCGACAGCTCGCCTAACCTGTGAATAATGCAGCTGGCGGTGTAGTTAATTGTCCTTTGTGTAAACAACAATCCTTATTGTGTAGATTTGTCAAGTTTAACCGCGATGTTATCATCCGTGCGTTGAATGGCATTTTAAACGCTAATTTACGTTGATTCTTAACGACAGGGAAATCTTGAATATTTTAGGATGTCCGCCATTTTGAAACTGTCGAACGAATTTTTTGGGTTTTCCTAGGCATTCTTAATGTAATATTTTTTTCGTCTGAGAATGTTGTCATTCTTGTGAGGATCAGGAATACATGAGTAGGAAATTAATAGGGGAATATAATATTTGTGGACTTGTGGTAAACAAAACTGAGTACATGTACGTTGGCGAGCAGAGCAGGAATCTTCTACTGGAGTGTACAACTTACAAGTATTTATTTGGGAATGACAGTTACTAGCGATGTACTCAAACAGAGATAAAAGAACGGAACACCTTGGGAAGAAGAGCGATAAGGATACTGAACAGCATCGTACGGGATCAACAGGTACCGTAAATATAATACAGTTATAAAAAGTATAATCTCATATGGAAGCAAAGTATGGCCACTGAAACAAAAAAGCAAAAAATGTCTTGAAGCTACAGATTTTTTTTAAGGGGAAAAGCACTTTGAGGCTATTGTCACCTCGCTAAATGTAAATGTGAGTGTAAAGTTACTGTGTTCAATATAATTATCTACCTTCCCTAGCTTCGTCAGTTCTACTTTCGTTGACGCGTTTCGGAGAACCTCCATCTTCAAATGTACTGGTCACCAATATTATGGCCCGTCCTATTTATAATTTTCTATCTCCACCTCGTACCCCTCCTCTATTCAACACGTGTACATCAAACCTGACGTGCTCGCTTCTGATTGGCTCCTTTCAAGCTTTCTCTTCAACGGTCGTCCATGCTGTTAATTTTCGAAATTTTTTTAGATTTTTAAACGTAATATCTGCTTGCGACGATATCTGTTCATTTATTATGTTTTGTGAGTGTAAAGTGTTAAAATCGTAAGTGTAGTGAAGTAAGTGTGTGTGTTAGGCTCG
The DNA here is from genome assembly GCA_022606455.1 of Callitettix versicolor. Lineage (NCBI taxonomy): Eukaryota > Metazoa > Arthropoda > Insecta > Hemiptera > Cercopidae > Callitettix > Callitettix versicolor. The sequence continues at coordinate 115,780,764 of CM040186.1, read as the reverse complement.
GGTACGTTTAAATCCTCTCAATAGGTGCAGCTATTCTGCACCCCCTGCAGGGTCGAAGCTACAGAAATTGATTGTAGAGCCGTAGGTCGGTTCATAAGGAGAAAGGATAAAAAAATTAAGAATCCGTGAAGTCATGGACGTGAAGCACACCATTGTAGACGGCATCAAGACAAAAGAACTTCAGTGGTTTGGTCATGTCCAAAGGACAGATGAAAATCGACTTCTCAAACAGATTTTTAAATGTAAGCCACACGGTCGCAAAAAGACGAAGACCGAGACTTAGTTGAAGAGCAGGAAGTGTGAGAAGTGGGATTGGACCAAGATCTGTGGAATGACAGAGGAAAACGGAAGCTAGGAATCGGAAGACGTCTGAGAACGTTTTAAGCCAAAAAAGATGTAATTTTGTACGTTACATAATCTCTGCCTTTTCCAGGTTCAAACACTTTATATTCGTTGACGGGTTTCGGAATACTTCCATTTTCAAAACTTGTTACTGCACTCTTTAACGTTTACGAAGTTTATACTTTATTTACCAAATATAAAGTGTTTGAAGCTAGGCAAAGCAGAACTATGTACCCTAATAGAAAAGAAAACTTGTTTAGGTTAATTACCGAAATCGATTTTGAGCCAAGTTTGAATCTTGAATCATTTCGGACAAACATTACTAATATCCACTGCATATAATAATGTTAACGACTCCGCAAATAGTGTACTAAAAGTCAGGATCGGACCTGGTCGCTGCAACAGATTAATTTGCAATGGAGATTCACTGATAAGAGCGAATCTGTTGAACAGGTTTTGACAAATCGAATCTCCTAATTTCCGTACATTGCTTCCGTATATTGTTTTCGGCTCTTACAAATAAATAAGAGTTTGTTTGCTGAATTTTTGTCGTAAAATTTATTAGAAAATCGAAAAAATTGAGCTATTACAACGGCCATCATGGTAAGACCCAGACCCGGGACTTTGAAATGTGCATTGCTTTATCCTTACCGTTATCCTCATCTTCATTACTCTAACTGAAATAAAGTATGGATGGTAGGGGGAAATATGTGTGTGTGTGTGTGTGTGTGTGTGTGCGCGCGCGCACGCACGCGTGTGTGTATGTGTGCGAGCGTGTTTGTATGTGTTCGTGTAAGTAATGCGCACGTGTGTGTGTGTGTGTGGGTGGCGTACGCGCGCGCGCGCGCGCGCGCGTGTATGTGGCGTACGTGTGCGTGTTTGTGTGTGTGTGTGGCGTACGTGTGTGTCTGTCTGTGTGCGTGCATGCGTGTGTGGGGTAGCACGCACTTACGTTCGCAATTTTTGTTCAATATGATTTAACTGCGTGTGTGGTGTGTGTGTGTGTGTGTGTGTGTGTGCGCGCGCGCGCGTGCGCGTGCGTGCGTGCGTGTGTGCGCGCGCGCGCGCGCGCGCGTGTGTGTGTGCTCAGGCGCGTATGTGTGCGAGCGCGTTTGTATGTGTTCGTGTGAGTGCGTACGTGCTCGCGCGCGCGCGTTTGTATGTGTTCGTGTGAGTGTGTGCTCGCGTGCGTGCGCGCGCGTGTGCGTATATGTTCGTGTTATTGCTCATTTTAGTGCTCTCACTTCGTAAAATTTCATCCGTTTAATCCAAACTTGGCACAAAGTTCGATTTTGGTAATAACTAGGACACATTCAACAGTGTTTTAAAATGGCGGACATTTTTTGAAATCTTTAAAAAACCGTAATTTTGTCATCTTAATTTTTTTAATATCTTAATTCACTGCCGTAAATAAGCGGTTTAAATTTTCAAAATCAGTATTAAGAAAATTAATTTGACGGTGTTCAGGATTCCTTTTCGTATTGTCAATGTAATCTTGAAGTTAAAACTAATTTACGCATATTTTACGAACGAGAAATCGGTTTTTCAATTATTGAAAAAATAACGTTAACAATTCGTTTCCATCACGTCAGCGAAACAGCTGTGTGCTCTCTTGTAATGAACAACTGTTGTGAGAAGTCACAGAGTTAGAGATGAGTTATTGGTTTTAGCGTTACTGTAATACATCATGGCGTAATGCATTTATACTTTGAAGCGGAGTACAATATAACGGAATGCATTTATACATTATCGTATGAAAACAGTTATAATTCTCTTGCAAATGCATTGTCAATACTTAGTAGCTGCAGGGATCGCAGTAATTCTCATTCTGTTAGCTATTGGTAAAAAGTATGAATATTAGCCATATAGAAAACATCGTTTTTCAAACAGTAGTGCAGAAAATTGTAATAGTACATCAGCTGTTCTATGTTTGTTTAGAAAGAAGTCAGTCAGGTTTCCATATTAATTGAATTAAATTTAAAAAAAATAATGATGTGGGAAATTTTATTACTTTTGACGTTGTGTGTCAGTTTCGTTCTTATTCAATAATTTAATAAACTAAATGTCAGTTATTGTTCTTTTCTGTTCAAAGTTATGCTTGTAATAATTAAAAGATTTTTATTTAATTTTGACCACTTATCTCTGGTTGATTAATGGCTGCAGTATGCAAGGGGACACGGGATCTTAAGTTTAATTATGTATTTTTCGATGAGTTCAAACTTTAAATGCAAATTTAAACAGAATTAATTTTTAGCAGGTTAACTCACTACATAAAAAGAACGAGGGTCAAGTCAGCTGTCCTCGGTTTTTGACCAATCAGCTGTTACACAAGCATTGTTGATTTTGATCAGCTGTTATACGAAGACTGTTTTGCTTAATAAGATGTTATAAAGACTGCTTTAACTATTCAGGTTTTTACTTAAACTCTTTTTTGACTAATGAAAAACAGTGTTTTTACTAATCAGATGTAAGAAAAACAGTGTTTTGACTGACACTGTATACATAATAATGAAAATGTATTATGTATTATGTGTATGTTTAGTATATATAATGAAAATACTATTTTGACTTATCAGCTGTTATATAAACACCTTTTTGAATAATAACAGGTAACGAAAATACTGTTTTTACTAATCAGCTGTTATACAAACACTTTTTTGACTAATAACAGTAACGAAAACACTGCTTTGACTAATCAGCTGTTAAACAAACACTTTTTTGACTAATAACAGTAACGAAAACACTGTTTTGACTAATCAGCTGTTACACAAACACTTTTTTGAATAATAACGGTAACGAAAACACTGTTTTGACTAATCAGCTGTTACACAAACACTTTTTTGACTAATAACGGTAACGAAAACACTGTTTTGACTAATCAGCTGTTATACAAACACTTTTTTGACTAATCATATGTAACGAAAACATTGTTGTGATTAATCAGCTGTTACACAAACACTTTTTTGACTAATCATATGTAACGAAAACATTGTTGTGATTAATCAGCTGTTATACAAACACTTTTTTGACTAATCATATGTAACGAAAACATTGTTGTGATTAATCAGCTGTTACACAAACACTTTTTTGACTAATCATATGTAACGAAAACATTGTTGTGATTAATCAGCTGTTATACAAACACTTTTTTGACTAATCATATGTAACGAAAACATTGTTGTGATTAATCAGCTGTTACACAAACATTGTTTTGACTAATTATATGTTATACAAACACTGTTTTGACTAATCAGCCGTTATATAAATTCCTGTTTTTACTAGTAAGTTTTCATACAAACTCTTTTTCGACTGATCACATGTAACGAAACACTCAGCTCATACAAAATTGTTTTGACTAATCAGTTGTTATGCAAACAATTTATCGATTCTAACAAAAACACAGTTTTGATTAATCAGCTGTTATACAAATCCTATTTCGACTGAACAGATGTTATACAAACACTTCACTAATGATTGTTACACACGTACTGTTTAAAACTAATCAGGCGATAATATTTTAATCAGACAGCTAATTTTCCACATCAGATATGTTGTGTTAATTTTAAGGTTATATTTCTTATTGTATGCGCATTGTTAGACAGTATAAATTTACAGCTGCGAACAGGGTTCTCCTGCGAAGCGGGCACGGGTATATGTAACCGTTTACTGCACTTTGCTAAATTTAATAATACAGTGTTTACTTAATACAGTGTTTCTCGGCCACCCTCCGCTACAGTCGGAGTTAGATTTGATTACCGTGTAGAGATTACAGTTTAGCATTGCTAATGGAGCTGCCTCATTACCATGGCACTAACTTTCTATTAAACAAGCCTTTGTTAACCACAACGACACAGATAGTATCGCATCGCATCGCACTGAGGCTGGGTTGTCGGAGTGGATACGTTACGCTACCTCACAATGGAAGCGCCCGTTTCAGCTCCTGTGATTAGTAAACAGTGTTTCTTTACTTAGACACCATTCTCTGAACATAATTGAGGACTGAGCGAATTCGTGGGGTTGGTACATATTTGGTGTCTATTGTTTTCCAATATTTCAGGATTTTTCGCGAATTTCCATTGGAAAAATGAGTTATTGGAGAGGTCATCGTGGTAAGACTCAGACCCGGGACCTTAAGATGAACTGAAGGTCATGTTTTGAGGGGTCTTGTTAAATCATGTTTTCGGTCCAGATCATGTTAAATTGTGTGTGGGGGGGGTTCGCGCGCGCGCATGTGTGCGTATGTGTGTGGCGTGCGTGTGTGTGTGTGTGTGGGTGGATGTGGGTGGCGTGCGTGCGCGTATGTGTGTGGCGTACGTGTGTGCGTGCGTGCGTGCGTGCGTGTGTGTGTGTTTGCGCGCGCGCGCGTGTGTGGCGTACGTGTGTGCGGCGTACGTGTGTGCGTGCATGTGTGTGTGTGTGTGTGTGTGTGTGTGTGTGTGTGTGTGTGTGTGTGTGTGTGTGTGTGTGTGTGTGTGTGTATGTATGTGTGTGTGTGTGTGTGTGTGTGTGTGTGTGTGTGTGTGTGTGTGTGTGTGTGTGTGTGTGTGTGTGTGTGTGTGTTTGTGTGTGTGTGTGTGTGTGTGTGTGTGTGTGTGTGTGTGTGTGTGTGTGTGTGGGGTGTGTTCGTGTGTGTTTGTCTGTGTGCGTGCGCGCGTGTGTAGGCGTACGCGCGCGCGCGCGCGTGTGTGTGTGCGCGCGTCTGCGCGCGCGCGCGTGTGTGTGTGTGTGTGTGTGCGTGTGCGTCTGCGCGTGTGTGTGGGTGTGGATGTGTGTGGTGCGCGTGTGTGCGTGTGCGCGTGTGTGTGGCGTACGTGTGTGCGTGTGTGTGGCGTACGTGTGTGCGTGCATGTGTGTGTGTGTGTGTGTGTGTGTGTGTGTGTGTGTGTGTGTGTGTGTGTGTGTGTGTGTGTGCGTGCGTGTGTGTGTAGCGTGCTTGTGTGTGTGTGTGTGTGTGTGTGTGTGTGTGTGTGTGTGGTGTGCGTGTGTGTCTGTCGTGTGCGTGCGTGCGTGTGTGGGGTAGCACGCACTCACGTTCGCAATTTTTGTTCAATTTGATTTAAACTTGGAACAAAAATCGATTATGGTAACGGCTTAGACAGGTTCGTAAATCACCCGAATATATTGTTAAACGGTTTCAAGATGGCAGCCATTTGCAAATTTCAAAAAACAGTGTTTTTTTATTGAAAACGTTTGAAAATACGATTTCACCGTCGTAATCAGCGTTAACTGCATCAGTGAGCGGTTTTTATGTTTAAAATCCGTTGACATGTTAAGAAAATTGTTTTGATGGCGGCCAAGGTTCATTTTTTTCAGTGTAGTTTGAAAGTTTGCGGATACGTACAGATTTTAATGTTCATTGCGATGGTGAAATCGGATTTTCAAAAAATGTGTAAGCTATTTATTGTTGTAAGTTAGGCGTGATAGTTTTGTTTTGCAGAACTATTTTTCGTTCGTTGTGAATACGTTTTTCGCAGTGTTATTACGTCAGTACAAAAAACCCTGCTTTTATCACGAATAGGCGTGTTAGTATTCAGCTCCGTGGAAACTGACCTTAGTCATACATTCCCGCGCTTGGTACCGTTGTACAAGCAGCACGCACTTGTTTAAACGGGAAGCATTTTAACACGTTGATTGCCCACGACGCACACGTGTGTGTCACGTGAGTCCAGTCTAACAAGGCTCATGACCAACACGTGTGCGTCAAACTGCACAGTTATTTTTATGAAGTGAGAAAATGGGCTTTGCTGGCCAGGTTTAGGTAAAGGCCTCACTTCATTTGAGAGTCTATTGTTTGAGAAAATACTGTTGGTTTCAGGTTTTTGTTGTTTATAGTAGAGGTGGGCGTTTCTGGTATTTTTACAAAACGTCAACAAACTGTTGAGGAAAAAAGCTGCTTTTTAAAACAGTTGGAAAAAAACAGGTTTAGAAAAATGAAACTCAAAGTTGTATTAGCAGCTAAAACATAAAGCACATACGTTCAGTTTTCTAAGACTACTTTTTCATTCCCATTGCCACCATGTTCTTAAATTGTTTTTGGGTATAAAGCATTTAGAAAGGATAAAAATAATACTTATAAGTGTAGTAATAATTAAATTACATTCTCAAAACGTAATAATTATGTAAGCCATTTTATATTTACAAAATGCAATGAATTTCTAATAGAAGCACTTTTTTACTTAAAAATTAAATAGTCCTTTGCATATTTACCAAAATGCAAACGATTTAGAATATTTTTAGTCGATTAAAAAATATTGATGATTGATAATAAATATAAAAAATATGTTTAAATAAAATTAGGCTCTGTATCTACAAAATGTGAGAGGTTGTTACTACAACTCGCAACAAAATAGAGATAAACGTTGACATTGACCAAACAGTTTTTACTTCACTACAAGCAACAAGCAACTTTGAAACTTTTCCAGATACCGCAGGGGGGTGCAGACTAGCTGCACCTATTGAGAGGATCTAGACGTCCCTCGCGGTACCCGAGTCTAACACACACACTTGCAACACTATGCTTACGACTTTAACACTTTACACTCACACTTACATTTAGTGAGGCGATAATAGCTTCAATGTGATTTTCGCTTTAAAATAACAACAACAAAAAATCCAGATCAAGAATAATGTTAGGACTGACCAGTTACTTAAGATCTAGAGAAGAATAATTAGGACCTGTTTAAATAAAAGTTACCAGAAAGATGGTTTCTAGAGGGTCGTTACCAACGAGACAGTGTATAAACAGGTAGACCCAGTTACAAGTGTTATGAAAAAACGAAGAATTGCTCCTCTCTTCCACATGCTTAGGATGCCCAACAGCAGGATTCTTAAACAGCTGGTCGTGACAAATATTAATAGGAAAACCCAAGGACACTACGTCTCGCAAACTCTGAAAGATCTGCAAGAGGATGCACCGGACAGAACGAGAATCGGAAGCATTCTGAAAAACATCAGGTTTGACGTAGGAAAGCCGGAACGACGAGGGACGGTGGAGGTGTCAGACGAGGTCAGGAGGCGGAGATCGGATAGGATGAAGAAGTTGGAATATTCACTATGCACTAACACGGATAAGAAGAGACCGAAATATTGACTGAAAGTGGTCCCATGTGGCCTTGAAATTAAAAAAAGAATCAGGAATAAGTGCAGGAGTTTGTGTTAGAGGCGTTTTTGCTATTTTTACAAAACGTCAACGAACTGTTTGTTGAGGAAAAAAGCTGCTTTTTAAAACAGTTGGAAAAAAACAGGTTTAGAAAACTGAAACTCAAAGTTGTATTAGCAGCTAAAACATATAAAGCACATACGTGCTTTTTCAAAATTAAAAAAAAATTGAACGTAAAGAAGTTTTAATTCTGTAAATACAATAATTTAAATAATACCTTTGGTTGGTATTTAATTACTATAATACACTAATCTTTAATTCAATACTTGTATTTTAAGATTACTGTACATATCTTCCTAAGTAAAATCGTTGCAAAACCATGTAGGCCTACTGTTTCTTCTGTAGGTCAATATGAACGTTAAAGTAGACGTTATAGTTATATTTAATATTTGTATGATCTGTAGTACCTTACTGAAATATTTACAAATGAAACCCACTATAACCGGATTTTACATTACGTACCTAAATCGGGCTACAGTATTTACTGCTTACTGAAAACAGTATTTTATTTAATAACATTTATAGGCCATAAGAACTGACCTAGATTGCCTTACCGAGTCTACTTGAAAAACTAATTCGGTCAGTACTTATTTAAGTCTTAGATGAAAAGATTATAATTTAAGTATTTTTTCAACAATGTGTTTTTAGCAAACAGCTGTTTTGGTACACACGCAATTGTTTCTGTCACCTGTGCCTGCATTGTGCTGCACTCTAGTGGGGACATTTTGTACTGCTTTTTAATTTTATTTACAAATATTTTATTAGGTATAAATCGGTTTTATTTTATTGTGAAGCCTTAAAATGGGGAAAGTATGAGGCGTGAGAGTTCC
>CM040186.1:115759933-115767433 GCA_022606455.1 Callitettix versicolor | reverse complement strand
GCTCTAGTTCCTTCAATTCATGCTCCAAATACAGTAAACTCAGACTTGCATAAATATACAGAGATGTAACCAAATGATTTAAATAATCGGGGCGCGCAGCTGTCTCGCTGACGTGATAGAAGCGAATTGTCAGAAGTAGAGTTTTTCTTAACATCACCCATCATAATCAGCATTAAAACCTGCATAATTGGCATTTAAATTTTTTAAATCGCTTTGAAATACAAAAATAAACCACTGTCAAATTAAATTTCCTAATTTTAAATTCACGCGGATATAAACGGATTTTCAAAAAACGTTTAAAATGAAAATAAATTTGAAAAAATTTGAAATGACCGCCATTTTGAAACTGTTAAACGGATGCTGCGTAACGAATTTGTGCAAGCTATTATCGAAATTAATTTTTGTGCCAAATTTAAAACAGATTTGGCCGCCTCGGTGGCCTAGTGGATAGCGTACTAGGCTTTCACCCCGAGGACCCGGGTTCGATTCCCGGCGAGGGCTTGGCATTTTCATACGCTGTAAATCATCCCATCGTCTGCATTAGCCCAAGTGTGCACAATAGTCGGACGTTAAAAAAAAAGTATCAGATTTGTGAATGTGAGCGTGCTAAATCATTTCAAGGTCAAATTTAAACGAAAGGCCTCAAGGTTAATTTCTTTTTCTTTTGAATTTATCTTATATCAAATTTGACACAGTGATTTTTAACTACGCAAACTTGATATTATCAAAATTTTAGCAAAATCTGACCAACTGAAACTAAGAAACCACACCAATTTGTCGTGTCGTTTCCGATAACTTCCAAGCCGGTTACGGCGAACAAGATTTCAAGACCGACATTCCACCATACTCTGCATACCTCTTGTGTTGACAAAAATAAAAGTGTACCCCTCTGTACACGAACAAAGGGAGAGAATTTGCCGCGGTCCTCTGGGGAGAGGGTGGCAGGAGCGAATCCAATTTCCGGAATATGTAGCCTGTAACCCGGCTCTGTATTTCCGCGCAATTCATTTAGCCTCGGCTACAGTGTAAAGCGACCGTTATTTCAGTAGGCCTACTTCGGTTGTGTCACGTGATTTCCTGCACTACCATGGCGTATTGCGTTGTTTTTGTTTTATTTAATGTAAAACTACCACTGGGGCTATCGCTTTACAATATTTAGGCAACACATAGTGTAACAAAATGGGATACAATTTAATATCGTAGATTCTAGTAAAGGTACAAACATGAAACAAACGGATTTTAAATTTGAACGAATTCTTGAGTTACTATTGCACTGTGATCTTTGTAGACCTATTATGACCCTTTCTGTATTCCTGACTTGCTCAGTTACGGTGCCTTCTAACCTAACCTAACCTACCCAACCCAACCCAACCCAACCATAACCATAACCATAACCTAACCTAACCTAACCCAACCCAACCCAACTAACCTAACCAAACCATAACCCAACCCAACCTAACCTAACCTAACCCAACCTAACCTAACCTAACTAACCTAACCTAACCTAACCTGATCCAATTTCCGGAATATGTAGCCTGTAACCCACCTCTGTATTTCCGCGCAATTCATTTAGCCTCGGCTGAAATACGGTGTAAAACTTCGGTTGTGTCACGTGATTTCCTGCACCACCATGGCGTATTGCATTGTTTTTGTTTTATTTAATGTAAAACTACCACTGGGCTATCGCGTTACAATATTTTGGCTACACAAAGTGTAACAAAATGGGATACAATTTAATATCTTCGATTCTAGTAAAGGTACAAACATGAAACAAACGGATTTTAAATTTGAACGAATTTACTATTACCATATTACTATTCGATATTATTATATCGAATTTACGAAGTTACTATTGCACTGCGACCTTTGTAGACCTATTATGGCCCTTTCTGTATTCCTGAGTTGTTCGGTTACGGTGCCTTCTAACCTAACCTAACCTAACGTACCCTAACCTAACCTACCCAACCCATCCCAACCATAACCTAACCTAACCTAACTTAACTTAACTTAACCTAACCTAACCAAACCATAACCCAACCCAACCTAACCTAACCGAACCGAATCCAATTTCCGGAATATGTTTTATTTAATGTAAAACTACCACTGGGCTATCGCGTTACAATATTTAGGCTACACAAAGTGTAACAAAATGGGATACAATTTAATATCTTCGATTCTAGTAAAGGTACAAACTTGAAACAAACGGATTTTAAATTTGAACGAATTCTGGGGTTACTATTGCACTGCGACCTTTGTAGACCTATTATGGCCCTTTCTGTATTCCTGAGTTGTTCGGTTACGGTGCCTTCTCCTGGCCTAGTCTCTTTATAAAGAGTAAGATTTAAAGGGGATTCAAGGTGAGTAACTCCCCGCCTTCAAATCGGTGAATTCCCAGTTCGTTGTCGGAAGTGTTACCGGACGGCTTTTCTGCTAATTCCGTTTAGTATTTTTCCCTAGTTAAGAATTAAAAACAATCCGATAGATGTCGTGGTTTGCTTTCATATTTTAAGATATACTCATTTGATCATAATTTTCATTTAAGCGATGTTTTTTTTAATTCGCTATCACCTCACACATATGAGCGAGAAATATGCGTGCGTCAGTTCTTATAAAAGCTTCCCTTTGAGGGCACCCTTGGCCCTGTCAAACGTTTAATTATTTAATGCAGAGGCAACGCAAGGTAGAACTGAGCTTGGTATGCTATTAGTATCGCGTGTTTCCTGGCCCAAGGACACGGGAAACTTTAATTTCATATTGATTCGCTCGTTTGTAACTTTGTGCATTGCTTCCGGACCGGCCGCTGTCGTTACCAGTGGCGACTGTTTTGTGTCCTGTACAAATATTTCTACATATGTTAATTTAGCCATACCAGGGGGGCAGTGCGAAATTTCGCACTATCAAAGTTTAACACTGATAGTGTAGTCGTTGAATAAGAGTAGTCGTTGGGGTGAGGGCGGTAGTTGGAAGGAAGGGGAAAAACATGTTAAAAAAAATAAATCGAAAAGCGATCGGTTTGAAATAATAATCACAAATTTATGAGTCATTGTAATATTTTTTGTTTAATTTGTTGTTGTTATTTTAAGGCGAAAAGCACATTGAGGCTATTATAGCCTCCCTAAATGTAAGTGTGAGTGTAAAGTGTTAAAGTCTTAAGTGTGTGTTAGACTCGGATACCGCGCTATTATCGCCTCCCTAAATGTAAGTGTGAGTGTAAAGTGTTAAAGTCGTAAGTGTGTGTTAGACTCGGGTACCGCGCTATTATCGCCTCCCTAAATGTAAGTGTGAGTGTAAAGTGTTAAAGTCGTAAGTGTGTGTTAGACTCGGGTACCGCGCTATTATCGCCTCCCTAAATGTAAGTGTGAGTGTAAAGTGTTAAAGTCGTAAGTGTGTGTTAGACTCGGATACCGCGCTATTATCGCCTCCCTAAATGTAAGTGTGAGTGTAAAGTGTTAAAGTCGTAAGTGTGTGTTAGACTCGGGTACCGCGCTATTATCGCCTCCCTAAATGTAAGTGTGAGTGTAAAGTGTTAAAGTCGTAAGTGTGTGTTAGACTCGGATACCGCGCTATTATCGCCTCCCTAAATGTAAGTGTGAGTCGTAAGTGTGTGTTAAACTCGGGTACTGCGCTTTTATAGCCTCCCTAAATGTAAGTGTGAGTGTAAAGTGTTAAAGTCGTAAGTGAGTGTTAGACTCGGATACCGCGCTATTATCGCCTCCCTAAATGTAAGTTTTTAGGGTAAAGTGTTAAAGTCGTAAGTGTGTGTTAGAATCGGATACCGCGCTATTATCGCCTCCCTAAATGTAAGTGTGGTTGTAAAGTGTTAAAGTCGTAAGTGTGTGTTAGACTCGGATACCGCGCTATTATCGCCACCCTAAATGTAAGCGTGAGTGTAAAGTGTTAAAGTCGTAAGTGTGTGTTAGACTCGGGTACCGCGCTATTATCGCCTCCCTAAATGTAAGTGTGAGTGTAAAGTGTTAAAGTCGTAAGTGTGTGTTAGACTCGGGTACCGCGCTATTATCGCCTCCCTAAATATAAGTGTGAGTGTAAAGTGTTAAAGTCGTAAGTGTGTGTTAGACTCGGATACCGCGCTATTATCGCCACCCTAAATGTAAGTGTGAGTGTAAAGTGTTAAAGTCGTAAGTGTGTGTTAGACTCGGGTACCGCGCTATTATCGCCTCCCTAAATGTAAGTGTGAGTGTAAAGCGTTAAAGTCGTAAGTGTGTGTTAGACTCGGATACAGCGCTATTATCGCCTCCCTAAATGTAAGTGTGAGTGTAAAGTGTTAAAGTCGTAAGTGTGTGTTAGACTCGGGTACCGCGCTATTATCGCCTCCCTAAATGTAAGTGTGAGTGTAAAGTGTTAAAGTCGTAAGTGTGTGTTAGACTCGGATACCGCGCTATTATCGCCTCCCTAAATGTAAGTGTGAGTGTAAAGTGTTAAAGTCGTAAGTGTGTGTTAGACTCGGATACCGCGCTATTATCGCCTCCCTAAATGTAAGTGTGAGTGTAAAGTGTTAAAGTCGTAAGTGTGTGTTAGACTCGGATACAGCGCTATTATCGCCTCCCTAAATGTAAGTGTGAGTGTAAAGTGTTAAAGTCGTAAGTGTGTGTTAGACTCGGGTACCGCGCTATTATCGCCTCCCTAAATGTAAGTGTGAGTGTAAAGCGTTTTAGTCGTAAGTGTGTGTTAGACTCGGATACAGCGCTATTATCGCCTCCCTAAATGTAAGTGTGAGTGTAAAGTGTTATAGTCGTACGTGTGTGTTAGACTCGGGTACCGCGCTATTATCGCCTCCCTAAATGTAAGTGTGAGTGTAAAGTGTTAAAGTCGTAAGTGTGTGTTAGACTCGGATACCGCGCTATTATCGCCTCCCTAAATGTAAGTGTGAGTGTAAAGTGTTAAAGTCGTAAGTGTGTGTTAGACTCGGATACCGCGCTATTATCGCCTCCCTAAATGTAAGTGTGAGTGTAAAGTGTTAAAGTCGTAAGTGTGTGTTAGACTCGGATACCGCGCTATTATCGCCTCCCTAAATGTAAGTGTGAGTGTAAAGTGTTAAAGTCGTAAGTGTGTGTTAGACTCGGATACCGCGCTATTATCGCCTCCCTAAATGTAAGTGTGAGTGTAAAGCGTTAAAGTCGTAGTGTGTGTTAGACTCGGATACCGCGCTATTATCGCCTCCCTAAATGTAAGTGTGAGTGTAAAGTGTTAAAGTCGTAAGTGTGTGTTAGACTCGGATACCGCGCTATTATCGCCTCCCTAAATGTAAGTGTGAGTGTAAAGTGTTAAAGTCGTAAGTGTGTGTTAGACTCGGATACCGCGCTATTATCGCCTCCTAAATGTAAGTGTGAGTGTAAAGCGTTAAAGTCGTAAGTGTGTGTTAGACTCGGATACCGCGCTATTATCGCCTCCCTAAATGTAAGTGTGAGTGTAAAGCGTTAAAGTCGTAGTGTGTGTTAGACTCGGATACCGCGCTATTATCGCCTCCCTAAATGTAAGTGTGAGTGTAAAGTGTTAAAGTCGTAAGTGTGTGTTAGACTCGGATACCGCGCTATTATCGCCTCCCTAAATGTAAGTGTGAGTGTAAAGTGTTAAAGTCGTAAGTGTGTGTTAGACTCGGATACCGCGCTATTATCGCCTCCCTAAATGTAAGTGTGAGTGTAAAGCGTTAAAGTCGTAAGTGTGTGTTAGACTCGGATACCGCGCTATTATCGCCTCCCTAAATGTAAGTGTGAGTGTAAAGTGTTAAAGTCGTAAGTGTGTGTTAGACTCGGATACCGCGCTATTATCGCCTCCGTAATAGCGTAGAATTTCCAATAAAGTCGGTTCATTTAATATTTTTTCTAAAAACATTTTCCGTAAACATTTACGGTTAATTGTTAAATTGGCAAAAAAAATGCGAACGCGTCAGAGCGGTGTTTAGGCCTGTATTTAATTAAGGATTAAGAATTAAGAATGAGCCGCCTCGTGGCCTAGTTGATAGCGTACTGGGCTTTCACGTCGAGGACCCGAGTTCGATTCCCGGCCAGGGCTTTTCATTTTCATACGATATAAATCATCCCATCGTCTGCATTAGCCCAAGTGTGCACAATAGTCGACGTTAAACATAATTTTTTTTTTGTGTTTAACGTCCGACTATTGTGCACACTTGGGCTAATGCAGACGATGGGATGATTTATAGCGTATGAAAATGAAAAGCCCTGACCGGGAATCTAACCCGGGTCCTCGACGTGAAAGCCCAGTACGCTATCAACCTGGCCACCGAGGCGGCTTTGTACTTAATGAATAATAATTATTATTATTATTTAATAATAATTATTATATTATTTGAATTAAAAAGATAACTGCGAGGTCTACTGTTCTTCAGGATACGAGTAAAGCAAAAAAACAAAACAAAATGGTAGACAGCTGGTAAAGGAAACGTTCCTGGACGTATATCCTGACCCATATAAGCCTGAGTTAGTCTGTAAACGATTGTGCCGTATCAAGGTCATCGGGCAGTTAACTCGTAGCCTGAACACTGTACGCATATTGCCTAACCAGCGCCTTCCAAAGTTTCCTACCGAGTTGTACAACGTTGTTTGATTACGCGTGTATTTATTTACGACTGTACACAACTTCTCGATGGCGTTTTTCGTTGCGTTATTCAAATAAACAAAGTAAAACCTTGCCGAAATGAGCGCTTATTTACGCCAGGTGCGGCAAATTTTGTGGTGCATTGAATAACGGAAAGAAACAGTGTAGAATTCATGAAACAGCTAGTTATGACAGAGACTTCAGTAAGTAACAATAATATGTAGCAAAATTAGCGTCTTGACCATAGATAGACTACTTAGTGCGTACTAGGTGTTTTCGATACTAGGTATACCAGTTCTGTATTGTAACTGGTTTAAATAACCTGAAGTTGAAACAATAAAATTTTGAGGTAGCCTTTACTATGTTATTATTATTATTATTATTATTATTATTACTATGCCTTTTAATTATTATTTGAATTAAAAAGATAACTGCGAGGTCTACTGTTCTTCAGGATACTAGTAGAGCAAAAAAACAAAACAAAATGGTAGACAGCTGGTAAACAGCTGGTTATGACAGAGACTCCAGTAAGTAACAATAATATGTATTGCAAAATTAAGCGTCTTGACCATAGATAGACTACTTATGGCGTACTAGGTGTTTTCGATACTAGGTATACCAGTTCTATATTGTAACTGGTTTAAATAACCTGAAGTTGAAACAATAAAATTTTGAGGTAGCCTTTACTATGTTATTATTATTATTATTATTATTATTATTACTATGCCTTTTAATTATTATTTGAATTAAAAAGATAAATGCGAGGTCTACTGTTCTTCAGGATACTAGTAGAGCAAAAAAACGAAACAAAATGGTAGACAGCTGGTAAACAGCTGGTTATGACAGAGACTCCAGTAAGTAACAATAATATGTATTGCAAAATTAAGCGTCTTGACCATAGATAGACTACTTAGTGCGTACTAGGTG
>CM040186.1:115744933-115754933 GCA_022606455.1 Callitettix versicolor | reverse complement strand
ATTTCGGAACGAACAAAGTTTGCACAAAACGGAGTCAAAGTTAATGAAACTGCCTGTCTGTCTGTCTGTTTACCTAACAAGATTCGTGTCTTGGCAAAGTTTATTCTCCAGCGATAACTGCAATTGTCCAAAGTTTGTGCTGCTGTACAATTATGCATCTTAATATAAAACGGATCTGGTATTGACGTTAAGGAATTTATGTGCATCCTGTCTGTGTCTGCATGTTGAATCTATTTCCTATAAGACTAATGATGTTAATTAACGGTACGTTCTTCAGTTACTCCGTTAGTTTACTCCTCTATTTGGTAAAATAAAATTAAGTTTGATCTCACTTAAAGGTCTTATATGAGACCTTTAATGGTGGGAATGTGGTTCGGTTTTTACCATTTTGTACATATATACTTAAGGTTTATAGATACGACAAAGATCTTAAACGTCAAATGTTTTAAATGTTTCTGAAAATGTATATTCGCTATCGCAGGGTGTATACCAGCTCCCTTAAGAAAAAATCAGGGACTTTTTGGGGACATATACTACAAAAACGTGGGACCTTGAATTTCTTCGACATTATCGGCATCGTACATAATATTAGTTCCACGATTAAATATTATTTACCACTATTATATATATATATATATATATATATATATATATATATATTATTAGTTACACTATATGGTATATAATAACCTTAAAATTAAGTTTGATATCTCATTTAAAGGTCTTATATGTGGGAATTTGGTCTGCTCTTATAATTTTGTATATATTTCTTTGTTTAAAAGATACTGTAAAGTTTTGTTAAAAACAAGAAATATATGCAAAAGCGGAATACATTGTCACAAACTATACCTTCCAAATAAGATGTGGAACATAATTTTCTCTTAATAATTAGCGAGTTTATCAGTACCTTTAATTAAAATTATTAGTCTTACAGGAAATTGATTTAATAATGTCAAATGGTTTCGCAGAATATTAAAGGTATGTTATTTTTCAAGTTATACCGCTGTCCGTATACGAGGTGTTCAGAATGTAACGAGAATTTTTAAAATTTCGCGGGCTTGGAGAGTCCGATTATCAAATATTTTTTTTTATTATGTTATTATACATGCCCTTGAAGTATGATAAAACTTTCAGCTGTTTTCATTGTTCACTTTGTCCGTGACAGCCACTAAGGTTAGACGTGTTTTTATGAGCTCGGCGATTTTCGTTTGTTAAAAGAAATGGATCAAAGAATCTGTACAAAATATTGCGTAAAAAATGGAATAAAGTGTAACAAAGTGTGTGAAATGATAACAAAGGCCTATGGTGAGTCTGCTATGAGTAAAGCAAGAGTTTACGAGTGGTAAAAGCGTTTCCAAGAAGGCCGTGAAGACGTTGAAGATGACGAACGTCCTGGACGCCCCAGCACATCAACAACCGATGAAAACGTGAAAGAAATGGTTACGAACAATCGCCGAATCACAATTAGAGAGGTCGCTGATTATGTTGGCATATCGATTGGATCATGTCGTGACATTGTTTCCAATGTTTTGTGTATGAAACGCGTGGCAGCAAAATTCGTTCCAAAATTACTGAATTTTGAACAAAAACAGCGGCAAATGGAAGTTGTTCAGGAGTCACTAAATGAAGTCAACAAAGATGCAGAATTACTGAAACGTATTAAAACATGCAGACATGCCCGTGACAGATGTGAAAAAAATTGTGCTATATTTAATGCAAGTCCTACAGCGGAAGAAGTTCTATTTATGTGTTACAGGAATTAAGTTCAGATTTTAGAAGATCGTGTCTAAAGGAACCCGAAGAGAGTTAAAGCGGGAAGAATCGATAATATCCTTTTCACCGTCTTGCGTGGGTTTAACAGGAGGGGGAGGGGCGATAAGTCACGCCAAAGTATGTGTGAACCTCCCCCCCCTTCCGCCAGCCTCGGTCCTTACCTTGGGTTTTGTATTCAACTCGGAAAATTAATTCGTAACCACATATATATATATATACGAGGTGTGTTCAGAAAGTAACGAGAATTTTAATTTTCTGAACAAAATATTTGTTTATTCTTCTACATTGATGTTGTCGCCTTCAAAATAGTCCCCATTGGATATTATGCACTTGTGCCAGCGCTTCTTCCAATCTTCGAAACACTTCTCAAACTCGATCTTTGAGATAGCCTTTAGTTCATTCAGCGATGCGCTTTTAATGTCATCTACGGCTGTAAAACGACGGCCCTTTAAGGTTCTCTTTATTTTTGGAAATAGAAAAAAGTCACACGGAGCCATGTCTGGCAAATATGGAGGCTGGGGCATCGTTACAGTACTATTTTTGGCCAAAAATTCACGAACAAGCGATGAAGTGTGAGCTGGTGCATTATCGTATTGCAAAAGCCATGAATTGTTTTTCCACAGATCCGGGCGTTTTTTTCGGATTGCTTCACGCAAACGGCGTTGAACTTGTAGGTAGTAGGCCCTACTCCTTATTGACCATTTCACCTTTTGGAAGCAATTCATGATGTACTATGTCATTAATATCGAAGAACACAGTGAGCATAACCTTCACGTTCGATCGCAATTGTCGAGTCTTTTTCTGTCTTGGCGAGCCAAAATGCTTCCACTGGGATGATTGAGCCTTAGTTTCGACGTCATATCCGTAAACCCATGTTTCGTCACCTGTTATAATAGGTTTCAGTAATTATGCATCGTTGCTGACTTCATTTAGTGACTCCTGAGCAACTTCCTTTCGCCGCTGTTTTTGTTCAAAATTCAACAATTTTGGAACGAATTTTGCTGCCACTCGTTTCATACACAAAACACTGGAAACAATGTCATGACATGATCCAGTCAATATACCAACATCATCAGCGACCTCTCTAATTGTGATTCGGCGATTGTTCATAACCATTTCTTTCACTTTTTCCACGTTTTCATCGGTTGTTGATGTGCTGGGGCGTCCAGAGCGTTCATCTTCAACGTCTTCACGGCCTTCTTGGAAACGCTTATACCACTCGTAAACTTTTGCTTTACTCATAGCAGACTCACCATAGGGCTTTGTTAACATTTCATACACTTTTTTACACTTTATTCCATTTTTTACGCAAAATTTGATACACATTCTTTGATCCATTTCTTTTAACAAACGAAAATCGCCTATCTGATAAAAACACGTCTAACCTTAGTGGCTGTCACAAAGTTAACAATGGAAACAGCTGAAAGTTTTATCATACTTAAAGGGCATGTATACAAACATAATAAAAAAAATATTTGACAATCGCACTCTCTAAGCCCGCGAAATTTAAAAATTTCCTCACACATTTGTGTCTCTTTATACCACATTACTGTTTCTTTCTATGCGTCATTACTATCTTTCTGTACTGCATTACGGTCTTTTTTATATCACGTTAATTCATATCTGTATCACATTTCTTCTCTAAAGTACATTCCTGTTTCTTTCAGTGCCACATGACGGTGTCTGTCACAGTGTTACGTCTCTCTCTCTCTCTCGCTTTCTCTCTCTCTCACACACGCACACACGTTTGTCTCTCGACCATTTCTTCTGTACCTAGTTAATGTCTGTACCACATTCCTGTCTTTCTATATCACATTCCTGTTTTTTTCTATACGACATTAGGGACTCATACTAAGCTAATTTATTTCTTTATCAAATTCCTGTCTCTCTATACCACATTACTGTACCTTTCAGTGCCAGATTACGGACTCTCTATACTATGTTATGTCTATATGTACCACATTTCTATCTCTCTATAACAGTATTGTATGTCTATACCATATTCCTGCCTATAAACCACATTCTTGACTCTCTCTACCACATTATTGTCTCTAAATACCACATTACTGTTTTTTTTATACCAGACTGCGGTCTCTTTATACCACTTTACGATGCCTTCTATACTTTTGTTAATGTATCTCTATATCACATTACTGTTTTTCTCTGTACTATATTACAGTCTCTTGCCCCTCAGGGGTGTGCAGACTAGCTACACATATTGAGAGGATTCAGACGTCCCTCGCGGTACCCGAGTCTAACACACACTACACTTACGACTTTAACACTTTACACTCACACTTACATTTAGGGAGGCGATAATAGCCTCAATGTGCTTTTCACCTTAAAAAAAAAAACAGTCTCTTTTCACCATTCTAAGCTTCTCTGTACCACATTACTATCTATAACACGTTAGTGTTTCTCTATATCTCATTATCTGTCTAATTAACCACATTGATATTTCCTTTTATACCACCCTAATTACGATCTCTTCTATACTACGTTAATGTCTCTGCTCAATGTTCCTGTAACTTCCTAAACCATAAACTCTCTCCACTACCCTCCCCTCCCCTTTTTCATCCTATATATATATATATATCCTATATATATATGTATGTATATATATATATATATATATATATATATACATACATAAAAAGAGAGAGAGAGAGAGAGAGAGAGAGAGAGAGAGCCGCCTCGGGGGCCTAAAATAATCTAGAGGTCAAGATCGGTGCTCATTTCAAGGTCACGGGTCTGGGTCTTACTACGATAGCTGCTCCAATTGCTCGTTTTTCCAATGGAAATTCTCTTAAAAAAATACGAATTAAAATATCCTTCAGTAATTTTGAATCGAGGATCTGTGTATTGTATTATTATAATCAATTATTGTATATTATATTGTATTATATACAACAATTATATTGACCAAAATCAACTAACATCCCGTTCGCAATTTCGAACCTATTTGTTTCATAATTGGCACAAAAATAGTAGTACGGACAAGTCCGATACCCAGTTTCAAAATGGCGACCAATTCAATGGTCATGATCGTAAACAAGCATTAAAATTACAATTTAAAACACCAAAATTGAACCTATCGGCGTTCACGGCTCATTTTCCTTAATTCCAGCGCAATTTGACAGTGCTAATTGACTGGGCTTTCCCCCCCCCCGAGCACCCGGGTTCGATTCCCGGCCAGGGCTTGGCATTTTCTTATGCTATAAATCGTCCCCATCGTCTGCATTAGCCCAAGTGTGCAAAATAGTCGGGCGTTAAACAAAAAAAAAAAAAAAAAAAAAAAAAAATATATATATATATATATATATATATATATATATATATATATATAAGGTGTTTAAATCATGCGTTATTTAAAGGTCTTTAAAAATTGAACAGTTAAAATAAAAACTGCACCTTTTCTCGCTACATGCCTGTACCGAATATAAGACGTTGTCTCATTGAACCGACTGTCTGTTTAATAAGAAGTCACGTAATAGGTGATAAAGTGGTCCGGCACACCCTGTACGAAGAGGAAATAAATATACCGGAAAATTGTGTAACGTTTTTTAAGCTCGGTTAGTTGAAGCAATCGTAATTACGTGTACCTGTAAACACCAGCTGCTGACGTAACGGCAGGTGAGACGAGCTCCGAGCTGAGGGAAATATTGGAGCACTTAGCCTGAAGGCTGCACGCTCAAGTTGGCAAATTGAATGGGACTGATCCGGCGTAATTTCACGGCTAGCGCATTGATTCCTGCAGCCGCTGAAAAACACCTCGCCTACAGCCGTCATTAACATGAACTGCAACCTCAGTTTTCATTTCACACAGATTGAAATTCGTATTCAGAATTTCATTGTGTCATATTGCTTGCATAGGATAACGAATATCTCATATTTATAGAGATATACACAACACTCACACAACACACACACACACACACAAACACACACATACAACACACAGACACACACACACACACACACACACACACACACACACACACACACACACACACACACACATACAACACACACACACACACACAAACACACATACACACACAAACACATACACACACACACACACACACACACACACACACACACACACACACACTCACTCACACACACACACACACACACACACACATACAACACACACACACACACACACACACACAAACACACACATACGATAAACACAGACACACACACACACAAACACACATACACACACACAAACACACATACACACACACACAAACACACATATACTCACTCACACACACACACACACACACACACACACACACACACACACACACACACACACTCACTCACTCACACACACACACACATACACACACATACACATACACACACACACACATACAACACACACAGACACACACACACAAACACACATACACACAAAAACACACATACACACACAAACACACACACATACACACACACACACACACATACACACAACACCCACACACACACAAACACACACATACAACACACACAAACACACATACACACACAAACAAACACACACACACACACACACACACACACACACACACATACACACATACACACACACACAGCTTAAGCTATTAATCAACAAGCTTAGCGTTGATTAATTTTTTTATAGTTGATTTTATACGCACGCGTGATTGACGCAGTGTGATCGAAACACACAGCTGTTCGTAGCGACGGGATAGAAGCGAATTTCCGAAAAATAACTTTTTTTGAAAATCGGAAAATGAACCCTGATTTTCCAGGCTGTTACCAAAATATATTTTCGTGTAGAACTTTAAATCTAATCGTATTAAAACTACCAACGTGAGAGTGGCATTGCGCGTGTACACACAAATAGGAAAGACACTAAAAAATATCTCACCTTTGTAAACCTTATTTAGGACGCGTGAACAGCATTATAATGTGCATAAACAGTATCTTAAATCTGGGCGGCACCGGATGCAGAGCGGAGCGGAATGAAGGTGAGCGGTAACCGGAAGAAGAGTTCAGTCAATTTGATGAACGCGTTTTTGTCTTTTCTAAATAATTTGGCGAACTGTAACGGATTCTAGGAAACTACTATGTTTAAAAACCGTAACCTAGGCAACGAGTTATAAGTTTGGAGGCGTGAGAAGTGGAGTCAGTTTCAAAACCGTAACTAGACAAGTCGAAGCTACGCGGAGCGGAGCCTAGTGACGCCGCTGTATCCCGTCAGCTCTGTTACGCTTTCAGCGGCCGCATTTACTTAAAACAACAACAAGTTAAGTTTTGAATGCGTAATATTTTCCGTATTTTATGGTCACCCGGTTTAAGGCGTGTTTAATGTGGTATTTAATTTAGTTGCCGCCTCGGTGGCTTAGTTGATAGCGTACTGGGCTTTCACCCTGAGGACCCGGGTTCGATTCCCAGCCCAAGGCTTGGCATTTTCATACGCTATAAATCATCCCATCGTCTACATTAGCCCCAGTGTGCACAATAATCGGACGTTAAAGGCCGGGTGGGCACCAAATACAGAGCCGACTACACATTCCTAACCTGTTGTTTTTAATGTAAGGCCACTGAAAGCACAGAGCTGAACGGAGTCAAGCTGCGCTCTGTTCAGCATATCGTCGGCTCTGTCTCGGCGCGGTTTTGACCACGCCTCCAAAATTATTTCTCGTTGCCTGGATTACCGTTACCTAGGTTACGGTTTTTAAACATAATATTTCCTAGAATCCGTTATAGAGGGCATACATATTTAGATTTAAGAGATACAAAAGCGTTCTTTAAACTGACTGAACTCTCTTCTGGTTCCGCTCTTTATTTCGCTCCGCTTGACTCAGCTCAGCACAGCTCCATTCCGTATTTGGGAGCCGCCCGGCCTAAATACTGCATCGAATGAAATCTCAACGTCTTCTCCTATCCGAGGTCTGTAATTAATTTAATATATAGCCGCCTCGGTGGCCTAGTTGATAGCGTACTGGGCTTTCACCCCGAGGACCCAGGTTCGATTCCCGACCAGGGCTTGACATTTTCTACGCTATAAATCATTCTATAGTCTGCATTAGCCCAAGTGTGCACAATAGTCGGACGTTAAACACAAAAAAAATATTAATTTCTTATGTAGACCTATTATTATAACGTTAAGTGCATAGTGACGAAATACATTTTATTATAAACAAGTTGGCAGAATGCAGAGCGTGGGGATTGTAGGCTATATATTACTGCTTCACTTGTTGCTGGGCTTTGTTCGTGTTATTTGTCACTTATTTGCATTCAACGACTTCCCTTTAGTTCTTGGTGTCTTTCCAATTTTATTTCATGTATTGTTGAATTTTCTATGAACGTGAATGCTCACTTTCTGTGATAAAGCTGCATAAACATTCCTTGATATGTTTTTTTTAAATTATTTTTTTAACATTTTTAAAAATCTTAGTTCACAGAGTTGCTACTGTAATTGAAAGGGGGTTTGAAGAAAAGAAATTTACTTGTGCAGCCTTTTTAGATATTCAACAGGCTTTTGATAAAGTATGGCACGAGGATGTTGCCGGGGAATTATTGCCGACTATTTCAATCGTACCTTACAAACAGGAAATTTAGAGTAATGGCCGAAGAATCTGAATCAGATCTCTACTCAACAAAAGCAGGAGTTCCGCAAGGTAGTGTTCTGGGACCTATTCTTTATGTGGTATACACAGCGGATATCCCAAATTCAATTGTTATCAGTTACGGTGCAACGACGGGCGCGCTACTAATGATGGAGACTCCGCAGTCCGAAATGTAACGACGTACGAGTCGCGTGTGTAGCTTGGCTAAGCCGAATTTCATGATGAATATTTTAATTGTGTAATTGTGCTCATTGTTTGTGATGTATGTTTTAATGTTTTGTTGGACTTTGTGACGACCTCGACAGAGGGATTTAACATTTTGTATAACGGCCTGAAGATGAAACGATAGTTCCGAAACCGCGGTAGCCTTTATGAGGTGAGTGTATAAACCACTGACGGGAAGAATAGTTGATAATCCTAGTCATTTGAATATGTTGTCCGGTGGCTATATTACAACAATACTGTATTTATACTCGCAATTATGGCGGGAACCGTGATTTCTCAGAATTCCATTATTAGAACTAGATAAAGAACGCACCAATCAGAATGAAGCTATTGTATACGGTGATCCGAGGTACGCTCGCACTGCGAACCAATCGGAAGCGAGTACTGGTTGACGGGAGTGAACTAAGTTTCGCAGCCGTAGGCTGTTTCAAAGCCGGGAGAGAAGTTTTAGCGTGGTTGTTTAAATTGTAGTAAACGGAACTAGGTTGTGTAACTCAGTTCCTCTGTTTAGATGACACATCCAAGTGGGAAATGTAATTAGGGTTATCGTGGTAAGACCCAGGCCCTTGGAGCAGTAAATTTCTTTAAATTAAAATTGTCTTCTCTAATTTGAATTATTGATCCTTATGTGTCTTTAATTGTTGTAAACCTGATCACGTGAAATTACATAAATTTTCCGATGATTGCCGAAAATTCCCGAACCGGTTTCCAGTAATAGCAGTAACCTACAAGAAACGTTTTGTCCGCGAAAATAAAGCGCCTCGGTGGTCTAGTGGATAGCGTACTAGGCTTTCACCCCGAGGACCCGGGTTCGATTCCCGGCGAGGGCTTGGCATTTTTCATACGCTAAATCATCCCATCGTCTGCATTAGCCCAAGTGTGCACAATAGTCGGACGTTAAACACCAAAAAAAAAAAAAAAAAAAAAAAAAAAAAAAACGCGAAATTAAAGGTTACATTTTAGCAAACCCTTTAGCTGTGCAGTTTACAGGTTACGATAAATATCCACCAGAGTGTACAGACTGTGTGTTCACAAAATATTTGTTGTTTACCAGATTGTACGGTAGACCGCTGTTGTTATTAATTGCAGCAATATGGCAGCGTTCAATCTGTGATTACTGTAAACAATTTGGCTTCCCGGGCACCTGTTTACTAGAGCGTGTGGACGCCATTAGGCCAATTTTATGCTTAATTAGCGAGCGCATATCGGAGCTGCCTTCACGGTGAAATGTGCATCGTTCGTGTCCTCCAGAAAGCGATTGAATTTTGCCATTTCGATTCGTCTTCGATTCGAACTGTGCGCGGCGTTGATTTTTGTATTTCAAAATGTCGACGCTTATTTCATTGTCGTAACGCAATGAAAATTTTCATTTTTTTTTTTAAGTTTAC
>CM040186.1:115682433-115737433 GCA_022606455.1 Callitettix versicolor | reverse complement strand
ACTGCGGCGACACAGCTGCGTGTTGCGCCTTTTATTGTGTTTAATCAACTCTGCTTGGCTCGTGTTTTTATTGAAAGCTGTTTTTGCTTTCCCCCTGAATACGGGAGTTATTATATTTGTTTGGGCTGCGCTCCGGTTGCGCTTCCGTCATGAATACCAAACAACGAATTTCGCCCGCCATTTTGTTCTGCAACCCCACACTGGAAGCTGCGAACGTTGTTTGCCAGTATTGCAAACGTGCTTTAAAATTCAACAATCGTGGCACGTAGCAACCTTGTTGTGCGTGATGGAAGCGAATTTTCAAAAATTATAGTTTGAATAACTCGACATAAACGAATACGAATCAGTTTTCAAAAATACGAAATTGGACATAGTTACGGGTTCATCCTGCTACCGCCTGATCACTGAATGTGAACGGACTAGAAGTACAACCGCCATTATAAAAAGCGTGCTCAATATCAGATGCTAAAGTCCAAGTAGTTGTACTCTTGGCCGCTACGAAAGCTGTAAGCTGCAAGGAGAGGGGTAAGACGTTTGAGAAAGTAGACAGGACTATTTTCTATTTAACTGTAGTTAAACACTGCCGGAAGATGCGCGAAAACACACAAATACGCAAGCGCGCACGCTCTCTCACACACACTCTCTCTCAAGCCGCCTCCGTAGCATAGTTGATAGCGTACTGGGCTTTCACCCCGAGGACCCGGGTTCGATTCCCGGCCAGGGCTTGGCATTTTCATACGCTATAAATCATCCCATCGTCTGCATTAGCCCAAGTGTGTATTAGTCGGACGTTAAAAAAACTCTCTTTCTCTCTCTCTCTCTCTCTCTCTCTCTCACACACACACACACACACACACACACACACACACACTCTCTCACACACACACAAACACACATACACACTCTCACACACACACACTCTCTCCCTCCCTCTCTCTCTCTCTCTCACACACACACACACACCCACTCTCTCTCTCTCTCTCTCTCTCTCTCTCTCTCACACACACACACACACAAACAAACACACACTCTCTCTCACACATAAACACACACACACTCTCTCTCACAAACACACACACACACTCTCTCTCTCACACACACACACTCTCTCTCTCACACACACACACACACACACACTCACTCTTTCTCTCTCTCTCTCTCTCTCACACACACACACACTCTCTCTCACACACACAATACACACACACACACACACTCACTCTCTCTCTCTCTCTCACACACACACACACACACACACACTCTCACACAAACACACACACACACACTCACTCTCTCACACACACACACACACACTCTGTCTCACACACACTCTCTCTCTCTCTCTCTCTCTCTCTCTCATACACACACACCCATACACACTTAAAAACGTCTACAGCCACTTATTAATTTGTATAACCCCTCCTATTTTTTTAAAAAACCAAATTAGAAGAGCTTGCGCACTTACTTCAAGTAGGCTATACATTAGCACTGTATTGCCCTCATTGAGTAGCTAACATAACGTATTAGATCAATTGACACCTGCACAGAGTGGCTTTAACACTTGTCCGTTAGTCTTCTGTCGGACGTACAAGATGGCGGCTAAGACCAAAGTGTGCGCCAAGTGCGGAGGTGTTTTTGACTTTGACGTGGACAAGTTTCGAGTCTGCCATCGCAGGTTCTGCGCTGATTTGGTAAGGTGTTCAACCAGTGGCATTGTATTGTATTGACGCTCTATCCTATTTTATTTAAACGAACTGTCTTTGTAGCCTATGTAGCCTGTGTCGTATTTTCTGTCTTGATTGACACTAACGATTCTGATATAATGTTAAGACGTAGTTTTCTGGCTACAAAATCAATATTGATGGCTGTCATATCTTTGGGAATTGTTTTTAGTATATAAAATACCATAAGATTAAAATATATAAAAGTGTGCATTCTGAAATATTGATAACTCGTTGAAAGATTTTTAAGTTTAGCCCTAAAGGAAAAAAGTTTCCATAAGAAAGAACGGTAGTCATCAGCTGATGTTCACACAGCTGGTAGTAATTGCTGTTCAAACTTTTTTTTATAATATCTGTCATTTTGTTTATATTTTCTGTTTACTTACATATTTTTAGGAATTAAATAACAAAAAATATATCTAACTCGTCGCTGTTTCGTTTTAATGAGAAAAACGCGTTCACAGTGGGCTGCATTGAGTACTGACGATAATCGGATTTACAAAGAAATGTAAGCCATTGTGAATTTGTTACGTTGGAAATTTACTTTTGTCTGTGCAGCTCCTTCCTTATTTAATGAAGCAATTCGCTTTCGTCTACACAGCTATTTGCTATTTTAATGGAGCAATTTACTTTTGTTTATACAGCTATTTGCTATTTTAATGGAACAATTTACTTTCACCTATACAGCTATTTGCTATTTTAATGGAGCAATTAGCTTTCGTCTATACAGATATTTGCTATTTTAATGGAGCAATTTACTTTCGTCTATACAGCTATTTGCTATTTTAATGGAGAAATTTACTTTTGTCTACACAGCTATTTGCTATTTTAATGGAGCAATTTACTTTCGTCTATACAGCTATTTGCTATTTTAATGGAGCAATTAGCTTTCGTCTATACAGCTATTTGCTATTTTAATGGAGCAATTAGCTTTCGTCTATACAGCTATTTGCTATTTTAATGGAGAAATTTACTTTTGTCTACACAGCTATTTGCTATTTTAATGGAGCAATTTACTTTTGTCTACACAGCTATTTGCTATTTTAATGGAGAAATTTACTTTCGTCTATACAGCTATTTGCTATTTTAATGGAGAAATTTACTTTTGTCTACACAGCTATTTGCTATTTTAATGGAGAAATTTACTTTCGTCTATACACCTATTTGCTATTTTAATGGAGCAATTTACTTTTGTCTACACAGCTATTTGCTATTTTAATGGAGAAATTTACTTTCGTCTATACAGCTATTTGCTATTTTAATGGAGAAATTTACTTTTGTCTACACAGCTATTTGCTATTTTAATGGAGCAATTTACTTTCGTCTACACAGCTATTTGTTATTTTAATTTAGCAATTTACTTTCGTCTACACATCTATTTGATATTTTAATGGAGCCATTTGCTTTCGTCTACACAGCTATTTGCTATTTTAATGGAGCAATTTGCTTTCGTCTACACAGCTATTTGCTATTTTAATGGAGCAATTTACTTTTGTATACACAGCTATTTGCTATTTTAATGGAGCAATTTGCTTTCGTCTACACAGCTATTTGCTATTTTAATGGAGCAATTTATTTTCGTCTATACAGCTGTTTCTTATTGTAATGGCGCAATTTGCTTTCGTCTATACAGCATTTTTTCATTTTTAACGGAATTAATTTCAAATACTTATTTATGGCTTTTATGTAACAATACATGCGCGCGCGCACGCATGTATAAAATTTTCGTGTGCCCCAGAGAAAGACGATCTAGAGGTCAGGATCGATGCTCCAGGTTTGCGGTAAGGGCTTTGTTAATAAGCAAGGTCTGAGCTCAGACACTGGCAGGGTAACACAAAACCTTTTCATTTTACGCATGACGTGGCCACACGATCCGTCTCACTCAATCATATTCCAGCATGAACCTTCATGATAACGTTGCTTTGTTGTTGGTTTAACCAGTGCCATCGTTCAAAAAGCATGTTTATAGTGGCTTCGTTTATTTATTTAATATTATACAACAAATATCAGATATACTGTTACAAAGGCTAGGCGATATTTAGCAGTTTGTATCGTGTTTATAACATTTCTTGATTGCTGATAGTTTTATATCAACATTTGTAGATCACCGATGATTTTATATTAATATTTCTCGATTACTCGTGGTTTTATATCGATATTTTTTTTGTGTTTAACGTCCAACTATTGTGCACACTTGGACTAATGCAGACGATGGGATGGATGATTTATAGCGTATGAAAATGCCAAGCCCTGGCCAGGAATCGAACCCGGGTCCTCGGGGTGAAAGCCCAGTACGCTATCAACTAAGCCACCTAGGTGGCTGATAATTCTTCAACATCAATATTTATATCAATATTACCAATGGTTTATGTCAACATTTCTTGATTAGTATATTAAAATTTCTTGATTTCTGATGGTTTTACATCGACATTTCTTGATTACTGATAGTTTTATATCACATATCTCGTTCCTTAATTTAACATAGGTTAACGTTTGATTAAATCAATATTTCCTTATTTGCGATGGTTTTATATCAACATTCCTTGATTACCGGCGGTTTTATGTCAACAGTTCTTGATTACTTACGGTTTTATATTAATATTTTTTGATTGCCTATGGTTTATAACAACATTTCTTGATTGATTATTGATGGTTTTATAACAATATCCATTGATTACTGACGGCTTTGTATTAACAATTCCTTGGGTATTGTTGGCTTATGCTGTACCATCCGGAATATTATTGTTGTTGTTTATTCGGACATTTGGCATTACATAAGCCAGCCGCCTCGGTGGCCTAGTTGATAGCGTACTGGGCTTTCATCCCTAGGACCCGGGTTCGATTCCCGGCCAGGGCTTGGCATTTTCGTACGCTATAAATCATCCCATCGTCTGCATTAGCCCAAGGACGTTAAACACAAAAAAAACCATAAAACCAGGTTTATTGTAAAAACAATTAAAAATTAAGATTAAACACTCAAGGCTCATGTCGTAAGCGGTCAGAAGTAAAACTTATACTAAAGGTAAATAGAGCTTAAAGTTGCAGATGAACTAAAAGGTTAAAAAAAGGTATGTAGAACATCCCAGGCTGGAGTTTCATATAGAGGAAACGGGCTGTCATTATTGTTAACCTTCTTGTCTTATGTTGCACGCGCGGACATCAGTTAGTTGTTTACTTTTGACCAGCACACATTTCTGTTTTGATACGGCGCAACTTCTCGTTTTCTTGGTGACTTGTGATTTCTCCAATCACATGCACATTTTAAGTTCTATTTTTGACCACTCATGGTATCAACCTCATGGTGTTTGATCCTAGTTCTTAGTGTTTTAACGTACTAGGTATTATGTTCTATTTGCCTGTTTAGGTTTTAAGTTCACTCAACGAAATTTGTAACGTTCTCACAACATTTCCAGCTCTCGGCTGTTGTTTCGGTTGTTGCTAACTTATGCTAAACGTAAAAAAAACCCAGCGCACCTAACCTAACACAACCTGTTGATCTTATTGGTTCTGGGGTTTGTTGCAGATGGAGGGGCTGGTAAAGGAGATGCAGGATCCAGATAACGGGGTGCCAGTCCGCTGCCAGAAGCTCTTCCTCACCTCAATACCCTCCGCATTTATGGGTAAGTGATAAAAGCTTGTAATCTCTACCGGGTACAATTTTCCTTTAAGGATATATGAGAAAATGTTAGTAAAACATGAACGTTACGCAAGCATTTCAAAAGAAAACGCCAAACGCAACTGACGTTATGCAAGTGGATTTATAACAATTATAACAATATTATAATTGTAACAATTATAATAACAATATAACAATTATAACAATTATTATAATATTATAACAATTATGCTTTTACCTTGCAAGTTTTTGATAATTAAAATTAATATACGAAATTATCCCAGAAAGTAGTCAAATTCATTTTTGCATTATGAACGGAAATTTAAATGCTGATTTATGCAGATTTTAACGCTGATTTCGATGGTGAAATCAGGTTTTCGAAGGAGTGTAAAGTTTTAAACGGACAATTTTTAAACTATAACGGATTTTTCTGTATAACGAAATATTTCAAGCTATTTCCGACATCGATTTATATGCCAAGTTTGAATCGTGTTATACATTAGCATATTAAACTTTCACGTTAAATTGATTTTTTTTATAAAGTCCGACTATTGTGCACACTTGGGCTAATGCAGACGATGTGATGATTTATAGCTTATGAAAATGCCAAGCCCTGGCCGGGAATCGAACCCGGGTCCTCGGGGTGAAAGCCCAGTACGCTATCAACTAGGCCACCGAGGCGGCTACACGTTAAATTGAAAGTGCAAAAACAAATTTTGATCTCTGTTGGATTATTTTTTTTAAATGAAATTTGAAAACTGAAAATGCTAATATATTCAGTTTTGAGCGCTGAATGTAATGTTAAACCCCGATTTAAAATGAAATGTAAAACATTTATAGTGTTTCGTAATTTTCTAGGATACATTTAACATACGAAGATGAATCCCAAGCTCTGTTAGGTGAATTTTCCTATTTTTAATTTAATTAATTTGAAATACTAATTTATGGCGTTTGTAATGCTTATCAAAATAATCGAATTTAGATAAAAGTGTAAGCTACTATGAATTTGTTACGTTTTGGAATTTTGTCTGTACAGTTATTTCCTGTTTTAAAGCAGCAATTTGCTTTCGTCTATACTGCATTTTCCTTTTTTAATATAGCAATTTTCTGTCGTCTATACAGCATTTTCCTATTTTAATGTAGCAATTTGCTTTCGTCTATACAGCATTTTCCTATTTTAATATAGCAATTTACTTAAAGAGCTTTACTCATTTCTGTACAGTATTTTCCTATTTTAATGTAACCATTTGCTTTCGTCTGTACAGCATTTTCCTATTTTAATGTAGCAATTTGCTTTCGTCTGTACAGCATTATTTTAATGTAGCAATTTGCTTTCGTCTGTACAGTATTTTCCTATTTTAATGTAGCAATTTGCTTTCGTCTGTACAGCATTATTTTAATGTAGCAATTTGCTTTCGTCTGTACAGTATTTTCCTATTTTAATGTAGCAATTTGCTTTCGTCTGTACAGTATTTTCCTATTTTAATGTAGCAATTTGCTTTCGTCTGTACAGTATTTTCCTATTTTAATGTAGCAATTTGCTTTCGCCTGTACAGTATTTTCCTATTTTAATGTAGCAATTTGCTTTCGCCTGTACAGTATTTTCCTATTTTAATGTAGCAATTTGCTTTCGCCTGTACAGTATTTTCCTATTTTAATGTAGCAATTTACTTTCGTCTGTACAGTATTTTCCTATTTTAATGTAGCAATTTGCTTTCGCCTGTACAGCATTTTCCTATTTTAATGTAACATTTTGCTTTCGTCTATACACTATTTTCCTATTTTAATGTAGCAATTTGCTTTCGCCTGTACAGTATTTTCCTATTTTAATGTAGCCATTTACTTTCGTCTATACAGCATTTTCCTATTTTAATGTAGCAATTTGCTTTCGTCTATACAGCATTTTCCTTTTTTAATGTAGCAATTTGCTTTCGTCTATACAGCATTTTCCTATTTTAATGTAACATTTTGCTTTCGTCTATACACTATTTTCCTATTTTAATGTAGCAATTTGCTTTCGCCTGTACAGTATTTTCCTATTTTAATGTAGCCATTTACTTTCGTCTATACAGCATTTTCCTATTTTAATGTAGCAATTTGCTTTCGTCTATACAGCATTTTCCTTTTTTAATGTAGCAATTTGCTGTCGTCTGTACAGCATTTTCCTATTTTAATGTAGCAATTTGCTCTCGTCTGTACAGCATTTTTCTATTTGAACGGAGAAATTTGGTTTCGTCTATACAGCTGCATGTCGCAATTTTGTATTGTAACCTAACCTAACTTTACGGTCAATCTCCTATCCTGCCTCTAGCAAGATTACATTTTTACAAACACTGGGCACCAATCAGCAGTGGAAGAGTGCCGCCAGCAGTAGGGCTGTGTTTGACTGGTAAAAGGGAGGATTTTAATCTCGCATTCTGACAATCCGCTTAGTGAGGCATACTATGGTTTGTGTTTGGATGTGGCCGTAATCCTACCATTAGCGTAAAGTGCGGCCGCAGATCCTTTAGTATCAGCTATACCAGTGGTCGGCAAACTTGTCATCCAAAAGAGCCAAATATAAAAAATACAAAATTGAAGTTTATTCAAAGAGCCATTTTTTAAACTTAAGCTTTGCTTCAGTAGAGACATTTTTACAGAAATAATTAGAATTAAAAGTACACTCTCGAGCTTGCCTTTGCTAAATATGTATTAGTTTAACTAACGGTACATTAAATAAAACTTGGTACCGTACTTATATAAAGATAATATTTATTTAAAAATATAACAAGTTAAATAATATAAAAGGTTTCTTTAAAAAATACTACAAATACTCCACTAATGTGAACAATGGCCTTGCATTTCCTTGGAAAGTAAGAGTGTCAGGTTTGTATGTTGTCTCTAAATCGGTATAAAGACGATGGAATTTTGAGCTCCACAATTCTTTATTTTTTAAATCAGCAACTGCATTTCAATGTTACCAATATCCATATTAAACGGCGATAAATTTATTTCTGTTACCGCGGCGTTCAGAGGTTTTTTAACAAAGATTAACGTCGCGTTGCTGTTTTTAAAGTCTGATGAGAAAAGCTTCCTTCATATTTAACAGTGTTCTGAAATAGCAAATGTCAATATTGGACTTATTTTCTCGACAATATTTCAATAAACATGGAAGTGTATTAGAGTTTCTCTTTCGAAATCTTCGGCAAAAGGCAACAATTTGTTTCGAATGAAATTACTTCTTCTAACGTCGAAAAGAATTTTGTAGGATTGCGTTTGAAAAAGTTTACTCACCTCTTACAAGGCAAGTTAATAAATAATATTCCGTGCCTGCACTAAACATTTCGTGGAAGAGCCGCAGCCAAGGAGTCAAAGGGCCGCGGTTTGCCGACCACTGGCCTATACTGTATTCATTTATAAATGGTCCAACTGCCAGGGCCTTTCATCTTCATTAACGCACAAATTTTTTCCGCTACATTTACAAAACAATTGTGAGGTAAAACAGCTGTAGATGATACCTTCCCGTAGTTAAGAGAATAGTAGGCATCACAGTATATCATATATATATATATATATATATATATATATATATATATATATATATATATATATATATATATATTATTTCTCGAGTCAACACCCTTTTTCTTAGCACCTACTATTCGTACAGGCATAAATGAGGTAACTTTAGAAAGATTTTTTAACCGGCTTCTGACATTGCAAACGATTTTGTGCTAAAACACACTGTTTGTGAAAAGTTTTAACATAAAAGACACTTTTAACTGTCATTGAAAAACGACATTATAGATGCGCATGCGCGGCATCACAGATCAGACAATGTTTTGTATATTTTACGAACTTATTAATCACGATTAGACAATCCTATTACAAATGCTCCTTTCTTGCATAACGTACTTAGAATTTCAATATTTACTTAAAAGTCATTAAACTTATAGGTTATGTGGCTGTATTGACAGTACCCTATCCCTTCCCGTCGTACAAGCCGGGACAAGCATTTCGAATACAAAACATATGTTTTGAACACTGTTTTTACACAAATATATTTGTGATTTCTCCTTCCATCGTGCATTTTTCGATCCGGGCGTTTTTTTCGGATTGCTTCACGCAAACGGCGTTGAACTTGTAGATAGTACTCCTTATTGACCGTTTCCCTGGTGGCAGGAATTCATGATGCACTATGCCATTAATATCGAAGAACACAGTGGGCATAATCTTCACGTTCGACCGCACCTGTCGAGCATTTTTCGGTCTTGGCGAGTCAGAATGCCTCCACTGGGATAATTAAGCCTTAGTTTCGACGTCATATCCGTAAACCCATGTTTCGTCACCTGTTATAATACGTTTGAGTAATTCTGCATCGTCGTTGACTTCATTTATTGACTCCTGAGCAACTTCCATTCGCCGCTGTTTTTGTTCAAAATTCAATAATTTTGGAACGAATTTTGCTGCCACGCGTTTCATACAAAAAACATTGGAAACAATGTCGTGACATGATCCAATCGATATGCCAACATCATCAGCGACCTCTCTAATTGTGATTCGGTGATTGTTCATAACCATTTCTTTCACTTTTTCCACGTTTTCATCGGTTGTTGATGTGCTGGGGCGTCCAGGGCGTTTGTCATCTTCAACGTCTTCACGGCCTTCTTGGAAACGCTTATACCACTCGTAAACTCTTGCTTTACTCATAGCAGACTCACCATAGACCTTTGTTAACATTATACACACTTTGTTACACTTTATTCCATTTTTTACGAAAAATTTGATAAAAATTCTTTGAGCCATTTCTTTTAACAAACGAAAATCGCCGAGCTCATAAAAAACGTATAACCTTAGTGGCTGTCACAGACAAAGTCAACAATGAAAACAGCTGAAAGTTTTATCATACTTCAAGGGCATGAATACCGACATAATAAAAAAAATGTTTGACAATCGGACTCTCCAAGACTGCGAAATTTAAAAATTCTTGTTACTTTCTGTACACACCTCGTATACTGTATTCGTGAATGATACAGGTTCGTATATCGTACTAGGTTTTTTGCCCACCTGCAGCCAACCACAGTTGTCTCGTGATGCGCCTAAGGGACTAAGGTGTTAAGGGCTCCGGGGTTTACGATGCAATAAACCCCTTGCTATACTTTTCTTTTTATTATGGTTTAACGTGCGACCGTCCGATACGTGCTTCTAGGGCAACGGTAAGTGTGAATATTACATAACTTGACTGTCACTGTAAGAAGCTCAAATTTAAGAAACATTTTGCGGTTACAGATTTTTATTTGAAAAAATAGCATGCATTTGCAATTTATTAAAGTCTGCTTTTACTATCTTGAGTTATGTTTGCGACAATTTGTTGATCCCGTACTCATTTTTGATTTAAAAAAAATGAATATTGGCAAAAAGATTCGTGATGCGAATACACAAATTTATCACTATGTTGAGTATAATGATCTGCCTTCCCTAGCTTCGTCAATTCTACTTTTGTTAAAGCGTTTAGGAGAACCTCCATCTTCAAAAACTATATCTATACTGGTCACCATTATAATAGCCCGTCCTATTTATAATTTTCTATCTCTACCTCGTACCCTTCCTCTATTCAACACGTGTACATTAAACCTGACGTGCTCGCGTCTGATTGGCTCCCTTGCTTTTGACTGCCTTCACTAGCTTCGTCAATTCTACTTTTGTTGATGTGTTTCGGAGAACCTCCATCTTCAAAAACTATATCTATACTGGTCACCAATATTATGGCCCGTCCTATTTATAATTATTTATCTCCATCTCATACCCCTCCTCTATTCAACACGTGTACATTAAACCTGACTTGCTCGCTTCTGATTGGCTCCTTTGCTTCCCTTGCTTCTGACTGCCTTCCCCTAGCTTCGTCAATTCTACTTTCGTTGATGCGTTTCGGAGAACCTCAATCTTCAAAAACTATATCTATACTGGTCACCAATATTATGGCCCGTCCTATTTATAATTATTTATCTCCATCTCATACCCCCTCTCTATTCAACACGTGTACATTAAACCTGACTTGCTCGCTTCTGATTGGCTCCTTTGCTTCCCTTGCTTCTGACTGCCTTCCCCTAGCTTCGTCAATTCTACTTTCGTTGATGCGTTTCGAGAACCTCAATCTTCAAAAACTATATCTATACTGGTCACCAATATTATGGCCCGTCCTATTTATAATTATTTATCTCCATCTCATACCCCTCCTCTATTCAACACGTGTACATTAAACCTGACTTGCTCGCTTCTGATTGGCTCCTTTGCTTCCCTTGCTTCTGACTGCCTTCCCCTAGCTTCGTCAATTCTACTTTCGTTGATGCGTTTCGGAGAACCTCAATCTTCAAAAACTATATCTATACTGGTCACCAATATTATGGCCCGTCCTATTTATAATTATTTATCTCCATCTCATACCCCTCCTCTATTCAACACGTGTACATTAAACCTGACGTGCTCGCTTCTGATTGGCTCTTCAAAATCATACGTTTTCGCTCGCTTCTGATTGGCTCCTTTCAAACTTTCTCTTCAACCGTCGTCCCTCCTGTTAATTTTTGAACATTTTAAAATTTTTAAACGTAATATCTGCTTGTGACGATATCTGTTCATTTATTATGTTTTCTCCCTTTAATTTAGGTTTAAAAATTTCCAAGTTCTCTAAAATGTTCATACGTCTTCCTTTTTCTGTCATTTGTAGTACTTTCTCTTTCTCGAGGTATGTGAAATATTCGTCCCTGTTTTATTAAACGTGACGCATAATTTGAATCATTTTTGCCGTATTTGAATGTTCTTTAAACCTAGTTCTAAATTTTCGTCCCGTTTGTCCTATGTTGACTGCCTCGCATCCACACTGTATTCTGTATAGAAAAGAAGAAGAATATAAAAAGAAACACAAATTTATATTGATTCGCCGTAGATATAAAGATCAGTTGTTTTGTGGACTATTAATTTTTAATGATCAGCTGATAGGCTGTAATAAGTTTTAGGTTATGTTGTTAGAAACTAGCTAATTTATAGTTAAAAGATCAGCTGTTTTATATTAATTCGTAATGATCAGTTGATTTCATTGACACAGCTGATAGGCTATAATAAGTTATAGGTTATGTTGTTAGAAACTAGCTAATTTACAGTTAAAAGATCAGCTGTTTTATATTAATTCGTAATGATCAGTTGATTTCATTGACACAGCTGATAGGCTATAATAAGTTATAGGTTATGTTGTTAGAAACTAGCTAATTTACAGTTAAAAGATCAGCTGTTTTATATTAATTCGTAATGATCAGCTGATTTCATTGACACAGCTGATAGGTTGTAATAGGTTTTAGGTGATGTTGTTAAAAACTAGCTAATTTATAGTTAAAAGATCAGCTGTTTTATATGAATTCGTAACGATCAGCTGATTTCATTGACACAGCTGATCGGCTGTAATAGGTTTTAGGTTAAGTTGTTAAAAACTAGCTATGATAATAATAAAGGAATGATACATGATTTTTATTTTTTGCTCAATAACAGAATTCTTTACATACAAGTAAGTATGATACAGTAACTATAATTGTTAAAAGATTAATTATTGCACTACTGTTATACATTTATTAAACCATTGTTATAACAGTTATTAGTAGGTTACTGTTATTAATAGGTTATTAGTAACAGTTATTGTTGGGCTCCTGTTTAACAGTTACTGTTGTCCTGTTATTTGCTATTAGTGCTGCTTTAGTAAAAGCTTCTAACAATTAATACAAGGTTAAAGTTATAACCGTTATAAATATAAAAGTTATCAGGTCATTCTCAACAGTGACATTTATTCTACTGTTATAACGGTTACTGTTTGGCTATTGTTTATAAAGTTATCACGGTACTGTTAAAAAAGTGATTGACTTGTAACCGTTAGAATTAGACAATACTGTTATACCTAAATATTATTTTTTAAATGTGTTTTTGTATGAAATATTTACCTAAATACTGTATGAAAAATGTTTGATACGCCATTTCGAAGATTACGTTTCCCTCTGATGACGAAAAATAAGTAAATATATTAAAATTAATGTTTTCGTTTTTAAAAAGATGGAAACCTATGAGGTTCTGTTTTTCACCTGATACGTGGATTTTTCACTAGTCCGCAAATTTAAAGATGTCTTTGTGTTGAAGTTCCATACGGGCAAAAAGTGAACGATGATCACGTCTTAACCTCGGACATTGTTTTTAAAGAAGTTTTGTTGAATTAATTAAAAAAAAAGAAAAAAATATTTACTGTATATAATGTGAATATTTACAATAATATTAATTTTGTTACTGTTTTTTAAAATGAAATAATTCACAAATATTTATATTTACTTATCTCCATTTTATTGTATTAAGTAATTGACCCGTGTAAAGTATTCGCACTGGTCACCTAAGTAACAGTTATTGTATATTATAACGGCGAATAAAGATAAGTGACCGCAGTTGTAATACAATCTGTTATTATCAGATCGGACAAATACTGTACCGTACCGGGAGGGCTGTCTGGATCTGGGATAGGGATAAATAGAATGGCACCTTATCACTCAATAGGAATAGCTTTCAGCGGGTGCGAGGGGTGTGTGGAGGGTGGAAGCTAATGTATTTCTATTGTGATGTCAGACAATGGCCAACCTTTACATAATGCTGGCTGGATGGAACTTTCTGGTTAGATAATGTATAGCCTAGCATTGGCCACACCGTGGGTTCAGATATGTGCATAAATCGTGTTAGTATTGTTCAAAATTTCAGTAAAAAATAAAATTGCTATTAGCGCCACTTACAAAGTTATATTTCTTAATTTTTGGCGGCTTTTCATCAACAAATGAGCACCGATCCTTACTTTCAGATCACGTTTTAAGGGGTGTAAACTGTGTGTGTGTGTGTGTGTGTGTGTGTGTGTGTGTGTGTGTGTGTGTGTGTGTGTGTGTGTGTGTGCGTGCGCGTGCGCGCGCGCGCGTGTGCTTGAGTGCATGTTGTGTGAGTTGTGTGTGTGTGTGGCGCGCCTGCGTATGTTGTGTGTGTTGTGCGCGCGCTCGCGTGTGTGTGATTGCGTGCGTGTTGTGTGAGTTGTGTGTGTATGGCGCACGTGCGTGTGTTGTATGTGAGTGTTGTGTGCGCGCGTGGGCGTATTGTGTGTGCGCCGGCGCTTGTTGTGTGTGTGTGTGGTTATGTGCGTGTGTGTGTGCTTGCGTCCGTGTTGTGTGAGTTGTGTGTGTGGTTTTGTGCCTTGTGTGCTTGCGTGCGTGTATTGTGAGTGTTGTGTGCGCGTGTTCTGTGTGTGTGTGTGTCGCGACTGCGTGTGTTGTGTGTTGTGCGCGCGCTCGCGTGTGTATGCTTGCGTGCGTGTTGTGTGAGTTGTGTGTGTATGGCGCACGTGTGTGTGTTGTATGTGAGTGTTGTGTGCGCGCGTGGGCGTATTGTGTGTGCGCCGGCGCTTGTTGTGTGTGTGTGGTTATGTGCGTGTGTGTGCTTGCGTCCGTGTTGTGTGAGTTGTGTGTGTGGCGCGCGTGTGTGTGTGGTTTTGTGCCTTGTGTGCTTGCGTGCGTGTGTTGTGTGCGTGTGTTCTGTGTGTGTGTGTGTGTGTGTGTGTGTGTGTGTGTGTCGCGACTGCGTGTGTTGTGTGTGTTGTGCGCGCGCTCGCGTGTGTGTATGCTTGCGTGCGTGTTGTGTGAGTTGTGTGTGTATGGCGCACGTGTGTGTGTTGTATGTGAGTGTTGTGTGCGCGCGTGGGCGTATTGTGTGTGCGCCGGCGCTTGTTGTGTGTGTGTGGTTATGTGCGTGTGTGTGCTTGCGTCCGTGTTGTGTGAGTTGTGTGTGTGGCGCGTGTGTGTGTGTTTTGTGCCTTGTGTGCTTGCGTGCGTGTGTTGTGTGCGTGTGTTCTGTGTGTGTGTGTGTGTGTGTGTGTGTGTGTGTGTGTCGCGACTGCGTGTGTTGTGTGTGTTGTGCGCGCGCTCGCGTGTGTATGCTTGCGTGCGTGTTGTGTGAGTTGTGTGTGTATGGCGCACGTGTGTGTGTTGTATGTGAGTGTTGTGTGCGCGCGTGGGCGTATTGTGTGTGCGCCGGCGCTTGTTGTGTGTGTGGTTATGTGCGTGTGTGTGCTTGCGTCCGTGTTGTGTGAGTTGTGTGTGTGCGCGCGTGTGTGTGTGTGGTTTGTGCCTTGTGTGCTTGCGTGCGTGTGTTGTGTGCGTGTGTTCTGTGTGTGTGTGTGTGTCGCGACTGCGTGTGTTGTGTGTGTTGTGCGCGCGCTCGCGTGTGTATGCTTGCGTGCGTGTTGTGTGAGTTGTGTGTGTATGGCGCACGTGTGTGTGTTGTATGTGAGTGTTGTGTGCGCGCGTGGGCGTATTGTGTGTGCGCCGGCGCTTGTTGTGTGTGTGTGGTTATGTGCGTGTGTGTGCTTGCGTCCGTGTTGTGTGAGTTGTGTGTGTGGCGCGCGTGTGTGTGTGGTTTTGTGCCTTGTGTGCTTGCGTGCGTGTGTTGTGTGCGTGTGTTCTGTGTGTGTGTGTGTGTGACGCGACTGCGTGTGTTGTGTGTGTTGTGTGTGTGGCGCGCGTGTGTGTGTGGTTTTGTGCCTTGTGTGCTTGCGTGCGTGTGTTGTGTGCGTGTGTTCTGTGTGTGTGTGTGTGTCGCGACTGCGTGTGTTGTGTGTGTTGTGCGCGCGTTCGCGTGTGTATGCTTGCGTGCGTGTTGTGTGAGTTGTGTGTGTATGGCGCACATGTGTGTGTT
Organism: Callitettix versicolor; assembly: GCA_022606455.1. NCBI lineage: Eukaryota > Metazoa > Arthropoda > Insecta > Hemiptera > Cercopidae > Callitettix > Callitettix versicolor. The sequence continues at coordinate 115,721,365 of CM040186.1, read as the reverse complement.
GTATGTGAGTGTTGTGTGCGCGCGTGGGCGTATTGTGTGTGCGCCGGCGCTTGTTGTGTGTGTGTGGTTATGTGCGTGTGTGTGCTTGCGTCCGTGTTGTGTGAGTTGTGTGTGTGGCGCGCGTGTGTGTGTGGTTTTGTGCCTTGTGTGCTTGCGTGCGTGTGTTGTGTGCGTGTGTTCTGTGTGTGTGTGTGTGTGTGTGTGTGTCGCGACTGCGTGTGTTGTGTGTGTTGTGCGCGCGTTCGCGTGTGTATGCTTGCGTGCGTGTTGTGTGAGTTGTGTGTGTATGGCGCAAGTGTGTGTGTTGTATGTGAGTGTTGTGTGCGCGCGTGGGCGTATTGTGTGTGCGCCGGCGCTTGTTGTGTGTGTGTGGTTATGTGCCTTGTGTGCTTGCGTGCGTGTGTTGTGTGCGTGTGTTCTGTGTGTGTGTGTGTGTGTGTCGCGACTGCGTGTGTTGTGTGTGTTGTGCGCGCGTTCGCGTGTGTATGCTTGCGTGCGTGTTGTGTGAGTTGTGTGTGTATGGCGCACATGTGTGTGTTGTATGTGAGTGTTGTGTGCGCGCGTGGGCGTATTGTGTGTGCGCCGGCGCTTGTTGTGTGTGTGTGGTTATGTGCGTGTGTGTGCTTGCGTCCGTGTTGTGTGAGTTGTGTGTGTGGCGCGCGTGTGTGTGTGGTTTTGTGCCTTGTGTGCTTGCGTGCGTGTGTTGTGTGCGTGTGTTCTGTGTGTGTGTGTGTGTGTGTGTCGCGACTGCGTGTGTTGTGTGTGTTGTGCGCGCGTTCGCGTGTGTATGCTTGCGTGCGTGTTGTGTGAGTTGTGTGTGTATGGCGCACATGTGTGTGTTGTATGTGAGTGTTGTGTGCGCGCGTGGGCGTATTGTGTGCGCCGGCGCTTGTTGTGTGTGTGTGGTTATGTGCGTGTGTGTGCTTGCGTCCGTGTTGTGTGAGTTGTGTGTGTGGCGCGCGTGTGTGTGTGGTTTTGTGCCTTGTGTGCTTGCGTGCGTGTGTTGTGTGCGTGTGTTCTGTGTGTGTGTGTGTGTGTGTCGCGACTGCGTGTGTTGTGTGTGTTGTGCGCGCGTTCGCGTGTGTATGCTTGCGTGCGTGTTGTGTGAGTTGTGTGTGTATGGCGCACATGTGTGTGTTGTATGTGAGTGTTGTGTGCGCGCGTGGGCGTATTGTGTGTGCGCCGGCGCTTGTTGTGTGTGTGTGTGTGGTTACGTGCGTGTGTGTGGCGCGCGCGTGTGGTTTTGTGCCTTGTGTGCTTGCGTGCGTGTGTTGTGAGTGTTGTGTGCACGCGTGCGCCTGGGTTCTTTTCCCGACCGATGCACCATTTGTTAGTTGTTCGGAGGTCTCTATTACTCGGGTCCTTCAAAGAATTAACTATCGGTTGTTCATCAAAAAAATACCTTTAATACATTGAGATGTGTTACCTTACATTTATATTGCAACAATTACAACTATGGTTGACGACAACACCAAGAATGAACACTACTGTCTTAATCTTCAAAATGTTACCCCAAAATATATATCAATGTATTCAAACCAAAAGTAAAAGCGGAAGAAGTGTACGCCAATAATTGTCTACTTACTTTCACCGCCGATTCGCCACTTCTCAGCACCGCCTGGCTGACATGCTCGTAGTGCGTCCCGATGTACAGCCTTCGGGTCTTTACAGAATTTACCGTCACCCGGAATATACTGACGTTCCGGTCCCCTCGGAATCGACTGTCCGCCCTACTTCTTCCCCAAGCTTTTATTTCAACTGCTGTTCTACATACCTTGTTGCTTATCGCAACAAGCAGTATGTCAGCAGTTCCGTAATTTGCCTATGTCTTTGTCAATAGTGTTCATTCTTTGGCTGTGACCTCATTATAGTATTTAAGACTAAAAATTTATATTTTTCTAAATCCAAATTTCGCACAAAAAGTACAAAGCTGTGTTCAGTAATAACTAAAATGAAATGACTAACGAAAAACTGAATAAGTATGTAATATTAGAACTAAAATATTTCCAACATAAATGGTCGCGTGGCACCAAAATGATACGTCTATTGTCTCGAAAATACCAACTCAAACTAAACACCAGTAGTGGTGGGGCCGAAAACACCAAACTGTTAAAAAAAAATCTGCTTTTATAGAAACGACAAACAAACTGCTTTTTCAAACGGAAACAAGTAGTTTGATTTGGACTGGTTTATGATTTGTTAAACAAGGAACGGACTGTTCTATTCGAACGTTGCCGCAAGCGCTGAAACTGTTTGCCTGCTAACTGTTTGCCAGCTAACTGCTTTTCTTCTACCTGCTTTTATGCTTTTTCCTTTATTCCAAAGTTGCTTGTTGCTTGTAGTGAAGTAAGAACTGTTTGGTCAATGTCAACGTTTATCTCTATTTTGTTGCGAGTTGTAGTAACAACCTCTCACATTTTGTAGATACAGAGCCTAATTTTATTTCAACATATTTTTTATATTTATTATCAATCATCAATATTTTGAATCAACTAAAAATATTCTAAATCGTTTGCATTTTGGTAAATACGCGAAGGACTATTTAATTTTTAAGTAAAAAAAAGAATGCTTCTATTAGAAATTCATCTCATTTTGTACATAAAATGGCTTACATAATTATTACGTTTTGATAATGTAATTTAATTATTACTACACTTACAAGGATTATTTTTTTCTAAATGCTTTATACCCAAAAACAATTAAGGACATGGTGGCAGTGGGAATGAAAAAGTAGTCTTAGAAAACTGAACGTATGTGCTTCATGTTTTAGCTGCTAATACAACTTTGAGTTTTAGTTTTCTAAACCTGTTTTTTTCCAACTGTTTTAAAAACAGCTTTTTTTCCTCAACAAACAGTTTGTTGACGTTTTGTAAAAATAGCAGAAACGCCCACCTCTATAAACACCAGTCTAGCAATGGAATGTAGAGGTTGGTGAGAGATAAGCTAAATGGAAAGCTACGTTTATTAAAAAATAACGTCGTTACAGCAAAATTTAAAACTCTGCGGTCCTTTCCAGGGTTAAGAAAAATCACGTGATTGAAGTTTTCCAGTAATCTAGACTTTTAAATCATATTAGTAAGTAATCTCCTACACAGAGTGTTACAAGTCGCAGCACGTCTTGTAGTCTACATACGTTACTTTAGTTGTGTGTAGTGTCTAAAGATGTAATAACACAGATCGATAACTTGTCACAGATTGGACAGACACAGTGTTGCAATCTGTCTACCGCATCTGTGACATATGTCTACAGGCAAAATAAATGTGACTTACAAAGAGAGTTGTATGTCGAAACACAATGTCTGTTGACAGTAGCACAGCAAAGTATTATAATGTCGTCCTACATTTCCATATAATCACTTCACGCGAGTGTCTCGCTGAGATGATCGAAGCGAATTTCCAAAAGTATTTTTGTTAATCTCAATTTTTTGGAAGTGTATTTACACCATTGCAATCGGCATTAAAATCTTCATATTCTAGCGGAGACTCGGTGGTCGATGTGGTCAAAGCAACGGTGAGTCTGCTGCGTCTCTGTAGTGCGCACCTTAAGGTTCTTAGTTCTGGCCGCAGTTGCTCCCGTTGCGTTTACCTTACCGTTTACGCTGATCTCATTACTGGCATAAAGTGTGAACGTTGAGAAAACAAATTGTATTCTAGCATTTTAAACTTTTTAATTACACTGGATGTACGAAAATGAACCCTGGCCGCCGTCAAATTAATTTGTTTAATTTCAAAGTATTTTTACGATGCAAAATGTTAACTTATGTAGTTTGTAACGCTGTATTTTTAAATGCAGTGACTTGAAGTACACACACGCGTGCGCGCACACACACACATACACGCGCACATACACTCTCTCTCACACACACACAAACTCTCTCTCTCTCTCTCTCTCTCTCACACACACACACACACACACACACACACACACACACACGCGCACACACACGCGCGCGCACACACACACACTCACATACACACGCTCACACGCACACTCACTCACTCTCACGCACGCACACAAAACACCACACACACACACAGGTATGCCTAGAAAATAACGGGACTGAATTTTTAAAACTTTTTATCTAACATCGTTTAAATTGGAAACCTTATCACCAACAATATATACCCCCTCCTCGATCCCTACACCGCGATTTGTTATTATTTTCCATTGTTGAAATTCGTCCGCTGTTATGGTCATCATCATGTCCGTCGCTTTTTTCTTCACTGCATCTACAGACTCAAAACGTGTTCCTTCCAAACGCGCTCTTGATTTTAGAAAACAAAACAAAGTTCCATGTAGCAAAGTCAGGGCAGTAGGGTGGATGCTCCAATACAGGAATTCCGTGCTTTGCCCAAAACGTCTTGATCGACAGTGCTTTGTGCGCCGGTGCATTGTCTTGACGAAGGATCTAGGGAAGATTTTTCCACACGTCAGGTCTTTTTCTTCGCATTCACTAAGAGTGGTCGAAACCTTTGGATAATAGTTTGACCTTCATGCACCCATTCAATGTAAGCTATCTCTCGGATATCAAAAAACACAATCATGACATTGAATTTCGATTTGCTCATCCGTGCTTTTTTCCCCTTGGTGAGCCAGAGCATGGATGGCACTTGGTTTCAGGGTCGTACTTCATGACGCATCGCATATTCCTTTTCTAAAAATGAAGTATTACATTTGATAAATATATATACATATATATATATATATATATATATATATATATATATATATATATATATATATATATATATATATATTTATTTATTTATTTATATTTATTTTGATATTTATTTGATGTATTTACCTTCTCTAAAAAGTTAGGGTCAGTTTCAATGTTTTTTAAAATGGCAGCACACATTGTCATTCGAGCTTCTTTTTGATCAGCAATGAGGTTTTTCGGTACCAACTTTGAGCACACTATGTTCACGTTGAAATTGTCATGTAAAATTAACAACCCGGTCGGCGCTCATTTCAATCTTGGGTCTGGATATTACCATGATAATCGCTGCAATAGTTCAAGTTTCTAAAATCGTAACTGACTTTAGATGATAATTTTATCAGCGCCAAAGTCTGCATAAAATGGCGTTTTACGACAGTACAGCATTGCAAAATACATTTCATCACACGAGCTTAACGTGGTTGTTGAACGATACAATCGGGAACGTGTGTGAGTGCAGGAACAAACAACTTTGAGGGTAGATTCAAATCTCGAGGAGGGGATGGTTTGGAAGGGTTCTTCACTATCACGGGCGGAGTTTAATAATCGGTTCTCTTTCCTGTTCCTTGCACGTTAATTCCCTTCACTCTGTACTGTAAACGTGTCCTTAAATACGAGGTGTGTTCAGAAAGTAACGAGAATTTTAATTTTTTGAACAAAATATTTATTTATTCTTCTACATTGATGTTGTCGCCTTCACAATAGTCCCCATTGGAGATTATGCACTTATGCCAGCGCTTCTTCCAATCCTCGAAACATTTCTCAAATTCAGTCTTCGAGATAGCCTTTAGTTCTTTCAGCGATGCGCTTTTAATGTCATCTACGGCTGTAAAACGACGGCTTTTTAAGGTTCTATTTATTTTTGGAAATAGGAAAAAGTCACACGGAGCCATGTATGGCGAATACGGAGGCTGGGGCATCGTTACTGTACTGTTTTTGGCCAAAAATTCACGAACAGGCTATGAAGTGTGAGCTGGTGCATTATCGTGGTGCAAAAGCCATGAATTGTTTCTCCACAGATCAGGGCGTTTTTTCGGATTGCTTCACGCAAACGGCGTTGAACTTGTAGGTAGTACTCCTTATTGACCGTCTCACCTGGTGGCAGGAATTCATGATGCACTATGCAATTAATATCGAAAAACACAATGAGCATAATAACCATCACGTTCGACAGCACTTGTCGAGCCTTTTTCGGTCTTGGCGAGCCAGAATGCCTCCACTGGGATGACTGAGCCTTAGTTTCGACGTCATATCCGTAAACCCATGTTTCGTCACCTGTTATAATACGTTTCAGTAATTCTGCATCGTCGTTGACTTCATTTAGTGACTCCTGAGCAACTTCCATTCGCCGCTGTTTTTGTTCAAAATTCAACAGTTTTGGAACGAATTTTGCTGCCACGCGTTTCATACACAAAACATTGGAAACAATGTCACGACATGATCCAATCGATATGCCAACATCATCAACGACCTCTCTAATTGCGTTTCGGCGATTGTACATAACCATTTCTTTCACTTTTTCCACGTTTTCATCGGTTGTTGATGTGCTGGGGCGTCGAGGACGTTCGTCACCTTCAACGTCTTCACGGCCTTCTTGGAAACGCTTATACCACTCGTAAACTCTTGCTTTACTAATAGCAGACTCACCATAGGCCTTTGTTAACATTTCACACACTTTGTTACACTTTATTCCATTTTTTACGCAAAATTTGATACACATTCTTTGATCCATTTCTTTTAACAAACGAAAATCGCCGAGCTCATAAAAACACGTCTAACCTTAGTGGCTGTCACAGACGGTCAACAATGAAAACAGCTGAAAGTTTTATCATAATTCAAGGGCATGCATACCAACATAATAAAAAAAAATTTGACAATCGGACTCTCAAAGCCAGCGAAATTTAAAAATTCTCGTTACTTTCTGAACACACCTCGTATATTGGTTCTCTGGAAAAATATATTGCGTTATTGTAAAAATCAGCTGACAAAAGTCTAGATGGACCAGCAATGTTTTGTGTTCTGTGTTTGTTATAATATTCTTCTAGTGAATTTCATTTGCAACTGTCATCATGATAAGACCCATACCGGACAAGAGACCTTGAAATGAGCGACTACCCTGACTTCTAGGTCATTCTTTGAGAGCGGTCGTTAAAATATATTTATGTACAGTCCACTCTCAAATTTGGACTAAAAATCAATGTTGCTACTGACGAGGGAAATCCTCTCGACAGTTTCAAAATCTTTTAAGTGTCAACTTTTGGCCGAGTAGGTACTAAACGCGGAACGAAGTTACGCTGAGCTTAGCGAACTAATCATTCAAAACTTAACCTTTTGTTTTTAATGTAAGTGCGGCCACTGGGCACCGCTCCGCGTAGCTTCGACTCTAGTTCGTTTTTGAAGCTGACTCCGCTCCCAGCGAAACAGACTACCCATTGAAAACCTAACGTATTGTTTTTAAATGCGGCAACGGAAAGCGTAACGGTGCTTAGCTGAGTCAATTGTCGTCGCTGGGCTCTGTTCCTCGTAGCTTCGACTCTGTCTAGTTCGGTTTGAATCTGCCTCAGCTTCCCCCCACTACGTTTACCACGCCTCCTAACTTACTATTTCTCGTTACCTAGGTAACCGTTGCCTAGGTTATAATAGTTCCTAGAATCCGTTACAGTAGGCCTAAATATTTAGATTTAAAAGATAAAAACACGTTCGTTAAACTGACTGAAGTCCTGTTTCGGTTGCCGTTCATCTTCATCCCGCTCCGTTCCGCATTTGGTGACCGCCCCAGCCTTTTTATGTTACACTTCTGTAAATGTTATTTCACCGTTAATGTAAATGTACGAGCGTTAGCATTTACAATGCAAATAAATTTAACATATGTCCAAGATTCATTTTCATATTTTCAGTGAAATTTGATATTTTGAAATGATAATTTACTTTTAAATTGGGCACAAAATCAATTTTTTTTCAACACCTTGAACAAGGTCTTTCATCAGCCGTTTCAAAATGGCGGCTATTTCAAATCTATCTCGCCGTGTGACTATAACTTTTCAAAATTTAAGTTGGTTTTGTTTTTCTTCCAGTGAGCGTTGTAGCACAAAATGTTAAGTATTTAGGGAAATATAGGGCTACAAAAACTTTTTCGAGAGGGTTTAATTGCTTATTTTCTCTGAAGTAAATGTGATTTTTACATTCGTAATCAGCATTAAAAATTGTATAAATTAGCAATTTTCAAAATCGGTTGAAATCGAAAAATATTATTTTGACGGCGGCCAGGTTTAATTTGTGTATTTTCAACGTAATTTGAAAGTTTTAAATACTAGTATATGAAGATTTGAATACTGACTATGACGGTGAAATCAAGAATTTCAAAAAGGTCTTAGATATAAATAATTACTTTCGGAAATCCGCCTACATCACGTCAGCGAGATGTTTGGAAGTACGTGATGCTTGATGTTTTATTCAGGCTACAATCTGCACGTAATTCTGTATACGTCTGAATTTAAGACAAAAAAGTTACGAATTTTTAAATATTTGAAATGGCGGCCATTTTGAAACTGTTAAAAAAATTTCTGGATTGTCGAAGCTATTAGCAAAATAGATTGATGCCAAGATTGGATCAAATTTTCCCCGCATGGGGATGCAGACTAGCTGCACCTATCGAGAGGATTTAGACGTCCCTCGCGGTACCCGAGTCTAACACACACTTACACTTACAACACTACATTTACGGCTTTAACACTTTACACTTACACTTACATTTAGAGAGGCGATAATAGCCTCAATGTGCTTTTCGCCTTATAATAACAAAAACAAAAACAAAATGGATCAAATCGGATTAAAATTGTGAACGCGAGCGAGCTAAACGATGTCTCAAAAAGCCCTGGGTCTGGGTTTTATCATGATGGCAGCGTCAGTGGAACATTACGTTGTCTTCTGAGCCGGCTGGACAGTACCGTGACGGCATTAAATAGAACACGTGGCATTGATTTCTTGGAACATTCCGAATCCGCTTTTATTTTAACGCGATCCATTGAAGCCGGACAATAAGCTGGCGGCAGTGATTTCAGTTCAAACAATATTGGATTCCTTTTGTCGGGATGTTTGCGTTTTGTCTTGTACAATTTTAAATTAGGCCGTTCTTGTCCATTCTTTGTCGCTGAAGCGCAAAATTCAGCACTGCCTGCCATTATTGTAGTCATCAAAGCGTGTAGCGAATCCGTACAAAATTGTTTAACGTTTGTTTAGATAACGCATGAAACAGCCATCTTAGTAAGACCCAGACCCGGGACCATGAAGTGAGATCGAATCCCGAACAATGATCAGTTTTTTAAAGTTCGTTAGAATTTATAACATAGCTTGGGCGCGTTATTTATCCGGCAAAAACAGTTTCAAAATGGCGGCTCGCTCGCGTGATAGAAGCGAATTTCCAACAATTTTTCACGTGATTTCACCATCGTAATCAGCGTTAAAGTCTGCACAAAGGGTTTGATTTTTCAAAATCCGTGAAAAATAAGAAAATGAACCTGAAGGCGGTCAGGGTTCTTTTTCATTTAAATTTTGAATTTTATAACATTCGTTAGAATTTATAACATAAGCTTCGACACGTTCTTTATCCGGCAAAAACAGTTTCAAAATGGCGGCTCGCTCGCGTGATAGAAGCGAATTTCCAACAATTTTCCATATTATTTCACCATCGTAATCAGCGTTAAAAAGTCTGCATAAAGTGTTTGATTTTTCAAAATCCGTGAAAAATAAGAAAATGAACCTGAAGGCGGTCAGGGTTCTTTTTCATTTAAATTTTGAATTTTATAATATTCGTTAGAATTTATAACATAAGCTTCGACACGTTCTTTATCCGGCAAAAACAGTTTCAAAATGGCGGCTCGCTCGCGTGATAGGAGCGAATTTCCAACAATTTTTCACGTTATTTCACCATCGTATTCAGCGTTAAAAAGTCTGCACATAGTGTTTGATTTTTCAAAATCCGTGAAAAATAAGAAAATGAACCTGAAGGCGGTCAGGGTTCTTTTTCATTTAAATTTTGAATTTTATAATATTCGTTAGAATTTATAACATAAGCTTCGACACGTTCTTTATCCGGCAAAAACAGTTTCAAAATGGCGGCTCGCTCGCGTGATAGGAGCGAATTTCCAACAATTTTTCACGTTATTTCACCATCGTATTCAGCGTTAAAAAGTCTGCATATAGTGTTTGATTTTTCAAAATCCGTGAAAAATAAGAAAATGAACCTGAAGGCGGTCAGGGTTCTTTTTCATTTAAATTTTGAATTTTATAACATTCGTTAGAATTTATAACATAGCTTGGACACGTTGTTTATCCTGCAAAAACAGTTTCAAAATGGCGGCTCGCTCGCGTGATAGAAGCGAATTTCCAACAATTTTCCATATTATTTCACCATCGTAATCAGCGTTAAAAAGTCTGCATAAAGTGTTTGATTTTTCAAAATCCGTGAAAAATAAGAAAATGAACCTGAAGGCGATCAGGGTTCTTTTTCATATTTTCATTTAAATTTGAATTTTATCGCTTGTTATGGTGACGAAATCTCTTTTTTTCAAAAAAAAGTTCACTTCCGTCTGGTCAATAAACAGTGTGTTGCGATTTTTAATTTAATTAAAGTTAATTTTTATATTTAAAAAAAAATTAACGAAATATGATTTTTTCAGGTAAGTGCAGGAGCCTTCAGTACATTAAGATTGCCAGCCAATCAGGTACAGTTATTTAATTACACACACTAAGTTACCTTACGTAACAGTTTATTTAATTATGTAATTCCATTGAGCGGTTCTTACAGCTGCAATCGTAGTGAGCTGGTGGTAGGACCGTGTAAGTGCAACTAGTCTTCCATGTATTTGCTAAGGGGAATTGTAATTAAACTTTCTTTGTAAGTTGGTTTGTCGCGTGTAACTCATCAAAAAGCTGTTAGGAAGGTTTAATTAAATAAAGATTTGTCTGTTTCACGGAAATGCAAGTGTTGTTAGTAACAATTATTGTAAAATTAAATTGCCTAGCACACGTTGTTGAAGTACAGACGATCTGCAGATGTTCTGTTTGATGTCCTCGTAAACTAGAATCCACCGTTGAAATGTAAACGAGAGCGTTTAGTGTTTAAGAGTTTTAATGATTACTCAAGAATTGATCAGCTGACTTACGTGTCGTCTGCACTGCCTCGATGCGGACTATACCGCTTCCAGTTTACTAATTCAGTTCTCCTTTAGAAACGTACCCGCGCTGCAAAAAGACGAGCAACGTAAAAAACACCTAAAGATGTTGGTGAATTTTTCAAAACACGTTTTTGATGAAGTCCATAAATATCACAAATTTTGATAAATTCTAAAAGACCGTTTTTGTTTCAATCCAAACCAGGTTTAAAAATTTGTCTGAACTAACATGTGATTAAAGACGGCTACATGCAAACTTGAAATTTTGAAACGGCTCTAATATGTCCAAAACTATATGTAAACTTTATATGTCCAAAAACTCTATACGTGCAAAAACTCTATATGTGCAAAAACTCTATATGTGCAAAAACTCTATATGCAAAAACTCTATATATGCAAAAAACTCTGTATGAGAAAATCGTCTATATAAGTAAAAACTATATACTGTATGTGCAAAAACTCTGCATGTGCAAGAACTCTATATGTGCAAAAAACTCTGTATGAGCAAATCGTCTATATAAGTAAAAACTCTATATATGCAAAAACTGTATACAAAACGTATAGCCTGTGTAAAAACTATATACTGTATGTGCAAAAACTCTGCATGTGCAAGAACTCTATATGTGCAAAAACTCTGTAGGAGCAAATCGTCTTTACGTGTCAAAACTCTATATGTGCAAAAACTATGTACAAAAAGTATAGCATATGTGTAAAAACTTTATACTATATGTGCAAAAACTCTGTATGGGCAAATCGTCTATATGTGCAAAAACTATGTACAAAAAGTATAGCATATGTGTAAAAACTATATACTATATGTTCAAAAACTGCATATGTGTTAAAACTGTATGAGAAAATCGTCTATATGTGTAAAACTATATGTGCAAAAACTCTGGGCAAAGCTCTATATGTGCAAAACCGATGTGCAAAAACTGTGTGCAAAAAGTCAAATTTTATAGTGATCGGTCGTAAGAGGTGCGATACCGACAGACGAGTGCGCGCGGGAATTTATCAGCTTGGTTCTATCTACGGTCCGTGAAAATGGTACTTTTATAACAAGCTGTTATCCTTTTTATATTCTTCTTCTTTTCTGCTAGGATTATTGTCACTATGTTCAGTATAATGATCTGCCTTCCCTAGCTCCGTCAGTTCTACTTTTGTTGCGCGTTTCGGAGAACCTCCATCTTCAAAAGCTATATCTATACTCCTGTATATCGATTTAATAAAGCTGTTATCGATTTAAATTTGACAAAAAATATCAGTAACAAGTACAAAATAAATTTTACCCGCCTGTTGCAGGTAGTGTATTACTTTAAACATTTGTTACGAGACCGGATAAACCTGAATTTGTAGCGCGTAATGTTCCTAGGGGAGGCTTAAATCTAAATCCCACGACTTCGTTGCAAATGAGATTAAAATCCAGTTATTGCGGCTAAGTCTTTGCTTCGTTTGAATTATTTTTTATGATTATTGTAGTATTGTAATGTGACTTCCACGGCTCGCAACTGCGGCTGGCGTGATGGAAGCCAATTTATTTTATTTTGAACTTTTTTTGTTTCACCCAACTTTGGGGTACACCAAATCAATCACTTCTCAATGCTCTGTGCCTTCCTCGTAGCCCAGTATTGCTTCATACGTTGTGATCTTGCTTTTCTTTCTTCGTCAGAGATTTGGATCGTTCGCTTGGATTTGACTTTGCCTTGGAACCGTTGCTTCTTGTCCTCGGTTATTGTTTTGGCTGTTCTGTCCAGTTTATTTTATTTTGAACTTTTTTTGAAAAAAAAAATATTTCACCACAGTAATCGGCATTAAAGTCTGCACATAATACATTTTTAAAGTGAACAATGCAATTTCATTATAAACTAGTTTTCGCCCTTGGCTTCGTTCGTGTTAATGCAGACTTTGTCAGTCAGTTGAAGTTGTCGGTTGGTACAGGAAGCGTTGACGTAAAAACTATTAACTTATTTAATTCAGGTTGTTGGTCAATACAGGCAGAGGTTAAATAGTTACAAAAGAAAACAACAAAATTACACAATATAAATTTGGAATAAACAGGTAGAGCGTTATGAAAAAACGAAGAATTGCCCATCTCTTCCACATCATTAGGATGCCCAACAGCAGGATTATGAAACAGCTGGTCATGCGAAATATTAATAAGAAGACCCAAGGACACTACGTCTCGCAGACTCTGAAAGATCTGCAAGAGATCGGTTTGCGGATCGAGGACGCACCGGGCAGAGCGAGAATCAGAAGCATTCTGAGAAACATCAGGTTTGACGAAGGAAAGCCGGAATGACGAGGGACGGTGGAGGTGTCAGACGAGATTAGGAGGAGGAGATCGGATAGAATGAAGGAGTATTGGAGGAAGAAGTTGGAGTCCTCACAGTGCATTAAGACAGATATGAAGAAGAGACCGAAATATTGACTCAAAGTGGTCCCATGTGGCCTTAAAATTAAAAAAAAATCAGGAATAAGTGCAGGAATTTGTGTTAGAGGTGGGCGTTTCTGCTATTTTTACAAAACGTCAACAAACTGTTTGTAGAGGAAAAAGCTGCTTTTTAAAACAGATGGGAAAAAACAGATTTAGAAAACTGAAACTCAAAGTTGTATTAGCAGCTAAAACATAAAGCACATACATGCAGTTTTCTAAGACTACTTTTTCATTCCCATTACCACCATGTCCTTAAATTGTTTTGGGGCATTTAGAAAGGATAAAAATAATCCTTATAAGTGTAGTAATAATTAAATAACATTCTCAAAACGTAATAATTATGTATGCCATTTTATATTTACAAAATGCAATGAATTTCTAATAGAAGCATTCTTTTTTTTTACTTAAAAATTAAACAGTCCTTTGCATATTTACCAAAATGCAAACGATTTAGAATATTTTTAGTTGATTAAAAAATATTGATGATTGATAATAAATATAAAAAATATGTTTATAAATAAAATTAGTCCCTGTATCTACAAAATGTGAGAGGTTGTTACTACAACTCGCAACAAAATAGAGATAAACGTTGACATTGACCAAACAGTTCTTACTTCACTACAAGCAACAAGCAACTTTGGAATAAAGGAAAAAGCATAAAAGCAGGTAGAAGAAAAGCAGTTAGCAGGAAAACAGTTTTAGCGCTTGCGTCAACGTTCGAATAGAACAGTATAAACCAGTCCAAATCAAACAGCTTGTTTCCGTTTGAAAAAGCAGTTTGTTTGTCGTTTATAGAAAAGCAGTTTTTTTTAACAGTTTGGTTTTCTGCCCCACCACTAGTTTGTGTCAGTAGAGTCACAGGTGCTGCCTTGCTGCGAATTGAAGATTCCACTCCGTCTACAACTTTACCTACAGTTAATTAACATCCCTTATTAATTCCGCTTCCCCTTGGTCGTTGCAATCATGGATACAGAATAGAGCATTATTTTAGGACGCTGCTATATACCATGTTTTATGTCCTTCCATGTGGCGCTATAGATACAGATTGTGGGCATTGGACACGCGATGCTACGTATAGCTGGCCATGGGAAAAGCATGGCTTACCCAATGCTACTTGCAATGTTTAAAATAATTTAAATATTTATTATTCACGCCTACAATTGTGTATTAACTCTCTCGTTTTTTGCCGGAAAATTTTTTAAAAAAACCTAAAAACATCACTGTTGTACAGTTACTATGCTAAATGTTTGTATGTTGCTAGGCGTTAACTTTGTTTATAAACGTACTAGAATGATAACCCTTATGTGAGATATGTGAGCGCTCGCTGCTGGTAGCCTCTTGCGACAGTGTATTTAACTACAGTGAAGTAGATAATAGTACTGGCTATTTTCTTAAACGCTGTCCATGTAGCTTCCAATGTTCGTAGCGGCGTTAACTTTGTAAACGTACTAGAATGATAACCCTTATGTGAGATATGTGAGCGCTCGCTGCTGGTAGCCTCTTGCGACAGTGTATTTAACTACAGTGAAGTAGATAATAGTACTGGCTATTTTCTTAAACGCTGACCATGTAGCTTCCAATGTTCGTAGCGGCGTTAACTTTGTAAACGTACTAGAATGATAACCCTTATGTGAGATATGTGAGCGCTCGCTGCTGGTAGCCTCTTGCGACAGTGTATTTAACTACAGTGAAGTAGATAATAGTACTGGCTATTTTCTCAAACGCTTTCCATGTAGCTTGCAGTGTTCGTAGCGGCGTTAACTTTGTTTGTAAACGTACTAGAATGATAACCCTTATGTGAGATATGTGAACGCTCGCTGCTGGTAGCCTCTTACGACAGTGTATTTAACTACAGTGAAGTAGATAATAGTACTGGCTATTTTCTTAAACGCTGTCCATGTAGTTTGCAATGTTCGTAGCGGCGTTAACTTTGTTTATAAACGTACTAGAATGATAACCCTTATGTGAGATATGTGAGCGCTCGCTGCTGGTAGCCTCTTGCGACAGTGTATTTAACTACAGTGAAGTAGATAATAGTACTGGCTATTTTCTTAAACGCTGTCCATGTAGCTTCCAATGTTCGTAGCGGCGTTAACTTTGTAAACGTACTAGAATGATAACCCTTATGTGAGATATGTGAGCGCTCGCTGCTGGTAGCCTCTTGCGACAGTGTATTTAACTACAGTGAAGTAGATAATAGTACTGGCTATTTTCTTAAACGCTGACCATGTAGCTTCCAATGTTCGTAGCGGCGTTAACTTTGTAAACGTACTAGAATGATAACCCTTATGTGAGATATGTGAGCGCTCGCTGCTGGTAGCATTTTGCGATAGTGTGTTTAACTACAGTGAAGTAGATAATAGTAGCCTACTGGCTATTTTCTTAAACGCTTTCCTTGTAGCTTGCAGTGTTCGTAGCGGCGTTAACTTTGTTTGTAAACGTACTAGAATGATAACCCTTATGTGAGATATGTGAGCGCTCGCTGCTGGTAGCATCTTGCGACAGTGTATTTTACAGTGAAGTAGATAATAGTACTGGCTATTTTCTCAAACGCTGTCCATGTAGCTTGCAGTGTTCGTAGCGGCGTTAACTTTGTTTGTAAACGTACTAGAATGATAACCCTTATGTGAGATATGTGAGTGCTCGCTGCTGGTAGCTTCTTGCGACAGTGTGTTTAACTACAGTGAAGTAGATAATAGTACTGGCTATTTTCTCAAACGCTGTCCATGTAGCTTGCAGTGTTCGTAGCAGCGTTAACTTTCTTTATAAACGTACTAGAATGATAACCCTTATGTGAGATATGTGAGCGCTCGCTGCTGGTAGGATCTTGCGACAGTGTGTTTAACTACAGTGAAGTAGATAATAGTACTGGCTATTTTCTTAAACGCTTTCCATGTAGCTTGCAGTGTTCGTAGCAGCGTTAACTTTGTTTGTAAACGTACTAGAATGATAACCCTTATGTGAGATATGTGAACGCTCGCTGCTGGTAGCATCTTGCGACAGTGTGTTTAACTACAGTGAAGTAGATAATAGTAGCCTACTGGCTATTTTCTTAAACGCTGTCCTTGTAGCTTGCAGTGTTCGTTGCGGCGTTAACTTTATTTATAAACGTACTAGAATGATAACCCTTATGCGAGATATGTGAGCGCTCGCTGCTGGTAGCATTTTGCGACAGTGTGTTTAACTACAGTGAAGTAGATAATAGTACTGGCTATTTTCTCAAACGCTTTCCATGTAGCTTGCAGTGTTCGTAGCGGCGTTAACTTTGTTTGTAAACGTACTAGAATGATAACCCTTATGTGAGATATGTGAACGCTCGCTGCTGGTAGCCTCTTACGACAGTGTATTTAACTACAGTGAAGTAGATAATAGTACTGGCTATTTTCTTAAACGCTGTCCATGTAGTTTGCAATGTTCGTAGCGGCGTTAACTTTGTTTATAAACGTACTAGAATGATAACCCTTATGTGAGATATGTGAGCGCTCGCTGCTGGTAGCCTCTTGCGACAGTGTATTTAACTACAGTGAAGTAGATAATAGTACTGGCTATTTTCTTAAACGCTGTCCATGTAGCTTCAATGTTCGTAGCGGCGTTAACTTTGTAAACGTACTAGAATGATAACCCTTATGTGAGATATGTGAGCGCTCGCTGCTGGTAGCCTCTTGCGACAGTGTATTTAACTACAGTGAAGTAGATAATAGTACTGGCTATTTTCTTAAACGCTGACCATGTAGCTTCCAATGTTCGTAGCGGCGTTAACTTTGTAAACGTACTAGAATGATAACCCTTATGTGAGATATGTGAGCGCTCGCTGCTGGTAGCATTTTGCGATAGTGTGTTTAACTACAGTGAAGTAGATAATAGTAGCCTACTGGCTATTTTCTTAAACGCTTTCCTTGTAGCTTGCAGTGTTCGTAGCGGCGTTAACTTTGTTTGTAAACGTACTAGAATGATAACCCTTATGTGAGATATGTGAGCGCTCGCTGCTGGTAGCATCTTGCGACAGTGTATTTTACAGTGAAGTAGATAATAGTACTGGCTATTTTCTCAAACGCTGTCCATGTAGCTTGCAGTGTTCGTAGCGGCGTTAACTTTGTTTGTAAACGTACTAGAATGATAACCCTTATGTGAGATATGTGAGTGCTCGCTGCTGGTAGCTTCTTGCGACAGTGTGTTTAACTACAGTGAAGTAGATAATAGTACTGGCTATTTTCTCAAACGCTGTCCATGTAGCTTGCAGTGTTCGTAGCAGCGTTAACTTTCTTTATAAACGTACTAGAATGATAACCCTTATGTGAGATATGTGAGCGCTCGCTGCTGGTAGGATCTTGCGACAGTGTGTTTAACTACAGTGAAGTAGATAATAGTACTGGCTATTTTCTTAAACGCTTTCCATGTAGCTTGCAGTGTTCGTAGCAGCGTTAACTTTGTTTGTAAACGTACTAGAATGATAACCCTTATGTGAGATATGTGAACGCTCGCTGCTGGTAGCATCTTGCGACAGTGTGTTTAACTACAGTGAAGTAGATAATAGTAGCCTACTGGCTATTTTCTTAAACGCTGTCCTTGTAGCTTGCAGTGTTCGTTGCGGCGTTAACTTTATTTATAAACGTACTAGAATGATAACCCTTATGCGAGATATGTGAGCGCTCGCTGCTGGTAGCATTTTGCGACAGTGTGTTTAACTACAGTGAAGTAGATAATAGTACTGGCTATTTTCTCAAACGCTTTCCATGTAGCTTGCAGTGTTCGTAGCGGCGTTAACTTTGTTTGTAAACGTACTAGAATGATAACCCTTATGTGAGATATGTGAACGCTCGCTGCTGGTAGCCTCTTACGACAGTGTATTTAACTACAGTGAAGTAGATAATAGTACTGGCTATTTTCTTAAACGCTGTCCATGTAGTTTGCAATGTTCGTAGCGGCGTTAACTTTGTTTATAAACGTACTAGAATGATAACCCTTATGTGAGATATGTGAGCGCTCGCTGCTGGTAGCCTCTTACGACAGTGTATTTAACTACAGTGAAGTAGATAATAGTACTGGCTATTTTCTTAAACGCTGTCCATGTAGCTTCCAATGTTCGTAGCGGCGTTAACTTTGTTTGTAAACGTACTAGAATGATAACCCTTATGTGAGATATGTGAGCGCTCGCTGCTGGTAGCATCTTGCGACAGTGTGTCTAACTACAGTGAAGTAGATAACAGTACTGGCTATTTTCTCAAACGCTGTCCATGTAGCTTGCAGTGTTCGTAGCGGCAAATAGTGTAACTACTTGGACTTTAGCCACCTTTATAATGGCGGCTGTACTTCTAGTCAGTTTATATTCAGCGACGAGCGGTCTGTAAATATTAATGTTATGCGGTAAAATACTTAAGTTGTAACGATGTGAATAATTCGGTTGAAGCATGACTTGGAGTTTTTTTTATTATTTTTTTTTTTTATTTTATATTAATTACAACTGAGGCGTGCCCCATCTAGTAATTTTTCTTTATCATTGTGTTCACTGTGTGCTGGGGTGCAGTCCGACGGCTGGTCCCAATGTGTTTACGGCCTGGAGAGGTCAATTGGCTTGGTCCTCTTCAGCCTTCTTGTGATGTTGTCACTGCGGCATAGTAGTTGGGCAATCTCTGTATTATTATGCTGTTCTAACCTGCAATAATGCTTAACCGAGAGCTTTTTAATGACTTCCTGAACAGATTCAACACTTAGGTCCTTATGTATGTTTTCATTTCTCACATACCAAGGGGCGTTGACAATCGTTCTCAATACTTTATTTTGAAAAACTTGAATAATTTTACTATTGCTTTTTCTGGTACATCCCCAGAGTGGTGCACCATAGGTCCATATTGGTCTTAGAACTTGCTTGTATAGAATCTTGTTGTCTATCGAAAGTTCTGAATTTCTTCCAATAAGCCAAAACATTTTATTGAATTTGAGCTGTAGCTCCTCTTTTTTCTTTTTTACATGCACCTTCCATCGGAGCTTTGCATAGAGTGTCATTCCTAGATATTTAGCACTGTTTGCATATGTTATACTCCTTTCGTTTAATATTATTGGTAATGGTTCATATTTTCTATTCGTAAAATTAATGTGTACAGTTTTCGCTTCATTAAGCTTTACTCTCAATTTTTTTGTCCATTGACTTACTGCGTTGGTGGCATTCTGTAATTTCTCTGTGACTTCTAAAATATTGTCCCCAACTGTTAAAATTGCTGTTATCTGCAAACGTTGCTACTACGGAGTTCCCAGTAACTGGTATGTCTCTAGTGTACAGAAGGTACAGTACAGGGCCAAGAACACTTCGCTGAGGTACTCCTGCATTAATTGTTTTAATTTGTGAGTATTCGAGTTCATATCTAACCCGAAAATGACTGGGAAGCTAATGTATTACGTAAGATACCCAGCTGTATATAATTTCAAAGCTAGAAGAAGCGGTGATTTAAAATGTAATGCTTTCAGGAAATGTATTGAATGGAAGCCTTACACTGTTGTGTTGAAAGTCTGTGTAGCTTTCCTTTGCCTGGGCTGTGTTGAAAGGGTTTTTATTTTGCCATTCCCTTTGAATACAAGGGTTGTTGTGAATATTGTAAGTGTGCTTAGCTTCCCCTCCTCCTCCTCCCACACTGACCAACGCCGGGTTAGTTTCGGATTTTCTTGCTTTTTTTACTTGTCCACCGTTTACAAATACAGAAGTACTGTTCGCGAGAGAAAATATGATCCCTGGATCGCCATGAAACGCACGCGTGTACAACTGCAGCATTTCCTACTTTGAAGGCGCTGCAGAACTTAAGCCTGCTTTGCGTTGCAAGTGAAATGACATTAACGTGTGTCGTATTTTAGAGCTGGTTGTGATAGATTTTGCGTGATTTATTTTACAAATTGTAATTGTATTGACTTCATACAGTTGATCTACTTCTTAACTTGTTTTGATTGGTAAATTATGGGTAACTTGATTATTTTGATTGGTAAATTTATGAGTAAGAAATTTGATTGGTAAATTTATGAATACAAAATTTGATTGGTAAATTTATGAGTAAAAAATTTGATTGGTAAATTTATGAGTAAAAAATTTGATTGGTAAATTTATAAACAATAAATGAGTCCATGTGTATTGTTTAAATGTTGTAGATTAACGCTAAAAACACATGAGATAGCCTGCGTGTTCAACTTACAATACGCCACTGGTTCATATGTTCATATCTGTAGATTTAATTACATTGTGTCTCTAGTGTGCAACGTGGTCGATTGTTTCCTAACTCACATGCTGTTGCTGCAGTTATACCGGCAGTGGAGGAAGTCTTCGCTTTTGTCTGCGAAGACATGTAAAGCAGGTTGCGGTAAAATGGGAGCTGTAATGTTGCAATGAATAAGCCGTATACGATGTGTGTTCAGAAAGTAACGAGAATTTTTAAATTTCGCTGGCTTAGAGAGTCCGATTTTTTTTTATTATGTTGGTGTACATGACCTTGAAGTATGATAAAACTTTCAGCTGTTTTCATTGTTCATTTTGTCTGTGACAGCCGCTAAGGTTAGACGTGTTTTTATGAGTTCGGCGATTTTCGTTTGTTAAAAGAAATGGATCAAAGAATGTATATCAAAGTTTGCGTAAAAAATGGAATAAAGTGTGACAAAGTGTGTGAAATGTTAACAAAGGCCTATGGTGAGCCTGCTATGAGTAATGCAAGAGTTTACGAGTGGTATAAGCGTTTCCGAGAAGGCCGTGAAGACGTTGAAGATGACGAACGCCCTGGACGCCCCAGCAAATCAACAACCGATGAAAACGTGGAAAAAGTGAAAAAAATGGTTATGAACAATCTCCGAATCACAATTAGAGAGGTCGCTGATGATGTTGGCATATCGATTGAATCATGTCGTGACATTGCTTCCGATGTTTTGTGTATGAAACGAGTGGCAGCAAAATTGTTGAATTTTGAACAAAAACAGCGGCGAATGGAAGTTTCTCAGGAGTCGCTAAATGAAGTCAGCGACGATGCAGAATTACTGAAACGTATTATAACAGGTGACGAAACATGGGTTTACGGATATGACGTCGAAACTAAGGCTCAATCATCCCGGTGGAGACATTCTGGCTCGCCAAGACCGAAAAAGGCTCGACAAGTGCGGTCGAACGTGAAGGTTATGCTCACTGTGTTCTTCGATATTAATGGTATAGTGCATCATGAATTCCTGCCACCAGGTGAAACGGTCAATAAGGTGTACTACCTACCAGTTCAACGCCGTTTGCGTGAAGCAATCCGAAAAAACGCCCTGATCTGTGGAGAAACAGTTCATGACTTTTGCATCACGATAATGCACCAGCTCACACTTCATCGCTTGTTCGTGAATTTTTGGCCAAAAACAGTACCGTAACGATACCCCAGCCTCCATATTCGCCAGACATGGCTCCGTGTGACTTTTTTTTATGTCCAAAAATAAAGAAAACCTTAAACGGCCGTCGTTTTACAGCCGTAGATGACATTAAAAGCGCATCGCTGAAAGAACTAAAGGGTATCTCAAAGTTTTTAAAGTTTCAAATTGCGTTGAAAATACAAAAATGAATTTGGCGGCAGTTGCAGATAATTTGTTTATTGTATCAATGTATTCGCAGATGTATTTAGTCCGTTAATAGATGTAACATTTCCCGTTATTTTTATTGGCAATTTTCGTCACTGAACACTGTTCGGACATTCCGCGATGGCCAGCACAAACACGTTTGTTTTGCCGGAGCGAGCTTCCAGTAAATCAGAAAGTTAATGCACTGTTTATACTGCATCGGACTTATCTCGTGTTATGCGCAATTAACTCGGCTTCTGAGCTTTACTCGCCTAAATGGTGACAGTTTATTTCTCGTTAGCCCACGTCAGATAGCCATTGGGCAGTGGATGGCATCCGTAATGGGCAACTCGACATTTTTATATACCTTCTCCCTGTACAAAGTGACGTAATAGCGAAAAAATAGCTTTAGAA
Organism: Callitettix versicolor; assembly: GCA_022606455.1. Classification (NCBI taxonomy): domain Eukaryota; kingdom Metazoa; phylum Arthropoda; class Insecta; order Hemiptera; family Cercopidae; genus Callitettix; species Callitettix versicolor. The sequence goes on along the minus strand of CM040186.1, from coordinate 115,699,073 downwards.
CTAAAGACTTGTAAAGTGTCTATATTTGTTAATTGTATCAGAAATAATGTTTGTAATTGATTAATGATTTTGCTTAAGTGTGATTCTATTTTGTAGTTCCAAAGAAATAAAAAAATTTTATAATTGCAAATGCTCTTAAAATTTTTCGAATACGCAAAAAAAAAATCCAAAACTTATCTCCAAGAAATATTTTGTAAGTGAAAATATACTATCAACAAAATATAAAATTACTTGTTATTAAAAAATATTAAAATTAAAACAGCTGTTATTCAAAATATTGAAATTAAAATGGCTGTTATTCAAAATATTGAAATTAAAACGGCTGTTATTCAAAATATTGAAATTAAAACGACTGTTATTCAAAATATTGAAATTAAAATGGCTGTTATTCAAAATATTGAAATTAAAACGGCTGTTATTCAAAATATTGAAATTAAAACGACTGTTATTCAAAATATTAAATTTAAAACAACTGTTATTCAAAATATTAAAATTAAAACGGCTGTTATTCAAAATATTGAAATTAAAACGGCTGTTATTCAAAATATTGAAATTAAAACGACTGTTATTCAAAATATTGAAATTAAAATGGCTGTTATTCAAAATATTGAAATTAAAACGGCTGTTATTCAAAATATTGAAATTAAAACGACTGTTATTCAAAATATTGAAACTAAAACGACTGTTATTCAAAATATTGAAATTAAAACGACTGTTATTCAAAATATTGAAATTAAAATGGCTGTTATTCAAAATATTGAAATTAAAACGACTGTTATTCAAAATATTGAAATAAAACGGCTGTTATTCAAAATATTGGAAATTAAAACGACTGTTATTCAAAATATTGAAATTAAAACGACTGTTATTCAAAATATTGAAATTAAAACGGCTGTTATTCAAGTACTGATGTTGAACAAACCCCTAGATATTACCATTTATTTCTTATGAAAGCATTTTACCTTTATATCCCTTCCTAAAGACTTTTAAATTGTTTTTAATGTGATTTGAATATTTAAAATGCTAATATATGCAAATTTTTACGCTGATTACGGTGGTGAAATCAGATTTTTAAAGAAATAGTTGTTGAAAAAACATTATTTTTTGATTCGCTTCTATCACGTCAGCGAGAATGTTGCGTGCTAGGAGTGTTTAATTACATATTTCATTAATTCTGTGTCATGGCACTGTTTTGTTATAACCTTTATAAGTCTATTTTTATCATATTTTTCTTCTCCTGCGCCCCTCTTTACTTTGTGTTTATAGTTTCTTCGACATTTTTGCAGTTAAATTTATCACTTTCGAGTAAATTCACTTATTCTTCAATTCCATTATTCATCTATCAGCTGATATTTTTAATCGCCAAACAGCTGTTTCTCCCCCGTCACGTTAACATTGAGGTTATGTTTTTTCAGTAATACATGGACTTGTATTGAAGATAATTTATTTTTCGATGGACAATTGTATCACACTGCACTGTAGTGGTGGGGCAGAAAACACCGAACTGTTAAAAAAACTGCTTTTCTATAAACGACAAACTGCTTTTTCAAACGGAAACAAGCAGTTGGATTTGGACTGGTTTATGATTTGTTAAACAAGGAACGGACTGTTTTATTCGAACGTTGCCGCAAGCGTTAAAACTGTTTGCCTGCTAACTGCTTTTCTTCTACCTGCTTTTATGCTTTTTCCCTTTATTTTCAAAGTTGCTTGTTGCTTGTAGTGAAGTAAGAACTGTTTGGTCAATGTCAACGTTTATCTCTATTTTGTTGCGAGTTGTAGTAACAACTTCCTCACATTTTGTAGATACAGAGCCTAATTTTATTTAAACATATTTTTTATATTTATTATCAATCATCAATATTTTTTAATCAACTAAAAATATTCTAAATCGTTTGCATTTTGGTAAATATGCAAATGACTAAGTTTTAAGTAAAAAAAAGAATGCTTCTATTAAAAATTCATCGCATTTTGTACATAAAATGGCTTACATAATTATTACGTTTTGATAATGTAATTTAATTATTACTACACTTGTAAGGATTATTTTTATCCTTTCTAAATGCTTTATACCCAAAAACAGTTACGGTCATGGTGGCAGTGGGAACGAAAAAGTAGTCTTAGAAAACTGAACGTATGTGCTTTATGTTTTAGCTGCTAATACAACCTTGAGTTTCAGTTTTCTAAACCGGTTTTTTCTCAACTGTTTTAAAAAGCAGCTTTTTTCCTCAACAAACAGTTTGTTGACGTTTTGTAAAAATAGCAGAAACGCCCGCCTCTACCGCACTGCTAACAGGTCTCCGTTCTGTACAGTTCACAGCCAACCTTATAACACAGATAAAACTCATCCATTACTCTATGATTTATGGGACACGAGATCAGATAGGCGTGTTATATTTACAAACTCTTCACTCAAAATAGCTGCCAGTGTAACCCCATACTGTATATATAGGCTATCTAATCATAACAGTAATATACCTTAGGCCTTATATACAGAGTCTGTTGTCAGTAACTTCATTAATAACTAAACAGTTGTACAAACAACAGCCAGCAAATATTAGTCTACGTTACGTTATGACCAACACAAACAGATTCTCGCTGGAGTAATATTTATTAAACGGGATTGAACAATACTCGTGGCACGCAACGCTGACGAATGGAAGCGGATTTTCCAATAATAATTACCTCTGGTGTCCTTTTTTTGGGGATGCGTTGGTCGATGTGGCTAAAGCATCAGTCTACTGCGCCTCTCAACTGCGCAACTTAAGTTTCTTAGTTCTAGCCGCAGTTACTCCCGTTGCTTTCCTTTACCGTAAACACTTATCCCTCGTCCTAAAAAAAAAAAATTTAATTTAATATTGTTGTTGTTGAAAATCTGTTATCACCGTGTTGATCAGTATTAAAATCTGTATAGCCTATATTACAGTTTTAAACTTTCAAATTACTGTTCATTGATACGGGTTCATTGATACTAACCCCTGAGGGTTAGGAGTACGGGGTCCTTCGAATAATTTTCTATCGGTGGTTCATTATAAAAATTACCTTTAATCATTTGATATGTGTTACCTTACATTTACCTTACAACTATTGTTGGTGGCAACCCCAAGAATGAACACTACTGTCTTGTGTGAAATGAAACGTTCCCCAAAATATATATTAATCCCTTCAAACCAAAATAATAAAAGGGGGAAGAAGTGTACGCTATATAATCGTCTACTTACTTTTAGCGCCGATTTGCCACTTCTCGGCACCGCCCAGTTGGAACAGAAAAGTCGCACAGTCTTCATAGAAAAGTCACCCGGAGTAAACTGACTTTCCGGCCCCGCCGGAATCGACTGTCCACGCCCTACCTCTTCCCCATGCTTTTGTTTCAACTGCTGCTCTACATACCGTGTTGCTTATAGCAACAGGCAGTACATCAGCAGTTCCGTAATTTCGCCTATGTTTCTTTTTGTCAATAGTGTTCATTCTTTGGCTGTGACCTCATTATCATATTCAAAACCAGCAACCAAAAACTAATATTTTTTCTAAATCCTAACACAGGATTGTAACAACAGACTTTCAGAACTGTATAAGATAAAACAGTTAATTTTTAAAAAATTTGGAACGACCGCCATTTTAAAACAGCTGGAACAGATTTTACTCGAAAATGAACTTAACCAAACTATTACTAAAATAGATTTTACCACGTTTATGAACTCGCTGCTGTATGTCTGTTGGGTATGACCCCGCAGGGGGTTGCAGACTAGCTGCACCTATTGAGAGGATCTAGACGTCCCTCGCGGTACCCGAGTCTAACACACACTTACACTTACAACACCACACTTACGACTTTAACACTTTACATTCACACTTACATTTAGGGAGGCGATAATAGCTTCAATTTGCTTTTCGCCTTAAAATACCACAAAAAAAAAGTTGGGTATGAATTTTGCAATCGATTTTCAACTAACTTCCCGATGAGCTACAGAGTTGAAACTTTAAAAGCTTAGAATTGGATAGCAATGCAATCGCTTTCTTGTCTGTCTGCTTATCGGCGCGCTCAACACACCTATGTAACGAATCGAGAGCAGTGAAGCAGTCGACGAATCAGTAACGACGCAAAACGTGCGATCTCGCGCACAAAATGAGCAGCGCGTTGAAATTTCGCCAAGGAACGAATGGCTCAAGCAAGAGCGATCGAGATGACAGGCGTGCGTTGCTTTCGACTTGCCAATGACGCGCAACGATACGCTCAAACGAGAGCAAATGAAACAGCTCTGTTTGTTTATCTCATAAAGTTGATTTTGTTTGCTTTTTTATTTTATTTTTTTAGGAAAATAACATTTAAACAATTTGATATGTTATGCCTAAAAGGCAGAGAATAATTATTTAAAGAAAAATACAATTTTTAATATTGTATTTAAATAAATAAATAAATAAATATATATATATATATTTAAGTATATATATATATATCCTTAAGTATATACAAGGTGTCAAATCAACAACGTCGTGGATCGCACAAGTCAGAATAGACCTACATGACGCAGGTATAGACTCAACAGATGTTGAAGATAGACACGCATACAGGAGAAAGATGTTCGGTTGGAAGGTCCCAGAGAATGAAATCCCAAAGAGAGCAGGGGTAAAATGGACGGAGGAGCGGAAGAGGATCCATGGGGACAGGATGAGGGAGGTGTGGAGGATTAGAAGGAACAAGACATGAGTCGGAGTGCTTTGCGTGATCCAACAGGGTCTATGCGCAGATAATAATAATAATATATATATATATATATATATATATATATATATATATATATATTGAAATTCTTTTTATATTCTTCTTCTTTTCTGCTAGGATTATTGTCACTATGTTTAGTATAATAAACTGCCTTCCCTAGCTTCGTCAATTCTTCTTTCGTCGACGCGTTTCGGAGAATCTCCATCTTCAACTTTTTCTGTTCTCAAAGGGTCGGACGCGATTTACTCGGACTTGCAGGCGGGTTAGCATTTGCACCTAGCAATGTGCTCTCACTTTGGCCACATTGTCATCGGTTCGTGCCAAAGAGAACCGAATGAATCATTCAAAAACACGAACGATTCATTGCAGTATCCCCGTAAGCCGACAACTATTTCTAGGATCTCGGTTGCTGATTTCCCGAATTTGACACAAAAATCTATCGAATATCGCTGCTCGAGATTTTGACTCATTTTGTGCATCGACAACGACAAATATACGCTTCACAATAACCGATGTCTCTACTCAACCAAAGCCCGTAGGCGACTGCGGCTGGTGTTTCTCTGTTGCTGAGCCAGCCAAACCCTTGAATGAAGGGTGTTTCCCTTTATCTCGCCCAGGCAGCCAAACCCCTCTGCACAGCTCAGCTCGTGCTACAGAAAATCAGGCCGCCTCGGTGATAGCGTACTGGGCTTTCACCCCGAGGACCCGGGTTCGATTCCCGGCCAGGGCTTGACATTTTCATACGCTATAAATCATCCCATTGTGCATTAGCCCAAGTGTGCACAATAGTCGGTCGTTATAAAAAAAAACTATTTTTTTTTTTGAAAATCAGTCCTACTACTTTTGGTATAGACCCTGTATGTATGGAACTAGGAGAAATTATTTTATACGTTTATTTTGAATATTTTTAAGTAAAAAAAGAATGCTTCTATTAGAAATTCATTGCATTTTGTAAATATAAAATGGCTTACATAATTATTACGTTTTGAGAATGTAATTTAATTATTACTACACTTGTAAGGATTATTTTTATCCTTTCTAAATGCTTTATACACAAAAACAGTTAAGAACATGGTGGCAGTGGGAATCAAAAAGAAGTCGTAGAAAACTGAACGTATGTGCTTTATGTTTTAGCTGCTAATACAACTTTGAGTTTCAGTTTTCTAAACCTGTTTTTTTTCAACTGTTTTAAAAAGCAGCTTTTTTCCTCAACAAACATTTTGTTGACGTTTTGTAAAAATAGCAGAAACGCCCACCTCTACTGAACGCCTAAACTGTCGTCGTTATTCTCAAGGTCACGCGGGCCTGCCAACTGCAGGAACTGAATTCCCACATTTACGTGAGCAAAACTTGAACAGTTGATGAATCTAATACACAAGGTAGAATAGTGTATGTCACTTTGTACAGATTCTAGGGCACATTAAAACTGAGACGTTCTTTATCAAACACCCTGTATATTATCTACGAGTTCGATACTGGTGCCAGTAATCATGTCACGACATGTAAACCTATTAAACATGGATTTCAAGCGTTAACAAATCGGTGTTTACTGGTCGTACTTGTTTATGGAGTTTTAATAATAATTTAAACCGGACAATTTAGTATATTTATAGGTTATGTTTGGCCGTGCATAGCGGTCGATGAGATAAGACTCCATTAGAAATGATTTACAGACTAAATTCTGTCGATAAAAGGATTAGGCTGGTGACACTATTACGCATCGACTAGCGTTACTTGGCTAAGCCACGTTTACCCCTTAAGTGGGCGCGCTAGCGGCAAATTGGCCCATCTTACGGTAGGTATCGATGGAGAAATGTTTTCAGGGATTTGAGTATTTGTCAAGACCACCTTGAGGGACACGAACTGTACAAAAAGAATACGTTATCTTCAGTCCGTCTGGAAATAAGGCATGAATGCGAGATAGTTACGTCTGCGGCCAAGTTGCCGCCCAATCGTGTAACTGCTTTCGTAGTGTTATTCTCACTGTATTTGTACATACATTTTACCCTTCTTTTTTTTGTGTTTAGTATTTTAGTTTAGTATTTTTTACCGTGTTTTTTACCGTGACGAAGATTCCAAAAAGTCTATTGTAAATTTGGATTATAACGCTACAAAATGTGGCGTTGATACTGTCGATCAAATGTGTACCAGTTACTCGACATCCCGAACTGGTATGTACATGCGCGCGCGCGCACACACACACACGCACACACACACACACACACACACATGCACACACACGCACACACACACACATGCACACACACGCACGCATACACACACGCAAACACACACACAAACGTACACGCACGCACGCGCGCGCGCACATGCACACACACACACACACACACACATATGCGCACGCATACACACACACACACGCTTGCACGCACACACACACTCAGCGCGAGCAAGCACACGTACACGCGCACGCACACTCGCATACACACACGCACACATCATACATTTACGTACACGCACGCGCGCGCACACACGCACGCACACACACACACGCACGCACGCACGCGCGCACGCACACGCGCGCGCACACACACACGCACGCACGCACGCACGCACGCACGCACGCACGCATACACACACGCGCGCGCACACACACACACACACACGCACGCACGCACGCACACACACACACACACACACACGGGAGGGATTAGGCCGTCCGTTAATTAGTGGCAGTAGGCTTGTAAATTTTGTCAAAAGGTGATTTATCAAGGGTAGTATAAATTCCCAAAAAAATTCGTCTAAAATTTATTGTGCTAACGAATATTTACAACAGCCTTGTGCCTGCCGCCTTTCGCATTCAGGACAGTGCAATGAGCCCTGCAATGTTTGCACACAAACTTAGACCACACTGTACAAGGGGAAAACAAGTGTTGTTTGTTATAATTAGAACCGTACACCTCTGGACAGGGTAAAATACTTTTTGTTTATCTGTGTGTATAACAGGACGAGTAGTGTTTTAACTTCCGCGTCCAGAACACTGCAGGGAGGAAAATTAATTAATTACGGAACAATAAGTGTCCCGGGACAATGGAGAGATGTAAAAATAATTTTTGACATTCTTTTCCCGTTATACGAAATACGGTGGGCTTGTATAGAATTTTAATGTTTCTATAAATACGAGGTGTGTTCAGAAAGTAATGAGAATTTTTTAATTTCGCGGGCTTGGAGAGTCCGATTGTCACAGTATTTTTTATTATTATGTTGGTATACATGCCCTTGATGTATGATAAAACATTCAGCTGTTTTATCAATGGTTGACAATGGTTGACTTTGTCTGTGACAGCCACTAAGGTTAGACATGTTTTTATGAGCTCGGCGATTTTCGTTTGTTAAAAGAAATGGATCAAAGAATTTGTATCAAATTTTGCGTAAAAAATGGAATAAAGTGTAACAAAGTGTGTGAAATGTTAACAAAGGCCTATGATGAGTCGGCTATGAGTAAAGCAAGAGTTTACGAGTGGTATAAGCATTTCCAAGAAGACTGTGAAGACGTTGAAGATGACGAACGCCATGGACGCCCCAGCACATCAACAACCGATGAAAACGTGGAAAAACTGAAATATGAACAATCGCCGAATCACAATTATAGAGGTCGCTGATGATATTGGCATATCGATTGGATCATGTCATGACATTGTTTCCAATGTTTTGTGTATGAAACGCGTGGCAGCAAAATTCGTTCCATAATTGTTGAATTTTGAACAAAAACAGCGACGAATGGAAGTTGCTCAGGAGTCACTAAATGAAGTCAACGACGATGCAGAATTACTGAAACGTATTATAACAGGTGACGAAATATAGGTTTACGGATATGACGTCGAAACTAAGGCCCAATCCGAAAAAAAACGCCCGGATCTGTGGAAAAACAATTCATGGCTTTTGCACCACGATAATGCACCAGCTCACACTTCATTGCTTGTTCGTGAATTTTTGGCCCAAAACAGTACTGTAACGATGCCCCAGACTCCATATTATCCATCACGGCTTTGCCCGCAATGATAATATGCATTAAAGATCACGCATCACCGTGTTAAGACCAACAACCGTGTCAGTTAGGTTATGGAGTATTTTTTTAAAGATTTTTTTAAAGCATCATCGTGTTATTTAAGTTATGGAGTACTCTTTTAAAAAAATTAATGTTTTTTTTTCATGCATCACCTTGTTAGGCCCAACAACCGTGTCAGTTAGGTTTGTAGTATTATTAAAAAAAAAAAAAATGGGTTTCTTATCACCCAAAACCCGTGTTAGACGTATTTGTATTGTTTTACCGATCTACAACACGTTACCTATTATCACGCGGTAGCAATTTTGAGTTTATGTTGGTCACTATTATTTTCGATTTTTATCGTACTTCTCGTGGTTTCCGCGCTTTTATATTTTGGATTCTCTCTTTTGGGCAGGTAATAAAGCGTTTTAGTAAAAAAAATATCGAAAAATCCAGGACATGCTACACTGCATATACACCATTTTTTCATATAATGTAATTACACAAATATATATACTACCTTACAATTAAAGTATCCTAATAAAATTGTATATGTTATATATTCTATACTCTGGGTCGAAAAATATATTTCCGTATCAGTGGATCTGAAAGAAGCGTTTTTGCAAAAATTCACAGCTTCAGGAGGTTGTTTTTACCCCGCTCCGCCTTCTCTGTAAGTGATATACGATTCAAAAGTCACATTTATGTTTGGGCATAAAATACAATTCGTAAGCTACAAGTGACACAGTCCGCGTCGCGGCAGTGCAGACGACACCGAAGTCAGCTGATCCATTGTTGTTAGTAAGTAGTTTATACTTGAAACGAAGCTCCTTCGAAACCTTTGCTCTGAAACCAGTTTCATTAATTGTTTTGTAACTCATAATTTAGGTGTGTTTACAATTAAAAAACACAGTACTGTTTTTTCTGCTTGGTATCCTCGAACCACCAAACACAATTATGAAATAAGTCTCTAAATAATGCAATTAAAAATGTACGTACTAGATTTCTCGAAATCAGATGTGTGACGTCACTGGAACGTATGACCAAATGTGACGTGTTGCCAGCTGATCACTTCGGTCATCGCTAAGCAACAGTATTGATTGTTTATTTAGAATCAAACAGTTTATAGGTTAAAATGGTATTAACAGCAGAGAAAAGTTTTTATGTGGAGAATTTAGGCCGAATAAATAATTTTTTTTTTGTGTGTTTAACGTCCGACTATTGTGCACACTTGGGTTAATGCAGACGATCGGATGATTTATAGCGTCTGAAAATGCCAAGCCCTGGCCGGTAATCGAACCCGGGTCCTCGGGGTGAAAACTTTATTAGCGACTTTAACGCCTTGGGAACCTTACTTTACGGACAACCCTCGTATATTGGTTATTTGTGTATTGGTATACATAAACAGTATTTTAAATATTAAAAATATACTCACATTGTTCTTACTAGGGATGGGCACTTCTGCTATTTTTAAAAAATATCAACGAATTGTTTGTTGGAAGAAAATAACTGTTTGGAAAAACAGTTTGAAAAAACAGGTTTAGAAAAATGAAACTCGAAGTTGTATTAGCAGCTAAAACATAAGCACAAACGATCAGTTTTCCAAGACTACTTTTTCATTCCCATTACCACCATGTCCTTAACTGTTTTTGGGTGTAAAACATTTAGAAAAAAATAATTAAATGTAGTAATAATTAAATTACATTCTCAAAACGTAATAGTTATGTAAGCCATTTTATATTTACAAAATGCAATGAATTTCTAATAGAAGCATTATTTTTTTTTACTTAAAAATTAAATAGCCTTTGCTGAAATGCAAACAATTTAGAATATTTTTAGTTGATTAAAAAATATTGATGATTGATAATAAATATAAAAAATACGTTTAAACAAAATTAGGTTATGTATTTACAAATTAGGTTATGTATTAAAATTAGGTTATGTGAGATGTTACTGTCATATTTTTATTTGGGAGAAAGTAGGTTTTCATTTTTCAACACTGAAAAAAGTAACGTTAATAAGTAAAATATAGTAATAAGAACATAGGCCAAATATGTTTAAATAAAATTGGCTCTATATAGTTACAAAATTATACGTTATTAACATTAGGTTATTACAAGTTAATGATAGGTTATTAACCTAAAATAACCTAAAATTATTCAAGATATATACAAGATTAGATATTGTGAATTTTAAAAAGTCCACACATCCAATAAATAATTAAAAACTGTGCACTTAATTCTAAAAACATAAAAAAAAGTAAAAGAAAACTTTCAAAATTGTCCACTAAATATTTTTAAATTTCTAAACACAAAGTAAACTACGAAGAAAAACTAATATAAAACACAATTATGGCTGTTTTTACAGTTTAAAAAAATGTTTGAACAACAAATTTTACATTTAAAACTTTCAAACAACTCGCAACAAAATAGAGATAAACTTTGACAACGCCCAAACAGTTCTTACTTCACTACGTTGCAACAAGACATAGAGGGAAAAAGTATAGCAAATAGCAAGTTAGAGAAAAGGTGTTTATACTGTTTGAAGGAAAACAGTTTAACAGGAAAATAGCAAGAAAAATGTTTCAGCGCTTGCGGCAACGTTCGAATAGAACGTAGGTGGTAGGGAAATCCAAACTGTTGTTCCTTGTTTAACAAATCACGATCCAGTCCAATTCAAACTGCTAGTTTCCGTTTGGCAAAGCAGTTTGTTTTTCGTAAATAGAATAACAGTTTGTTTTAACAGTTTGGTTCTTACTGCAAAACACTGTTAACGAAACCAACGGTGAAAACTAAAACAAGATGACTGGCAAGGCGGCAACCGCACCGCACGAACGCATTGTCCTATGTAAACAACACGAGACAGAATCATGCTGCAGGCGGTCAACACTTCTACAAACAGCTGATTAGAGAATAATATGAGGTCACATAGAGCTAACTCAAAGCATATTGATTAGTCACGTCTTTTACCAAAAAGGCGATGTAAATGCCGCCCACGCGATCGTTCGAAGAATATCTTACTTTTGTTTTTGTCTGTTTTCCTGGCGACTGTCAGAATCCCCGCCTCGATTCGTACAGCTCGCCTCGACAAATTAGGGGTGGGCGTTTCTGCTATTTTTACAAAACGTCAACAAACTGTTTGTTGAGGAAAAAAGCTGCTTTTTAAAACAGTTGGAAAATAACAGGTTTAGAAAACTGAAACTCGAAGTTGTATTAGCAGCTAAAACATAAAGCACATACGTGCAGTTTTCTAAGACTACTTTTTCATTCCCATTACCACCATGCCTTAAATTGTTTTTGGGTGTAAAGCATTTAGAAAAAAGTAATCCTTACAAGTGTAGTAATAATTAAATTACATTCTCAAAACGTAATATATATGTATGCCATTTTATATTTACAAAATGCAATGAATTTCTAATAGAAGCATTCTTTTTTTTACTTAAAAATAGTCCTTTGCATATTTACTGAAATGCAAACAATTTAGAATATTTTTAGTTGATTAAAAATATTGATGATTGATAATAAATATAAAAAATATGTTTAAATAAAATTAGGCTCTGTATCTACAAAATGTGAGAGGTTGTTACTACAACTCGCAACAAAATAGAGATAAACGTTGACATTGACCAAACAGTTCTTACTTCACTACAATCAATAAGCAACTTTGGAATAAAGGGAAAAAGCATTAAAGCAGGTAGAAGAAAAGCAGGTAGCAGGAAAACAGTTTTAGCGCTTGCGGCAACGTTCGCTTGCGGCAGTCCGTTCCTTGTTTAACAAATTATAAATCAGTCCAAATCAAACTACTTGTTTCCGTTTGAAAAAGCAGTTTGTTTGTCGTTTATAGAAAAGCAGTTTTTTTAACAGTTTGGTGTTTTCTGCTCCACCACTAGTTTTTATCTGTTTTCCGGGCGACTGTCAGAATCCCTGCCTTGATTCGTACAGCTCGCCTCGACAAATACACCGCAGCAGTTGACGAATAATTGATGCGAGTACATATATATATATATATATATATATATATATATATATATATATATATATATATATATATGTATATATATATATATATTTTATTTATTTTTTTTTTGTGTTTAACGTCCAACTATTGTGTACACTTGGGCTAATGCAGACGATGGGATGATTTATAGCGTATGAAAATGCCAAGCCCTCGCCGGGAATCGAACCCGGGTCCTCGGGGTGAAAGCCTAGTACGCTATCTACTAGGCTACCGAGGCGGCCCTCGCGGGGACACATAACTCCGCAGCTCACACATTTTGCCTAGCTTCTTTGTACGTTTATCGCCGTTAAAAACGGATTGCAATAAATGTTACGCTACTCGCGCTCAATTCGCAATCAAGTCTTTTATCGTTTTATTACCTTTTTATTGCCCCGTGAACACGTTTTCTTTTTCCCTTCAACTCTTTATAATAACACTCGTCGCGTTAGGGACAACACCAATGCGCCTTTGTGTCTCTCTCGCACACTTAATTTTCTTTTATTGCAGTAACTCTAATCTCGAACTTGCAACCTTGAAGTAGGTCGAATGATTTATGCGGATTTTAACGATTGCGAAAAAAATTGTGCAAAAACATACACAAACTTTGTCGCATTCAATTAATTTTTCCGTAGGGGGTGTAGACTAGCTGCACCTATTGAGAGGATTTAGACGTTCCCTTGGTCAGTGGCGGGAGAAATTCTCCCCTGCAACAATATTGCTTCTGTAGGATAACATTTGCAATGTTTATAATGTCGTGGCTTTATTGCGTCTTGTCTAGGTGAGGAATGAAGATGCGGGTTGGGCTTGGATTTTGTTGAGAATGTGTGGTTTGAAGAAAAGTGACTATGCGATTTTCACATGAGCCACTTCATGGGGGTTCGTAGACTAGACACAGAGGCCTTTTTCTGTATCGTAGCGGGGGAGCGGGATCTGTCACAATGGCTGACAGATGCGCGTGTTTGGAGCCTTCTGCTCGCGAAGCTAGATTTTTTGAGTTTGAGGGTAAATTCCTCGAGTGTGGGGGCTTTGAGGCCGTGGCGTATGGTTTCGTTCCTGACGAACCACGGAGATTCCTCGCTGTAGCCGAGTTAAAAACACTTACAACACTACATTTACGACTTTAACACTTTACACTCACACTTACATATAGGGATTAGATAATAGCCTCAATGTGCTTTTCGCTTTAAAATTAAAAAAATAAAAATAAATATATATATTTTTTAGAAGTTCAAGTATTTGGGAGAGTTTTTGACTCCAAATGTGAAGGAGAAGATAAATATTGCAGACAGGGCAGGGAAGATGTAATTGTGTTCAGATTGTACCACAACACGTACAAATCAAAAGTCCTGTCTTATCGAGCACAATTTAGACACTACACACAGTAGTTCAACCTGAATGTCTGTATGCGGCAGAGACACTATCTGGAAGGGGACTATCGGAGATCGAAAAGAAGGAAAGTAAATTTTGGACGAAGATTTTGAGACCGAGAAGAGTGAGTGATGGTGAGTTCAAGTTCCATATGCAATCACACTAAGAGCTTTATGAAAGGTTTAAAAAAATCACTATTACAATGAAGAAGAGGAGACTGGTGTTTTATGGGCACATCAGCAGGGTGAAACCAGAAAGAATAGCGAAAAGACTTTCCAGGAGAACACGAATTCCATGGCTCAAGGAAGTCCGTCAGGATCTGACTAGATGTGGAATGAGCGCTGAAGAGGTACAAAATAGGGACACGTGTGGGAGGAAGATAGCTGCTGAGTTGAAAGACATCTCTGAAGAGAATCCAAGAGGAAAGAGGCGAGTAGTTTCGGAGGCGGAACGTCATAGAATGAGCCAAAGAATGAAGGAGTACTGGCGTAGGAGGAAACAGGGGTTAACAAGGAAGAAAGTTGTGTAATTGTAGTGGAAGGAGGCGAGTGGTTTCGGAGGCGGAACGTCATAGAATGAGCCAGAGAATGAAGGAGTACTGGAGTAGGAGGACACAGGGGTTAACAAGGAAGAAAGTTGTGTAATTGTAGTGGAAGGAGGCGAGTGGTTTCGGAGGCGGAACGTCATAGAATGAGCCAGAGAATGAAGGAGTACTGGAGTAGGAGGACACAGGGGTTAACAAGGAAGAAAGTTGTGTAATTGTAGTGGAAGGAGGCGAGTGGTTTCGGAGGCGGAACGTCATAGAATGAGCCAGAGAATGAAGGAGTACTGGAGTAGGAGGACACAGGGGTTAATAAGGAAGAAAGTTGTGTAATTGTAGAGGAAGGAGGCGAGTAGTTTCGGAGGCGGAACGTCATAGAATAAGCCAGAGAATGAAGGAGTACTGGCGTAGGAGGACACAGGGGTTAATAAGGAAGAAAGTTGTGTAATTGTAGAGGAAGGAGGCGAGTAGTTTCGGAGGCGGAACGTCATAGAATAAGCCAGAGAATGAAGGAGTACTGGCGTAGGAGGACACAGGGGTTAATAAGGAAGAAAGTTGTGTAATTGTAGAGGAAGGAGGCGAGTAGTTTCGGAGGCGGAACGTCATAGAATAAGCCAGAGAATGAAGGAGTACTGGCGTAGGAGGACACAGGGGTTAATAAGGAAGAAAGTTGTGTAATTGTAGAGGAAGGAGGCGAGTAGTTTCGGAGGCGGAACGTCATAGAATGAGCCAGAGAATGAAGGAGTACTGGAGTAGGAGGACACAGGGGTTAATAAGGAAGAAAGTTGTGTAATTGTAGAGGAAGGAGGCGAGTAGTTTCGGAGGCGGAACGTCATAGAATGAGCCAGAGAATGAAGGAGTACTGGAGTAGGAGGACACAGGGGTTAATAAGGAAGAAAATTGTGTAATTGTAGAGGAAGGAGGCGAGTAGTTTCGGAGGCGGAACGTCATAGAATAAGCCAGAGAATGAAGGAGTACTGGCGTAGGAGGACACAGGGGTTAATAAGGAAGAAAGTTGTGTAATTGTAGAGGAAGGAGGCGAGTAGTTTCGGAGGCGGAACGTCATAGAATGAGCCAGAGAATGAAGGAGTACTGGCGTAGGAGGAAACAGGGGTTAACTAGGAAGAAAGTTGTGTAATTGTAGTCCATAGATGGCTGTATAATATATATATATATATATATATATATATATATATATATATATATATATATATATGAATTCCGAAAATTCCGGCTAAGAAATTGCTAACAAAAAATAGAGAATTTTTTTTCATAATTTCACCAATCAGATTTTGCTTTAATTTTGATCGCGTGTAAAAATCGTAATGCAAGCCATTCTACTAAATTTGAATAAAAGAAAATTACTGTTTGAAAGTAAACCGGAAATAATCTGGTGGCGGTCGGGATTGTTTTTTTGTTTTTTCGATTTACTTCCTAAACGATTTTTTCTTTTTAATTTCGCTGCATTGTATCGAGGAGTGGTGTTTAACGCTGTCCAAGATTTAAGCAAACTTAAAGAACCGAAGTTGAGAAATATTTATAATTTCCGGTGTTTTTTTTTTGAGTAGATCAAAAACCGGATTTATTGAGGACAAAAAATTACGTTTTGTTTGACCATTTATGGACTACATTTGAACACAATTTTATCAAAATCGTTAAGGTAGTTTTAAAACATCGTCCATTAGTGCGGCGTATGAATACAGTCCACCGCTCTTAGCAATGCACACTAATGGACACGGTTTTACTGTTTACCCTTCGATCGATAGTCTCGATAGTTGCACCATTCGATAGGACATTAAACATGCTATAAAAATTTACTCGAAGTCTCTGAGTAATTTTTATTTTGAGAAGTGTTACTGGAACAAGTTGATTATTCAAGCGACGCTTTTAATGTTAGCTTTGGCGAGAGGAGTGAATAAGAAAATCTGCTGAACGGAAGAATGTAACGGAAATATGGAACGAACGAGCAAACGAATTTCGTCTCTATTTCTGACTCTTTTTCTTCC
>CM040186.1:115617433-115672433 GCA_022606455.1 Callitettix versicolor | reverse complement strand
ACCTTTGCCTAGGTTATACATTTTTTAAAACATAATAGTTCCTAGAATCCGGTAAAATATGCCTAAATATTTAGATTTAAAAGATACAAACGCGTTCTTTAAACTGACCGAACTCAGCTTCCGGTTGCCGTGCATCTTCATTTCGCTAAGCCCCGCTCCGCTGAGCTCTATCTCGCTTATCGGGGTCAAGCGGCGTTACTGGACTCCGCTCCGCGTAGCTTCGACTTTGTTCGGTTTTGAAGCTAACTCCACTCCCCCACCACGGTGACCACGCCTCAAAAACTTACTATTTCTCGTTACCTAGGTTACCGTTGCCTAGGTTACAGTTTTTAACAGTGGTTCTTAGAATCCGTTACACTAGGACCAAATATTTAGGTTTAAAACATATAAACACTTTCTTTAAACTGACTGAACTCAGCTTCCGGTTGCCGTTATTCTTCATTCCATTCAGATCAGAGTAGATTCGCTTCGCATTTGGTGGCTACCCGGCCTAAGAGTACATTTTTTTGCTCGCTAAATGGTTTATCGCTCCTATCGAATGGTATAAAACAAAAGGAAGGGTAACAAATAAAACTTACAATTAATGTGCAACTAATTAACAATTAACTAGCAACAATGATTTTCCAACAATCGACTAACTAACAATTAACGAGCAACTAGCTAACAATTATCTAACAACAGTGATTAACTAACAATCAACTAACTAACTAACAATTAATGAGAAACTAACTAACAATTAATGAGCAACTAGCTAACAATTAACTAACAACCGTGATTAACTAACAATCAACTAATTAACGAACGAATGTGCAACTGACTAAAAAATAACTAACAACAGTGATTAACCAACAATCGACTAACTAACTAACAATTAATGAAGAACTAACTAACAACTAACGTTAGTTGTTAGTGAAACCGTGATTAACTAACAATCAACTAACCAACGAACAATTGATGTGCAACTAACTAATAACTAACAACAGTGATTAGCCAACAATCGACTAACTAACTTACAATTAATGAGGAACTAACTAACAATCGACTAACAATTAATGAACTAACAACAGTGATGAACTAACAATAAACTAACAGTTATTAACGAATAAGTAATGACTAAACATATAATATAAGGTACAACTCTCAGCAATACCCACTGATGAAACTAAAATCAAAAATAACATTTAAAATTTGATAATTTTCAAAATTTAAAAAACTGCAAGCAGTACACTACAGTACATCACAATAATGTTTTCTATTTTTATATACGGTATGCGACAGGAAATAATTAGAACGTGCCGGAATTAATTGGTTGTGTTAATTTTTATGGAACAGTACGAATTGGAGTTATAATTGAGTGCTGGGTTGTGTTACAGTGGAGGCGGTGCATATAGCCAATCAGCTGTGCCAGTATGGATACTTCTTCCCTGTGAGTGACTCTAAGAACTTGGTGGTCAAAGATGACAGTTCACTCTACAGATTCCAGGTACAACAGCTGACAATTCAAATTGTTTTTAATTCAAAACAATAATTTAGCTTTATGGGAGTTAAATTATTTACTCCAAAGCAATTAAAAATCGCTTAGTAACTGTCTGAGCGAAGAAAGTTATCTGCTTAGATATTAATATTGCTAATTATGAATATTATGGATATTAATATTACTAATTATGAATATTATGGATATTAATATTGCTAATAATGAAGATTATGGATATTAATATTGTTAATTATGAAGATTATGGATATTTATATAGTTAATTATGAAGACTATGGATATTAATATTGCTAATTATGAAAACTATGGATATTAATATTGATAATTATGAAGATTATGGATATTAATATTGATAATTATGAAGATTATGGATATTAATATTGATAATTATGTAGATTATAGATATTAATATTATTAATTATGAAGACTGAGAATGCATTGTACCAAATTAGACAGACTTGTAGCAATTTATGGGTTTGACAGTAAATAAAAAGAAATTTAAAGAAACCCCAGTGCCATTGTGATTTCTTTTGGTTTTATAATTTAGACGTATACCATAAATTTCTATTGTTTGAATCAGTTCGTTGGCTTGGGTTATTTATCTTTCACAAACCAAGATTCGAGCAAAATCTGATATCAATTTTAATAAATTATTAGGCTTCTCTTGAATTGGATTTAGTGGGAAATATTGACCCATACATTTGGAGCTGTATTTTAACTGTGCAAATAATATTAATGATTATATTTAAGAATGATTTTGACTGTCCAGCAGTACAATGTGGTTAGATGTATATCATCTCCTTTGTAGTTGATTGTGGAGTTGATTGGTCCCATGTAGTCTGCTTTGAAAATAATTAGTCTACACTATGTTTTATATTGTTTCTTACTTTTTCCGTAATTATAATTAGTCTTTTATATATATATATATATATATATATATATATATATATATATATATATATATATATATATATATATATATATATATATATATATATATATATTCTTTAACATCCGACTATTGTGCACACTTGGGCTAATGCAGACGATGGGATGATTTATAGCGTATGAAAATGCCAAGCCCTGGCCGGGAATCGAACCCGGGTCCTCGGGGTGAAAGCCCAGGACGCTATCAACTAGGCCACCAAGGTTTTATATTTGAATTATGTTGTAAGACTATTAAGTATAAAAATTACTTATAAGAAAGTGCCAAGAAAGATTCATTTTATTTCTTCAAACCTGAATGGTAAACAATATTAAGTTTTGTGTAAATGTTTAACCATGTGGCCGCATCGGCAGCTTCTAGCTGAAATTAGTGGGGGCTCCATAAAAATTTTTGTTTTAAAATTGTGTAAAAGGAAACAAACATTTATAAAATGAAAATTTATTTAGTAACTTGATAAAATTCCAAAAGAACAAAATCAAGCGTTTTCCTTTAACCTAAATTGTTACAGTTCAAACTTTACCTACTCATTTAACAGTGAAATCCACTCTTTTTTTGTTTATTCTGTGCAAAATTGTCAATAATTTTTTTCTTGGATCTCTTGATGACAACTGAGGAAGTTTTTCTCTATTGAAAACACTGGAAACACATTTAGTTTTTCCAAATTCATGGTGCCTTTTAGAAAAGTTTTTATTCATTTAAAAAAAAATGTATCAAATGGAATAGCTGGAAACAGGATAATAACCTTATTCTGCACTTTATCATCACATTTAAGAATGTTGTATACGGTTTTAAGCACAGCACATTCAAAGTAGAAAAAACTACTTTCCAACAGCACATCAGGGTCAGCACTACTGGATCAACAGTGCTTTGTCTCCCTTGCAGCATGTACTCACAACAAACACCTCACTACTGGAACTGTGAAATGCACAGTTCCCACAAAGGTTTTTGTATTTTTTTCATAAACTGGTTCATGAATACTGACATTAAGCTTAAGGAATATATGTTGTACAAGTACAAAGAAAGAATTGAAGTGAAAGGATTCATTATATTAAATGTTATCAATAACATCAAGTGGAATTGGAGGGGGAGGTTCTTCAGTTAAACAGTGTCTGTAGACAAGCTGCCACTGCATGCGTTAAAACATTTAAATGCATACATTTTTCTTTTTATATTCTTCTTCTTTTCCTGCTAGGATTATTATCACTATGTTCAGTATAATGATCTGCCTTCTCTAGCTTCGTCAATTCTGCTTTCGTTGACGCATTTCGGAGAACCTCCCATCTTTAAAAACTATATCTATATCATATATATTTGATATAGATATAGTTTTTGAAGATGGAGGTTCTCTGTAACGCATCAGTGAAAGTAGAATTAATGAAGCTAGTGAAGGCAGATCATTATACTGAACATAGCATACATTTTTATTGAATTTTTTGAGTAAAAATGTCCGATTTAAAGTATACTGAATTGAGTTGTGATTTTTTTTTATAGCCTATATTATTAAAATTTTAGTAAAATAATTTTAGTTTTTAGAAATTGTCTTTTAAATTCCTGCCATTTGCTGACAGTTTTCGAACCGATTCTTTGGTGATATTGTAACCAATTATGTTTTGGATATTAAGGGCTAAAGTTGAACCGTTTTAAATGAAAATCATTGTACTGATAGACCTTCAGGCTCCTTTACTGCTACACAAATATTGGCTAATCCTGAGCAGTCATTTGGTGTGATATAATTTCCCTTTATGCTATTTTCAGGATGTCAGAATGTCTGATGGAAGGCAGTTCAGGGTCGGGGCTAGTTCGATGCAGGAACAAAGTAAGACATAGATACAGTATTTGAAAAGGTCACAGTATATGCAAGATTGATCGTCTCTTAAGCAAAGTTCCTTCTGGAGGAATCGAAGGGGCAGGAAATGTCCTGGGCAGAGCACAACTCAGGAGGATCATGGGGCTCATAACAGGGCACTGTGGTCTGAGGGTGCACATGAACAGGATAGGTGTATACCACGGAGAAACTGTATGTAGATTGTGCAGGAAGGAGGAGGAAACTGCATGTCACATAATTTATAATTGTGAGGCTCTTGCTAATAGGAGGCTAGGGGTTTTTGGTTTCCACGACCTTAGGGATCTTCAACAGAATGTGCTAGTCAGTGGGTTGTTGGAACTTATTAGGGGCACCAATCTGCTGAACTAGGTATTTTAAGAGGTTAAGTTGCACAATAGGTCAGTCGATCGCAGTGAATGGGGTTGAATTATCACTTCCTCTAGTAATAATCTTAATCTTAAGATTGATCGTGGGCTTCCTGTTGAACAGACTAACCAAAAGGCAGTGGGAAAGTACATAAAACTCACTGACAATTATGATGACTCTCAAGACTAACCAAAGTTTATTGGGTCATTTAATTGTTATGTTACAGTAATAAAATTAATGTGAGGTAGTCAAGTTCCAAATTGACACAGATGTGGGTTCCTAGTCTGTCTCATGCGTTATTGTTGGGAATTTAGTTATATACAGTTTATTCCTAAATATTGTTTACATTAAGAATTGTTGTTGCAGACACCGTACTATTGGCCATGGCAGCATCGTAGCCCAGACAACGTTGAGTATGCCATCTACCTGGTCAAGCGAACACTGCGCAACAAACAGAGGCATGGACTTGAAGAACATGAAATGGTGAGATGTAGGCTTAATGTCTTGACTTATAGGCTATACTTCCTGATGTATAGGCTAAACCTTCTGATTTATAGGCCAAACTTCCTGATTTATAGCCTAAACTTTCTGACTTATAGACTAAATATCCTGATTTATAGGCCAAATTTCTTGAGTTATAGGTTAAACCTCCTGATTTATAGGTCAAATTTCCTGACTTATAGGCTAAACCTCCTGATTTATAGGCAAAATGTCCTGACTTATAGGCTAAATCCCCTTATTTGTAGGCTAAACGTCCTGATTTATAGGCCAAACTTCCTTATAGGCTAAAACTCTTGATTTATAGGCCAAACTTCCTGACTTAAAGGCTAAACCTCCTGATTTATAGGCTAAACGTTCTGATTTATAGGCCAAACTTCTTGACTTATAGGCTAAACCTCCTTATTTATAGGCCAAACATCCTGACTTATAGGCTAAACTTCCTGATTTATAGGCCAAACGTCCTGACTTATAGGCTAAACCCCCTTATTTATAGGCTAAACGTCCTGATTTATAGGCCAAACTTCCTGACTTATAGGCTAAACCTCCTGATTTATAGGCCAAACTTCCCGATTTATAGCCTAAAACTTCCTGACTTATAGGTTAAATGTATAGTCTAAACATTCTAATTAATAGTCTAAACGTCTTGACTTATGGGCCAAACTTCCTGACTTATAGGTTAAATGTCCTGATTTATAGTCTAAACATTCTAATTAATAGTCTAAACGTCTTGACTTATAGGCCAAACTTCCTGACTTATAGGTTAAATGTCCTGATTTATAGTCTAAACATTCTAATTAATAGTTTAAACGTCTTGGACTTATAGGCCAAACTTCCCGATTTATAGCCTAAACTTCCTGACTTATAGATTAAATGTCCTGATTTATAGTCTAAACATTCTAATTAATAGTCTAAACGTCTTGACTTATAGGCCAAACTTCCTGACTTATAGGTTAAATGTCCTGATTTATAGTCTAAACATTCTAATTAATAGTTTAAACGTCTTGGACTTATAGGCCAAACTTCCTGATTTATAGTCTAAATTTTCTGACTTACAGGCTAAACTGCCTGATTTATAGCTGAACTTCCTGACTTATAGACCAAATTTCCTGACTTACAAGATGTTGGTAGAATGTAAATTGTGCAAGTTTGCCTTCAGCAATCCAGATTAAATTAAGATTATTAAGATTCGAAAAATATAAAATTAAATGCTATACAAATTAAATTAAAATTATTTAAATTACTCTTTAAATAATTTTTTGTTGAGTTCTTTGAACCATAAAAAGCTTAAATAAAGTAGTAATTTTAACATGACTCAACATTGCATTAAGTACAGGTAGGTTTTAATAATAAAAATATTATATACGTTGATGGATATTATATGCACTCGAGGTGAGACACACCCGAGGTCGAGGGATTATGATCATTAAAGCAGATAGAAGACAAAGTTGATCACACTGCCTATTTTTTTCGTGGCCTACAGTTTTCGTGGCTGTCTTGTTTACATTCCAGTGACTACTACACAAAACATTATGTTGCAGATCACTCGACATTTTCAACAAGCTAATATGTTATTTATTTTAAATTTATTTGGAATTAATTTTACAAAAACTGCAGATAATCTTCTGGTTTAACAGCAGTTGTTTTTTAATTGTAAAATATGATAAAAAATTCTTTGTTTCACGATAAATTGTTACATCTTGTTTTTCCAGTAAAAAGTAGCAACTCGAAAATCGGCCTGCGGTTATTCCGTTAAAGCATTGGTTACCTTAAACAAACTGCTTGAAGCTAATTTATAAGGACGACTGAAATTATTTTGTAAACTGTTGTTACAGGAATCTCTTGGCAGTTTGAAGAAGAATTTGCAGAACAAATGGGACTTTATCAGCATGCAAGCGGAGGAACAGGTAAAAGCAAACTAAAGCTTGAATAAGAAATCCGGTGATAGGAAAGTATACAGTTTTCGCCCTGTACAAGTGAACAAGAGCGAGTTGTCTCTTAGAAAAACTAGTTCTAATAATTTTTTTTGTTCATTTTTGTTTTTCATTGCATTCGAACCAGAAGTTTTGGGAAATTTCTTTTGTTAGAAACTATATCTTCAATCAAAATTGTTTTTTAATAATCTGTTTGTAAATGATAAAAGGCCTCTGAACATTGTTCAACTTTTTGCGCTTGAATCAGTTTCTTTTCATTATGATGAAATAAGTGCACTTGTTATTCAAATATAATTCAAATATGTAAAAGTGTTGGTAGTAAAATGAGTTATATTAAAGCAATTGACGTATTTAACGTTCTCCCTAATGATCTCAAAATAGTACATAACTCTGAGTGTAGGAAGGATAAACTTAAGAAAAGGATTATTAAATCTATAGTGTAATTATGAAACTTATAAGAAAATCTGTTCATTTAATATGTTACTTTTGTCATAAAATTTATTTTTTCTACCGCCAAAGTTGTATTAGTTTTAAGTGAGATATCTTCTTGCTGTGACAACAAATTTAATTATGTTAAACATTTATATTTGTACTTTTACCTTGGATTACAAATGATTATTCTTTTATATAATTATAACTGTTTTCATATTTGTTATAAGTTAGTTATAACTTCCTTTCCTGTACACAGATATCTCTATATCTCTGTAGGGTTTACTATGGTATTTTAACATATTTTACTATGTAAACATTTTGGATTGAATAAATAATAATAAAACGAAGTAATTATTAAATAAAACGAAATAATTATTATGAATAAATAATAATTTATGAATGAATAAATAAAAGAGACGATAAGGAAGAGAAAACTGCAATTTTTGGACATATGTACAGGATGAATGATTCAAGATTAGAGAAAAGGATACTCAAGTACCTATCGGATAAAAAATCAACAACTAGTTGGATTCAAGAGGTAAGGAAAGATTTAGAAAGAAATAATATAAAAGGAGAAGAAACGCTGAACAGAGAGATTTTTAGAAAGAGGATATTGAGTATGGAGGGATTCCAAGGAAGATTGCAGAAGAAACCTGGTGCGAATTGGTCCGAAGACAGAAAGAAGCTGCATAGTGAAAGGATGAGGGAATATTGGAGGGATCGGAAGAGAAAACAGCTAAGTGTGAAGAATTGAAATTGTCACATGGTCCCTAGCAGGCCTCATCGAAAGAAGAAGAAGAATAAAACAAATAATAGTTATGGTAAATTTGATAATAGTTTTAAAGAGGATTTTTAAATTGGTATTTTGACAAAAACTGTTTGAAAGCAATTTTTTTCAACAATTACAAAACTGTTCTGAAGGTATGAACAAATTATGTATGCACAGAATGTAGGCAGGCATAATGTAGAGATCTGTATGTAGGTAAAACTCACTTTTTAGAATCAGGGAGTGCTAAAAATATAAAAATCATGAAAATCTCAAAATTTTTATTAGCTTACGATACTAATTTATATACTATTCATGTAGTAAAATATAGCAATGAGTAACTCCCTGAAATACAACAAAATTATTGTTTAAATCGCTGATCTCCTATACTTCAAAAAGAAGAATGATAATTTTGGTAAATTACAGTCTGGAACCCATTTATGTTGGTATTGGGAACCATTTTCTTGAAACAATTTTAATAAATTCATAACAGTTTGCCCTTTAAAGTAAAACCTTAACAATGCTTATTAATGAAACAAGCTTTCAGAATTGTGTATATTACATTGTCTAAGCTTTATATGAGCTCTTGCCTTTGTGTGTAAATGTACATACTGATATTACAGCGGGGTTTCATGTAACCTAAGGGTTATTTGTTACTCTATACATAACCTGCGATGTATCACAGCTGATATTGTATCATTAAACCTTGTCTAAGACCTGGAGAGAAACAATTAATGCTCTATCGATTAAGTACATTGTCTGTCGGGGAATATCGGCAGCTTTGTTGTACTACTTGTTAATTGGCATTTATTAGTCAATTTCGGTGTTATACAGGGTGCTAATATAAATTAACAGGTGATCTATATTAGTGTTGTTAATTAGGTGAAGGATGTTGGAAGCACTGTTTTAATGCAATATTTTTTTTTGTGTTTAACGTTCGATTATTGTGCACAGTTAGGTTAATGCAGACGATGGGATGATTTATAGCGTATGAAAATACCAATCCATGGCCGGGAATTGAACCAGGGTCCTCGGGGTGAAAGCCCAGTACGCTATCAACTAGGCCAACGAGGCGGCTAATATTATTCGTATATAATATACAATACGAATAATATACGAACTGTGAAAGGTCGCACTGGCACACCAGAACGAATAAATTGCCACTTTAAATTAGAATCCAAAAATGAAAATGAACCCTGACTGCTGTGATATTTTTTTTTGTATTTTCCATGAAATTTTTAAAAAAAGTAATTTATTACGACGGTGAAACGTAAAGTTATGATTTTTTAAAAGTTTTGAAATGTTTTAACGGCTTGCTATTCTTAATCAAATGCTTATTTTATAGACATACAGTCTCAAATCAGACATTCAAAATCACTATTGTATAGTCTGTGATAATATTTACTTGGTGGCCTAGTTGATAGCGCACTGGGCTTTCACCCCGAGGACCCGGGTTCGATTTCCGGCCTTGGCTTGGCATTTTCATACGCTATAAATCATCCCATCGTCTGCATTAGCCTAAAAGTGTGCACAATAGTCGGACGTTAAACATAAAAAAAAAAATGCAATAATTCAATAATTATTAACATAATTTTTTAACGTTTAATGCCATAATTTAATTTTCTATACCATACTCTACATCTAACTAAAAACACTTAAAAATAATAAAAAAGGCTCAAAAAAACTTGATTCAGTTTTTAAAGACGAATGTCAGCTTTGTTTTATAAACATGAGAAAAATTGTGTCTTGTACTGAAATGATTTTAAGTTAATTTCATGAAGAAACATTATTTAACATTGAGTTACCAACCTGGAAGTAATATTTTTTTTATCAATATACTTTTTCATTAAATTTCAAAATAATAAGTTGTGAATTGCTAACATAACCTAATCTCTGATCAAAAATATTTTGTGATTATAACTTTAACTACAAAACAGAAATTTAATGGTAAATGACTGCTAATCTTTATAATGTTACTTTCTGTATTGAGAATTACTAAATCGAAAAAATTGGTCAATAAGTTGTTAACAATCCAAACTAGTACTGTATTGTACTGGTCAAAGCAGTTAACTTGAGGATATTGGAGAAAAAGTTATAATAAAAATGTCTATTATAATAGTTACACTGCCGCAAGCCGGTCCCAAGCCCGGGCCCGTCCAGGAGGATGGGGAAAGTGGAGGGGGAGGAGTAACAACCTCGTTAAAAAAAACCAGGGTCCATCTCACTTCGGATGGTAGTACCCTGTTATAGAGCCCCTGCCTAGGGTTACTAGGTGAAAACTGGCGAATGGTCTCAATGGCGGATGAGGAAGGATTTCCCAACGGCAGAGGGGGCGGAAGAGCTACCTCCAGGGCTCACAACTTTGGTTGTACTTTTTTAAATTCTCTGAATTTACCTCAATTTTAAAATTATCGAGATCGGAAAACAAAGAGTAATTGGTTCAGGCGGGTCCAGGAGGACTTAACTGAGCTGGCGATATCAGATGAGATGATTGACGATGTACTTAAACTGCGAAAACTTTTACATAATGAAAACCTAAGGTTCCAAGAAAAACCAACATCTAAAAGGGGCGGGGCAGTCTCGGATGAAAGAAGGAAGGCAGCCTCGGATAGAATGAAGCAGTATTGGATACAGTGGAAGGCAGCTAACGCACATCAAAGTAATTGATTTGGCGTACCCCAAAGTGGGTGATCCGGATGAAGAAGAAGAAAAATGCCTCAACTAATTAGAATCAAAATGTAACGTGAGTTACTTTTTTTTTTTTAACATCCGACTATTGTGCACACTTAGGCTAATGTAGACAAATGGATGATGAATAGCGTATGAAAATGCCAAGCCCTGGCCGGGAATTGAACCTGGGTCCTCGGGGTGAAAGCCCAGTACGCTATCAACTAGGCCATTGAGGCAGCTAACGTGAGTTACCATGGACATGCTTAAATTAAGAACAAAGTAAGTCTTTTCAAAGCTCTCTTGAAATAAGCGCTGATCCTAGTCTCGAGATCTATTTTTGAAGGGTCATTAGTGTTATATAATTTATAGCTATAGACATACAATAATATGCTAATCATGTTTATGCATTAGGTGCGGTTGTCTAAGGAGCGAAAGAAAGGGGACAAGATAGTGAGCGATAGCCAGGAACGAGCGTACTGGCGTGTTCACAGGCCTCCGCCTGGATTTACTAGTAGCCTTGAACCAGTCCCTGTGCGCAGTAGAGGAGGTACATGTTCCAGGAAGAGAAGGAACTCACAAGACTTGAAGAGAGAGGTGAAACAACATTTAATTTGTCAAAATGTATAATTTTTGTAGCTGAAAAATAGCCGGACATATTTTCTAAAGACAACCAGCATGTGTGTCAAGGTCAAATGTAACATTTCCAGGCACTTCTGCAACTAATACAAATTTCAATATAGTTCTAATATGGTATGGTTCGTGTAGGTGGAGTTTCTGCGGAGTTGCTTGACCAGGACAAGGATAAAAGTTTCCCAAGCCTTGGAGAGCTTGACCCAACACTGTGAGACATACTTGGAGTATGATCCGCTGCTGAGTGGAGCTCAACCATCCAACCCTTGGCATTCGGAAGACATATCCTTCTGGCAATTTAACAGTCCGATGTGAGCAGTTACTTTTAGTCCCATCCCATGTTCAAAATAAATATTTAGTTTGATTTTTGTTTAACGAATATTTATTTACTAATTTTTCAAATAAAGTAATTGGTCTTACTTTCTCACTATAAAGAGTAAAGTAAGTATGGAGTCATTAAAATATCGATTTTGATTGCAAAAATGTGGTTTTGGCTTGGACATACGTCCACATTGCAGGAGGCTAAACGAACTGATTGATTTTGTTGCGTGAATGTGTCATGCAAAAAAGTCTTGTTTGTCGTTACCTCAGGACCACTTTTTTTTAAAAAAAAAAGTCAAAATCGGTTTTAATAATAAATTTCTTTTTTTTAATTTGATTCACTGAGTCGAGAATTTTATGAATGACCAAAATTTGAGCAAAATATGCTGAACGATTTTATTATCAGTCATTGGAGAAATAATTTAATGTAAATTAGTTTGGCTAATGTTTTTGCATAATTAATTTGTTTGTATTAAAAAATGTTATTAATACTAAGCTTTGAAAGGAAGCTTAGTATTAAAGATTGAATGATAAGAAAGTTATTAAAAAGTTTCCAATATTTTTTGTTCTTTTAATGAGGAAGTGGTCTTGAAGAATAAGTGTCGCAAATATGTATTTAATTAGTATTACTATTTCAAGTAAATAGTAGATCAAGATATTTGTGTTAAGTTATGAAACATAGATAAATGATTAAATTTTAATGTGATTATGTGTTTCAGTGTGGAAGTGGCAACTGAGAAAAGAGTGAAAAGATGGGGACTGTCCATGGAAGACCTCGTATCTGATAAAACAGGTTTTTTGCAGTTTTTTCTCTAGTTTATAGTTAAGAACATGTTCATGTGTCATGAATAAAAAACAACATTAAAAATGGGACGTTGAAGATGATTCGCGGAAAGGTCGCCCTTCAACGTCAAAAACGGATGACATTGTCGAAAAGTTGCTAATTTGATTCAGTCTGACCGCCGATTAAGTATTCGTGCAATTGGTGAAACTGTAGGCATTGATAAAGAATGTGTACGGCAAATTTCACATGACAATTTGAACATGCGAAAAGTGTGTGCCAAAATGGTGCCGAAAATTCTCACGTTTGAACAACAAGCAGCTCGCAAAAATGTTTGTACTGACAATTTTGATGCCATTGCAAATGACCCAAATTTATTGGAACAGATAATAACATGTGATGAATCGTGGTTTTTTACATATGATCCGGAAACAAAGCGCCAATCCATGCATTGGAAGACTCCAACTTCACCAAGAGCCAAAAAGCAAAATTAAAAAAAAAGCCAAAAAAGCCATCAGCAAGTCAAAATTTAAAGCAATGATGATTGTTTTTTTTTGTTTAATATTCATGGGATTGTGTATTCAGGAACCTGCACTGGGTTCCTGAAGGTCAAACAGTTCATCAATATTATTATCTTGAGGTACTTGGTAAACTACGTGAAAGAGTAAGGAAAAAACGACCCGAAATGTGGAAGGACAAATTGGGTTTTCCACCAAGACAATGCGTCAGCTCATTCCGCGTTATCTGTCAAGAGGTTCCTGGCCAAGTACAGCATCCCAGTGTTAGAACATCCACCTTACGCACCAGACCTTGCACCATGTGACTTCTATCTGTTCCTTAAGGTGAAATCTGCATTAAAAGGGATGATTTTCGGTCCGTGGAAACTGTAAAAGTGAAAGCGGCAAGAGTCCTGAAGGAGTTGACAGAAGATGACTTCCAGCACTATTTCCAACAATGGAAAATTCGCATGGCGCGTTGTAAGGATAGAGAAGGAGTATATATTGAAGGTGATAATAGGTAGTTATGTATAAAATGAAAATAAAATTTTTTACGTTAGTCTCGTTATTTAATGGCCACACACCTTGTATAGTTACATATGATAATTATTGAAGGGGTTAGCATAGTAACATACATTATAAAATTGGAGCTGAAAAGTACACCTCATAACAAGGATGCATGACAAGTCACCTAACATAACTATTGAAGGGGTTGGCATGGTAACATGCGTTATAAAATTGATGGAGCTGTAAACTATACCTCAAAACAAGAATGTATATTATAGTCACTTATTATAATTATTGAACATACATTATAAAATTGAAGGAGCTTGTCACGTCTGAGTTTATGAACCAACATTTGCATATAGTTCAAATAAGTTCTATAAAAAGTTAAAGTATAGTTTAATTTTGATAGAAACTTTGCTTCTAGTAATCAATCAAACTACTTTAGATAGTTTGCAGGTAAAGAGGTTTTGCATAGATTTGTGCTGGTGCAGTTATCTGAAATTTAAATATTTATTAAAAATTCTTTTTATATTCTTCTTCTTTTCTGCTAGGATTATTGTCACTATGTTAAGTATAATGATCTGCCTTCCCTAGCTTCGTTTTTTTTCTTGGATTAGGTGTTTTGAATTTTGGACTGCCTTTCTAATTTCCTTTTGATATATATCATTTTTATTTTTTCCCCCGTTTTTGCACTCTGTTTTCATTATAAACTCTTCGGTTTTCCGTTTGTAATCTTCCTTATTTATCAACACTATCGCGTTCCCCTTATCCGCCTTTGTAACGATAACATCATTATCCCCTAACGTTCTTACTAAGCCTTGTGCTGCCCTTTCTTCTTATTTATCTTTTTTTGTTAGGATTTAAAAAAAAAATATTAGTTTTTGGTTGCTGGTTTTGAATATGATAATGAGGTCACAGCCAAAGAATGAACACTATTGACAAAAAGAAACATAGGCGAAATTACGAAACTGCTGATGTACTGCCTGTTGCAATAAGCAACACGGTATGTAGAACAGCAGTTGAAACAAAAGCATGGGGAAGAGGTAGGGCGAGAACAGTCGATTCCGGCGGTGTCGGAAAGTCGGTTTACTCGGGTGACTTTTCTGTGAAGACTTTGTGGCTTTTCCGTTCCAACAGGGCGGTGCCAAGAAGTGGCAAATCAGCGCTAAAAGTAAGTAGACAATTATTAGCGTACACTTCTTCCCCCTTTTATTATTTTGGTTTGAAGGGATTAATATATATTTTGGGGAACGTTTTGTTTCAAATAAGACAGTAGTGTTCATTCTTGGGGTTGCCAGCAACAATAGTTGTAAGGTAAATGTAAGGTAACACTTATGAAATAATTAAAGGTAATTTTTACAATGAACCACCGATAGAAAATTATTCAAAGAACCCCGTACTCCTAACAAATGGTGCATCGGCCTTACTCCTAACATTTTAATCTTTGTTTTATTCAAGATTTCTGTTGCCAAATGTCTTGCGTGATCCTGTTCTTCATTAGGTATTACGAAGCTAGGGAAGGCAGATTTATTAAAAACTATAATTTGTTCTTTTTAATTTACAGGTTTACAAGAGTTTACTAACTACTTGAGAAAAGAATACAGCCATGAAAATATTCGCTTCTGGACTGCGGTGAATGATTTACGTAGAAGTTCTCAATCACAGATTCACACTAAAGTGCACGAAATCTACGAGTGAGTTGAAATACTCGTATATCTAAGTTTGTTTTATTTTTTTAATATTTTAACTTTGTTATAGACTGTTCATACTATTAGGGTGTTTAAGTGACTGTGTAATTGTCCTGCCAAGCCACCCTAGATAGATTTTTTTGTGTGCTTAACGTCCATACGTTATGCTAGTTAGGATGTTGGATCAACATTAGTGGTAAGGGAAAAGCTGTTGGGATTTAGGAAAATATTAATTTTTAGTTCTAGTCTTAAATATTATAATGAGGTCACAGCCACAGAATGAACACTATTGACAAAAAACATAGGCAAAATTACAAAACTGCTGACATACTACCTGTTGCATTAAGCAACAAGGTATGTAGAACAACAGTTGAAATAAAAGCTCGGGGAAGAAGTAGGGGAGGGACAGTTGATTCTGGAGGGGCCAGAACGTCGGTATATTCCGGGTGACGTTTCTGTGAAGACCGAAGACTTTGCATCGGCACAATCTACAGAAGAGCATTCCATCCAGGCAGTGCTGAGAAGTGGCAAATCGGCACTAAAAGTAAGTAGAGAATTATTGGCGTACACTTCTTCCCCTTTTATTAATTGGTTTGGATACATTAATATATCTTGGGGAACGTTTTATTTCACATAAGACAGTAGTGTTCATTCTTGGGGTTGCCACCAACCATAGAAGTTAGTGTAACAAAATAAATGTAAGGTAACACATATCAAAGTATTAAAGGTAATTTTTATAATGAACAACCGATAGGAAATTGATGTTTGAAAAACCCCTTACCCCTAACAAAGCAATGGGAGTAACTACGGCTAGAACTAAGGACCTTAAGGTGCGCAGATCAGAGACGTAAGACTGACAGGAAGCCCCGTGATATTATCTTGAGGGACATGACGAACTGGTAAGAAATAATCAACAATTTTAAAAAGAACAGAGTCAAAGCGTAGAAAAAATAATGTGAAATGACACTTTTAAACATTTTTTCCTTCTTCAACACTGACTTGTCTATAGTCTAAACCTGGGGTCTCCAAACTTTCCAGCCTTAGGGCCATACTGATTACTCCAGTAAGTTCCGAGGGCCAAAACCATATTATCATTGTTGCCGGTGGTAAAAAATGAAATAGTCCACTGATGAAAAAAAAGTCCGAAAAAAATGCATAACGTTTAAAAAAGGCTGCAAATCGGACTAAAGTCCGCAAAACGGCAACACTGCATATTATTAATTTTCCTGTCATTACTCATTAGTCATTTACTCATTACAATTCTGTGTTTCTTTATCCAACTTATCACAAAAACAATAACAATAAGCCTACAACAATGTTAAGAGTAGTTAGCCCATGACCATATCAATGTAGATGTCATATTAATAATTATTCAACATAAAATTAGAATACTTCAGTAAACTAAATTTAATTTGCTATAAAAAATATGTTCTCTAAAAGGAGTTTTCAAGTATGCTAGCTCTCCGCGGGCCGGATGTGGCCCTCGGGCCGTAGTTTGGAGACCCCTGGTCTAAACTATCGAACCAATTTCGTTCCACGATGACTTTTTCATATGCAGTAAATGCTTTTTGTATATAAATTCTGAAAATAATGCCTGTACAATTATAACACTGCAGTAAACTACTATAATATTTACTCATTTCAGTATTTTGAACTTTAATTAACTGAACAGCTAATAGGAAATATTTTTTTGTTGCTATACATTAGTGGTGGGGCAGAAAACACCAAACTGTTAAAAAAAACTGCTTTACTATAAACGACAAACAAACTGCTTTTTCAAACGGAAACGAGCCGCAAGCGCTAAAACTGTTTTCCTGCTGTTTGCCTGCTAACTGCTTTTCTTCTACCTGCTTTTATGCTTTTTCCCTTTATTTGAAAGTTGCTTGTTGCTTGCAGTAAAGTAAGAACTGTTTGGTCAATGTCAACGTTTATCTCTATTTTGTTGTGAGTTGTAGTAACAACCTCTCACATTTCGTAGATACAGAGCCTAATTTAAACCTATTTTTTATATTTATTATCAATCAATATTTTTTAATCAACCAAAAATATTCTAAATCGTTTGCATTTTGGTAAATATGCAAAGGACTATTTAATTTTTAAGTAATAAAAGAATGCTTCTATTATAAATTCATTGCATTTTGCAAATATAAAATGGCATACATAATTATTACGTTTTGAGAGTGTAATTTAATTATTACTACACTTGTAAGGATTATTTTTATCCTTTCTAAATCTTTATACCCCATAACAATTTAAGGACATGGTGGTAATGGGAATGAAAAAGTAGTCTTAGAAAACTGAACGTATGTGCTTTATGTTTTAGCTGCTAATACAACTTTGAGTTTCAGTTTTCTAAACCTGTTTTTTCCAACTGTTTTAAAAAGCAGCTTTTTTTCCTCAACAAACATTTTGTTGACGTTTTGTAAAAATAGCAGAAACGCCCACCTCTACTATACATTATAAAAAAATTAACAAATAAGTTTTCAAATTTTCTGCAATCCAAAAAAAAATCAGCTGTCACAGTTTTGGGCCGGTATAATGAATTGTAAACGTTAATATAATTTTCTTGCATAAATAATTATTATTTTCATAAGTAATTGTTAGATAATTTAATTTATCATGATTAGCATCCACAATATTTAGTATCAGCGATACACCTGTAAAAGTAATCTCAGTCTAAGCGAAAACACCAAGTGGTAAAAAGTTCCTTACTAAGTTAACAATTAAAAAAAGTTGTTAAATCACCTTTGAATTTTGATATATATATATATATATATATATATATATATATATATATATATATATATATATATATATATATATATGATGGCGTGTCTTTCTCTGACAAAGTAGCTATCTAATATCAGTCGCAGATACATTTGATAAATATATATGTAAAATATTAAACATGCTTGGATCTCTTAAAGTTTTTACATATTTAGAATTTATTTCACGTTAATTACCAAGAAGAGAACAGTGTTCGTGGCCTGCTAAAAAGTTATGGTTTTGGTTTCGGAGTGAATTGCACTGTTTGAACTCAGATAAGTGCGTGGTTCAAGATTAATAATTTGATGATTTTACGTCTGCACTAATAATTTGCCAACACACTGAGCGTAGGCAACAATTACCTACGCTTGGACACAATTACCCGAGCGTAGACAACAATGAATGCCGTTGTCATTACGGTGACTAATGGGGGATGCCACGGAAGGCACGCAGCCACCAAATGTGAAGATATTGTTCAGTAAAATGCTTAAACAGGTGACTGATTCCTGGTAGAATTAACAACTTTTTAATTGTAGATTTAGTGGGGAATGTTTTACCACTTTGTGGTTTTTGTTTATATATTTAATATATTTGATTTTACAGAAAAAGAATAAGCTCAGATTGTGGCTGTGGAGTATATATTTTATTATTTATTGCATATTATTAAACTGTTCCATTTTTACATTTAGCACTGTAATTTAGGCAGAAACAAATTATTGAGTTTGTATAGAGAGATTTTATATACAGACCAATCTCCGATAAGTGCTTCTAATTGACGGTCTGCTGCTTACCATTAAACTTACAATGTAATGATTGTTGCAGAGAGTTTCTGGCACCCGGAGCACCCTGTGAAATCAACATAGATGGTAAGACAATGGAACGCACACAGACAGAGCTGAAGATGCCGACACGTTTCACTTTCGATTCTGCCGCAGAACACGTTTACACCCTACTGCTCAAGAAAGACTGTTATCCTCGCTTTATACGCTCAGACCACTACAAGAACTTGCTGGCTAATGGAATCCAACCGTCCGCCAAAAAGAGGTAGGT
Source organism: Callitettix versicolor (assembly GCA_022606455.1). Lineage (NCBI taxonomy): Eukaryota > Metazoa > Arthropoda > Insecta > Hemiptera > Cercopidae > Callitettix > Callitettix versicolor. Next base: position 115,653,264 of record CM040186.1, on the reverse strand, counting down.
TAGGTTGGTAACATTTTTTATAGATACATTTTTGGAAACAGTGTAAAAGTGCGATGTTGCATTGATAACTGATGAAGAATTATGATAGTAATAAAGAGAAGGATGGTCAGAATAATCAGACATTTATAATGATTGAACAGTGATTAAGCCTACAGTAATCAGATTGTACAGTATTCAGATTGTTCAATAAAAGATTGTACAGTAATCAGATTGTACAATAACCGATTGTACAGTAATCAGATTGTACAATAACCGATTGTACAGTAATCAAATTGTACAGTAATCAGATTGTACAACAACAGATTGTACAGTAATCAGATTGTAAAATAACATATTGTACAGTAATCAGATTGTACAGTAATCAAATTGTACAGTAATCAGATTGTACAATAACCTATTGTACAGTATTCAAATTGTACTGTAATCAGATTGTACAACAACAGATTGTACAGTAATCAGATTGTAAAATAACATATTGTACAGTAATCATATTGTACAGTAATCAAATTGTACAGTAATCAGATTGTACAATAACCGATTGTACAGTAATCAGATTGTACAGTAATCAGATTGTACAGTAATCAGATTGTACAGTAATCAGATTGTACAATAACCGATTGTACAGTAATCAGATTGTACAACAGATTGTACAGTAATCAGATTGTAAAATAACATATTGTATAGTAATCAGATTGTACAGTAATCAAATTGTACAGTAATCAGATTGTACAATAACCGATTGTACAGTAATCAGATTGTACAATAACCGATTGTACAGTAAACAGATTGTAAAATAACAGATTGTACAGTAATCAGATTTTACAGTAATCAGATTGTACAGTAATCAAACTGTGCAGTAATCAAATTGTACAACAACAGATTGTACAGTAATCAGATTGTACAATAACCGATTGTAAAATAATCAGATTGTACAGTAATCAGACTATACAGTAATCAGATTGTACAATAACCGATTGTACCGTAATCAAATTGTACAGTAATCAGATTGTACAACAACAGATTGTACAGTAATCAGATTGTACAGTAATCAGATTGTACAATAATCAGATTGTACAGTAATCAGATTGCACAGTAATCACATTGTACAATAACCGATTGTACAGTAATCAGATTGTACAACAACAGATTTTTACAGTAATCATATTGTATAGTAATAATATTGCACAGTAATCAGATTGTACAATAATGAGATTGTACAATAAGCAGATTGTAAATGTAGATAGCGTGCAAGCTATTTTGTTAATAAAGTGTTCCTTGCAAAACATTTCTGAAAAAAGAGTAATTTTCTCAGTTTGGTTGTTCTCAGAAAAAAATAGCATTCTACAGTTCAGAAACTTTAAGCTAAGTTTTTACCTGATAAATAAAACTTTTCAGAGAAAAATTTCATTATTTGATATTAATTTATTTTATATTGGTTATACTGTATTACAGGGTTCCTTCTAACTGCAACTATGAACATTATTGTCTGTCGTTTCAATTGTACGAGATTCTTATTTTATTAAAAGTAAGTAACCATGACTTACTAATTTTCATTTTTCCTGTGTTTCAGATTTTTTGGTTTTGGTGGGCCTGGGAAAAAAAAGAGTTCCACAAGCGCAGCTCCAAATCTGAGCGGTCTTCAGGCAGTGGCTGCAGGAGCATGTAGTCAAACGAGCGGTGCCTCCAGCAGTGCTGCAATAAGTCGAAGAAGAGGTAGTGATCGAAGCCTTACGGGATCGGCACACGAATTGGCTGTCAGTGGTATCTGCCGGGACAGAGTTGGACACTCGCACAGTCAGAGTAACCTCAGTGACATTCCTTACAGGTGTCGTAATATCAAATTGCATGGCAAACACTAAGAAGTATAAGATATGCATATGGCACTTTCCTTAGCACTAAAAAGAAGGCATCGTGCGATGTAAAGAACAACAAAAATGGTATCGCCTAAATATAAGTCAACATTTTTTATAAATTTTAATAAAACATTGTCAGTGAAAACATTAAATAATTAACATTGTTCAAAATCATCCGTAAATATAAAACTGATTATTTTGTTTGAAATAAATCATTCATACAGACATTGCAGAGTTTGTTTAAACCATTTTCATGGAGTTTGTTTAAACCATTTTCATGGAGTTTGTTTAAACCATTTTCATGGAGTTTGTTTAAACCATTTTCATGGAGTTTGTTTAAACCATTTTCATGGAGTTTGTTTAAACCATTGTGGTGTTACATTATCTTGTAACAATACATACCCTCAGTGTGTTGTATAATGCAATACCGCAGTGTACTGCATTCAATGTTATATTACATTGTATCTGAACACATACCTTTTTAAATTTTGCATTTATGCCTAATTTCTTTTAGCGTTATTAGATTTGTTCTTGCAAACCGTTATGGATATAAGCAAACATTTATTATATCACGGGTTAACTGTTTAGTGTACTTTTTTATTGTGAAAAAACTACATTTTTCCAATTTTTGGACGAATTAATAATGGAATTTTGTGATAAATTAGCTGGCTGACATGTCAGAATCTTGCAGTGTTTTTCCCATTTACGACAGAGTACCATTACCTACTGCGAGCGAGTACAATATTTTTACTTTTTATTTTTTATTAGTTTATTTATTATTAAACTTTAATTATTTAATAATCAACGTACAGCTAGTACTATTACAGCTAGAGACTTGAAATTTTTCGAAGTACCTTCTTACAATAATGTCGAGGTTCACTAAGAGAGGCTTTTGCACAAATTTGATTTTAACGCCATTATACTACTTACCCAGTCCAACTTTAATAATCAACGTATAATAGCTAAAGATTTGAAATTTTCAGGGTTACCACCACATGTAGGGGTGCACTGAAAAACGATTTTCCAGTATTCAACCTCTAAAGAGGTAAAAATGAGGTACAGCAATTTTTACTGGAAAAAATATGTTTTCGTCTGACGCTCTTAAAACGTAACATAGTCACTCTTAAATATAAGTAATTAAATATATTTTTCACCATTTCCCAAAACTCATCTCGTAAAGTGATTGAAAGGGGTAAGAAATTGTAAAAAAGAGGTATAAAATTTTGCATTGAAAAAATATTTGTTTTGGATCAGAAAGTTCTGTGAAACACAAATAATGAAAAAAATATTTCAACATTTTTCCGAATTCATTCCCTAAAGGAATAAAAATATAAAAAAGATGTATAATTGGAGAAAAAGAGTGTTTTCATTAGAAAAACACAAATTATTATACACGTAATTCAGAATTTTTCCCCCGAATTCATCCCCTAAAAGGACAAAAATATATGTTTGTATTGGACGAAAATATTTTGTATCAGATTTTCTTAAATTCAAATGGAATACGTTTTGAAGACAATAAAACAACATATTCAGATTATAATATTTTTTTCATATTTACTGTAAAATATTAATGAGTTTAGATGATCACGCTTTTATTAATATATTTTTTTATGTTTCTAAATTATTACATTACTGAAACAGTTTCGTGGGCGGAGCCGCGATAGGTAATGCTAGTTAGGTTATATTTGATTTAGCTACTAGGCTCTTTTTGTGTTTATTTATTATACCGTTGAGGCCTTTTTGTCTTGCCTATCTGTTGCCTTTTGCATTCATTAGTTTTATTGTAAATACACTTTGTATTATCCTGACAATTAGCATTTTTGTTTTGAATGTACATGAATGTCGGCAAATGTCTGAATAAACACTAAGCATAGAATAAGTATTAGATAGCATAGAATAAGTAGATTAAGTAACAGTAGTTAAGGATAGGGTAAAAACGTATTGGTGTGGCTTAGCCTATTTCGTACCCTGTAACGCCACGATGCTAAAAAATAGTTACGAGTGAATCTGTTGGATCCAGTGGTGAATCCACCAGAGATGTACAAGTTACACTACTCAAACAATGACAAGTAAAAAAGACAAAACTTATTTCTTTTCAAAAATAAGCCCCACTAATTTATAATTTAAACTCATCTGTTTTTATTCCCTGATATTTTAATTTAAAAATTTAATTTGTCATAGTTACCAAAATCTCAAAATAAACATACAAAGTATAGGCTCTTGTGACAACTGTATTACTAAATTATGATTAGTTTGGGTAGAAAATACAGACATCTATCGCTAATACTGGGTGGGCAGTCAAACCGCACGATTCTAAGTATTAAAAAAACATATACAGAAAGTTTTTTAGTCATATATTGCAACAAATCTTAAGAACATAAATGGAAATTTTAATTCAAACAGAAAAAAATGTTTATTTTTTGAATATGATTCCAGTTAGGTGGTGACCACCATTTTGAACACAATGTCTAAGTCTCATACTGAAATTCTCACTGACATGTCTTAGCATCGCCTGTGTTATCGTACGAACTTCTTGTTCAATCCGAACTTTCAAATCCTGTACCGTTGCTGAACGAGTCTCAAAAACCTTCGACTTGAGATGTCCCCATAGAAAGTAATCGCAAGAGCTCAGATCGGGCGATCGTGGAGGCCATTGAATATCTCCATTCCTACTGATCAAGCGGTTCGGAAAAATGTTTCTCAGAAGGTCTAGTGACGCTCTGGCTGTATGACTGGTTGCTCCATCTTGTTGGAAATAAGTATTCTCATTCACAGGAAATTGTCAAAGTTCTGAAATGAGAAAGTTTTCCAGCATTTGAACATAGCAAGCAGATGTTATTGTTAGAGCACGGCTATCATCATCCTCGAAAAAATACGGACCAATTATTCCGTTTGAAGAGATTGCACACCAGACAGTCGCTTTGGCTGAATGGAGAGGCCGTTTGTGAAGTTCTTGAGGATTGACAGCAGCCAAATAGCGAACATTTTGTCTATTAACATATCCGCTGAGGTGAAAATAAGCCTCATCGCTCATCCATAGATTATAGGCAACTAGTGGATCGTCTTCAAACAGGTTTAACATGTGCTCACAAAAGCCAATGCAGATAGGATAATCTCTAGGATTCAAAGCCTGCACTATTTGAATTTTATACGGGTGTAAATGTAAGTCATCATGTAAAATTCATCTTACGGTTCGAGTTGAAAGTCCAAGAGCAATGCTGTGGCGCCAGGCAGATCTTCGAGGGCTTCGTATGACCAATAATTGTACTGCCTCCACATTCTCGGGTGTTCGCACTGTTCTTACACTACCACCTCTTCTTTTTGTTGTTTCACCTGTTGTTTTAAGTTGTCAGTCCAAACACCAATGACTTTCCTGCGTGGAACAGGAGCACGAGGCGCCAGATGAAAATGTCGGTGGAATTCGCGTTGTGCACGTATGTAACTTCGGCCATTTTTTAAATACACTGTTACAGCGAAACCTCACTGTTCACCAGTCCAATGTTGCATGGTTACTAATTTCCAAATGTGTAGAACGGTTGGGTCACCGCCTACTTCCCTCGCTGCACACCCCCTCCACTTTACCGGCTTTGTTAATCGTGCGCTTTGACTGCCCCACCCAGTATAACCTTAAAATGCAAATGATGTTTTTCCCAAACACTCGTTAATGTACTATTTTGCCCCCTGTGCCTTTCCCTTCACAAAAATCTTAAATCCACTAGTGGTTGAAACCCACACAATACAGAAAGGTTATGAAAATTTCATGAGATATGGCACGGCGTACATGTTTGGTTTAGAAGCAAAGATCAAAGAAATAATACACTGACTAATAATATGAGTATGAAAGCAATTGTGGACTTGTACAATCAGTATACTTCTACCTATTTTAGTTAACTTAATCACTTATAATTGTTAGATACAGTAAGGTGAGCTGGGTGTTTCAGGGGCGATCTTCCTAGTCAGTCCAAGGCCTCGTCCACAGTGTGGTCCAGCTTGTAAGTCTGCCGACGAGTCTTCTGTTAAATTTATTCTTTTACTTCTCAATGTGTTGTTTCCGTTGTGTCTAGTTGTCGTGTCCGTATCTTACATCTTGATGTAGCAAGTGTTGGCTGTTGTCTGTCTTCATATCTTTTTAGTGTACAATTAATTATATGAGAATGATTTGTTATGTTTATAATCTTTGTGGGTACGTCTTATTAGAATTCTTTTTCAAATGATAAATAGCGAAGAATTGTTATGTTTTGAAGTTAGTCAATTTGGAACAATTATTGGTGTAAATATTGAAAATTTAATGTAAACAGTGTATATATATTCACTTCTTCAAATCAATCACACTGGCCTAGGATTTATTTTTAATGAATTTCTTTCCGAGCATGATTTTTGTGTTTTTTATCGTACACAGTTTAATACACAACGAATGTTAATGTTCACCTTATATCTTTCTCGACCTTTTCAACGTTCTTCTTTTTTCCTCTTATTTTATTATTGTGTAGATGACTTTATAAAATAGTCTCTTCTTGTCCTCAAATTTCTTCAGATATTCCCAACTGCACAACAGTCTTATCATTGCACAACCCACTTGTGTAGACTTTGTAACGTTACTTTACTTTTCTTTCTTTGATATTCTAAATGTAATGTTTATGTTGTTTATTTCTACAGTCGTTATTATTTTGTTATGTTATGTTAATCGTATATGTTCTATTAAAGTAGATAGTATATCGTCATTTTCACAAAATTTTGACTTCTATCAAGAACTTTATTAATTTGTAGACACTGCAAATAATGAATATTTGTTATTGGAAGAACTATTTAATTACCAACTTGAGGGTGGTTCTGCTATTGAGCTATTGTCAGATTTATTCAGTATATAAAGTAGAACAGCTTGTGTTAATCAAGCCTTTATTTGGTACAAAATAATCTGTAATTATTTTTCATTTCACAGTAAATGTTTTTTTTTAATGGTATTTTTCCAAATTTGCTTCAGGGACCCTCCAGGGGGTGGATCATCGGACGAAGGTGCTGAAAAAAAAGGAGATGATGTTTGTCCGTGGGAAGCAGCGGGTACACCTGTAACAACAGAAAAGAAGAAATTCCAACCCGGTTCCTCTTTGGTATCAGATGACAACACCTCATGTCCATGGGACTCATTAGCACATCCATCTTCTAGAAAGAATTCAACTCAGTTTGACTCTGGTAGTAGTTCGTCGGACGTCAGCCTAGCTGTGGTCGCAGAAGTCTCCGAAAGGCTAAGAAAGACTTGTACCTTGCAAGACAGATTCGGTCGAAGAGCTTCCGCTTGTGCGATGCCGATGTCGAGGTTACCGGATGGAACGAGGCCATCGGTCTCTTCGGCGGAAGATTTTCCGGTAGCAACGCCTCAACGATCGTTCGATTCGACTACTTTGGAAGGAGCTATGTTGCCTGTTGAAGTTCCTGAAAAGATACGAAAAAAGTCTGTAAGTGGACCTTCGGGTAGGAAACAGTCGACTACAATGGCGCCAGTGATTAGTGTAAGCTCAGTGGCAGAAAACGCCGAGAGTTACATGGAGGAAGTGGAAGAAGGTTGTACTGAAGAGGGGAGCTCGGGCAAAACAAACGACATTTGTCCTTGGGAAGATGAGTAAGTTTATATTTGCATTTGAAGTTTGTACATATAATATTAACAATAACTTGTGTTGTTTTCTTTGCACACACATTTATATAATACAAGAGAGCACTGAAGCATGAAAAGTTTATTGATTAGTGAACTCTGTTTATGTGATGTGGTGTCTCTACAACAGGCTTTATTAACTTTATTATTTTTAATTTGACTACTCTAGCAAATAATTATTTTAAAAATTTGTCGTAACAACATCAGGCTATTTTATTATGTAAAAGTAATGTTTTTTAAACGTTTAAAACATTAAATAGCTTAGGTTACTGGTGCTAGAAGATATTTCAATTTTCTCTGTCCTTTTATCATTTGTTAATTGTTTTGTTTTGACCAATTGATCTATTTCAAAACAGAAATTGATATAGAAATAAATGTTATTTAGCAGACGTACAGTTTTTATTGTTATTTTGTTTTTGGTTTTGCTAATTTCAAGCCCATGAAAGTGTGTTGCTTAATTGTTTGTTGTAGATCCCAATGACAGCTGCCGAGGATTTATTTTAACCGTGTAAGTACATCCTGCACTGCTCTCTGTATCAATGGTCAAGGGCGAAGCATGCGTGCCTGTCTGCTAAGGCAATGTAAATAGTCTTTCTTACTGTGTGTAACCCCTAAAACTGATAACCTTTTTAAAACTAATATTAATTTTAAAAACCAACAATGTCATACTGAACCATTTTTTAAAAAGTGAAAATCCCTTATTTTTGTAATTAATTGAAATATAAAAATGTACTTTTGAAAATGTAGCTTGTCTCTCAAAAATTGGGAATTTTTATCAGGTACATAGTGTGCGTTGTGAATATTTATATTAATTTTAATCTACACTGAATGACCATTCTTTCTAAATTACATTGTAAGAATAAATACGAGGTATGTCCAGAAAGTAAGTTCCATTTGGTAATAAAATTAAATTGTGTACAGATACAGAAAAATTATTTATTGCACAAAATTCTACAATGTTGGTAAACTACTTTTCCACATAACTGCCGAAATTTTGCAGGCATTTGTCATAGCGTGGCACAAGTTTTTGTATACCTTCTTCATAGAAGTTTGCCGCCTGTATCTTCAACCAATTGGAAAAATTTTCTTACAGCTCTTCGTCATTGTTGAAGTGTTGACCGCCAAGGAAAGACTTGAGATGTAAGAACAGATGAAAGTCGCTAGGAGTGAGGTCAGGGCTGTACGGAGGATGGTCAAACACGTCCCAGCCAAATCCCTATAGGAGGTTTTTCGTCACATTTGCAGTGTGTGGTCGTGCGTTGTCGTGAAGAAAAACAACACCTTTTGACAGCAATCCTCGGCGCTTATTCTGTATTGCGCGTCGCAATTTCCTAAGTGTCTCACAATAAACATCTGCTTTGATTGTTTGACCACGTGGTAAGAAATCAATGAGTAAGAGGTCTTTCCAGTCCCAGAACACTGTGTACATCATTTTTCGAGGTGTCAAGATTTGTTTCGGCTTAACCTTTGCTGGGGATGAAGTGTGCCTCCATTCCATTGATTGCCGCTTACTTTCATAGGTGTCATAAGAAACCCAAGTTTCATCTCCTATGACTATCTGTGTCAGAAATTCTTCGCCGCCTTCATCATAACGGGTCAAAAACTGAAGTACACTACCCATCCGGTTTGTTTTGTGTTGCTCAGTAAGAATCTTTGGTACCCAACGTGAGCAAAGTTTATGAAATTTCAGTTTTTCAGTAACAATTTCATGAATTAGTGATCATGAGATTTGGGGAAATTCCATAGCGAGAGCACTAATTGTAAACTTACGGATTTCCTGGATCTTGTCATCAATGGCGTGAACCAGTTCTTCTGTAACCAAAGATGGACGCCCACTTCGTCCTTCATCGTGCACTTCACTACGTCCTTCATTGAACTGTTGGACCCATCTTCTCACCATTGAATCACTCATTGCATTTTGTCCGTAAACTTCGCAAATTTGCCGATAAAATTTCAATTCGTTTCACTTTCCTAGTGTTCAGAAAACGAAACACAGATCTGATTTCACAAGCGGCGGGATTTTCAATCAACACCGACATTGTAAACAAGCACAACAAACCGTATGTGGCTGACAGCGATCTCAAAATGGCGCACGTTTCTTCTCCTTGATACAGAGCGTCTGCCGCGCAAGTGCGGAACTACGATCGCAGCGCTGCAGCGTACAGAAATTGAAACGGAACTTACTTTCTGGACGTACCTCATACTTGCCTTAAACCTTTCATCCAAAATATCCTTAAACTGTCAAAAATATAATTTTTTTAGAAATGTTGGTCAATTCACGTGTTTTTTTGAATAGCCTATATTTAATTTTTTTGGAAAACTTTGTAACAGCTGCTCATCAAAAAATTAAAAATTATAATAACTTTCAATTTGATTCTTGTTTTGTTAAAGATAAAATTAGATGGAAATTAAAATAGATTGTTACTAATTTCTTATCAACGTTACTTTGAACTGTTCAGTATAGATTTATTTCACTTCCTTTACATCACGTATTGTCTCTCTTCTTAACTTCTTTAATTGAAATTGGTATTCCACTTTGTTGACAGGGATAGCTGTAAAGTAGACGCACCCTTTGTGAAGACATACGCTACTCTCGGCTATCTGTAGCCGCTTGCGACAGATCCTCCACGCAAGGCAGTTTGTTATTAAACTTTAGACATTTTTATATGAGACCATTTACAGCTGTTGTTAACCAAATAACACCAGACAATATTAGGCAGGTTAGGATTTTAAATTTAATTTGCGTACTTTTTAACCCGGTTAAAAAAATTTATATTTTCTTACAAAATTTAGAAATGTAAAGTTTATTAGTTAGATGAAGTATTTAAAACATAATAAGGTTAAACTATTTTAACAGATTGATGTATCTCAGTAGAAATTTTTGTTTTATCGCAAAGGTAAGGAATGATAAGAATGATGTAACATCAGGTTTATGAGTTATTCTTCATACGATGAAGTAACTTGACCCATCAAACTTTCAAACCTTTTATATTTTCTAATTTGATAACATTTTCTACAGTGTCCCTTTCTGTGTATAGGTTTCTTACTAATATAGAAGAAGTAATGTATTGTGTGTGTGTGCTTACATTTTATTAAAATGCAAACTTAGTTGCTCTAAATGAATACTTTTTGCTCTGTCACACAACACAAAATCGTATTAACTTTTTCTACACTTAACATTCGATGAAAAGGACATTGTAGAGAAATAAAATTTGTGTCTTGTAAAAAAGGTGTGGCCGTGTGAGTTGACCGCCTCGTGCCGACACTGTCCGTCCTGAGCCCTAGGAACGGTCTTGGCTCCAGGTCTTGTTACCTTGCGAGTGCCGTTACGTCCACCCAGCTATACCAAGTGGATATCATTATAACAAATATAAGAACGTATTTTTTGTCGACTAATTCAAATTAAGAGAAAATGTTATTTTTTCAAGTTAAAAAGTAATCAAACAGTAGCTGCATTTTTTAGTGAACTTTAATTCTATATTGGTGTTCGCTTATTTAAAACTAATCTTAATATAATATAATATAATAATGTTAATCAAATAATTGTACGCACGGAGTATCTTGCACTATAATATTTACTTGTCCAGAAGTGTAGTTTGGATGTTGTAAGTGTTTATTGATGTAATCTATTTACAATATATTCTATGTATTTATCTCTAGTAAGTATATTAAACGTAGGAGTGTTGTCGTGAGATGCAGTTACTCTTTGTATATGACGTAACTCGGCCTTTTTTATATGGCACAAATTTATTTTATAATATTAAAAAAAAGGTATATTATGTTAACTATGCTGGGGTACAAAAAAACACACATACTGTAAAAGACTTATAACAAGTTTTAACATATTTTCTCTGACAAAATAAATTGATATATTTATCTATTTACAAACTACATAGTAAATCTTTTGCGCAGCCTCAACTAATGTAAATAACACCAAATACAAATTGAAAGTTTTAACATTGAGGATAATTTTATTGCTACTTATTGTAAATATTTATATAGCTGTAAATGGATCTCAAACATTGTTGTGCCTAACGTATCACAATAAGGTTTCTGGAGTTCTGTTAAAAGTGAGAAGCAAGTGTGTTGATGTCGTACAGTAAAAACGATCGTTGTTATGAAAATGCTGCCAATTTTGTCCTGCTTTTCCTCTACAAAAAGTGTGTTTGGCTTACAAGTGAGCGTCCAGTAACTTTCGTATGAAACTCGTTTCCCCGTACGGCAACAATTTAGACATTTCAAACTGAATTTGTATTGTTATACGATTTTAAAATCCAGCAAACCATGAGTACAGGTCTAGTGTTTATTTATTTCCTTGTGAGAGTGTGATTTGGAATATTGTCGTTGCATTGGTTAAATAAATCACTTTGTATAATTCAATTAATGTCTTTTAGACATCTGTTTAAATAATTATAGGTATAAGGAAGTGAACGCAGTTCTGTAACCGAACAGGTTTTAGGTATTGCAGATAAGCATCCAAGATTAAAGTATTTGTGAACAATTTTTTTTTGTTAAATGTTTTAAACTCAACAACCATTCCGTTCATTGCAACGTGAATCAATAATGTGTAAATGTAAGCATTGCGTATTTACTACTACATACAAGTTGGAAAAAATCACCTATGTAAATTTTAAAAAAATCTTCCAATCCTTTACTATTTTCATAACGAAAACTTTTTAGAATACAGTCCTGTTATTTTTCTCTTCTATAGCAGACTTTAACAACCTGTTCGTATAGTTTTGTAAGTTTTCTTATTTTCACATTTGTATAAATGTTATTACTGTAAACTTTCTATGTTGCAAGCAGTAATCGTCTTTACTTGATTTTGGTGAAAATTTCACAATGATACGTTAAAGAAAGCTGAAGGACGATGAAGTTTAGCGCACATAGTACGTAGGTACAAACTGTATACTCGTGTCTGTTCGATAACCGATTTTAAAGCTGTATTTTTAGACAATGCCTCACTCCCTTGCACAACATGACAATAAATAAGGGGGACAGTCCAAAATAAATTTGTATTCGAACGGGGCAATACAAGGCATTGTGTTTTATTAAAAACGAATCGGTGAAAATGAACAAACAAATTTAACAGTTAGAAATTGTTGCTGCTAAAAAACGTTGTTGAAAAACTATTGTTTAAAGTATTTAGAAAAAAGTCGGGATGAATTTTAACACCGTGAATCGATTTTAATTTGAATTAGGTATGAAAAGCAAAAATGTCAACGTGTTTATTCTGGTACTGTCTTCGTTCGTTAATCTATTATATAATCAGGTGTATTTTCTTGTTTTAAATCATTCTTTAACAAAATATAACAATCGTATTCTTTAATATTGTTAATATTATGAATACGAATTATGTAAACACTGTTATCAATTAAAATATAGTTACATGTATGATTAGACTGGAAAAAAAACTAAACGAAAGGATTATCACCTTAAGGTGAAATTCACAACACCGCAGATGCAAAATAAATTAAGGTTATACAATGACAGTGGCCTTCTTAAGATGGAAAAGTATTTTTCAAAGTATTATTTAATAAGTATTTTTCTAAGCTTGAAAAGTTTTGTTCTTAAAGAAGTTGACCTTTAAAAATATTGATGAAAAGCTCTCCGGTTGATAATCGGTGTGATTTATTTTGTACAAAACGCCATGTGAAGGAATTCAAAGATGTAAAACGAAGTCAAATATATACATTAAAAACGTTAAATATTCCTGGAACACTTCAAAACGCAAATTGTTCAACAAAATTTAAAATATTTAAACAATAGTCTAGTCGCTACAGTGTATTGCATGGTAAATAAATAAGTAATTTATATTTGTCAATGTTATTCCATTATAAAAGTTTTATTGTTAACCATTACGTAATGTTTTCCATGTTCCATTTCCGTATTTCATAAGAATTGCTATAGATGTCTAAGACAAATATTTTTGTAGTTAAAAAAACTTGTTTTGGTCTATTGTATTCTGTTGAATTTTATACGTATACCACTGGTTATTGATATTTGATCAAGGTGTCGCTTTGATTTTATTCGACAAAGTGTTGCATCGTGTGATAAAGAGCTTCGATACATTGAACGCGTTCTGCGCGTAACCTGATTGAAGAGGACTATAGAACTGTTAGAAGTGATGTTATTAGTAGGTGCTTAGTTTAGAACTAGTGTCCGTTGTTTATAGTTTTGTGCAGGAGCTTTTATGTAAATAATGTTTAAGAACGTAGAAGTTACGTGCGTGTTGCATTATTACCTGTTTTATCCACGATTTTGTCAATAGAAATAACAGTGATGTAAGCTATAGTGTAAAATAATGATAGAACTAATGTTGACATTGTTTAAATATGTAGCATATAAAAATCCATAAAACTAAGCTATTGGAAATCGATTTATTTTACCTTTCCTGTTGCACAAACAAATTAAATACTGTATTTAATGGCTACAATGTTTAATCCATTATTAGCTGTCTGGTTTGGAATTAGGATGTAAAATTTTAAATAGAGCAGGCAAGGGGGAAAACAGCACTTAGCTGTGTCATTGCGTACTAGGCTTTCACCCCGAGGACCCGGGTTCGATTCCCGACGAGAGCTTGGCATTTTCATATGCTATAAATCATCCCATTGTCTGCATTAGCCCAAGTGTGCACAATAGTCGGACGTTAAAAAAAAAAAAAAAAAAAAAAAAAAATTGACCTGATAGAAACAAATTTCTAATTGTTACAGCATTGAATACCATCCAAAAAAAAAAAGAAATGTGGGTGTATGATTAATGAAAAATTATACTGACCACCATCAGGTTCTACTTTTTAGAAAATTTAATTTAAAATATAAATATACTCAGATTATAATGCCAATTACTATGGGGAAGATATTCAAAACAAAACATAGAAACACCACAATTAAAAAAATATATAACACTTATTTCATGATATAATAATAAAACTACCAAAACCGCTTATAAAAAAAAAACAACAAAATAGGTATGCACAGACTTTTTGCACCTATTAAAAGGCTGGGGTTGGTATTCCTGTTACGGTATACTGATGTCAAATAATTCTATTTTACCATTTTACTTAACCACTCATTTAATAAAAATTACACATTTAACACAAGCAGATGTATCTCAGGTGATATAGCACAGATCAGTATGCTGCATCTGTGAACGTGCACACATCAAGGTCGCAGGTTCACAATCGCAGTTATTGCATTAAGCTTAACCCTTGCCGTTAACATCGATCCCTTGGCCTCATTAATCTAGAAATGTGGAAATTATCTCGCTGACACGATAGAAGTGAATTTACAAAATATTTTCCTTATTTTACCCTTTTCAAATTCCGATTTCACCGTCATAATCAACGTTAAAGCCTACATTTGTTAGTATCTTTAAACTATGAAATTACGTTGAAAAACGAAAATTAACTGACATTGTCGAATAAAATTTCTTAACTTCAATGGATTTTGAAAATTCCGAATGCAGTTTTGCACAGTTTTTAACGACGATTACGATGGCGAAAGTTGTATTTCCAGAAAAAATTTAGGGCGGAAGAGTTATAAATTTTTAAATAATTGAAACGGTTGTCATTTTTAACTAATTTTGCTGGTTAACGAATTCGTTCAAGCTATTACCATAATTGATTTTTGTGAAGCCGCCTCGGTGGCCTAGTTGATAGCGTACTAGGCTTTCATCCCGAGGACCCAGGTTCAATTCCCGGCCAGGGCTTGGCATTTTCATACGCTATAAATCATCTGCATTAGCCCAAGTGTGCACTATAGTCAGATGTTAATTACCAAAAAAAAAAAAAATTGATTTTTGTACAAAGTTTGAATCAAATTGGACCATAACTGCGAATGTGATTGTGCTATCACACAAACACACATGCATGTGCACGCACACAAGCACATATATAAGCAGTTCCTTAAAAAGTAATCTAGAGTTGGTGGACGCATTGTATATGCAATGAAACACTCTAGCTTGGCTACTCACTATAAGGTACAATTGTTTCCCTTCAGTTTTAACCCTTTGTCAGTAGTGTGCAACACATGGGGCCAGTGGTCGATGTGGCTAAAACACCAGTCAGACTGCTGTGGCTTTTTATTACCGTTAACTCTGGATCCTCATCCTCGTTAGTGTAACTGACGTGCCATACATATTGCGTAACTTACAAGCATTGAATGCTGGTGATTCAATGTGGCTGGGTTGAGTGAATGTTTAATAGGAGAATAAATGCTCTACTATTTGTCTCCATTTTAATTTTGTCATCCTTACACCTTTCACCTATCGCTCACCTTTCCATCTTGTTTCAATTGACTATTCTTCTGTATTTCTTTTTTTTTTTAGCTCCCACACATTTAAAAAATCTGTCCATTGTAATCTATCGATTCTCATTGTAAATTATTAAGATTTTTGAGTTCAAATCTTCATGACTCTCTTGTCTTCTTTCTTTCTTAGGTTTTTTTAAAAAATTTCATAGTCAATTTCAGGGTTGTGTATTACTTATTAGCTAATAATGCCAACTAATGTAGGACTTGTTAGTCCTACATATGTCTATAAAAAAAAACATCATATACTACCACATATATATATATATATTTATAAAATTGTGTATTTAATATCATTTAGTAAGGAAATAAGATAAGGATTTTAAATTAAAAAGTACACTTACAAAAGTTAATTTTTAACAATTTTGCTTAATTATTTTGTTACAAAAGTAGGATTGCTTAAAACATGTATGGTACATAAGTAATATCAAAAGTAAGAAAATATAATTACTTTTAAATAAATTACAATTGTTTTATAAAAATCTCTTTCTTACTCTTTACATTAGTTCTAGAAAAATTAGTGTCCTTGAATTAATTATCACATTTTTTTTTAATAACCTTATAAAATTCTGACAAAAGTAAAAAAATCTCGACAATGTAAATCAAGCATTGGTTATAAAAATTAGTTGCATTTAATCTAACGTCTTTATTAAGTGGAAATTAAATATAAAACACTAGACTATGGTTCAAGTATACCTTAGAGGAAGCATCAACTTTAGGTACATACCGTAACTACAATGTATATACGTATATATTTATATAAAGAAAAACAAAATAAATACAAAAACAGGTTTGAGCTTGTCGTGTAAGCAGACGTTATTATAGGAACTCATATTATCTCTTACAACAGAACTGATTAGTTAAAACAGCAAGCACGTTATTTAGGCTAAGCTTCACCCTTATCCCAACAGAATGCGCTACTCCTTCATTGATTGTCATTGGTAGGTTTGAGATCCGACTTCAGTCCTTCACTCTCGACTCTTTGTAGACTCTTCACTGTGACTAGTGTAAGATTTTTTCTTATTCCTGTAAAATTAACAAAAGCTATTTGTATCGATTCAGTAAGTACAGACATTAATAAGTTAAAAACTGATTGCCTCTGGCCACTGACAGTTTAAATTTAATGGAAAGAAAATGTCGGTCTGAATAACTTCTGGTTACACAATTCAAAATTAAACTCGTTTGCTTAATATCACACAAAGGAAGTGAAAACTTCTTTGGCATTCAAAATATTTGTTACCATTTATACTGTATTTATCTCTTCTTCTGAAAATACCTGAAATGTGTCACAGACGAAACTTGCTCAACACACAGAAATAAAAAAAACGTAGGCATCTCGTTTAACATGTACTGTTAACGTCAATGAAAAATGTTGAGTTTATGTTAAATCAAACAAATAGTACACAATCGAATGACCTATGAATACCATAGATCATAGGTATGTGGTATGATTGGGTTATTTGATTATGTATTATTCGTTTGATTTAACATAACCTCAACATTTTTCATTAATATTAACAGTCAGTATTAGATCTATGAATAGCGTAGATTGAACGATATCATAGTAATTCAAGCAGACCATATAGGACACTGTAGGCTTCTGCCGGTCTGACCATATACAGCTGCAGTGCAATAAATAAATAATTATTACTTTAGTTTAACAACTGAAATTGTAAAAAAGCCTGACCACAATATCTAAATATATGCAAAATGTCATTCCATTCCATGTAGTATCTTTAGTTTCTATTGCAAACATACATACTTTTGATTTATATATATAAATTGAGAACTGTAGGGAAACCCTCACAATAGAACATATAGGTTGGGAGATAGTGTCTCAGCTGTTGACCAGATCCTATACTTCCTTCATCGTGTGAATTTTTTTAATAAAATTTAATTTATGTTTTGTTACTATTTGTGATAGGACCTCTTTACAGCCTTGAAAAGTTTGTTTATATTTGCTGTTTTATTAATTTATTTTTCAAGTTGTTTTTATTTTGTTATTTAGTTTTGGGTACATTTATACTTCTTTTATTTGTCATGTTATTGTTGTAGGGCCAATTTACAGCCCTACAATAATTTGTGTGTATGTTGTTGTTTTTAGATATATTATTGTTAACTAGTTTTAGTCATATATCTATAATTGTTATAATATTTTTATTTATTTTTGCTATTATAGATTTTTTTCTTATTGAACTTAATTTTTTTTTTAATTTTATTCGTGCTTTTATATTTTTATTTTGAGTATCGGCAATGATAACCCTATCGGTTTTTCGCTGGCAAATATATATATATGAGAACTCCAACATCTATCGTTTCTGTGCCCCCTTGTTCGGCTATGTTTGGTTTTTCCAAAAATATTTTACGTCTTTCGAAAATACCCAAATAAATTTTTCACCAGATAAAATTTCTACACATTGGCCTAAAGACGTTTTCACTTCGTGTATATATACTGCATTAATTGAAATTAATTAATACAGGCGTTTCTTTTTACTTAAAAATCACAATGTTTATTTTCTTTATGCGTAGCTTAGTAATAAAAATGTATGAAGAGTTAAAACAGTGAGGCACGTTATTAGGTGAAAGCAAGCGATAGAAAGTGCAATGCAATAATTGAAAGAAATGTGATTTGCAGATATACTTGAAGCACCCGTGCGCGTTACAAGAGAGTGTCAGACACACGGACATTGGGGGCGGGGCCTTGTGCGAGCCGGTACGTACGAGACACTTGATGACATGGCCAAGGATCTCCTTTCCGCACGTTCACATTTCGCTGTTCCAGCAGAACCTGCAAACAATTTAATTACATATAAATTAGCTACTTTAAGTAATCTTGAAAAAGAGTTAAAAAGAAGGTAAAATGCCGATTACCTGTTACTGGGCGTAAGTGATTTGGTAGTTTCTCCTCCGTGTTTGTTCTCCTGCTTACAACTTTTTTACTATTCGCTTTGTCGCTATTAGCAACTGTTCGCTGAACTCTAAAACATAATGGTTTCATTTCATGTAATGTATGAAAACAAATAAGAAGTCTGTATTTTACAGTTTTAAGTACATACAGACGCTAATGTACAGTAGTATCATATAGGTACATGTAGACGCTAACTGTAGTCATCATATAGGTACATTACTATGTAATTATTTCGATGAAATCTGAGGTTTTCTAATCTAAATTTAAACAGTAACAACGGCATATATTTTTGATTTTTCTGTTGTTAGTATAGACAAATTTTAATTATTGAAGAAGTTAATAAAATATATCTTTTAATTCTGTTACCCTTAAAATCTAGTAAAATGGAGTAAATGAGAATATATCTTCATCATAAAACCCTATGTTCAATATACTAACTGAAATGTGAACTCTAAAACATAATGGTTTCATTTCATGTAATGTATGAAAACAAATAAGAAGTCTGTAGTTTACAGTTTTAAGTACATACAGACGCTAATGTACAGTAGTATCATATAGGTACATGTAGACACTAACTGTAGTCATCATATAGGTACATTACTATGTAATTATTTCGATGAAATCTGAGGTTTTCTAATCTAAATTTAAACAGTAACAACGGCATATATTTTTGATTTTTCTGTTGTTAGTATAGACAAATTTTAATTATTGAAGAAGTTAATAAAATATATCTTTTAATTCTGTTACCCTTAAAATCTAGTAGAGTAAATGAGAATATATCTTCATTATAAAACTCTATGTTCAATAGACTAACTGAAATGTGAAGTGAATACATAATAAATGTATTATTATCACATGTATTGCAGTGATTCAATACATGTATGCAGTAAATTCATTCAGTTGAAATTCTTTTTATATTCTTCTTCTTTTCTGCTATGATTATTATCACTATGTGCAGTATAATGATCTGTCTTCACTAGCTTCGTCAATTCTACTTTCATTGACGCGTTTCGGAGAACCTCCATCTTCAAAAACTAGAGTAGGAGTATAGATATAGTTTTTGAAGATGGAGGTTCTCCGAAACGCATCAACGAAAATAGAATTGATGAAGCTAGGGAAGACATATCATTATACTGAACATAGTATTCATCAGTTATAAAATATATGCAAGTGGTATGTATGATTTAATCAATGGAAAAAGTTTATATTGGGTTATTTGACAACTATTAATACTACTTTGTGATTACCTTTCCCTAGTCCTGGATTCGCTGGCAGATGTCGTAGACCTGTGAGAAACTGCAGTATGCTGAGTAGATGTTGAACTCTTTGTTCCTTGTGCTCGTGTTCTTCTCACAATCCTCTGCTTGGTCCTCACGTGTCCAGCTTCACTTCCAGAGCCCACATCTTCGGATGAACTCGCAGCTGTTTGTAACAAGAGTTCACGACTGTTTGCTCTCTGTAAAAGTCTTGCAGCCCTGCGTTTACTTCTGTCCTCAGTAGTCAGCACAGGTCGTACTTCTGTAGGCCCGCTATCCGCAGAAGAGTTTGAGGATGTTTTCCCAATCCGTGGTTTTGATGATGTTTTATGAACAGTAACATTTGATGTCCTTTTATAGCTCGTACTGCTTGTTTTCTTGTTTGGTGTTTCAGATATTGTGAAGAGCGGTTTTGAGATAATTTTTTCACGGCCATGTCTTTTGCGATATTCGTCATCACTGCTGCCTCTGAAAGAATCATCGTCTGTGTATCCGTTGACGGCAAGCAATATTTGGTCTGCTGCTTTTGTCAGTTCCTCTAACATTGCTGATTCAGACTCCGATCTGTCAACTGTTTCCTTCTTGTTTGTGTATACTTCTCGATTTTGATAAATAGGTGATTGAGATCCATGTTGGTTTCGTTTCCCAATATTAGATTTGATGTTAGAACTTGAATGATTTTCTTTCTTCACCTCCACTTTTCTGAAGGACAACTCACTTTTATGCCTAGCTTGCGGTTCCTTCGGTGTGTTTAACCAGCCATCTCTCCCGCTGCTGCTAGTAGATAATTTCCGTTCTTTTCTTTTTGTGTCATTTACGTTCTTATTGTTGTCAGTAATTTTCTTTACCTTGTCTTTCGTACCTCTGTTACTGATCTGTCTGTGCGTTGTTTGTGTAGCTTTTACATCCTTCTTGATATTTACATATTCAGGTTCAGTTTGTGATGTCTTCTCCGCACTGTCTTCATTATATTTCTTCTGCACTCTTGGATTTGGTGACGATGATCGTTGCCTGCTAGTTTCATTGTACTTTGTGGACATCTCTTCAGTTTCAGGAACAAATACATCTGTAGAAGGTGAGTGTAATTTTCCATTCGACAAATGACTAGGCTTAAACTCCAAGTTAGCAATCCCATACGTCGGTTCTACTTTTACAGAAGATACAATATTCGTTTCTAATTTCTGTGGATTACAATTTTCTTGAATTATTTTTGGCGGTGAGATTCCTTTGACAGGAGAAATATTGCTTTTAGAGAAACTCCAAATCCTTGTTCCGTTCTCTGATTCTTCCATATTTCCTACGATTTCATGACTTTCAATGCTTTTCACTGGAACAGAATTATGTTGTACAGGTTGAGTGTACACTGAGTGAGTTTGTTGAATCGACGGCTTCTCGAAGTTGAGTGAGATTGATGTCACCTTTGGACGATTATTGACCCGAGCGTCTACACTTTGGCTGTGTGTTTGTGGAGCAAGTGCGTTCACTCGATTCGTAGTTGGGACTACAGCATCTAAGGCAAAAACAATTAAGTTATTTAAATTTATTGATAATGTTTATTACATTATTACTGCAAATTTTAATACGGTAATCGGCGACCAAACATTTTTGTTGACTATTTTTACATTACCATGTACGCAGGATGGTACGGGGTTCATCGTACTACTTATAGAAAAAAAATTAAATAAGGAGGTTAAATTTTATTTTTTATTTCTTAGTAAATGTATTTAATGTCATCTTACACCATAACTTGAAAGCAATCTATTTATTACATGACTTAATAAATTACATTCCTATATAAGGAATGGTTGTGTTTGTGTGTGTGTGTGTGTGTGTGTGTGTGTGTGTGTGTGTGTGTGTGTGTTAGTGCGTGTTTTAGTGTGTGTGTGTGTGTGTGTTAGTGTGTATGTGTGTTAGTGTGTATGTGGTGTTAGTGTGTATGTGTGTTAGTGTGTGTGTATGTGTTAGTGTGTGTTTTAGTGCGTGTGTATATGTGTGTGTTAGTGTATGTGTGTGTGTGTTAGTGTGTGTGTGTGTGTGTGTGTGTGTGTGTGTGTGTGTGTGTGTGTGTGTGTGTGTGTATTTTAGTCTTTATTTAAAGAATCTAAGTTTTAAGAATAACTTTAAAACTTTAAATACCAAAGTGGTCAGTATGTGTTATATTATTTAACCCTTTGCCCTCCAGTACAGTTTTTAAAATATGTCCTCTGGAGTTAAATGGCCAGCAGCACTGGCCACAGCCATTTTCTTAACAGGATGAAATTTTTGCGCGTTATGTTCCTCTCATATAGGATGGTTACCAGTACCAAGTTATCATCCCTCGAATGTGTGGTTGGGCCAGCAGTACTGGCCAAACAAAATGCTAAGCTTCTATGTTAATTTATTTGTCTGGTTTTGTTTGGATTGTGCTGCAATCTATCAGGAAACTCTTCAAATGAGTTACGCCTAACTCCAATATGTGTAGTGTTATAACATGGTAAATGTGACTGTACTGTATCAGCTGCATTCGACTTTCCAATGTCCATCTCGTCATTTGCAGTGTTTTCTATGTATTCGATATTACAAACAAATCAGTATTCATTTTAAATATACTTTTAAAAAGTACATAATATGTATAAAAGTAAAAATTGTTGTAATAATATTATAACAATATTTTTCAATTTAAACCAAAACATGTATAAATAAAATTATATATTCTCGGTCTTTTTCTAAAAGCTCTTAATTTTGTTTTTTTTTTTAATTAAATATCCCTATACCAACAGATTGTAGTGAAAAACAATTTCGAGCTGTTGGCACAACACGATTGCTACGATGCCCGAGCTGGCAGAGAAACATGAGTGGCCATCCGACTTTTTAAAGCCTGTCAACACTTGAAATATTCCTAACTGTACTGGCCATCTGAGTGCCAATAGTTAATATCGGCCCTTTTATACTGTTATTTTGTTATTTAAAGGCGATAACTGTCAATAAAAATTTTTATATAGGTTTTTCTGAGTTTAAGAATATAGATTTATTAGGTCTTAAATCAATGTTTAATATTAAAGTTTGATTGAAAAACTACCTTATTTTTGAACATTGTTAACAGATATACTAAATTGAACTTGTGATTAAAACCAAGCTCTGAGAAAATAAAATATAAAATGAAAATTTTAAATTGGTGATCGAGGTCATAAAAACGAACATAAGCAAGTTTTCTTCTTAGTAAAATTTAGCCCCAAAAATACCTTGTTCAGCTTGCCTCTTGATTTGTCTGAATGTCCGCATCCTGCTCCAGCTGCCCGATAGTTCACTACTTAAGACGTCGTCCTCCCTATCGTCTTCGGTACTCATGTATGTGCACACTTCTTGGTCTGCTTTCAAACTATCTTCACTGATTTCTCCAGGATCCAAAATTTCTCTCAACAAATCCAACTGACTAGGAACTTTTCCGTCACCATTGCCTCTATTATCGTTGAAATCTTCAATAACTTTAAACACACTGTTTTTACTTTCCGGTTTATGTTTTTCACTTACTCTTTTAGGCGATTCGATGATAACTTCGTCTATACATCTACTTAGATCTTCTAATACGTCGAGCACTTCTGGAATCCCGTCCTTACCTTCTGTTTTTTTACTTTGACCAATCGTTTGTGGACTGTGAACGCTCAAGTCTTTCTCATCTTCTACAAATAATGGGTTTATTTTCATATTGCTAAGATAAGGAACATTGAACTGAATAAATTTATTTCGAGCTTCTATACTTTGTTTAAAATTTGAACATTTTAGTTTTGCGACATTAAATTCTTTATCTGTACAAACATCCGGAAGACCATCGCTGCCACAACTACTTTGGTGATATTGTTTTTTAATTTTATTATAATTATCTTTAAGTTTTAACACTGATTCTGATCTCGAAGCTGTACCAGTGTCCACTTTCTTTATTCCAAGAGAATTGAAATTGTAAAAATTACTATAAGAATTAGGGTTTTGTATTTGCATCACGAGGGAAGTAGACTTAAGATAATCCTTCGAAGACCTTTCTTGTATCTTGCTAATCTTGGACGGTTCTGTCAACGTCGTCTCCGTTTCATTAGCATCTGCAATAGGACACAGCGTGTAAGTCTTGCAGTGGTGCCAACATGCAAGGTTAGACAGACAGCTGATATATATACATGCGGTGGATACATGCGATGCAAG
The DNA here is from genome assembly GCA_022606455.1 of Callitettix versicolor. Classification (NCBI taxonomy): domain Eukaryota; kingdom Metazoa; phylum Arthropoda; class Insecta; order Hemiptera; family Cercopidae; genus Callitettix; species Callitettix versicolor. The sequence continues at coordinate 115,629,118 of CM040186.1, read as the reverse complement.
ACAGACCACAAGAGGCAAGAATACAACAAAGCAAGTGAAACAGCTTGCAAGTCGATCCAGAAGTTTGCCAAAACCAATAATTTTTTTCGATTGCGTTCAGCACAGAAATAAATATTAAAATATAACAAAAATATTTTTAAAAAGAAATTCTTTCTAACATAAAGGTAAAATCTGTTAATTATACTTAACAAATATGTACATATCTAATACGTAAATTCCGTATACATTCATGAAGGTCCTCAATAAAACCATAAAACTGTTTTTAACGTAGTACAGTACTACAAATACTTACCGCAAATATAACTTGTATTTAGTGACAGGCAAAGGAGTAAGACAAAGCACAATTAATTAAATATCTCTTATACTTATTTCCTACACAGCATGGGTGTCATAATAATAACATAAAAATATACTGTGTTAATTAAAAACTTTAAAACTGACCGTTTACATTAAATTAATAACAATCTCTATGCAGTTGGTTTATCTATGCTATGTTTACATTCACTCTTTAACCAAAAATATAAAGTAGACACCAATATAGATTACCGTAGCAATGAATAAAATTAGAAATTATATAAATGTTGTTAGTTGCATGCTCAAGTTAGACAATAAGTGGTTATTGCAATCACATTTAATTGTCGATATTGCAGTTTAAATTCATTAAAATGAAGACGATTTTGATGAAATTAAAATTCATGATTAATTAAATTATACATTTAAAAAATATTTACAATGAAATACTGCAGTAATCCTTACTTAACTAAAAAATACGAGAATAAATTATGCTAAAAATTTCTCACATTTAAATTAAAACGAACCAAAATGTACCTGAGACTATAAAAGAAATAAGGTTGCATGTTGGTTTATGTATTTTAGTTTTCTTGTTATTTACGCGTAAACTAACTTCAATTTGTTTTCTGACATGCCTAAATATTTGACGAAAATAACACAAAATGAGAAATACGGTTACTCCTTAATTTAAAAAAAATGTATTATTTGTTCTTACGAGAAATACAGCATGAGCGTTATAAAGTATATTTTTTTAAACACTGAAATTTTAACTAAAGTATTTTGAGATCATAGTATGACTGTATACAAAGTTTGTGCAAAAACAGACAAGATTACGTGTTAAGATAAGTGCACAAGCCTTCATTATTGTCAGATTATGTTATTACTGTCCGCTTTTATTAGTTCTGCTTTTACTGAACTGAAATACAGTCAACTAATTAAATTTGTGAATATTCCATGCATTCAAGCATAACTAGGCCTAGAGTAGAACCTAAATTATCCGGAAACTGTAAAACAATAAAGATACAAAAAGCTACGTTTAAATATCTTATTTATACATTATTTGTTGGACCTCATTTTATGAAAGTAGTTTTTATCCATCTTGTGAATTTAAAAGTTGTTTTTTTTAAAAAAAAAGACTCTAAGATAAATATTTGAGCCAGTAAAATGTTTTTATCTGGTTCGACAGATATAGAGGTAACCGTGAAACAATCAACTTTTGACTCTGGTCCTGGTCTGTCAAAAATCAACAAAAACAAATTGTTAATGATTTAGTGTGCTCTCTTCACATATGGTTAGGAAAATGTTGAAAAGATTGCAACATGTATTTGAGAGTCTGTAAAATTCATTCTGAATTTGTTGACAGACTAGCAGAAACAACATAAAAAAAAGTGTTTCAAGAACTAATTAATTGGGCCAAAACGGACCCAGTGTTAAATAGGGTAATTACAAAAAATGAATGGTTTATATGTATAACCAAGAAATATAGGCACAATCATCACAGTGGAAGCAAGATATTTTATACTATCAAAGTTCTCTACAAATAAAAAAAGAGCACAGATTCATAGGATATGGAAATGTGGATGGGATACACAAGTTGAGGATAACAAAAAGTTTAAATATTATTTTAGAATATATATTATTTTTGTTAATTACAAAAAATGTTTTAATAATTGCAGTTTATTAGATTATATATCAGTCATTAGGTTGTGTATCTTGCGATATAAGTATTATTCCAAATTGCACGATGTCATTGCACTGGGATCGTTCATTATTATAAGTCATCGATTGCCAGTCCAACAAGTAGATAGGTGGTGAATAATGGAAAAGCGCACTCTTCCACAGTTAATTAATACCCCCCTTATCAAAATGGGTTATAGATATATTAACTAAAAAAAAACTGTAAGTAATTAATTAAATCAGAAACCATAAATGGTTTTGTTTTTAATGTGATTTCTGTTTTTTTAAAGCCTAATATTTGGTTATCGCTGATAATTTCCTATATTGTTATTTTGCTACTAACGATAAAAATAAATAATATTTTATTATGAACAATTATTTGAACAAATTATTTTAGTTCAAACTGTGAATGTAAATCAATATTCTGTACAGTACATGCTAAAGAAAAAGAAATAGGTAATAATATTGTTACCTTTGGAGAAACGTTGCTCCTTCTTGTAGGTACTGCTAGGTCGATCATCAGTTTCATAAAGAGATACACGAGGTTTGTCTTGTGTTTCTGAACCAATAACTACAGCTTCTCCAACACCGAAATTAACTTTCGTTGAATAACCCTTGGAACGTAGATCTTCAACATGGCGTATCCTATCAGCGACGGACCACGACGCTCGTCTTTGGTCTGGCAAAGTTGTTGCTGAAGAAATACGAACTTCTAATCCATTGTCTGCAGCTATTGAAGATGATTCATCTGTGGGTCTAACGTACTCTGACGATTTATGCATCGGTCGTAACGTACGTAAGAGCTTCTGAAATTCTGTTTCATTTGTTTTATGTGTGTTGTCTTCATTGTTATGCGAAGGTACTTCCGTATCGTGAACAGATTTTAATTTTACACCCCACAGCGGTTCTTTGCTGTGGTTTTCACCTAACAAGAATGGCTGAGGTTTTGGAATGTTGTTTTTCAAAATACTTCTAGGTCTAGGTGTTTCATCTTCTGAATAAATTTGAGTTTCAATTTGAGTTTTCTGTTCTTCCTGGGAACTGTCTGACAAGTATGTACAAGATGATGACTGAGCTTGTATTGGATTGTCTTCTTTATCAGCATCCTGATAAATGGGACTACCACGAAATGTTAATGGTTTAATTTTAAGATCTTTAATCTTTGAATCAGCAATAAAGTCATTGTTTTCGCTACTGGTCAATAGATTTTTTTCATACTGAGAATCACCGAATCGAATTTCCGGTAGACCTGTGCGATTCATTGTTTCACTGTTGGTTTTTTTACGTCTGCGATACATATTGCTCGGTGGAGGTTTTCCATCGGTTTCAACTATATTAAATCGTCCAGGTTCTGCAGCGAAATGAACCTCTGTTTTACAAAACTCTACTTTCTTTTGTTTTTTCTCATGCGCATTCACTTCATAGTCACTTTCTCCGCTGTATTTATTTGCATCTTTCTCGGCAGAATTTAAAAACACATGACCGACTGTATTGTTAACTATCACAGATCCTTCTTTTGAATGGTTATTTGAGGGTAAACTAACCTTCCTGTCCTGAAAGTAATTTGAACTGTAATCTTTGTTTCTGTTTGTCATGTACTTTGTTTCATCAACCGCTATGGAGTGTCTTTTCATTTCTGAATCAAACCAGTTTGAGAGAGTTTTTGTTCTGTTTCTGTTCTGAACGTCACTGCCGTCTTTCACTGTTTCGTTTTGGTTTATATTATGACCGTAAAGCAAGTGGGAATACGAAGTCATGTTTGGTCCTTTCAAAGGTGATGTTGATGTATTCTCTGATAGTTCTGGTGTCTCTTTTGTCTGTTTGAGTAACAATAACTTTGGATCTGTAACTTGTGAGGGAGGTTGTTGGATTGGAATTGAGATGGTAATTGGTTCTGAAAGTCTATAAGATTGAAACGATGTTGATTTCTCTCTAAGTTTTCTCAGAGCATCTGCAATCTTGCCCTTAGCGACAGTTTCTTGAGCATTGTGACTGTGTACTTCTTGGACATTAGAATTACTGCTCCAATTCGACTGGGTACCCAAAGTGACAACAGTTTTACGGCCCGCAGGAATTACTGCTCCACTTTCAATTTCTTTTTTTGCCAAATTGTCATTATTTTCGTCAGAATGTTTTATCACAATGCTATGACTTGTTTTCAAATTATTTCCATCATGAGAGGTAATTCTATCAACTGCTTCTGGTTTCACCCATGTGGGAAAAGACATGGTTTCAGATGATCGACAAATACCACTGTCTGTTGAAGAATCTACTTTGCTTTTTTCTATTGACATACTGTTTTCATTACTCGGTTGATTGTTGACTTGTTCAAACCCATACGACTTTCGTCTGTTGTACCACTCTTCTGTTCTACTATTTCCATTTCCATTTGTTTTATTTGAGCTGCGGGATTCTAAGCTTCCTGTTCCAAGCACTGGTTGTTTGCCATTGCGTAAAACCGCTTCCATCCCGAACACATAAGACTTAACTGAATTTCTAGGAATGTCTTCCATTTTGTCTAAAACTGGACTGTTTGATTTTCCTTCTGTTACAATACCATCGTCAGTTTCTTCAGGTGGAAGAGCGTCTTCAGTAGGTGAACTCAGTTTACGCAGTCTATCGCGGACTTCTTTAAGAGATTCAACTGTAATAAACGAGTGACGTTTCTTTGTTGGAGAACTTGGAGAAGGAATCTCTGCATCATGGCCATTAGTCACAACCCCCAACACACCTTCGAGTTCTCCAAGATTATTCCATTGGTTACCTTTCAAGACACTGCTAACAATTTGTTTTCTCGCTTCTATTTCTTCTTTAATCTGTGAAACACTTTTAGTTAAGGGCTTAAACGGGAACTGCAGTGATCTTCTTACTTTAGACGACCTGCTCAACTCTGATGTATCACTTTGTGCATCGTCTGCCTTTATATCTTGTAAATCTTCACTGGAACAACTTCTATTTCTCGTGAGACTAGCATGACTGCTGGATATAGTTGATTCTGAACTAGACTTAGCTATTTCATGGACATACCTTCCTCCTGATCTATAGGGAAAGTCGTTCGTATCATGTGCATCGTAATCGTGTTCAGTTCTACCGAGGCCGTTTGACAGTAATGTGTGGGTGGATGTGGTGAAGAGTTTGTCTTTCGCCTCTTGGTGAACTTGATGAGTGATCCTAGATAGCTCTGACAGTCCGTTGGCGTCCTCGTCATCAGTTTTTAGGCTTACTATACTCCTAGGGCGTGACGGGGGTCGCCGACTTCCTATCGACCCGCTTCGACCAACACTCGCCTTTGTTTTCTGCGAGCTGAGATCAAGAGGGTTTAAAGCCAACTGCAAAAGCACGAAAACAGAAAGTTTCATTATAGTTTAACTATGATCAATTTACATACAGAAAAAATAAAACTAAAAGTCATGCTTTTAAGCAATACTTAAAAGTTATATATTGAACACAGATTCAGTACTTGGTGAAACTCTATGGCAACCAGAAAAATTAGACCACTTATATAGTTTCACACAATTTTTTTATTTAGTGACATATGTTTTGCTGAGAGGCATGTAAGGCCATCTTCACCTTTATGTCTGAAGATGGCAAAACACGTCACTAAATAAAAGAATTTTGTGAAACTATGTTAGTGTTCTGATTTTCCTGAATACGTGAATGCTTGGATAGGCAAACAAAATTTAGGATTATGACCTATTCTTCCCATCAGTGGTCTATCAACTCACCTCATAAAGGCTATCGCAGTTTTGAAACTCTATAGTTTCATCTTCTGGGTACGTGCTCTTTAAATATTTTAAATAATGCACATACCCAGAAGTGCATTATTGACAATATTACATTTGTGTCATAAAAGTAAGTTGTATGGATGCGATTGAAATGTTTGAGATTTACAAGAGCAAAAAATCAGACCCCCAGAACATCCTTAATGAAAAACTTTCATTTAAATCAAATTTAATATATGACATGGCTCTAAGGATAAGTGATTTGAGTAACAAAAACCAACAGACGCACCGTAACTTATAACAACGACGGGCACGCTACTAATGATGGAAAGTCTGCAGTCTGAACGTAACAACTACGAGTCGCGTGTGTAGCTTGGCCAAGCCGAATTTCATGATGAATATTTTAAACGTGTAATTGTGCTTAGTGTTTGTGATGTATGTTTTAATGTTTTGTTTGACTTTGTGACGACCTCGACAGAGGGATTTAACATTTTGTATGGCCTGAAGATGAAACTATAGAGTTTCGAAACCACGGTAGCCTTTATGAGGTGAGTGGATAGCCTTTATGAGGTGATGGGAAGAATAGGTCATAATCCTAATCATTTCAATATGTGGTCCAGTGGCTATGTTACAATGATGAAAACAAAATATATGTTCACTATGTTTAGACAACAGCTGTGTCCACCTTTAATAGGACAATACAAGTAATTTTGAAAAAAAAAGAAATTTACTAGGCAAGAATAAATTGAAAATAATACTCCCCCATGGCAGTCAAGGTTAATGTATTTTTTTCAATTTACTACCAAAACCGTATATTTCTTTTATTTCTAATTAGATACACTGGCCTAATTTTATAAATATTCACATATTACAAAATTTAAAAAAATTCTGATGAAATGATTTCTTTTAATTAAGTCCAGTCAGCAGTCTGTGACTCCCTAATTGGTAAAATAATGACATATGTATCTTTCATCTGACTATTCAAGAACTACATTTCAAGAAAATTTTATGAACATCGTTAGATCCAATTTTGAGAAAATCCTTTGATTAACGAAAACTTTGAAAACAAAAATTGAAATATAGGTATACTATATTTAAAATGTCATAGAATTCCATCCAAAACACATGGAAATTAATTTAGTCTTTATGTCCAAAAATACTGTCGCAATGAAAAATCTAAAGTGTAGTTCAGTTAAAGAGATTAGTAAATGAATTAGAATTAGCCTTACTTTAAGATTATCAAATTCTTTGTTTTGAATGCTTGGAAGAGCTGGCACTTCATTACTGCTGGAGTTCCACCGATTACTACTTATCTGAAATAAACAAAATGAACATTTAAAACTGGAAAGTTAGTCAGGCTTTAGGTATTACATCTAGGTATGTCTCTGGGTGTATGTCTGTCCATATGATGCTGGCCAAATATTTTATTGAAATTTGGCATTGTGAGTAAACATAATTTGGAGAAGACGCAAAATGGACGGATGATATCAAATAAGATTATAGATTGCAGTATATTTGTGGCTAGGAAGAGTGTAGGGAAGTGTGACAGCGTGGGGATGCGTGTATGAAAGAGGCTTGTGATTGTGCTTATGAAGGAAAAATTAAAGGTGTTACGGTGAGCAGTCGAAGTATTAGAAGCAAGAACAATGTGTGCGAAGCTAAGAAAGCAAATAACAAAAGAGAAAAGAAACAAAAAATTGTTCATTTTGATGATAACTTAAATGAATACAAGATTTTTTTTTTGTGTTTAACGGCCGACTATTGTGCACACTTGGGCTAATACAGATGATGGGATGATTTATAGCGTATGAAAGTGCCAAGCCCTGGCTGGGAATCGAACCTGGATCCTCTGGGTGAAAGTCTAGTACGCTATCAACTAGGCCACCGAGGCGGCTATGAATACAAGATACTATGGGCTGTTACAGTTGAAGATGAAAAACAAGATGGCGGTGGTAAGATGAACTGTTAGGGAGCCCTGCTTTTCTGAAGGGTATATAGATATAAAGACTAGTGCTGAAATATTTAAGAATATATTATGATGAAAACATGAGCATGACAATACCTTGTAAGCATGGTGATTCAACAACTGGAGAATAATGTTTTCAGCACCACAGGAGGGTTGTGTTATATTATTTAAATATAACATAACATAGGCCTCTAATTTATGATAACGAACATATACAGTTTTGGTAAAGTGCATTGACCGATTGTTTTGAAATTTGGTATAAAGCTACCTTTGGATAAAGCCCAAACGACATCACTTTTGTTTCAAGATGGCAGCCTCTGATTTACAATACAAGTGTAGGCAGTTTTGACCACTTGACAGAGAAAGAGCATACAATTTCCAGTTAAATTGATCTAGTAACATTTTTCATAAATATTACAGTTACCGGATAAATTGGTGAAAAAAATCTATGAGTGCGTCATAGCGTTGTTGTGGAAAACTCTGTATATTAATTAAGAATATACTGTATGAACCATTTTGAACTATTAGGTTTACTTGTCTGTAATAATAATGTGGCCTATAGTTTAAATATTTGTCAGTAACAAAATTTGTAAAACATTATTCTTGTATTTCTGTTCATATCAGATTAAAATATCACTAGCTAGGTTATTGGATGTATCATTATAACTAATTTCATATTGAGAAAAACTAATTCAGTTTGTCAAGTTGAATAAAACACGGTAACCCTTATAATCAAAACAATTAGGTTATCCTAGTTTTACAGTTAGGTGATATATTAGTAGCCTAGATAAAAAAATGTCACACATTTGTTAAGTTAGCAACTAGTGAATTTTACCAGTTGATGTATAATTTATCGGTAAACTTGGAAGATTTAATTTAATTTATCTAAATTTACAGCTGTACGTTTTGTAAAACAGGTTTAACAAGACATTACATTACCTGTAAAGTTATCTAGTGCTCCAGCCTGTAGACTAACCTAACCTAACCGAGCACCGGATACAAAGTTATGCAATGCTGGTGGGGAGAGGACTGTACTGTAAGCGGTATTATTTCAACACTCTGTTGTCAATGAGAAGTATGTCTGTGGCGAATTTTATAATAGAAAGTAAGTTATAGGCAGTTTTCTGCTGTTATAAGCCTAGGCTACTAGTAATGTACACGTCCTTTAGGCCTTTGTGTTTATGATTCTTGTAAATAGAAAATTGTTTTGAAATGAAACAAATTTAAAGTTCCGAAATTTTTATGAATAATTTTATGTTTTATGTAATTCTATACAAAATTAAGATTTTACAAAATTGTCACCAGCAATTTTATAGATAAGTTTGTGTGGATATGATTCTGTAAAAGAGATAATCACATGACTGAAAAGACATTTTGAGGATCCAACCATTGATTCTTCTTCCTTTCGTTTCACCCTCTTTGGGGTACGCTGAATCAATCATTTCTTGCGCGCTGTACTTTTCTTTGTTCCCAGTAGCTCTTCATTCTTTCCGATCTTCTCTTCCTCTCCTCTTCCGAAATGACAGGTTTAGGTCTTATTTTGGTTTTATCTTGGAATCTTATTCTTTCGTCCTTGGTACTTATATTAGCAGTTTGGTCAAGCAGTGAATTTTCTGTAATTTTTAAGTCTATTAGGTCTTTTTCAATTTCTTTAAACCAGTTCGGTTTTGTTTTACGATTATGGAAAAAATCAAACACCTGTTTCGTCAATCTATTGGAGTTCATTCTAAGAAGATGGCCGTAAAAATTTATTCTCCTTTTTCTCATAGTATCGGACAGTTTTTCAATTTTCTTATAGAGAGCTTCATTTCTTATATATACAACCTTACTATCCTGAAATTTTGTTCCTATAATTTTTCTTAAGATTTTCCTTTCCGTTATTTCAAGTTTTTCTATCTGGCCTATGCGATTCATGGTTAATGTTTCTGCTGCGTACAGTGCTTCCGGCTTGATCACTGTTTTATAATGTTTAATTTTGGACCCCCATGAAAGGGACCAATCAATAACCATTGATTATTGTACCAATAAATGGTTTCGTTCAGTTGGCCATCAAAGGAAGAAAATTATGCTTAGGTTGTGGTCAGAAAAGGTTGGCGCAAATAGGGTTCTACAAAAAGCAAATTTTTAAAAACCCAACACACTCCAGTAAAAATGAAATTTTACAATCAATAATTAATAAAAACAGAAATTATAAAAAACTTGAAAATGTTCGATTAATGTGTTAAATTATTGGATTGGTTTGTAATTTTAATTGCGAAGTGTAAAAAAAAATTACAACAAAGTGAAAACAGTATATTTTATTTATTTATTTTTGGTGTTTAACGTCCGACTATTGTACACACTTGGGCTAATGCAGACGATGGGATGATTTATAGCGTATGAAAATGCCAAGCCCTGGCCGGGAATCGAACCCGGGTCCTCGGAGTGAAAGCCCAGTACGCTATCAACTAGGCCACCGAGGCGGCTGTGAAAACAATATAATACGTTAACGGTCTGTTAAAATTTTGTAACTGGGGCTATTTTTAAGTGGCTCCGATAGTTGTCTTGAATTTCAAAACCTTCTTCCCACGTAAGTGTTGTAAACATTCGTAATGAATTAACTAATTAACTGAAAAATGTATGCACTGTGTTCAGTGTAATGATCTGCCTTCCCTAGCTTCGTCAATTCTAGTTTCGTTGACGCGTTTCGGAGAACCTCTATCTTCAAAAACTATATCTATACTGGTCACCAATATTATGGCCCGTCCTATTTATAATTTTCTATCTCCACCTCGTACCCCTCCTCTATTCAACACGTGTACATTAAACCTGACGTGCTCGCTTCTATTGGCTCTTCAAAATCATACGTTTTCGCTCGCTTCTGATTTGGCCCCTTTCAAACTTTCTCTTCAACGGCCGTCCCTCCTGTTAATTTTTGAAAATTTTTAGATTTTTAAACGTAATATCTGCTTGCGACGATATCTGTTCATTTAATATGTTTTTCCCTTTAATTTAGATTAAAAAATTTCCAAGTTCTCTAAAATGTCCATACGTCTTCCTTTTTCTGCCATATGTAGTACTTTCATGGAGTTTTCTATTTCTCGAGGTATGTGTCCCTATTTTATTAAATGTGACGCATAATTTGAATCATTTTTGCCGTATTTGAATGATCGTCACATTTGCCCTAGATTTCGTGCAAAATATTGGGCAAAACTGTCACGAGGAAATGCATCAAACATTGTTTTTAAATTTTACCTGAACAAATGTGTAGAGTGAAGAAAAACACCGAATATTTATTACTTAAAATCGATTTTAGGCATAACGGTTTCTTATCACTATCGTAAAATTACGGCCGCCTGTTCAAAAATTATTTCGATAGTTACGGAGAACAAAATAGCACTTTTTTTCGAAAAAGTTCGTAATATTTTAATTTTTTTAAAATTGTTTATTGTATTGTACTTGTTGTTACAAATAAAATTACAAATAACAAACAAAACAAATTAATCATCTTGACCAATCCCAATAAGATCGACTAAAGATTTATCTCTCTTTTGAATCACATTTGTAGGGTTGACACTAGTATCTAGTCCCTTCACTTTTAAACACCGGATCTCTATAGCATCAAATCATGAGGTTTGATTCTCTTGAGGCGGCGTATCTCGTTATTAAATGTGCCAGTCATGTCCTGATTAGCATGAACTAGGAGACGTTGTTTATGCCTCAAAGCCACCTTCCTCACTTCTTCTTTTACTGAATTCACTTTTAAATCCCGGTGTAAATCGCTATTACGAATATACCATGGAGCTTGAACTAATCCTCGAAGGACTTTATTTTGAAACTTCTGAATAACCATCATGTTAGTTTCTTTCGTACAGCCCCAGATTTGGATGCCATAGGTCCATACAGGCTTCAGCACCTGCTTGTAAATTAATAGCTTGTTATGAATGGACAACTCAGAGTTTCGTCCAAGCAACCAGTAAAGTTGCCTGTATTTTATATTGAGTTCTTCTTTCTTTTTCTTTACATGCTCCTTCCACTTCAGCTTTGTAT
>CM040186.1:115599933-115612433 GCA_022606455.1 Callitettix versicolor | reverse complement strand
GAAGGCCATCTATAAACACAAATATTCCTTGTTTTTATTTCTTTACACATTATACTGTATATACTTTGATTCGTAACTAATTAAATAAACAAATATATTTTCTTCTTTTGAAGTGAATACGTCTTATGGCGGGGTATGGATGTATGTTTTGCACGGGAAAAAATTCAGTTTGCCGTCACGCATCACGCTCTTATATATATATATATATAGAGATAGATAGATATCTAGATATCTAGATAGCATGTACTTATATACTACTTCTTATGGCGGGGTATGGATGTATGTTTTGTACTAGAAAAAATTCAGTTTGCCGTCACGCATCACGCTCTTATATATATTTTTGTTTTAAAATGTATTTTTGAAGTGAAAACTTGTACGTTCGCGCCATTACATTACTTATCCAGTCCAACTTAATTATTTAGTTTTGTGTCAAGTGTTAACTGTGTAACAGTGACGTTTTATACGTTTATTATATATTGGTAGGTGTGAATAATAAATATTTAAATTATTTTAAACTCCATGTCGAGGTTCTACTCTCCGCACGTGTAAATAATGCCACACAATACGTTAGCATAGGCACTACTTCTGTGTGCCATAGAATATACCCCTCCCGCGCACTGGTGCAATGCTGGTTGCCTATTCAGTATTGTGCAGGGAGTTATCTCGTCACACCAGCGACCTGATTTATAGCCTATCAGCTGTTCGGTGAAATCAGCTGATCGTTACGAATTAATATAAAACAACTGATATTTTACAATAATCACAGTAAATAATATCTAGGCTAGGTCCACGTAATTATTTATTTAAACAAAACCAAGATATTTGTAGACATATCTTCAAAGTAATTATATATTCAGCGAAGATACCATTAACAAAATAGCTTCGCTTCTGTCGATAACTCCTAAGAGTTCCACACGTGGCTGTATTGAACTTATAACAATGTACAAGAACTTGGGCCTCAGAAGAAACCTTGATTGCAAAATTTCTCTTAGGCTATATATTAAAAAAGCTTTGGGTTTTCCAAAACATGATTTTATCAAAATTTTTTATTATATACGAGGTGTTCAGAAAGTAACGAGAATTTTTAAATTTCGCGGGCTTGGAGAATCCGATTGTCAAACATTTTTTTTATTATGTTGGTATACATGCCCTTGAAGTATGATAAAACTTTCGGCGATTTTCGTTTGTTAAAAGAAATGGATCAAAGAATTTGTATCATATTTTGCGTAAAAAATGGAATAAAGTGTAACAAAGTGTGTGAAATGTTAACAAATGCCTATGGTGAGTCTGCTATGAGTAAAGCAAGAGTTTACGAGTGGTATAAGCGTTTCCAAGAAGGCCGTGAAGACGTTCAAGATGACGAACGCCCTGGACGCCCCAGCACATCAACAACCGATGAAAACGTGAAAAAGTGAAAGAAATGGTTATGAACAATCGCCGAATCACAATTAGAGAGGTCGCTGATGATGTTGGCATATCGACTGGATCATGTCATGATATTGTTTCCGATGTTTTGTGCATGAAACGCGTGGCAGCAAAATTCGTTCCAAAATTGTTGAATTTTGAACAAAAACAGCGGCGAATGGAAGTTGCTCAGGAGTCACTAAATGAAGTCAACGACGATGCAGAATTACTGAAACGTATTTTATCAGGTGACGAAACATGGGTTTAAGGATATGACGTCGAAACTAAGGCTCAATTATCCCAGTGGAGGCATTTTGGCTCGCCAAGACCGAAATGGCTCGACAAGTGCGGTCGAACGTGAAGGTTATGCTCACTGTGTTCTTCGATATTAATGGCATAGTGCATCATGAATTCCTGCCACCAGGTGAAACGGTCAATAAGGAGTACTAACCACAAGTTCAACGCCGTTTGCGTGAAGCAATCCGAAAAAAACGCCCGAATTCATGGCTTTTGCACCACGATAACGCACCAGATCACACTTCATTGCTTGTTCGTGAAGTTTTGGCCAAAAACAGTACTGTAACGATGCCCCAGCCTCCATATTCGCCAGACATGGCTCCGTGTGACTTTTTCCTATTTCCAAAAATAAAGAGAACCTTAAAGGGCCGTCGTTTTATAGCCGTAGATGACATTAAAAGCGCATCGCTGAAAGAACTAAAGGCTATCTCAAAGATCGAGTTTGAGAAGTGTTTCGAGGATTGGAAGAAGCGCTGGCACAAGTGCATAATCTCCAATGGGGGACTATTTTGAAGGCGACAACATCAATGTAGAAGAATAAATAAATATTTTGTTACAAAAATTAAGATTATCGTTACTTTCTGAACACACCTGGTATATATTTTTTTGTTATTTTAAGGTGAAAAGCACATTGAGGCTATTATCGCCTCCCTAAATGTAAGTGTGAGTGTAAAGTGTTAAAGACGTAAGTATAGTGTTGTAAGTCTGTGTGTGTTAGACTCGGGTACCGCGAGGAACGTCTAAATCCTCTCGATAGGTGCAGCTAGATTTTTAATTTTTTAATAATATTAGTGTAGTAACAAAATAATAAAATATTCTGTTTTAGTTTCGTTTTGTGTTAATGACAATCGATATCACCTGTAACTAAACTTTAGGCGATCGATAGTCCTTAAACAATATGCCCTTACAGAACTGTATACGTCAGTGCAACACTGGAGATAACGGAGGTTTGATAGCTTACAAATAAGTGGGCTGACTCCAAGTTCATGACGTTTGCTTCGAGAAGCTTTGAAAGAAAGCTGAACAACAGAGGCGAGCAGTCCGGTTTGGCCTAACTATAAACAGTTCACGTATCCAGGTCGTTTGGTAGCACGGGACACGTGATACACGGCCTAAACCTAGAGCACGAGTCAAACAACTTCTTTAGAAACGGTCGCTGTGTCCATGGAGAAACTGTTATATGGTCTTAAATGCAAGCAATGTATTTTATATGACGTCCATATATTATGCCAGTTACCCTAATGAGGACGAAGATCAGCGTTAACGGTAAGGGAAAGCAACGAGAGTAACTGCGGCTCGAACTAAGAACCTTTCGTAAGTTCAGAGACGCAGCAGACAGACCGGTCCTGTAGCCACATCGACCACCGAGCCCCTGTAAGTGGTGTAACTATTGCTCTGAAAGATGAAATAATTACGGCACGCAGCTGTCTCGCTGACGTGATGGAAGCGAATAAAAGTAATTTTTTATCTTACTCTTTTTTTGAAACTCTGATTTCACCGTCATAAACAAGCATGAACATCTTCGTATAACAGCATTTTAAAACGTCAAATTGCATTGAAAATACGAAAATGAACCCTGACCGCTGTCCAATTAAAATCCTTGATGTCAACGGAATTTTAAAATCGCAAACGTGCAGTTTTACGATCTGTAAATATTTGGAATGACCGCCATTTTGAAACTGTTGAACTAACTTCGCTGATATAAACTAACTTGTTATTACCAAAAATCTTGTTATTTTACAAAAAAACATCCCTCTCTCTCTCTCTCTCTCACACACACACACACACACACTATATATATATATATATATATATATATATATATATATATATATATATATAATGCCGCCTCGGTGGCCTAGATGATAGCGTACTGGGCTTTCACCCTGGAGACCCGGATTCGATTCCCGGTCAGGGCTTGGCATTTTCATACGCTATAAATCATCCCATCGCTGTGCACAATAGTCGGACGTTAAAAAAAAAAAAAAAAAAAAAAAAAAATATATATATATATATATATAATTCAATACTTCAAAAAGTGATCTATAGGTCAAGATCGGCGTTCATTTCAAAGTCCGGATCTGGGTGTTTCCACGATAGAATTTACAACAGCTCATTTTCCAAAAGAAATTTTCTACTAAACACGCTAAACTAAAATAACATTTTTAGCAAAAACGTTCTACTTTAAAACTATAAGATAGAAATATTAAAAAAATCATTAATGGCCAGAATTTCATAAAAACCCGATTTCGTTCAGATTTACAATCAAATGATAACCAATCAGTGACGTCAGGATTCATCTTCGTCTCCTAATTTGCTAATTAAAACATTTGCTTTTATCCGAAACTTTGTACAATGTTTAAAAATTGAACAAAATCGGTTTAGCCGTTTTTCGGAACAGTTTCACAACAAAGTTACTGTCGGTAAATCATCTATACCGGAGTTTCTGAAGAAATAATTTAAAGCGAGCAAAACATTTCTAGAATTTTACCTGACGTTGAGCGGAGCAGCATCCAGAAGCGAAGTTCAGTCCGTTTCAAGAACGCGTTTGTATCTTTTAAATACAAGTATTTAGGCCTGCCTGTAACGGATTCTAGGAAACTACTGTTTAAAAACCGTAACCTGGGCAACGGTAACTTAGGTAACGATATATATATATATATATATATATATATATATATATATATATATATATATATATATAGAGAGAGAGAGAGAGAGAGAGAGAGAGAGAAAGAGAGAGAGTGCGAGCGCGCCTGCTTGTGTGTGTGTGTGTGTGTGTGTGTGTGTGTGTGTGTGTGTGTGTGTGTGTGTGTGTGTGTGTGTGTGTGAAAGAGAGAGAGAGAGAGATGTGTTTTTGTAAATAACAAGATTTTGGTAATAACAAGTTAGTTTATCAGCGAAGTTCGTTCAACAGTTTCAAAATGGCGGTCATTCCGAATCTTTACAGATCGTAAAACTGCACAAGTTTGGAATTTTAAAATTCCGTTGAAATCAAGGATTTTAATTGGACTGCGGTCAGGGTTCATTTTCGTACTTTCAATGCAATTTGATATTTTAAAATGCTGTTATACGTAGATGTTCGTGCTTGTTTATGACGGTGAAATCAGAGTTTCAAAAATAGAGTAAGATAAAAAATTACTTTTTTTCGCTTCCATCACGTCAGCGAGATAGCTGCGTGCAGTAATTATTTCATCTTTCAGATCAATAGTTACACCACTTACAGTGGCTCGGTGGTCGATGTGGCTACAGCACCGGTCAGTCTGCTGCGTCTCTGAACTTACGAAAGGTTCTTAGTTCGAGCCGCAGTTACTCTCGTTGCTTTCCCTTACCGTTAACGCTGATTCTTCGTCCTCATTAGGGTAACTGGCATAATATACGTTATATAAAATACATTGCTTACATTTAAGACCATAAAACAGTCCAAATAATAAATTTGGAGGCGTGGTCAATGTAGTGGGGTAAGCGGAGTCAGCTGGAAAACCGAACCTAGACAGAGTCGAAGCCACGCGAAGTTCATTACGTTCAGCTGATCTACGCTTTCAATGGCCGTAGTTACTTTAAAAACAATAGGTTAGGTTTTGAATGTGTAGTCCGCTCCGCTCCTCATTTGGTGGCAGGGCGCCTTTTTGCTGTCCGGTAGCTTTGAAACAAAAAATTGCAGTTAACAGTACGGATTGCATCTTTATTAAAATAAAACCCCGCAGGGGTGCAGACTAGCACGTATTGAGAGGATTTAGACGTCTCTCGTGGTACCCGAGTCTAACACACACTTACACTTACGACTTTAACACTTTACACTTACATTTAGGGAGGCGATAATAGCCTCAATGTGCTTTTCGCCTTAAAATATCAAAAAAAAATGTTGAAATAAAATTAAATTCGATCTTATTTAAAGGTCTTGTATGTGGGAATATCATCCGCATGTTTGCTTTTCAAGAACTTTGCTAACTTCAACAGCGAAAAGTATATTCAATATGTAAAAATCGAATCACAATCGCACTTGCAAGATTTTTAAAATGAACTATTGAATGTAATTTTATCTTAACGGAGTGAAACTGTAAACGTTAAGTAAGACTAGTTCTACAGTGAATAGATTCAATATGGCCGACTGCGTCCACAACCTCTTAGTGCATTCCAACGCGTGTGTTTTTGTGTTTGTGTATAAACTTTCAATAATTAATACAACTGATTACTTCTCCCGGAACACGCTGCACGCAAGACACACCGCAGGGGGGGTTGTGGGAGGCTCGGGTAGGTGTGGGTACGGGGGAGTGTTCCCGCGACATTCCTCTCGCCTCTAAAACCATCGGTTGTCCTGAAAATTCATTGTTTAAGATTCTGTGCCGGAATACTTGAATAATCTATCATTCTGTAAATCAATATTACACTTCGAGACACGCGTGATCGAAAGCGGCAAGAAGCTGTCCTGATGACGTGATGGGAGCGAATTTCGAAAAAGTAACCAATCGGCATCAAATAGCAATAATTAAATCTTGGTTTTTCAAAATCTGATCTCACCATCATAAATGCCAATTTATGCGCATTCTAAAACTATTTCCAAAAAGAGAAGACGTGGTTCATATGACCGCCATTTTGCAATCTTCAAACGGACTTCGCTGGATAAAGAACTTGTTCAAGCTATTTACCAAAATCGATTACTTTTGTGTCAAGTTTGAAGTTGAACTCTAAAATTGCGAACATGAGAATGCTAAAATACACGCTAGATATTTAGGGAAGAGATCTAAGTATTAGGATCGGTGCTCATTTCATTGTTCAAAGACCGCTCCTATGACGTATTTTCAACGGAATTACAGATACTAATACAAGGACAAGAACATCATTTTTTAAGGTCAAATAATGCAAGTCGTTTTATTTATCAAGTAGGCTAACGCTTTTGTATAGGCTCTATAAATATGCCTTGTTACTCTAATACTGGGAAAAGATTGCGTTTTTTGACATAATTAGTGTTTCTAATGTAATTAGTTTTATATAAATGACAGGCTGTGATAAGAAAACTAGTTACAGACAGAACCGAGGCCAAAGGCAGACAACAGTTGCAGCAATTTCTCATTGACCACAAGTCAAGCCAGAACCGGTCCTCGCGTCCTGTTTTTACCAATAAAGGACCCCGTCCTCACCTTATTTGGCGGCAAATCAAGCCGTAAAAAGTTTGGGCAGTTTGGCGTGTTTATGTCCCGTTATCGGTTGTAAACACGTCCTAACGTGTCGTCACCTCGCCGAGTCCAGGCTTTGAGAAATCGGGTCAACTAACGCGCGCAGCTGTCTCGCTTGCTGACGAAATGGAAAATAATTTTTGAAGCTTGTGGTGTGTGTGTGTGTGTGTGTGTGTGTGTGTGTGTGTGTGTGTGTGTGTGTGTACTTGGGTGTGTAAACGCGTGCGTGCTTGTTCGCACACGCCCTCTCTCTCCCTCCCTCTCTCTCTCTCTCTCTCTCTCTCTCTCTCTCTCTCTCTCTCTCTCTCTCTCTCTCTCTCTCTCTCTCTCTCTCTCTCTCTCTCTCTCTCTCTCTCTCTCTCTCTCTCTCTCTCTCTCTCTCTCTCTCTCTCTCTCTCTGTGTATGTATGTGCGAACGCGTGTGGGCGTGTGCTTGTGTACTTGGGTGTATGTGCACGGGTGCATGCGTGTTCGCACACGCCCTCTCTCTCTCTCTCTCTATCTGTCTGTCTCTCTCTCTCTCTCTCTCTCTCTCTCTCTCTCTCTCTCTCTCTCTCTGTATGTACACCTCTGTGTGTGTGGGTGGGTGAGTGGGGTGTATGTACGCACGTGTGTGCGTGTGTGTGTGTACTTGTGTGTGTGTGTGTGTGTGTGTGTGCACGCGTGCGTGCGTGTTCGCACACACGTGCCTCCCCCCCTCTCTCTCTTTCTCTGTATGTATGTGCGCCTGTGTATGTGTGTGTGTGTGGGTGGGTGGATGGGGTGTATGTTCGCACGCGTGCGCCTCTCTCTCTCTCCCTCTCTCTCTCTCTCTTTCTCTCTCTCTCTTTCTCGTTCTGTGTGTGTGCGCGCGCGCGCGTGCGTGTGAGTGTGTACTTGTGTGTATGCACGCGTGCGTGCTTGTTCGCACACGCCCTCTCTCTCTCTCTCTCTCTCTCTCTCTCTCTCTCTCTCTCTCTCTCTCTCTCTCTCTCTCTCTTTCTCGTTCTTTGTGTGTGTGCGCGCGCGCGTGCGTGTGAGTGTGTACTTGTGTGTATGCACGCGTGCGTGCGTGTTCGCACACGCCCCTCTCTATCTGTGTGTGTGTGTGTGTGTGTGTGTGTGTGTGTGTGTGTGTGTGTGTGTGTGTGTGTGTGTGTGTGTGTGTGTGTGTGTGTGTGTGTGTGTGTGTGTGTGTGTGTGTGTGTGTGTGTGTGTGTGTGTGTGTGTGTGTGTGTGTGTGTGTGTGTGTGTGTGTGTGTGTGTGTGTGTGTGTGTGTGTGTGTGTGTGTGTGTGTGTGTGTGTGTGTGTGTGTGTGTGTTTTCATAATTAGATTCAAACGCGGTACAAAAATCGATTTCGGTCCTTGCTTGGACTAGTTCGTTAATAGCAAAAATCGTCCAATAATTTTAAATATTTAAAAAAATTCGAAATTTTACCTACTCATTTTTGAAAATCCAATTACACCACCGTGACGGGCATTAGAAACTGTGTAAGTAATTATTTAATTTTTTAAACTCAGTTGGAATGAAGAACTCAAATATGTTGGCGGTCAGGGTTTCTGTTCACATTTTAAGCGTAATATTAAGGTTTAAAATGCTAATGTACGCAGATTTTAACGCTGATTACGATGTTGGAATCAGATTTTCAAATGAATGTCAAAGAAATCGCTTCCAAAACAACCGACGTTAATCTAACTCGAACCTGCGACCGTGTGCAGTGGCTTTGTGCTTCGCGTGTACAACTTGTTCGTACAATTGGATCAGACAAGAGACAATGGATCGGCTGGCATACCGGGGGCATCAGATATCTTGGCCTCTATTGTTAAGAAATATGATCTAGACTATGGCTTGTGTTATCGATGAACAGACAATATAAGTTAGAGATAATGTCTCCCGCAGTCCTATAGCCTACACTCTGTTGGGGGGGGGGGCTTATACAAGCACATGATTCGTGTCGTATGGAGTAATATTTCAAAACAGCACAAATACAGCGCAGACCGATAAATACGAAGGTTTATACGAAATACGAAGGTTTCGCCCCTAATAATACGAAGGTTTATAAATACGAAGGTTTCGCCCCTAATAATACGAAGGTTTATAAATACGAAGGTTTCGCCCCTAATAATACGAAGGTTTAGCCCCTAATAATACGAAGGTTTATAAATACGAAGGTTTCGCCCCTAATAATACGAAGGTTTATAAATACGAAGGTTTCGCCCCTAATAATACGAAGGTTTATAAATACGAAGGTTTCGCCCCTAATAATACGAAGGTTTATAAATACGAAGGTTTTGCCCCTAATAATACGAAGGTTCGTAAAAAACGAAACAAAATATTTTTTTTCCGACACGAGCAAAATCTGTTTAACCGATTTTGAGATATTTTCCGATTTTCCGTTTTGGGGAAATACTTAAAATTTGGGACATTCTTTTGCAGGCTAACTTTGTACCCCATTTATTTACTTTGGCAACTGGTTATTTGAGTTTGAATGTTTGTATCGTCAATTATGTTGAACGTTGAGTCAAGTGAATTACGTATCGCTTTCAATAAAACGATTCGCCAGCTCGGTGGAAAAGATTTTCCAAAAAACATTTTTTGGGGATAGTAAATTATGAAATAATCGCGGCACGCAACTGTCTCGCTAACGTGATGTAAACGAATTTCCAAAATTACTTCTTTCGTCTTATGTGTGAACGCGTGCGTGCGTGTTCGCACACGCCCCCCCTCTCTCTCTATGTATGTGCACCTGTGTGTGTGGGTGGGTGGGTGGGGTGTATGTGTGCACGCGTGTGCGTGTGTACTTGTGTGTGTGTGTGTGTGTGTATGTGTGTGTGTATGTGTGTGCACGCGTGCGTGCGTGTTCGCACACACGTGCCTCCCCCCTCTCTCTCTCTCTCTCTCTCTATATATATATATATATATATATATGTATGTGCGCGCGCGCGTGTGTGTGTGTGAGAGTGTGTGGGTGGGTGGGGTGTATGTGTGTCGCGTGTGCGTGTGCGTGTGTACTTGTGTGTATGTGTGTGTGTGTGTGTGTGTGCGTGCGCGCGCGTGTGTGTGTGCGCGTGCGCGCGAGTGTGTGTGTGTATGTGTATGTGTGTGTGTGTGTGTGTGTGTGTGTGTGTGTGTGTGTGTGTTTGCGTGCGCGCGCGTGTGTGTGTGTGTGTGTGTGTGTGTGTGTGTGTGTGTGTGTGTGTGTGTTGTGTGTTTTCATAATTAGATTCAAACGCGGTACAAAAATCGAAAAAAATTTCGGTCCTTGCTTGGACCAGTTCGTTGTATAGCAAAAATCGTCCAACAATGTTCAATATTTAACACATAACTCTCTCTCTCTCTCTCTCTCTCTCTCTCTCTCTCTCTCTCTCTCTCTCTCTCTCTCTCTCTGTGTGTGTGTGTATGTGTGCGCAAACTTGTGTACTTAGGCGTGTGCACGCGTGCGTGCGTGTTCGTACACGTGCATCTCTGTGTGGGGGGTATATGTGCACATGCGTGCACATACACATATAATGTATGTGTAATAAATTGTACACATACTTTTATAAACCATTACTTTTGAGAAAGATTTGCCTTTTGAAACTCTGATATAACGGCATTAAAATCTGCACGTTTTTGGGATTCAAAATTTCAAATTACATTGAAAATGAACCGTGAAATCAAATTGAATTTCCCAATTTCAAAGAAATTTTCAAAAATTCGAAATGATAATGTATGCGTTTTTTAACGCTAATCTCTAATGAGGTTAAAGACGGGGTTATCGCTGCCATTTTGAAACTGTTGAACTAGATCTGCCGGCTAACGTAGTTGTCCAAGCTACAGTATTACCGAAATCGATTTTGTGCCAAATTTAAATCATGTCGGACTAAAATTACGAACGCGTCTTGGGCTTTCCGTGACGGTCGCTCCATAGGTCGTTTTCCAAAATAAATTCGCTAAATATTTTTTTTATATTTATTTATTAGTATTTACAATCTGTCTACAGGACACTAAGTAAATTGTACGGCTAAAATAATGACATGAAAGCATGTACCCATTGATACATACAAATAATAATAAAAATTGCTACATAATGTTATATCTGTTAGGTCAGATGTTAATTGTCAGGCAGGTCGCTAGGTATTCTCCTCTTGAGTCTTCGTGTTGTCGATCTCATCATTAAATTTTCAGTCAAAACATTTGGATGGGCTAATATTCGATGTCGGTAACTATTGCTATAATTTTCAATTTCTTCTGTGACGGTCGGAATATTGAGTTGCTTGTGGATTATTTCGTTTGTGATTATTTTTGGAGCTGTTAAGATTAAACGTAGTGTCTTAGATTGGAAGTGTTGTAAAATTGCAATATTTGCTTTGCAAGCAGAACCCCATAGTTGTATCCCATACGTCCATATTGGTTTCAGTATTGTCTTATAGTAATATTTTGTTATTGATTGAAAGTTTTGTGCCCAATCAGCCAGTACATATTTCTGAGTTTAATACCAAGTTGTTTACGCTTAGTAAAAATATATTTCTGCCAATTCAGACGTCTATCCAAATGAATTCCCAGGTACTTCACTTCTGAGGTCTGCGGTATCAGTTTGTTTAGGGATACTGCTGGACATGTATGCTTCCTTAATGTGAAGGTTATATGTTGACATTTAGCTTCATTAACTTTTATACGCCATTGTTCAATCCAAAGTTGAACTAGTTTCAAACTATGCTGCGATGTTTGAGAAGCTCGCTAAATATTAAAATAAATTTAGCAAATTTCCATTAGAAAATGTGCTACTATCGGCAAAACTATCATGGTGAGAAGTTCAAAATTTATATATTCTTTTTGCTTACAAATTTAGTATTATTATTTTTTTTTTGAACTTGGTACAAAAATCTATTTCATAATACTGTAGCTTGAACAAGTTCGTTCAAAAATGGCGGGCATTTTGAAATTTTCATAAAAACGTTACTTTTTGGAAAATCTGATTTATTTATCATAATTGGCGTTAAAATCATCTTAAAATAAGTTCCGTTAAATATGAAAATGAAAATACAATTTCCCCTTTTTTCTGATTTAGTTTTTTGACCGCTCGAGTGTTCTTGGTTAATACATTAGCATACGTCCAGGCATTTAGGCTTAAGTTGCTAAGTGTATGTTTTAAGTTAAACACTTGAGAACATGTATTGTGTTTAGATAAACAAATGGTGGCACATAACCGAATTAACACAGAATGTTCCATATAAGGAGAATTTTAAAAACAGAATAACACGAATAAACACAGATTGTTCCGTCTAAGAAGAATTTTAGAAATAGATTGACACGAATAAACACAGAATGTTCCGTCTAAGAAAAACATTTTTTTAACAGATTAACACAAATAAAAACAGAACGTTTTATCTAAGAAGAATTTTAAAAACAAAATAGCACGAATAAACACGGAATGTTCCATCTAAGAAAAATTTTAAAAATAGAGTGACACGAATAAACACAGAATGTTCCATCTAAGAAGGATTTTTAAAACAGAATAACACGAATAAATACAAAATGTTCCATCTCAGAAGAGTTTTTAAAACAGAACACTCCATCTAAGAAAAATTTTTAAAACAGAATAACACGAATAAACGCAAAATGTTCCATCTAAGAAGAATTTTAAAAACAGAATAACAC
>CM040186.1:115594933-115597433 GCA_022606455.1 Callitettix versicolor | reverse complement strand
ATACTCCCCTTCTGCGTGTACACACTTCCACCGTTCATACAGTTGTTGGAAACACTCCTGAAAGCCATTTTTGGAAATTCCGTTTAGCCGCTTCGTCGCGTTTACCTCATCACCTCTTGCGAATCAGCAGAAAGATGGCCCTTCAATGTCATTTTTAGTAGTTAGAAATCCGGTGGTAAAAATCATGCTGCTTCCTTTGGTGAACGGAAACCAAAAACCTTACCAAGAAAGAAAAAAATTCGCTTTGCCTACGGACCTGAAAAACACTAAAGGCACGTTGTTTTAAAATGCTATTCGCTCTACGATTTTGTTCAATTTTTTAGTTATAAACATTCCGAACTCAAATAACCAGTTGCCAGAGTAAATAAATGGGGTACAAAGTTCGCCTGCAAAAAAATGTCCCGAATTTTAAGTATTTCCCCAAAACGTCCGGTTCAACACAATCGACTAGAAAATCGGAAAATCTTTCAAAATCGGTTAATCGGATTTTGCTCGTGTCGATTCGTAACACCAAAAAAAATATTTTGTTTTGTTTTTTATGAACCTTCATTAATATTATTGGGAGCGAAAGCCGATTAACCGTTTTTTAAACAATTTTCATTTTCTCATTGTCAACGAAACGCAAAAATTTCAAACGTTTTTATATAGATTTCAACGTTAAAGTGAAATCAGATTTTTTTAAAAAAAGGGTAAGATAATTATTACTTAGTTTAAGAACCGAAACACCGCCATTTTGAAACTGTTGATCTGAAAAACGAACTTGATCGAGCTATAAACAAAAGATTTTCGTGTCAAGTGTGAATCAAATCGGACCAAAATGGCAAACGTTCGCGTACACGCTATAAAATGTTCGACGACCTTTCAAAAAGTGATCAGGGATCAAGAACTGCTTCCTCAAATGTGCAAATAGCTCATTTTCCAATGGAAATTTAGTAAAACTAAAATATTTTTCGAAACTATGTTTTTGGAAAATATCGACCAATACTTTCTGTACTAGGTCTTCGTTAGAGCTTTTTGAAAAATTACGAAAGAAACGCGCACAATATATTTGCATCGTACATTATGTGTATTTTCTTTCCACGACCACAAGCTTCAAGGTCATGATGACTCCACCGTTCAAATCAAAATTCATATCTTCAGCTGTTCATATATTTTCCACTGCCTGCTAGATAACGTGGTCCGGCATATTAACGTGCCTTCTGTATACACAAGCTCGTGAAACTAATTGAAATAATAATGGATGACGCCGGCCAGTAGCTGATCGTGTAGGCAGTGGCTAGTTAACATAAACATAACCAATCCTACCGTCGCAAATCATACTAACAAGGCTGGGAATTGGAAAACCTAATTGGTTGGCTTTTATTGATTCAAATTGTTTGTGTGAGTTGTGATGTTCATATGGTGGGCACAGTGTCCTGGCAAAACATGCGAGGCTATTTGCTCAACAAATGTTTTGTAAATAACTTCAAAAAAGCGCCTCGCCTTTCTTACAAGATCAGCATTTTTAACTTCAAAATATTTTGAAAAATAATTTATTTTCTTTTGAAAAAGCGTTTCCTAACGCTTGCAGTTTTAAAGAAGACACTTGTGATAATTAGTGTTTTGTTTTTTTGGTGTGCTTATAAACAAATGGGCTCATAAAATTCCAACATTAAATTTTAGTGATCAAAAGTTGACTGAAATATCTCAGATCCTCAATTAGATACCTAATGTAAATACAAGTTGAATTGTGCAATATCAGTAAGATAATATGCTAAATAAACAGCTGTTCGGAAGGAACGATTGAGGCGACCGACCTCTGTTCTGTAGTGAGGCTAAGACTAGTTCGCGCAAGGCTACTGCGCTTATATAAGTGAAATTGTGCATCGTGATTTTGGATACAGAACATTCTCGTGAACACGCGAACCGTCATAAATTTAATGCGTAAGGCCTATTTTTTTGGTTGTGGCGCCAGTAAGGAGAGAATTTTATAAAAAATTTTGACAGTGCGACCTTGGGTGTTTTCACCGATTTTGTAGCTCCGTTTTTAAGAAAAGAAATATCGGCTAACCTAGCGGGGGGAGGGAACCACTAAACTCTGATTAGCGAAAAAACAATCGACCTGTTTAATACCGTTAAAGTCTGTATCTGCAATTGATTTTTTTTCACTAATATATTTTTTTAAAAGGGCCCTGGCGTATTATTTTAGTTATAGTGACGTCACTAATAATAATATTTGTTACTTTTAGTGAGCCGCCTCGGTGGTCTAGTTGATAGCGTACTAGGCTTTCACCCCGAGGACCCGGGTTCGATTCCCGGCGAGGGCTTGGCATTTTCATACGCTATAAATCATCCCATCGTCTGCATTAGCCCAAGTGTGCACAATAGTCGGACGTTAAACACACAAAAAGCATGTATCCGTTGATACTGAGATATCTCAGATCCTCAATTAGATACCTAATGTAAATATAAGTTGAATTGTACAATATCAGTAAGATGATACGCTAAATAAACAGCTGTT
>CM040186.1:115557433-115589933 GCA_022606455.1 Callitettix versicolor | reverse complement strand
CAAATCCACCAGTCAGGCGGATCGCTGACAAGATAAGACTTCAAAATGTAGATTCAAAGACTGACTGAAGTGGAGAGGACACGTGTACTTTACTGAAGTTGTGTCGTATAATATTTTGACGTAAAATAATTAAACGTAAACACGTACAACAGACATGCGCAGTAAAAGCTACTGAAATGTGATATTGTCTAGTGACTTCAATAACGGACAAGAACGATTGCGCGGCTGGTCATGAGTAGCGAAGAGGGTGTTTATTGTTAAATTGTTGGGGAATTTCAGCTTGTCTGCAGTTCCAAATATAATAGAATCAACAGTAATCTTACAGTTCTTTCTTTACGAAAAAAATAGAACCATAATGGAAATATTATTTTATATATATTCCCGTAATAAGAAAGTTCTCTAAACTTTTCTCTGTTTTCCCGCGAAATTAAAATTTCCCCGTTTTTGGTGAAAACACCCAGTATAACAATGCTTGTGTTACCTTGCCGAAGTGATGGGAAGAGTTGCTGGTGCTGGCCGCCCAATGATCCGTCTCCACGCGCGCATGCTCTAGCATACCCGTCAACTCATCAAGCCGTGACCATTCTTGCACGTTACGTCTCTGGAAGGGGAGTTGTCCCGTTCCTGCACGCTCACCGGTAGTCACTACCTCCATCATCGGGACATCAGCCTGAAATGTAACATAAATATACATTAGTGAATACAGCCTGAACCATTCCTCGTAGTGCTCTGGAAAGGGAGTTACCAGATTTCCGTGGAAAATGAGCTATTTGAATGAACTATGGTAATACCCATTCGGCGGAGGCAGCTGAAGTGAGCAGCTGATGGGTTTAGCGATCCCACCTTACCTCTAGCTCATACTACTCTCATTCATCTACTCAAGACACACACACACACACACACACACACACACACACACACACACACACACACACACACACACACACACACACACACACACACACACACACACACACACACACACACACACACACACACACACACACACACACACACACACACACACTATCACACACATACTCTCTCTCTCTCTCTCTCTCTCTCTCTCTCTCTCTCTCTCTCTCTCTCTCTCTCTCTCACACACACACACACACACACACACACACACACACACACACACACACACACACACACACACACACACACACACACACACATACATACACATACATACATACATACATACGCACACTCACTCTCTCTCTCACACACACACTCACTCTCTCTCTCCTCTTTCCTCCCTCTCTCTTTCTCTCTCTCTCTCTCACACACACACACACACACTCTCACTCACTCTCTCTTTCTCTCTCTCTCCCTCACACATACACTCACTCATTCACTCACTCTCTCTCTCACACACACACTCACTCTCTCTCTCTCTCTCACACACACACTCCCCACACACACACACACACACACACACACACACACACACACACACTCACTCACTCTCTCACACTCTCTCTCTCTCACACACACACACACACACACACACACACACACACACACACACACACACACACACACACACACACACACACACACACACTATCAACGCTATATAACTTGGCTAACTCTAAAGTGTAAAGCGACCCGTGCTGATGGAGTGAGAGACACCGGCCTAATGGTGTATTAAACGAAGCCCTGGGAGACCTCCCAGTGTACCATACCTTTACCCATGCACGCAAGGCTCTGTACGGTCGAACATCACTTCCCTAACTACCCATGAGAACGAAACGAGTAAGAATGTAAACAGAATTAGCGGGAACTTGCCGCACAACAAAAAGCTGGCCAAAAGGGAAACAACCTCAGTGATAAGGGTCAAGAGTACATAGGAGAAATTTAACAGGGCAATTAACAGGGCAAGCATCTGCAAATACCTCAATAATGAATGGGGAAGTCACCAATTAGAAGTGGGGAAGTTACCCTTGAATCCTCTTCAAATTCTAGACTTTATGAAGAGAATAGGACTGGAGAAGGCGCTATGACAGCATCTCAGGAATATAGAAAAGGCGCTCAGTAGATTAACAAAGGTCGAAATGAAATAATAACCCAAAAAAGTCATGGTAATACCCAGACCCGAGACCTTGAAACGAGCACCGATCTTGATCTTTTTCGTGGATCGTTAAGAATTGAAATACGCGTTAGCATATAAAATGCTGAATTCCAACATATTTTGTACCACGAAAACAATACGTTGCAGCAAATGTGTTTTAAGCGATGAATGAGGAAGTGTTATATCGATGTTTAAGCTGTAAGATCCATTAGCCTTGAGTCTAGAATAAAATGGCGACACAAGGCTATTGAGTTACAATGGTTAGGCCGAACAATATATTGTACACAATGTTTTCTGTCAGTAATGAGTAGGCAATCAAAATAATGACGTTATTTTTGTACAGTAAGATTGGACAATTTCGCTTTGTTCGGCCTTCTTTTACTGCTGACTACGCTTGCAGCTGTGTATTTGCGTGTACCGTCGAACAATGGTAAACCGTACAGGTGACGTTTTTCTTCTAGATAATTTTAGTTTTCATGAACTGTTCAAATACAGTTTTAATCATTTTTACTTTATAGGCCCTGCCATTCCATTTCCAAACGAAAGTAATAAATCTTTTACCTTTCTCTGAATATTACGTGATTAAAAAATTGTTAAAATGTGACGGTTACCACTAAGAAAAACGTCAAAAAAGAGTTTAAAGGACAGTTGACGTGATTGCAGCGAATTTTCAAAAATATTATTTTGTGCTGTACTCTTTTCTCGAAAATTTGATTTGCCATAATAATCGATATTAAAATTTGCGTTAATTAGCGCTTTTAAATTACTTTTAAAACAGGAAATGAACCCTGGCCGCCGTCAAATTCATTTTCTTGATTTCAATCGATTTTGAACATTTTAAACGATTGTTATAATGTAGGCGTAATTGTTTAACGTTGGTTATGATGAAGAAACCAGTTTTCCATTAGAAATTACGATTTATAAAAGATTTAACACATTCAGTGCCTACTTGTATTCACTTACTGCACTGTTACCCCTCTGTTACGCATGCAACTAAGGTCATGACAATCACGTGTGCGTCATGGGCTTCGCAAGACATTTTGCTGCTTCTATTGGTCCTATAATGTCCAATGACGCGCACGTGTGCGTCAAATTTATAAGCGGTTTAAATTTTTAAATAAAAAAAAATTAATTAAAGTTTTGAATTACTTTTTTTAGTCATTTAAAAATTATATAATTAATATTTAAAAAATCCTTAACGACAAAAAAATTATAAAAACTCTTAAATTAATTTCTTTATATATAAAATGATATTTTTGTGTTAAAAATTATAGGTTTTGGTGATATACTCTAAAACATGGTTTTAAGCACAATCCTGCTAGATCTGGGCAGAAGTAGAGTGTATCCTTGCGAATGTTTTGCTGATAGTATTGTCAAAAACGTTTTATTTTTGCCACTGTTATAAGTGGCTTTTTGCCACTAAACCAAACACAAAATTTAACAAAATAAACAGACATTTCTAAGCCAAACACTTTCTAGAATAAAATTTAAATGAAATAAAATTTCTTTCAAGATTAGGAAACGCGTACTTTTCAAACAAGCCAGTAAATGCACTCTAATAACAACAAAAACCTGAAACCAACGGTATTTTCTCAAACACTAGATTGTTCTAAATGAAGAGAGGCCTTTACCTAAACCTGGCCAGCAAAACCCTTCTCAGAATTTTATAAAAATAACTGTGCAGTTTGACGCACACGTGTTCGTCATGGGGTCTCGTTAGACTGTACTCCACGTGACACACACGTGTGCGTCATGGGCGCTCAACGTGTTAAAATGGCCTGAATTTTGAAATTTTTGAACGAATATCGCAATGTAACAAACTTGCTACGAACTATCACCGAAATCGATTTTTTTTTGCCAAGTTTGAATTAAATCGTACCAAAAAATAGCGAAAATACTGAAACATACATAAAAAATTGAACGACTCTCGAAAAAAAGAGGCTATGTGCTCATTAAAGACCGCGGGTCCGGGTCTTACACTGACGGCCGCTCCAATGACTCATTTTCCAAATGAAATTCTCCAATAACGGTCAACATTCCCGGATATAGGCCTGCCTTACTGTTACTCTTACTCGTATATCGTTGCAATGATTGCACAAACCTTTCCAAATTCGATCGCAACTTGTAATTGGAACACAGCTGTTACCTGCAGTGCCTTTATGATAATACAGTTGTATATTAAACAGCTGAGTTATAAATAGCAATGATGTAAGCAGTGGGATTCGTTCGCCCATACACTTATTGCATAACCGGATGATTGATTTGCACGCACGCACGCGTTCCCGTTTAACTGGTTTCCCTTAAAATGTAATAAACTAGTTTTTATTGCTTACAGTACATTGTTAAAGTAACACGAAATGCTAATTAGATTGAATACGCGCATATTTTACGAATATATTTTTTAATTATTTTTCACGTCGCGTGTAGTTTTAAACTAATCGTAGTTTCGTTTGTTGCAATACATGTTGAAACGGTATTTTATCTTCTCAATAAAAACAAATCTGTATTTTAAACATACCGACTGCCGTCCAATTATATAAACATCACGGAGTGATTCTGTATTTTATTTCCAATACGCCTAAATGTCCTTGTACTGGCTTATCGAAAAAAACTTACATAAATTATGGTTTTTGTTTAACATTTTTATGGTAAAGGTTGATCCTTATTAGAGGAACGTAATCCTTTAAGGAGCTGATTTACTGGGCACCTCGGATAATGATAGCCATGCTTTCGAAATGTCTTTAATTTATGCTAGTAACAGTAATGAAGATAGTATATTGCTGTAACACACACAAAACTCCAACAGCGTTGTCAGCTTGGTTTGTAGTTTGTATTTAGAACAGAAGTTTGCGCAGTGTACTTCATATGCAGATTTGTTGTAGCGGTGTTGTCTATTCGCGCACGTTACCCATCCTCCTGCATTTACTGTACTGTTAAATATGTATAGTAGGCCACTTGTGCAACACCGTTCAGTGTGTTGCTACAGTGGTGTAGCCAAGCGGTGGAAGTTCAAAGCTTGTCCGGTAAGATTAACTCGTGAGCTTTCTGTATTGTAGCCCTGTTTATTTTTATGTGGTACTAGTAACAGAAACACTGTTCTGTAGTAAGAGAAAAGTAAGCACTGTTCTTGAAACAGAGCAACACAAAAAATCAAAAATTTATTTTAATATTTTTCAAAGTCCACTGAATGGTTTATTAAGAACGAAAAGTTCATAGAATGGGTGAATAAGCTTGTTTGCAATAGGATAACGATTTTTTAAAAATAATGGGATAACATATTTACTACAGAGTAATTCATTTCAGCCTTACCGCTGGTTCATACATGCATACGAGGTGTGTTCAGAAAGTAACGAGAATTTTTAAATTTCGCGGGCTTGGAGAGTCCGATTGTCAAACATTTTTTTTTATTATGTTGGTATACATGCCCTTAAAGTATGATAAAACTTTCAGCTGTTTTCATTGCTGACTCTGTCTGTGACAGCCACTAAGGTTAGACGTGTTTTTATGAGCTCGGCGATTTTCGTTTGTTAAAAGAAATAGATCAAAGAATTTGTATCAAATTTTGCGTAAAAAATGGAATAAAATGTAACAAAGTGTGTGAAATGTTAACAAAGGCCTATGGTGAGTCTGACATGAGTAAAGCAAGAGTTTACAAGTGGTATAAGCGTTTCCAAGAAGGCCGTGAAGACGTTGAAGATGACGAACGCCTGGACGCCCCAGCACATCAAGGACCGATGAAAACGTGGAAAAAGTGAAAAAAATGGTTATGAACAATCGCCGAATCACAATTAGAGAGGTCGCTGATGATGTTGGCATATCGATTGGATCATGTCACGACATTGTTTCCAGTGTTTTGTGTATGAAACGCGTGGCAGCAAATATATTCGCCAGACATGGCTCCGTGTGACTTTTTCCTATTTCCAAAAATAAAGAGAACCTTAAGGAGCCGTCGTTTTACAGCCGTAGATGACATTAAAAGCGCATCGCTGAAAGAACTGAAGCCTATCTCAAAGATCGAGTTTGAGAAGTGTTTCGAGGATTGGAAGAAGCGCTGGCACAAGTGCGTAATCTCCAATGGGGACTATTTTGAAGGCGACAACATCAATGTAGAAGAATAAATAAATATTTTGTTCAAAAAATTAAAATTCTCGTTACTTTCTGAACACATCTCGTATAAGGGGCACCTATAGGTTCGTCAGAACACCAGGCAACTCTCACGCCTCGTACTTTTCCATCTTAAGGCTTTACAATAAAATAAAACCGACTTAAAACCGATAAATGATTTTTAAACAAAATTCCAAAAACAGTAAAAAGAGTCTCCGTGAGAGTGCAGCACAATGCAGGCATACGTGGCAAATAATATTAAAATTATTACTGTATCCAAGACTTAAATAATTACTGACCGAATCAATTTTGAAAGTAGAATCGGTAGGATGATCTAAGCCAGTTCGAATATGTAAATGTTATTAAATAAAATACCCTGCATTTAGTAAACAGTAAATACTGTATCCTATTTTAGGTTATGGTAGGTTTTATTTGTAAATATTTCAGTAAGGTACAATGTTAGAATTCGGTCATTAATTTTATAGGTTATAGTTTTAAATACGAAAGTAGAACAAAGTAAGGCCTATTGTTTTAAATAACCTAAATATAATGAATGACTACAAGTATTAAATATAACTGTAAAGTGTATTTTAACAGAAGCTCATATTGTCAAGAAATAATAGGCCTACATGGTTTTGCAACGATTTTACTTAGTAATCTTAAAACACAAGTATTTAATTAATGATTAGTGTATTATAATAATTAAGTTACCAGCCAATAGTGTTATTTGGATTATTTTATTTACTGAATTCTTTCAATTACGTATAGCGATTTCATAGGAAAAACGTCCTCACATTTTTACCCTTTCGTTCGCTTACCAACAAAGAAAGTTATGATTGCCACACATTTTGTAAGTCATATATAATTTAACTTTCATAGTTTACAAGAGGTGCTGATGTTACGGATTTTTAGGCTTTGTAATTCGAATTCAACACACCCAACGATTATTTTTATCAAACGAGCTTAGCGTCGGTTAACAGCTGATTGCTAGCTTAATTATAAAGCAAAGCAGATATTTAGGAACAAGGCATTGCGAGTTGAAGGACAAACTAGCACAGCCACAGTGATCTAATTAATGCAATTAAAAAGCAAAGAAAGACTACGGCGATGGCATTGGCCATTGACCTTGATGGCTGACTACAATAGCGAGTGTTAGGCCTATTGAGGTGGCAGTGGCTGGCCAGAACAATGCGGTTAAACCATTACAATCAAATTGCATTCACGTTTACAGACAACTCTTTGAATACTTTCGTTTCGCTACGGTTTTTCAGTTATTTATGGTCGGGTTTTTTTCAATTTATCGCGAATTTAAATTTCTTTAAAACCGATTTTAACAAGGATAATCGTATATGTTATTTCTCGAGTCAACATACGTTTTTCTCAGCGCACACACTGTTCGTACATGCATAAATGAGGTTTAGAAAGATTTTTTAACCGGCTTCTGACATTGCAAAACGATTTTGCGCTAAAACTTACTTTTAAAACACTTTTAACTGCCATAGGCAAAACGGTATCTTGGATGCGCATGCGCGGCATCACAGATCAGACAATTGTGTATTTTACGAAGCCAACTTATTAATTACGAAGTCGCCTCTGTGGCCTAGTTGATAGCATACTGGGCTTTCACCCCGAGGACCCGGGTTCGATTCCCGGCGAGGGCTTGGCATTTTCATACGATATAAATCATCCCATTGTCTGCATTAGCCCAAGTGTGCACAATAGTGTCGGACGTTTAAAAAAAATATATATTAATCACGAATAGACAATGTCATTACAAACGCCACTTTTTTGCATAACGTGCTTAGAACAATTTCAATATTTACTTAAGTCATTAAACGTATAGGTTATGTGGCCATACTGACAGTCCCCTACCTCTGCCAGTCATACATGCAGGGGCAAGCATATCGAATAGCAAACGTCTGTTTTGAACACTGTGTTTACACAAATATATTTGTGGTTTCTCCTTCCATCGTGCATTTATCGATCGCTTTTGGTTTTTTTAAACATGTTTTCCCGTTCCTTCCAGCTACCGCCCTCATCCCGACTGCTCTTATTCAAAACGCTGTGTTTACTTAAACTTTCATAGTGCGAAATTTCGCACGGGACCCCTGGTCTATTGTTATTTTCAAACCGGACATCGACAAGTAATGTAGTTCCGAGATTGTGGACCAACTCTCATTCTCAAGTGCCTAACCTAACCTAAATATAAAAACATATCGTATTGTGTCATAAACACAAATGCTAATACAAATTCACAAGACAAACATCCTATTAAAAATAACTGTTTTTTTTTAAACAGTTACGGAACGTAATAATAAACGGAACGTAATCTTAAGAAAAATTATATAATTATATAAAATTATATATTTCTCGTATATATAAGAAATGAAGCTCTCTATGAGAAAATTGAAAAACTGTCAGATACTATGTGAAAAAGGAAAATAAATTTTTACGGCCATCTTCTTAGAATGAACTCCAATAGATTGACGAAACGGGTGTTTGATTTTTTCCATAATCGTAAAACAAAACCGAACTGGTTTAAAGAAATTGAAAAAGACCTAATAGAATTAAAAATTACAGAAAATTCACTGCTTGACCAAACTGCTAAGATAAGTACCAAGGACGAAAGAATAAGATTCCAAGACAAAACCAAAATAAGACCTAAACCTGTCATTTCGGAAGATGAGAGGAAAAGAAGATCGGAAAGAATGAAGAGCTACTGGGAACAAAGAAAAGTACAGCGCGCAAGAAATGATTGATTCAGCGTACCCCAAAGAGGGTGAAACGAAAAGAAGAAGAAACGGAATGTAATCACTGTTCCGTCGTTGTTACGGTTTTAGAAACATACGTTGAGTTTAGTAGGCCTAATGGTTTTTCTTAAATGAAAATCTCACGGAGTACTAAATGTGAATGAAGCAAGGAATCCGCAAATTTACTGTCTGCGATATTCCTGGTACCAAGACACGCTGGGATAGAGGAAAATGAGAAAGCAGATGAACCGGTAAGGAAGGGCCCAGAACCGTTTTGTGGACTTCAAGGCCGTTTTCAAGATGAAACTTAAAAAGGAAGAAGACGGCAAGAGGTAAAAACTTAGGAAAGAAATTTTTTGTGTTTAACGTCCGACTATTGTGCACACTTGGGCTAATGCAGACGATGGGATGATTTATAGCGTATGAAAATGCCAAGCTCTGGCCGGGAATCGAACCCGGGTCCTCGGGGTGAAAGCCCAGTACGCTATCAACTAGGCCACCGAGGCGGCCATTGGGAAAGAAAAGGAAGGTAGAGACAGCTATCGAATTCTTCGGAAACTTTGATAAGAGCGGAGTAAAGATTTGTACCGACCTTAGGATGGTTTTATTACGGGGCATTTAACTCTCGAGACAGTTGATAATCGTGGCTTAACGGACAATGCGACTGGAGGCGAAAAGGAAGAACTGATGACCTGCTGGTAGAAAGCGACTATTTAGCAACAAGGAGAGCTAGAACTCTGCGACGTCATTAATTAGAAGTGAAGGAGTTCTACCTTGAATCCTCTCTAAATCCTGGAATTTATGAAGAGAATAACGCAGGAGAAGGCGCCGTAATTGGGCATCGCAGGAATACAGAAAGGGGAAAATAGATCTGCAAAGTTGTAATGTAGATACTCATTGACCCTTGAAATTCATTAATTTATCCATCTGACCAACATTTGAGCAAAGTATGACCGATTTTTTTTGGGTACTGTCTGTATTTTCCGAACCAATTACGTGTAGAAATAAGTGAATGTAAGAAAGTTTGTGTAGTTCTTGTTTAACGTTTCTAAAACAAAAACAATGATACATTCTTTGGGACTGTCGGCAGAAAAGTTAGCTTCTTAAAAAAATATATATACATAACGCCTCGACAACATCATTACATGCGCGCGCGACGAGAACATGAGAAGAAGAAAAGTGAGGAGAAACAGAGAGAGAGAGAGAGAGAGAGAGAGAGAGAGAGAGAGAGAGAGAGAGAGAGAGCATGCACGTTGTATGTACATACAGGCACAAAACATACATACGCTAGCGAACAACTCAGTCGGAACCGGCAGACGAAAGAAAGGAAAAGAGCTGAGAACTGGAGGGGTCTTATAATACTTCCCCTATTCGCGTTACTTACGCTCGCGTAAGCTTACTCGATGAAACCGAATCACTCCATGGTGACAAATACAAAATGCACAACGGTATAAAAAGCTAACGCATCAAAAAACAACAAAAAAAAACGGCCATATTTAAGTTTTCCGCATCTGCTTGATGTGATGAGCGAGTGTTTGCTCTACATAGATAAGTTAAACAGGACAAAGCGGTCTTGAAACTGAACTGGTTGTGCGACGAAACAAACAACTTTCCCGTAATTACTTGAGATATCTTAAATCGAGCAGAAAGTTTAGCTATACAGGTGGCCGTGGCGGTGCTACAACTGGTGCCATTAGCATCGGCATCCTTTACTTTCTATCTAGATGGCATTTCCCTTACATCAAAGACAACTTTCCAAACTACAAATGCCAACTAAATACATCCACTTCGGTTGTATTTACACGCGTTAGGCAATATTTTCTTGTTCGCAACGTAAGTAAATATCACAGAGGCATTTATGTGATAGACTTTATGTACGTTATTTCTTGTTTTCTGTCAAAACTATTTCGATTTATTTTATAGGTTTGCAACACTGGTTTGTTTTATGACTTTTTATATATGATCAAACGTTTAGTCCGATCCGGTTGTATAGTTTCCCGATTGTTTTCTGGATGTTTTTGGGAATTCTGTACAGTGGCTTATGAATTATGTGTGCTGCATTCGAACATTTAATCAATGCCGATAATAGTCATTATAAAACTAGACTTGTTAACTAAATTTCATTGAAATCGATCAGTTTCTTTAGTCTCTAGCGATGCTCGTAGAGACAGAGACGT
The DNA here is from genome assembly GCA_022606455.1 of Callitettix versicolor. NCBI lineage: Eukaryota > Metazoa > Arthropoda > Insecta > Hemiptera > Cercopidae > Callitettix > Callitettix versicolor. The sequence goes on along the minus strand of CM040186.1, from coordinate 115,578,825 downwards.
ACAAGGCAAAACTACTTCCTTTGCATACGGAGAACCTGAAGATACAGCCATCAAAATCACTTCGCGATCATCATACATTCCTTAAACGTAAACAGCAAAATCTGCCAATAAAATGGCGGTAAGTTCTGAGACATCCGGTGGTGGCAGAGTTGGCAAATAATCCTGAAGCAGGCTGTCCAACTTTATCGACTCATTTGGCTGTACATTTAGAGTTGGACAACTTGGAATAGTTGAGTTTGTCGCGAGTCGATACGCGTATAATGACCATGGCACCGACATCGAAGCTAATCTGTTACATGATCGACTAGCCGCCTCAGTGGCCTAGTGGATAGCGTACTTTCACTCCGAGGACCCGGGTTCGATTCCCGGCGAGGGCTTGGCATTTTCATACGCTATAAATCATCCCATTGTCTGCATTAGCCTAAGTGTGCACAATAGTCGGACGTTAAAAAAAAAAAAAAAAAAAAAAAAATGATCGCCAGGGAAACTTGGAAAAAATAAGAAATTGGGTCGAGAAAAAGACCTTTGGCCGCTTAAGAGTAATCTCTATGGGTCAATATATCAATGGGTTCGATTCCCGGCACGTCCGACTATTGTGCACACTTGGGCTAATGCAGACGATCATACGCTGTAAATCATCACATCGTCTTTTGCATTAGCCCAAGTGTGCACAATAGTCGGACGTTAAACACACACACACACACACACACACACACACACACACACACACACACACACACACACACACACACACACACACAAAGGAAAATGATCATGATGGCGGTCGGGGTTCTTTTCCGTATTTTCAATGTTACGTGACATTTTTCCCAATGCTTATTCAGGCAGCTTTTAACGCTAATTACGATGGCGAAATCAGATTTTTCAAAACGCGTAAGCTATAACAATTATTGTTGGTAAATTTGCTTCTATTACGTCAGCGAGAGAGTTGCGTGCGGCGAGTATTTATTTGGAAAGCGGCGATAAAACCACTTCACCCATTCCTAGTTGGAATCGTATTGAAAGGCGGCCAAATGGCGTTACGTTGAAGAACCCGATCTGCATAACTGTTTCGCAAGACGCTGAAGCGCTCTGTAGGCGCCTCGCCAGCTGCTTTCCGTGAGTCACTGGTGAGCAGACGTTCGGGTATTCCGGGGAGTAACAAACTCATGAGGTATTTGGCGGATGTGATCAGCTGTTCTTGAGTAATTCTTTAAATATGCTTTTTCTGTTCTAAATTCTTACAGAAAAAAAAATCAGATCACAAACTGTCATGTTCTCTCACTCAGTAGAGTCAACGTGAGGAAATTCTCGGGCTTCGTGACAGGGTATTAAAGAAGTATTTATACTTCGGGGCTAGTTCCAGGAAACATGAAATGCAAATTGTACGACCTGGATACTGAAATAGCACTTCTGCTTCTGCAGTGCGAAGCACCGGAGCGGACAAGATTGACGATCGGCCTTACAGAAGTTGGAAAGCAAGTTCTAAGACTTACAAAGGACGTAGAATTAAATTGGATCGTCTAAGGAACAGGACGGGCTCAAAAAACCTCGAGACTTGAGATGCTAAGACGATAAACAATTTTTATTCGCCAGCTGGAGCTGACTAGTGCTTGACATTGCAACGTACCAATCTTCAGGAGTTTTAATCGTCGGTCGATACGCAATCCAACATGGAGATAACAAAATGGCGGATTAACGGAAACAAACAGTACAAACGTAGCCAACGTTTTCATACTTTGTGTTGATTACCTGCAAGCAGTGCCGGAGGGGTTTTGAAACACTTTGGTCTGCTTATCTAACGAGCTACTTTAGGCCTCGTTGAGCTAAACGAACGAATTAAACGGTGTGGAGGAATGTCCTGCACGACCTTGAGCCGAGGACCGCAGACTGGAACGGAACTTCCGGTGTTATCCCTCCTTGTCTTACACATTGTCACCTATTCATACCGATTATCACCGATTTGCGTTCGATTTAAAAAACAATCAAAAGGTAATCGACCTTTTGTAAAATAATCGACGTAGCTGACGTGGTGGAAGTGAATTTCTGAAAAGTAATTTTCTTTAATTTTTTCTGGAAAATCTAATTTTGTCATAATCATAGTTTAAAGCTCCATAAATTAACATTTTAAATTAATTTGTAAACATAAAAGGAACCTTGACCGCAGTCAGGTTCGTTTTTTTTATTTTCAGCGGAGAAATAACAGATTTTATCGCTGATTACAGTGATTAAATGAAATTTATACGCAGTTTTTTAATGAAACCCTCCTAAAGTAATCTATACGTCATGTTCTCAAGATTGCGGCTCATAGATCATTTTACAATGGAAATTTGTTAAAAAAAATACTGCACAATTTTTTCTCGAATTATAATAAAAATCGCCAAGTAATAGGTAGTTCCTACGACCGTTACATAAATTCCTGTATAAAAGCTAGTTTAGCCTTTTTGGGTTAGGTTTTGTTAGGTTAGGTTGCATTAAATTTAACAGGTTAGGTTTTGTTAGGTTAGGTTGGGTTACATTTAACAGGTTAGGTTAGGTTTTGTTAGGTTAGGTTGGGTTAAATTTAACAGGTCAGGTTAGGTTTTGTTAGGTTAGGTTGGATTAAATTTAACAGGTTAGGTTAGATTAGGTTTTTTGTTAGGTTAGGTTGGGTTAAATTTAACAGGTCACGTTAGGTTTTGTTAGGTTAGGTTGGGTTAAATATAACAGGTCAGGTTAGGTTTTGTTAGGTTAGGTTGGGTTAAATTTAACAGGTTAGGTTAGCTTAACATAAATTCTTGTATAAAAGCTGGTTTAGCCTTTTTTTGGTTAGGTTTTTTGTTGGGTTAGGTTGGATTAAGTTTAACAGGTTAGGTTCGGTTTTGTTAGGTTAGGTTGGGCTAAATTTAACGGGTCCGGTAAGGTTAGGTTTTTTGTTAGGTTAGGTTGGTTAAATTTAACAAGTTAGGTTAGGTTTTTTGTTAGGTTAGGTTGGTTAAATTTAACAGGTTAGGTTGGGTTAAATTGAACAGGTTAGGTTAGCTTAGTTTAAGTTTCAGCTGTTATTATACGATAGCACTTTGAATGGAATCTAATGAACCGGTTATGGAACGTTGGTACGATTTACCGATCGTTATCCATATCTTACAATGGAATCTCGTTCAGATAGCGTCCCATTTTGAGTGTATATTTAATTCGACAGTTCAGCGACACGCCGATTTGTGCGAACCCGATTCTTCTTAATGTATAATTAAAAAGAACTTTATCGTACGAAAAGAGCGCAAAAATTTCATACAAATCGGTCCAGTGGTTTAGCTTAACTATTTTTAAAGGCGTAGAAACATTTCAACCAAAAACAATTTTTAGACCCGTAGCAGATGAAAAAGGAAATCAAGAAAATCTATTTTTGAAACTCAGCTTTTAATGTTAGCTTTAACGAGAGGAGTGATTAGGAAAATAATCTGCCCAACGGAAATACTGGAACGAACGAGCAAACGAATTTCGTTAATATTTCTGTCTCTTTCTTTTTTCGATAACAATACACGCGTATTATATGAAAACGTTGTGTTGCTTTGGTTTCGGTATTTTTCCTTAATTGAAAAACACGTGCACGTTGTAACCGTTTATAATACATTCGAAATTAATATAAACGTTTATAATAATTGTTGTTAATATTGCTAGTGTTTAACCAACATAACCTAAAATTGATTGTAGCCAATCAGCTGTTCAGTGAAATCAGCTGATCGTTACGAATTAATATAAAACATCTGATATTTTACTATAACTACAGTAGATTCACGAATTTATTTATCTAAACAAAACAAGATCTTCAGACTAATTATGTAATCAGCAAAGATATCCTTAACAAAAGCTTCGCTTCTGTCGGTAACGCCCCGAGTTCCACACGTGTACTGTTTTTTGTTCGAATTTCGAGGAAGTAACAAAACACAAGTACAAGTACTCCGGAGACGAGTGAAAGCCGAAATATCGTCGGTTGTTCGGCGACTGCAACACGGCTGAGGCCAATAAAGCCAGGACATAAAACACGTGGCGGGACGTCCTGCCTTCTTGTTCTAAGACATGATCCTTTCAGTTTAATGTTTTATATTTTTGTTTCGCTACAACAGTAATTATAGACAGCAAAACACAACGATAGGAAACACGTGCGTTAGTACAAAGGCTTGACCTTCATGCAGCCCGAAGGTCAAGGGTTCCGGCGCTACCCTAATATGGCGCACAAGGTTACATGCTTCATTGCATGGCGTCGTTGGAGCCCTAATTCACGGTGTGAACTCTGGAGTCATGGTCAAATTATCGTTTCCGTGGTTTTTTTCAATTTGGGATCTATTTGCGTTAGAACATTTTCTTTCTACTTGAAATTTGCTATACTAGTTTAAGTGTCTGTCGGCCATATTGAGTACAGTATCGATTAATTCAGATTAATTCTGACATTTTCCGCAATAAATAATATAACGAAATTAACTTTTAGATAAAACAAAACATTGTAACTGGATACGACTTATTTATAGCACAGGCTGATACTAATTGCTACCCTAAGCGAACATTGATAACCGAAAAGTAGACCACCCTGCCATCTAGTGGAATGAGACAGAAACATTTCAAATATAAACTGCAAATTCCGAAAGTGCTAAAAGTTTCTATTGAAAAGTAAGCATTCACATTATTCACGATAGTACCATTCAGCGTATAAGTCGATAAGTAACAATCACTTGGCGCGCTGGTGCTCTCGCTTAAGTTAAAGTACTTCTTTATATATATTTCGGTAAGGGACTGAGTCCGTCAATAATTTCGGTTACCGAACCAAAAAATAAACATCACGTATGATGTTTTCTCTTAATTTTTAGTTTTAATTACGCTAATTTGTTCGAAATCACGACAAAACCTAATTTATTACAGCTGTTCAATAAAATCAGCTGATCGTTACGAATTAATATAAACAACTGATATTTTACTACAACTACCAATATTTTTTTTGTTATTTTAAGGCGAAAAGTACATTAAGGCTATAATCGCCTCCCTAAATGTAAGCGTGAGTGTAAAGTGTTAAAGTCACAAGTGTAGTGTTGTAAGTGTAAGTGTGTGTTAGACTCGGGTACTGCGAAGGACGTCTAAATCCTCTCAATGGGTGCAGTTAGTCTGCCCCCTGCGTGGTATTACCAATATGCAAATTAAATTAATGATTCATTTCATACATTTACATCGGTAAAAGTTCTTCGTAGTTTGCGCAGTGTAGTGGTTATCACGTTAATCCGTGTAGATTTCGAAAACACAAGGCAGATGATGCAAAGGTAGACAAAAGATAATTTTTTAAAAATCGCACAATAAATGTACGCCGATATTTTCTTCACTTTGATCACGAACCGATGTTTTTGACTCGGCGAGTAGTATTGCTGCCCTTTAACCGCCGGTGACGTAAACATGACCAGCATGTGCAGTGGGTGGGTGGTTACTGTAGTCGCTGATGTACCGGTTTTACAAAAACATTCTCGTCTTCCAGTGAAGCTTCGGGCAGTCCGATAACAGAAGAGATAACAAATGCACGCATGGCCTTGACCTTGAACACACTGAACGCATAAAGCAACCACTGATAGATTTGCTCAGAGCCTTGGCAGAAGGTTGCAATAACCTATGCAGATATGCAGTACAGTAACTATGTTAATGTACCTTCCTTAGATCCGCTTTGTGCTTGTCTCTAGCAATTCAATGGCAGGAGTTACCATCTGACTATTATGTAACTACTTGTTACACTATTGTTACAGACTAATTAAGCTATTTATAAGATACTGTAGGCACAGGATGCCTTTTTGAAAGAAAACAACGTAATAGAAAATCGAACGTTTTTGATTATTTTTAGAACCTTTTTATAACATGTCCTTTGGGTTTCTTCGTTTCTTTCTCTGCCACCCTGTATAAAACCCGGTGCTAACAAAACACTTTGAGATCATCTATTCAAGTTTGACCGATTTTTATTTTTAAAAAAATCAATTTCTATTACTGAACCAAAAATAACAATGTATCACGTTTTTCCTTTCTTTTTACTTTAGTTACCATAATTTGTTCCAAAAACACGACAAATTAACGTTTTTAACATAACCTGAAACATATTATAGCCTATCAGCTGTTCAATGGAATCAGCTGATCGTTGCGAATTAATGTAAGCAAGTGGTATTTTACTCTCTTTCTTTGTTTCCACCCAACTTTGGGGTACACTAAATCAATCACTTTTTAATGTTCTGTGCCTTCCTCGTAGCCCAGTATTGCTTCATACGTTGTGATCTTGCTTTTCTTTCTTCGTCAGAGATTTGGATCGTTCGCTTGGATTTGACTTTTCCTTGGAACCGTTGTTTCTTGTCCCTGGTTATTATTTTGGCTGTTCTGTCCATGAGCATAGTGTCAGTGATTTGCAGTCTTTCTCCGTTTCTCTAAACCAAAGTGATTTGGCTCTTTTATTGTGAAAGTAGTCAAATATTTTTTTGGTTAGTCTATAAAAATCAATTCTCCTTTTTCTTATTGTGTCTGATAGTGTTTCAGTTTTTTGGTAAAGAGTTTCATTATTGATGTGGAGTAATTGGTTGTTACGGAATTTGGGACCTAAGATTTTTCGTAATATCTTTCTTTCTTTGATCTCCAGCCTTTCAAGTGGGCCCTGGGTTGTGAGAGATAATGTTTCAGCCGCATATAAGGCTTCTGGTTTAATTACCGTATGATAATGCCTTATCTTTGTATTCCAGGAGAGGGATTTCTTTGGTATTTTACTATTACATATTTATAAAAATTTAATTAACGATCCATTTCGTACTTTGCATCGGTCAAACTTCTTCTACAAATTCGTAGTGTAGTGGTTATCACGTGGGCCTCACACGCGCAAACTATCCGGGCGGAAACACAGAGAATCTTCATTATAATTAATATTTTAATGCGATACTTGCGACGCGCAAAGTATACTATATCGATATTGTATATACTGTGCATATACTGTATATATATATATATATATATATATATATATATATATATATATATATATATATATATATATATATATATATATATATATATATATATATATATATATATATATATATATATATATATATATATATATACTGTATCGATATTGTTTATCGATATAAATTTGTACACTCTCATCACGCAAAATCCAACATCACAAATATCCCTAAGTACATGTTAACAATTGTAAACCCGCATTGCCAATTTATGTGCACTGATCATAGCATCTTGTATTTTAAAAATAGTGTTCAAATTTAACGGTAATTTGTCAGCATTTGCTGAAATAGTTCACCGTTCTGGAGACTTGAACGTGGGTATATAAAAGGTTGCGTGGTACCTTTCACTGTTTTAAATGTAGGCGGCTCTTCATTTTGTCTCAATATAGTAACACAAACGTAACCGAAATAAAAAAATTAACGAGCTGACTTATGTCGATTTGATTGTATTTACGGGTCAGGATTTACACTAGTATGTATGTATATATATATATATATATATATATATATATATATATATATATATTATTTGTGTTTAACGTCCGACTATTGTGCACACTTGAGCTAATGTAGACGATGGGATGATTTATAGCGTATGAAAAAGCCAAGCCCTGGCCGGGAATCGAACCCGGGTCCTTGGGGGTGAAAGCCCAGTACGTTATCAACTAGGCCACAGAGGCGGCTACAATAGTATAAAATATCATTCTGGGAATTTGATTTTTTTAAATTTTAAGGCGAAAAGCAAATTGAGACTATTATCGCCTCCCTAAATGTAAGCGTGAGTGTAACGTGTTAAAGTCGTAAGTGTTTGTTAGACTCGGGTACCGCGAGGGACGTCTAAATCCTCTCAATATGTGCAGCTAGTCTGGACTTGCGGGTTCTGGGAGTTTGAACGCGCAGATAAGAAAGAATGCGTGACACAGTCAGTAGAGGATTTAATCTATTGTGGGCTACTCTTAAATTTGTCCAGTTGTTTAATTGTCGTAAACTGCCATCACATCGCACCATTTCGGTGTGAATGTGGAGTTATAAGGTCATCACACAAATCAACGAAGTGTGATTGACGTCACAGAAAATTCAATTTTGGACAGATAAAAGAAAACACGTGCAACATGCATCGACTCGGTTCCCGTTACGACGAACCGGACGGCGTGGAGCAAATTCGTGACCGTGTGTGTATACATGTACAGTCCGCGACGACTGCAATAGACATTAACGCTGTAGTCGGAACGATCAGCTTGAGGATGTGGGCGTCGATAATCACGGACTTCGAGGAACCGTTGCCTGCCGTGGTTTTGTCCTTACTTGCATTGTATTCCTCGACAGTGCAACAAAGCTTCTGGATCGATATTTTATGTAGACCTTTATGTGAACGATTTTTTTTGTTTGTTTAACGTCCGACTATTGTGCACACTTGGGCTAATGCAGATGGGATGATTTATAGCCTATGAAAATGCCAAGCCCTGGCCGGGAATCGAACCCGGGTCCTCGGGATGAAGCCTAGTACGCTATCAACTAGGCCACCGAGGCGGCTCTTACGGAACGAAGGGAGTGGTTTGGTGAAGTTATTCAACAGCATACAGTAAATTATGCCTAGGTCACACACACACACACACACACACACACACACACACACACACACACACACATATATATATATATATATATATATATATATATATATATATATATATATATATATATATATATATATATATATATATATATATATATATATATATATATATATATATATATATATATATATATATGAGACCTAAAATATGCAAGCGAGACGCTAGCACTCCACACAAAAGCTACCATGGAGGGTATTTTGAAGGAAGAACGCAAAATCTTGAGGAAGATCCTTGGTCCGAGATTAAACGAAGATGGATACAGGTTGCACTCCCGGAAGACCACAGAGAAGATATCGAACCTGGCAGCAGATATCAGAAGAAGGAGGCTTCAGTTCTATGGACACATCAGTAGACTCCCAACAACGAGACTTGCCAACAGAATCCTTAAGTATATACAAGGTGTCAAATCAACAACGTCGTGGATCGCACAAGTCAGAATAGACCTACATGACGCAGGAATAGACTCAACAGATGTTGAAGATAGACACGCATACAGGAGAAAGATGCTCGGTTGGAAGGTCCCAGAGAATGAAATCCCAAAGACAGCAGGGGTAAAATGGACGGAAGAGCGGAAGAGGATCCATGGGGACAGGATGAGGGAGGTGTGGAGGATTAGAAGGAACAAGACATGAGTCGGAGTGCTTTGCGTGATCCAACAGGGTCTATACGAAAATAATAATAATATATGACCTAAAACATATAGGTCGCAGGTTCAAGTCCCGTTACCACCGTTTACATATACGCAGAATGTAACGATTTTGATTTAAAGCGGTTGTGTTAAATGTAACGGTAAAATAATTCAGGATTCGCTAAGCTATGAATAATACTTGCGGAGATTTGAAAGGTGGTATAAGAAAGGATGCGTGGTACTTTCACTGAGATGCATTGTGGGCGCCTCCTTCAAATTGTCACACTCTCTCTTTATATTTTACATTGCTCTGTGAGGAAAACGTAACAAGGAAGTTCATTAAAACTATAAAATGTCAAAATGTACTTTCGAGATGAACCGGTTGGTGTTTGGACAATACGTCATTGTTAAGCTACCTTTAGCTTCACTGGACTGAAAAGTTCCGTTTTACTTGTACACTTTATACTTGTTCCTCATTTTACTTTTTGTGGGCAAAATTATCGCACTGCGTTAAACAATTTTTATTTTTATAACCGATTTATTAGCTGTTTGTTTAATTCCTAAACAGATCTGCGTGTTTCGGCGAAAAAACATGTATCACGTGTTCTTCTTTTTATTTTAGTTACGATAATTTGTTCGAAAACACGACACAATATTTTAATTTTTGGTTAATTAAGAGAATTTTATTCTTTTTTTTAAAAAATATATAATTACAACTTTTGTATTTTATTAAATAATCATGTATTTACTGTAGTAATCGGTTTTTAATTACGTTTTTTCGAAAATACGATAAATGAACATAGCTAGTTATTAACAACATAATCTGAAACTGATAAGCTGTTAAATGAAATCAGCTGATCGTTACGAATTAATATAAACGACAAATCAACACAGCTAGTTTTTAACAACACAACCTACAAATTATTATAACCTTTCAGCTGTTCATTGAAATCAGCTGATCGTTACGAATTAATATAAACGACAAATCAACACAGCTAGTTTTTAACAACATAACCTACAAATTATTATAACCTATCAGCTGCTCAATGAAATCAGCTGATCGTTACCAATTAATATAAATGACAAATTAAAACAGGTAGTTTTTAACAACATAGCCTACAAATTATTATAACCTATCAGCTGCTCAATGAAATCAGCTGATCGTTACGAATTAATATAAACGACAAATTAAAACAGGTAGTTTTTAACAACATAGCCTACAAATTATTATAACCTATCAGCTGCTCAATTAAAATCAGCTGATCGTTACGAATTAATATAAACGACAAATCAATACAGTTAGTTTTTAACAACATAACTTACAAATTATGATAACCTATCAGCTGCTCAATGAAATCAGCTGATCGTTACGAATTAATATAAACGACAAATCAACACACCTAGTTTTTAACAACATAACTTACAAATTATTATAACCTATCGGCTGCTCAATGAAATCAGCTGATCGTTACGATTTAACATAAAGGACAAATCAACACAGCTAGTTTTTAACAACATAACCTACAAATTATTATAACCTATCAGCTGTTCAATGAAATCAGCTGATCGTAACGAATTAATATAAACGACAAATCAACACTGCTAGTTTTTAACTATATAACTTACAAATTATTATAACCTATCAGCTGCTCAATGAAATCAGCTGATCGTTACGAATTAATATAAAACAACTGATCTTTTAATATAACTACCGCAATTAAATTAACGAATCATTTCACATATAAGCCTATACATCATATTAATCGTTTTCATAGTTTCCTTAGTGTAGTGGTTATGATGTGTGCTTCATACGCGCAAAATCCCCGGTCGATCCCGGGCGGAAACACAGGAAGTTTTAATTATATTTAATTTCATATGAGACATGCGACGCTTAAAATATGCCATTATATATATATATATATATATATATATATATATATATATATATATATATATATATATATATATACATCACGCGACGCCATCACAACCATTCCTAAAACACGATAAGTGTAATTTTTTTTTAGGCGAAAAGCACATTGTTATTATCGCCTCCAAAAATGTAAGTGTGTTCTACTATTGTGCACACTTGGGCTAATGCAGACGATGGGATGATTTATAGCGTATGCAAATGCCAAGCTCTGGCCGGGAATCGAACCCGGGTCCTCGGGGTGAAAGCCTAGTACGCTATCAACTAGGCCACCGAGGCGGCAAGCATTTCAAAGTGCGCAAACGTACACATGTACATACGGACAAAACTCGTACATACAAAGTTGTGTTCGGGATGATGTGACGGCTTTCGCTTCCCTTAGAGGCCTCATATGTCGGACTCTTTTCCTCGAAGCTGCAGTACTTCCACTTTAAGGAAATCAATTTATTTCTTTTGTCTTGGGAAGAAGTAAACCCCCTGCGGAGAATGTGTGTTAAAACAGAAGGTGACTTTAATATATATATATATATATATATATATATATATATATATATATATATATATTTAATTTATATTGCCGCCTCGGTGGCCTAGTTGATAGCGTACTGGGCTTTCACCCCGAGGACCCGGGTTCGATTCCTGGCCAGGGTTTGGCATTTTCATACGCTATAAATCATCCCATCGTCTGCATTAGTCCAAGTGTGCACAATAGTCGGACGTTAAACACCAAAAAAAATATATATATATTTTCGCTGGAATATATCGAATAAATTCCTAGTTAAAATGAAAAAAAAACATTTAAGATTACAATGTTTTTAAAAAAAAATTTTAAACAGATTTTATTGTCCATTTCACGCTATTCTGTGGAGGAGTTAATCAGCTGTAAGTGTAAATAGTGGCACGTTGCATGACCCGGTCATTTTAGCAAATAAAATACATTTTTATTTATGCTAATTGATAATGTTAGATGATTACCAATGACTGTACTGTGTCCGAAGCAGTAAATAAATATTTAAACAATTCGTAACAACGTCAGGATCGGCGTCTCGGGACTGGGTGTTACCATGACGACCAATAACACAACACAAAACATCTGTTGCGACAACCATATTTATTAATTTTATTAAAACAGGTTTCCCGTGAACTTTGCCGCCATTAAACCCATTTCACGGTTGACCCGAAGAATCGGATAACAATGACGTGACCTTGAACCTTTACCCCGATCATGTAATATTTGTATTTATTTATAGAGTACCTGTCAGCGAGCGCATGACGCAAGCATTAAGTGTTTCTGTTGAAGCAATACTTTAAAAGGCCAACTCAGGTTGTAAATATTTTTTTTAGATTTCGTTGGTAAAACAAAGGATCCGTATAAATCCGCACGCGTGTCCTTCCGTTTGTCAGTCGGTGACGCGTCTCTTACTAACAAGCAATGAGACCGATCACTGTGAAATTTGGTGGAGATGGTCTTAACAACGGTCTTAACTCAGGAAAACGTAATGATAACAAAACTGTTAAGAGGAAGGTAAAAGTGACACTGGTTCCGAAAATGTATAGTTTTTGGAGTGATTACTTCTTATCGCAGTATGTGGGAGTATGTTATACACGGGGGAAAATTCAGTTTGCCGTCACGGAACGCTCCGCCGTCACGGAACGCTCTAACACATCTAGTGAACATTATTATTCGAAACATTATTACAAAACATAATTGTTATTTTATCTTAGTGATTAATAAAATGCATTTTTGAAGTGAAAACTTTTATGGTCGCGGTTGACAAAACATGGGTATAAACGTTTGCTTTCGCGTCACGCTTGAATCCGTCATGCATACATCACAGCATATATTGTTCTTGTATATATCCCGACTGGAAGCGAATATGGAAAACGGGTTGCAATAGATCTACAAGAAAGAAGAGTCACAGTATATAATTTGACCATTTTATTTTGTGTGTTTTGTAAAGAAATTACAAAAAAAGTTTCCGATCACGTATTTGGTTATATTAAACGTGAAAGTTTACAAAATTTTCTCGAATAAGTTATCTGCTTTGGAGACATCTGGTGACCACAAGGGACCACGAATCATTCGAGCAAACGTTTGCTATTTGTCAAGAAACTGTTGTGTAAGCTTAAACTCACTCAGAGATATAGATAGATAGATAGATAGATAGATTTTTTTTTAACGTCCGACTATTGTGCACACTTGGGCTAATGCAGACGATGGGATGATTTAAAGCGTATGAAAATGCCAAGCCCTGGTCGGGAATCGAACCCGGGTCCTCGGGGTGAAAGCCTAGTACGCTATCAACTAGGCCACTGAGGCGGCTTAGATAGATAGATAGAGACAGACAGAGAGAGAGGGGGGAGAGGGGGGATGGATGGATGGATGGATGGATGGATGGATGGATGGATGGATGGATGGATGGAAGGACGGACGGACGGACGAACAGACGGACAGACAGACAGAGAGAGGGGGAGGGGAGGGAGATGGATAGATGGATGGATAGATGGATGGATGAATGGATGGATGGATGAATGGGTAGATAGATGGATGGATGGATGGACTGATAGTCGGACGGACGAACAGACGGACAGATAGACAGAGAGAGGGGGAGGAGAGGGAGATGGATGGATAGATGGATGGATAGATGGATGGTTGGATGGCTGGATGGATGGATGGATGGATGGATGGATAGATGGATGGATGGATGGAAGGACGGATGGACTGACGGACGGACGGACGAACAGACGGACAGACAGACAGAGAGAGAGAGGGGAGGGGAGGGGATGGATAGATGGATGAATAGATGGATGGATGGATGGATGGATGGATGGATGGAAGGACGGATGGACTGACGGACGGACGGACGAACAGACGGACAGACAGAGAGAGAGAGAGGGGAGGGGAGGGGATGGATAGATGGATGGATAGATGGATGGATGGATGGATGGATGGATGGACGGATGGATGGATGGATGGATGGATGGATGGATGGATAGATGGATGGATGGATGGAAGGACGGATGGACTGACGGACGGACGGACGAACAGACGGACAGACAGACAGAGAGAGGGGGAGGGGAGGGGATGGATAGATGGATGGATAGATGGAAGGACGGATGGACTGACGGACGGACGGACGAACAGACGGACAGACAGACAGAGAGAGAGGGGGAGGGGAGGGGATGGATAGATGGATGGATGGATGGATGGATGGATGGATGGATGGATGGAAGGATGGATGGATAGATGGATGGATGGATGGATGGATGGATGGATGGATGGATGGATGGATGGATGGATGGATGGATAGATGGATGGATGGATGGATGGATGGATGGATGGATAGATGGATGGATGGATGGATGGACTGACGGACGGACGGACGAACAGACAGACAGACAGACAGAGAGAGAGAGGGGGGAGGGGAAGGGGATGGATAGATGGATGGATAGATGGATGGATGGATGGATGGATAGATGGATGGATGGATGGATGGACGGATGGACTGACGGACGGACGGACGAACAGACAGACAGACAGAGAGAGAGAGGGGGGAGGGGAAGGGGATGGATAGATGGATGGATAGATGGATGGATGGATGGATGGATGGATGGATGGATGGATGGATAGATGAATGGATGGATGGATGGATGGACGGATGGACTGACGGACGGACGGACAGACAGACAGAGAGAGAGGGGGGAGGGGAGGTGGATGGATAGATGGATGGATAGATGGATGGATGGATGGATGGATTGATGGATAGATGGATGGATGGATGGATGGATGGATGGATGGATAGATGGATGGATGGATGGATGGATGGATGGACGGATGGACTGACGGACGGACGGACGAACAGACAGAGAAAGAGAGAGAGAGAGAGAGAGAGAGAGATGCAAATTTTTGAAACAACTCACTGGAGATTTTAATGCATCACCAGGAAGAGAAAAAGTAATTTTTTATTGTTTGTCCTTTTCTTATCGTAAAAACACTCAACGCGTTTTCACAGAATTTAGCTAATTTAATGCGGAAAGATTTTTTCCGGCTAAGATTAGTTCAGTGTGTTCAATCAGTACACATTGTACAGTGAAGCCGGAAAATCGGTAGCTTTGGAAAATAACTACAGTATTCAGGAAACAGTCTACCTTGCACAAAGTCTAGCCTAGACCGGAGAGTTCCGAGAAAACCCGATGATTCACGACAAGCCTTCGTGCGCAGCCAATACGCTGAAATTAAGACGGTGAATCACTGTAAACACAAACATGTTTGGAATATTTAAATGTATCATCGGACATTTACTAGACTGGACAGCGAGGGAACAGGTGTTGGTTCCCCTTCAGTTTAGGCCACCGAGGATGCGAGTGCTCCAAGATTTCTCGCGACAATTCAACAAAACAGTGACAAAACTTCTTCAAAATTTGTTTTCAACATTTTTAAAATCGCAGCACGCAACTGTCTCGGTGACCTGTGATCGCGAATTGCAAAAAATCAAATTTTATTATCTTACACTTTTTCGAAAATACGGTTTAACCACGACAATATACGTTATTAACGTTTGAAATTTTAAAATTACATCGGAAATTTGAAAATGAACCCTGACCGCCGTCAGAATATCTTCCGATTTCAATGGATTTCGAAAAATTTAAATGACAACATACGCTTATTACAATAATACTTCAACCAGTGGTCAGAATCAGTGCGCATTTCAAAGAGTGCCCCCGAAGGAGGGTGCTGACTAGCTGCACCTATTGAGAGGATTTAGACGTCCCTCGCAGTACCCGAGTCTAACACACACTTACACTTACAACACTACACTTACGACTTTAACACTTTACACTCACACTTACGTTTAGGGAGACGATAATAGCTTCAATGTGCTTTTCGCCTTAAAAAAAAAATCTAAAATAAATTACGACCAATAAAAAAGGACAAGGCCTATATAATCTTAAAGTAGTTGTAAAGTTTTACCTGTCGGCTATTACAGTTTTTCTCTTTCATTAATTTTTGAAGCGAAGCTTTTAATATTAGTTTTGGCGAGAAGAGTGAGTAGAAAACAAAAAGGCCCGAAACTTTTTAATGTAACGGAAGTATAAAACGGAAACGAGCAAACGAATTTCGTCTCTCTGTTTTTTCTTCCTCCTTTTCGACAACAGTTCACGCTATACGAAAACGTTGTGTTGCTTTGATTTCGGTATTTTTCCTTAGTTGAAGAACACGTGCACGTTGTAACCGTTTATAATACATTCGAAATCAATATAAACGTTTATAATAATTGTTGTTAATATTGCTAGTGCATAACAACATTTGAAACTTATTACAGACCAGCTGTTCAGTGAAATCAGCTGATCGTTACGAATTAATATAAAACAACCATCTTTTTGTTCGGTATTTTTCCTTATTTGAAGAACACGTGCACGTTGTAACCGTTTATAATACATTCGAAATCAATATAAACGTTTATAATAATTGTTGTTAATATTGCTAGTGTATAGCAATATTACTGAAACTTATTACAGACTGTTCAGTGAAATCAGCTGATCGTTACAAATTAATATAAAACAACCATCTTTTTTTCCTGACGTGCTTTGAGGTTACGATAAGAAGTTGGTTTTCAGTTTTTGTGATTACTGATTAGACTATTTTTTGATAAGTAGGAAGCTTGAAAATCGTTTAACAAATGCAAACCAGGATAGCGTTTGTGGAAATTCTTCACAATAAGCCTTTTAGCCATTACAGTAGATGTATTTGCGTTCGAACTGCCTCGGTGTGTGGGAGCCTATAAACGTAAACAAAGTTTAAACTACAGTCGTAAAGCGATGTCAATAAACAACCGCGCCAGGTTCCAATGAGGACAAGTCTTACAACCGAGGCCGAAGGCGCCGTATAGAGGAGGTGAAAGGACCGCGCGCGATATTGCAATTGAACGATTTCTCTTTGCGGAGACGCGGTGCCAAACTTGCATCCACAGATGTAAGCCACTCTCACTTGGTCTGGTGCATTGTTACGTCATTAGATTTTATTCAAACAAACAGCGCAAACATTTCCGTTTCCTGGTAATCGATTGAATTATGTAAAAAAGTAGTTCTCAAATTGAAAAACAAAACACAAAGTTTACACAAAGTTTTCAACTGTAACACAATTGATGTTGACTACCATGTTTTTTTCATATATCAAAATATTTCACTGTGTTCGTACAATGATCTGCCTTCCCTAGCTTCGTCAATTATACTTTCGTTGACGTGTTTCGGAGAAACTCCATCTTCAAAAACTATATCTATACTTTTACATCGTTATCGATCAGCTGTTGATTGAGTCTAGTATATTTCAATAACAGAAAAGTATTATTGGCTGTAACACAATTGGCTTCGAAGATGAGACGGATCAAAATTCGATTTAATTTAATTTTATTCAAACTGTTCGTCGAAGAAACGAAATTCCGAAGAAGGAGAAGGAGACGGAGAAGAAGAAGAAGAAGAAAGAGAAGAAGAAGGAAAAGAAGGAGGAGGAGAAGAGGGAGAAGGAGAAAAGGAGGAGGAGGAGAAGAAGGAGAAGAAGAAGAAAGAGAAGCAGAAGAAGAAGGAGGAGGAGAAGAAAGAGAAGCAGAAGAAGGAGAAGAAGGAAACGAAAAAGAAGGAAAAGAAGAAGAAGGAGGAGAAGAAGAAGAAGAAGGAGGAGGAAAAGAAATTTTTTTTTGTGATTAACGTCCGACTATTGTGCACACTTGGGCTAATGCAGACGATGGGATGATTTATAGCGTATGAAAATGCCAAGCCCTGCCATTGAACAAAGTAAATATTCAATAAAGTATTTATAATATATACTTTTCTATTATTGAAATATACTAGACTCAATCAACAGCTGATCGATAACGATATAAGAGTACAGATATAGTTTTTGAAGATGGAGGTTCTCCGAAACGCGTCAACGAAAGTAGAATTGACGAAGCTAGGGAAGGCAGATCATTGTGTGAACACAGTGAAATATTTTGATATATGAAAAAAACATGGTAGTCAATCAGCATCAGCGCACTTGTTGAATTTCATCGAAATCGTTCTAGTGTTCATCGAAATCGTTCTAGTGTTCATCGAAATCGTTCTAGTGTTCATCGAAATCGTTCATTGACATACGAACGGACAGAAAACGTGTGTTTTGTGACTCACGGAACCTAAAAAACATAAAAGTATATCATTATCATCCAGTGTGTGTGATAGTGTTTAAAAAAAAGACACCATAATATTTTCTTCAAAGGTTATGAAAGTAAATGCAGTTTTAAAAACCTGCAGCGGTGTTGGGGGAGAGAATATTGTCTTATTTTCAAAAACAGATAGTTTTTTTGGTTTTAAGGCGAAGAGCACATTGAGGCTATTATCGCCTAAACAGATTGGTACAAATAACTGGAAAATTAAACTTAAAACTACTTACAAATTAAATGACGTTTCTAAAAAGAAAAAAGTTTATCAACAACATAAAGCGTCCGAAAGAGGAACACTTAAAACTAGTTGACGGAGTAAATATCTAAATTTAGAACAAAACAAAATAAAAGAGGGCTGTAAAGTGAACGTATAAAACCAGGCTCAAAATAACTTCGAAAAGAAGAAGAAGGAGGAAAAGGAGAAGAAGGAGAAGAAGTAGAAGAAGAAGAAGAAGAAAAAGAAGAAGGAGAAGCAGAACAAAGGGAAGAAGAAGAAGGAGGAGGAGGAGGAAAAGAAGAAGAAGAAGTAGCAGAAGAAAGAGAAGAAGAAGAAGGAAAAGAAGGAGGAGGAGAAGAGGGAGGAGGAGAAGAAGGAGGAGAAGAAGAAAAAGAAGCAGAAGAAGAAGGAGAAGAAGAAGGAGAACAATATGTTGGGCACATATAGAAAAATAAATAAGAACAAATAAAATAATAATTAGAAACATTTTCCTAAAACTAGTTAAGAATAATTTATAATTAAATAAAATATGTACAATTTATTGTAAGGCTGTATATTGGCCTTAAAAAATAATAAATAAATAAATTAAATAACAAGGAAAATAAAACAAACAATAAGAAATATGTACAATTTGTTGCAGAGCTACAAAGATGTTGTACGAACATAATCTTCGTTACATTAATTTTGAGGTTATGTTTATAATCATCGTTATTGATAGTTATATCTACGAGATCGTTAATAATCATAGATGTTGAACAATGTATTGTCAAAATGGCGTGGAAACCTCGAACTCGGGTTTTGATTAATCCTTTTATAACACAACGCGCACAGTGTGGTCTCCATTTGCATAATTCAATTTTGAAATCTGGTTCCCGGCGTGACCCTTTGTGTCTATTGATGTTAACGAATCTATAACGCGGCCAGTACTGGACGTTCCAACGTCTCGATTGTTGCGATTTTATCTGTGCTTTGGCTTCGAAGATGAGACGGATCAAAATTCGATTCAATTTAATTTTATTCAAACTGTTCGTAGAAGAAACGAAATTCCGAAGAAGGAGAAGGAGAAGGAGACGGAGAAGAAGAAGAAGAAAAAGAAGAAGAAGAAGAAGAAGGAGGAGAAGGAGACGGAGAAGAAAGAGAAGGAGAAGAAGGAAAAGAAGAAGAAGGAGAAGCATAAGCAGAAGGAGGAGGAGGAGGTAAAGAAGATTTTTTTTGGTATTTAACGTCCGACTATTGTGCACACTTGGGCTAATGCAGACGATGGGATGATTTATAGCTTACGAAAATGCCAAGCCCTGGTCGGGAATCGAACCCGGGTCCTCGGGGTGAAAACCCAGTACGCTATCAACTGGGCTTCCGAAGCGGCTCAAAATAACTTCGAAAAGAAGAAGAAGGAGTAAAAGGAGAAGAAGAAGAAGGAGAAGCAGAACTAAGGGAAGAAGAAGAAGGAAAAGAAGGAGGAGGAGAAGAGGGATAAGGAGAAAAGGAGGAGGAGGAGAAGAAGAAGAAAAAGAAGCAGAAGAAGGAGGAGAAGAAGAAGGATAACAAGGAAAAGAATTAGAAGAAGGAGAAGCAGAAGGAAAAGAAGAAGAAGGAGGAAAAGAAAAACAAGAACAAGACAAAGAAGAAACAGAAGAAAGAGAAGAAGAAGAAACAGAAGAGAAGAAGGAAAAGAAGGAGGAGGAGAAGAGAGAGAAGGAGAAGAAAGAGGAGGAGGAAGAAAAGAAGAAGAGAAAGAAGAAGAAGGTGAAAGAGAAGAAATTCTTAAGTGAAAAAAATATAAAAATAATGAAAATGACATGGGTTCAATTAAATTTTTTCTAATCCGTTTAAGTCAAGGTTCATTTATGTTACATATTTTTCTTATTTATAACGTGCTTTAATTCCAAGTTATGCGAGCCGCCTCGGTGGCCTAGTTGATAGAGTACTGGGCTTTCACCCCGAGGACCCGGGTTCGATTCCCGGCCAGGGCTTGGCATTTTCATACGCTATAAATCATCCCATCGTCTGCATTAGCCCAAGTGTGCACAATAGTCGGACGTTAAACACAAACAAAAAATCCAAGTTACGCGCGCTAACCGACTTGTGGTAATATATTTGTTCTTAGTATTTTCGTAAAATTTAACCAAATTTAGGCCTGTGCAAACACTTGTGAGCATTTGTGTCTTAACGCTTTGCCGTGTCAATTCTTTAAAGTCACAGTTTTCAAAACTGTTTCTTTTTGCAGACGTGTTACAACTCGGCAAAGTTAAACAAATCGTTTAGACATCGTTAAAAGTGTTCCTCGGCTTTAAAACCCTCGACTTTCGGAACCACCGCAAAGCTTCCGTTACCTTTTGCGTACAGAAAAGCAATAAAGTTTCCGAAAATCGCTGATTAGTAAAATAGGCCCATAAACAGCGCAGCCTGATCAGTATTCATTGGCCAATAAAACCAGCTTCCATTAACAAACCAAAGCGATGTAGTAAATTTTATTTGTCAAATTTAAGACGCAACACATAAACACCCAATAAACGGTGCGGGAAGTTAGCTAAGAAGTTTAACTGCTACTAAAAACAAATTCTGTAAAAACGTTTCCGAGAGGCATGAGTTCCGAAAATTGTAAAGCGGTAAAATGTGGAATTAGTCGTTTAGCAAGAGTTTATTACCAGGACGATGTTGTATTGGGTTTTGTAATAGTTTAGCGATAGTGTGACATTGAAAATAACTGCTGATTTTTTTTTTTTTTTTTTTTTTTTTTTTTGGTGTTTAACATCTGACTATTGTGCACACTTGGGCTA
>CM040186.1:115532433-115547433 GCA_022606455.1 Callitettix versicolor | reverse complement strand
AAAAAAGTAACAATAAGCTAATCAGGCTGTCTGCACTCATTGCAACATTAGTCACGATAAGAAGGTAATGACAAACATGAGGAAGCATGTTTTATTGGCAGCTGCCTCAACACCTCCGCAGATCCTTGCAACAGGCGTCGTGCTGGTGAGGCGTGGTGTGCGCGCGCGCGCACGTCCTTGTTTTGTTCGAAACGTTTGAAAAGCAGCAACAAAAACGGCTACATTAAGGTACAGAAAATTTACCACGAAATACAGCAGATTGTTGTGACAACTACTGTTGTTTTTGCAGCCGTCATGGTAAGACCCAGGCTCGGAACCTTAAATTAACGCCTAACCTTTAAATCACTCCGTGTCACCGCTCTCGAGTAAGCAATTTGATTTAAACACGTTGACTCTAGCGGTAGCTTAGAGACTTCCGTTTTTAAACAATATCGGTCCAACCGTTTCGAATATTTCGAAAATCGTAGCTTTTTTTATCTTAAAAGATTTTGAAAATCCGATTTTGTAATCGTAATTAGCTTTAATATTTGAATGAAAAAGCATTTTAAATGTTCAAGTTATATTTGACGTATGCTTTTGTTAAATTAAAAAAAAGATTGTCAAGTAAAACTTTATTAAAAATATATTATGGGTCACCATGTTCAGTATAATAATCTGCCTTCCTTAGCTTCGTCAATTCTACTTTCGTTGACGCGTTTCGGAGAACCTCCATCTTCAAAAACTACATCTATTCTATAAGAGTATAGATATAGTTATTGAAGATGGAGGTTCTCCGAAACGCGTCAACGAAAGTAGAATTGACGAAGCTAAGGAAGGCAGATTATCATACTGAACATAGTAATTTAATATTGTAAAATGCTCTTATATTGGTGTTGATTTTAATGTAGAATACAGAACTTGTTTCTTCTACGCTTCTATGTCCTGTTTCAACACTGCATCAACTTGAATGGTTGGGAATCATATTAAATTATTGCTAAATGTTATTGTATCCTTAAGATTTTATCCCACGTCTGTAATTTGCCTGCGTTAGGCCCGTTTACAAAAATCATTCCCGATAATTTTATAATGTTCGGTTACATCGTTTACGAGTGCCAGGTGCCTTACCGACAGACAGAACATTTCATATTATTGTTCAAAACTTTATATTGGTTACAGAAAATAAATGCACGCAGAACGATCACGTCCGTCGTAAATTGTATTAATCAGATCGGAGAAGCTTTGCTCTTCCAACGCTAGTCTGCGCCACTGTAGCAACACATCGGAGCTGTGTTGCCATATTATCTACTACCATATTGAACAGTGGCGTACGGGAGGAAGGGTAACGCGCACCAATTTGCAACACAGCGGCAACAAATCGGCATAAGAAGTGCACCGCGTGATCTGTTACACAGTTTCCTATACTGAAAAGCTTTTAGCTTTTAGGTTAACTTCCTGTTGGTTTGACCTTGACCTTAACTGGTTTGTAATACTCAAACAGGCCACATAGCTCCGGTGATAATTGCTCGTAGATTAATGTCAGAGCAGCTATATTGGCCTCGTTGCTCGCTGCGCTCACTCAGCTATCCGTATCTTGTGTCAAGTAATCTATAATCGATAATCGATATGTCAACAAGTCGAAGCTGGCCTTTGCGAGTGCGTTCGGCCTTAACGTAACATATAGTTTAATTACGTAAAACAACCCAAGGATTTTGTGTTGAACTATCGAACGGCGACACACCTCTAGCGTTTAAACGGTAAGACGGAAAATTAAGTGCCCGAACGCGAGTTATAGTGGTTATACATTTTTTTATTTAAAAAAAAACGATCAGGAGTTAACGAAAGTTAGTTTTTTACTGTTTGTCCGTTTGTGTTCTTTGTTAGAAACTAAAGTAATTTACCTTTATGAAATTTGACACGTAATAATAACTTGACCACACCTCGAATCCGTTTCTAATTTAAGTAATAGAAGCGAATTTCCAAAATAACATTTTTGTTTTACACTTTTTTGAAAATCTAATTTCACCAACATAATCTGAATGTATTTGCATTTTAAATATACAAATTACAATCGACCCTGTCCACCCCTAAGTTTATTTTTGTATTTCGAATGTAATTTTAAAAATTAAAATGCTTAATCTTTTTATATTCTTCTTCTTTTCTGTTAGGATTATTGTCACTGTGTTCAGTATAATGATCTGCCTTCCCTAGCTTCGTCAATTCTTCTTTCGTTGACGCGTTTCGGAGAACCTCCATCTACAAAAACTATATCTATACTCTCAGGAGTATAGATATAGTTTTTGAAGATGGATGTTCTCCGAAACGCGTCAACGAATGTAGAATTGACGAAGCTAGGGAAAGCAGATCATTATATTGAACACAGTACAATGCTTATGTATGCAGATTTGAACGCTGATTACGATGAGGAAATCAGATTTTCAAAAATTATAATGGTAATGATTTTTTTAAAGATCTGAAATGACCTCAATAATTGAACTAACTATACAGCATCAGCTCAAATACTGATTTAGGTTTCAGTATCGGCGCTCCGAGCCAGATGTTCCTCTCCAATAGCCCATTTGTAACTTGTATCGCGTTTTAGCGCTGGTTTTGATGCTGGATTTTGCGGAACGCTTGATGCGAGAAACATGTTTGTATTGATATATAACAGTATGTTTTGCGCGTCGCAAGTCTCATTAAATTAATTACCGTTAAAAATGTCTGTGTTTACACCGGAATCGAACCTTGCAAGAACCTTGCGCGTGTGAGGCACACGCGATAACCACTACACTACGGAAACCACGAAGAAATTTAACCGATTTAAGTATATGAAAATAAATCGTTAATATAATTTTGGTAGTTATATTACAAGATCATTTGTTTTATATTAATCCGTAACGATCAGCTGATTTCATTGAACAGCTGATAGGCTGTACGTTTCAGGTTATGTTGTTAAAAATTGATCATTCGTTTTATATTAATTCGTAACGACCAGCTGATTTCATTGAAGGCTGTACGTTTGAGGTTACGTTGTTAAAAATTGATCATTCGTTTTATCATTCGTAACGATCAGCTGATTTCATTGAACAGTTGATAGGCTGTAAGTTTCAGGTTATGTTGTTAAAAATTGATCATTCGTTTAATATTAATTCGTAACGATCAGCTGATTTCATTGAACAGCTGATAGGCTGTAAGTTTCAGGTTACGTTGTTAAAAATTGATCATTCGTTTTATATTAATTCGTAACGACCAGCTGATTTCATTGAAGGCTGTACGTTTGAGGTTACGTTGTTAAAAATTGATCATTCGTTTTATCATTCGTAACGATCTGCTGATTTCATTGAACAGTTGATAGGCTGTAAGTTTCAGGTTATGTTGTTAAAAATTGATCATTCGTTTTATATTAATTCGTAACGATCAGCTGATTTCACTGGACAGTTCATAGGCTGTAAGTTTCTGGTTATGTTGTTAAAAATTGATCATTCGTTTTATATTAATTCGTAACGGTCAGCAGATTTCATTGAACAGCTGATAGGCTGTAAGATTCAGGTTATGTTGTTAAAAATTGATCATTCGTTTAATATTAATTCGTAACGATCAGCTGATTTCATTGAACAGCTGATAGGCTGTAAGTTTCAGGTTATGTTCTTAAAAATTTATCATTCGTTTTGTATTAATTCGTAACGGTCAGTTGATTTAATTGAACAGCTGATAGGCTGTACGTTTCAGGTTATGTTGTATAAATTTATCATTCGTTTTATATTAATTCGTAACGACCAGCTGATTTCATTGAAGGCTGTACGTTTGAGGTTACGTTGTTAAAAATTGATCATTCGTTTTATCATTCGTAACGATCAGCTGATTTCATTGAACAGTTGATAGGCTGTAAGTTTCAGGTTATGTTGTTAAAAATTGATCATTCGTTTAATATTAATTCGTAACGATCAGCTGATTTCATTGAACAGTTGATAGCTGTAATAAGTTTTAGGTTATGCTGTTAAAAACTAGCTATGATATAGTAAAAGATTAGGTGTTTTGTATTAATTCGTAACGGTCAGCTGATTTCATTGAACAGCTGATAGGCTGTAAGTTTCAGGTTACGTTGTTAAAAATTGATCATTCGTTTTGTATTAGTTCGTAACGATCAGCTGATTTCATTGAACAGCTGATAGGCTGTACGTTTTAGGTTATGTTGTTAAAAACTAGCTATGTTGATTTGTCGTGTTTTCGAACGAATTATCGTAATTAAAATAACAAAGAAAGAGAAAACACGATACATAATTTTAATTTTTTATTCAATAACCGTAATATTTTTAATGGGCATTCGCTAAAAATCGTTTTGAATTCTTTTTACGCCCAATAAATCGTTGCGAAATAGTTTTTTTTCAAAATACGATCAGACGGAGTCGGTCACAGCAGAGTAATTTCCGGCCAATACTTATAAATATTACTTCATAATAAAACTGTCGAGCTGTCAAAGTTTCGATATATCGGACAATAAGAATACATTTCCGGTTGCAATAAAAGCTGCCACGGGCATCGAATCACTGCGCGAGCGTAGGCCTCGTGTTACTAATCCAAAAAAATAGTTCGTCCTACGATAATGTCCCTCGTAGCGGTTTTATTGCTACAATTTACATTTTAACGTCATGAACCTTTGATTGCTTTCGAAACAGAGTCTGCGCTCCGGACTTACTGAAGGGGTTAAAGGTCGATGAACTAGTTGAAACTTTTGAAGACCTGTTTTGTAAAAACTCAATTGTTGGAATTATTTACGTCTTTTATACTGGCAATAGTTAGTAGTAATAAAAAAAATAAAATTTGAGATCGAACGTCAATAAATGTAAACGTGAAATATATTGACACAACAAAACATTCCGGTGGCAAATTATCACACACTCTGCAACAAGTTTTGTTTGGTTTAGCGTTGCCTTTATGAGGACTTACATATTCGGCATACTGTTAAAGAAAAAAGTTTAAATTTTAAGATTGAATGTTCTACTTTAGAAAAAATTAAATTTAATTACCAGTAATATGCATTTCTGTATACATTAAGCACTGAATTTTCAATGATACAAGCACATTCTGTTTGAATTTTATAAGTTACAAGCTTTGTATGTAATATACAAAGTGCTTCTTCTTCTTTTCGTTTCACCCTCTTTGGGGTACGCTGAATCAATCATTTCTTGCGCGCTGTACTTTTCTTTGTTCCCAGTAGCTCTTCATTCTTTCCGATCTTCTTTTCCTCTCCTCTTCCGAAATGACAGGTTTAGGTCTTATTTTGGTTTTATCTTGGAATATTATTCTTTCGTCCTTGGTACTTATCTTAGCAGTTTGGTCAAGCAGTGAATTTTCTGTAATTTTTAATTCTATTAGGTCATTTTCAATTTCTTTAAACCAGTTCGGTTTTGTTTTACGATTGTGGAAAAAATCAAACACCCGTTTCGTCAATCTATTGGAGTTCATTCTAAGAAGATGGCTGTAAAAATTTATTCTCCTTTTTCTCATAGTATCTGACAGTTTTTCAGTTTTCTTATAGAGAGCTTCATTTCTTATATATACTACCTTATTATCCTGAAATTTTGTTCCTATAATTTTTCTTAAGATTTTCCTTTCCGTTATTTCAAGCTTTTCTATCTGGCCTAAGCGATTCATGGTTAATGTTTCTGCTGCGTACAGTGCTTCCGGCTTGATCACTGTTTTATAATGTTTAATTTTGGACCCCCATGAAAGGGATTTCTTATTGTATGTTTCTTTCGTCAATTGGAAAGCCAATTCAAGTTTGTTTTTCCTGGATTCCATTGCCTTGCCTTCATCTGCATTCCAACTAATCCATTCACCAAGATATTTGAACACTTATACAATTTCTAACAAAGTGCTTCGTTATGACACTTTACAAGCCCTTTAACGTAACAAGTATATCAAGCATTTGAATGAGCGTCCATTTTGTTTGAAATAGTTGTGTCAGTTTGTGATTGTTTCAAACTACGTCACGCTTCCATACAACAACGGAAAAAGTTTTATCGCAATTTGTAAAGCCGTTTCCCAGTTAAAGGCGGCCTTCCATTTCGTTTAAAACCTTGTAGCAGTTCAATATAAAAACGGAAAAGTTTCATCGAAACGCGTTAAGCTGTTTTCCGGTAAAAACCGGAAAATTTTGCATAAAACTGAGGTTTTTATTCTGTAAAAAAACATTTTAAACCACTTAAAAACGATTTTTGTTTCTGTATATATATATATATATATATATATATATATATATATATATATATAGAGAGAGAGAGAGAGAGAGAGAGAGAGAGAGAGAGAGAGAGAGAGAGAGAGAGAGAGAGAGAGAGAGAGAAGCAATTAAAACATTTAATTATGTAAGCAAACATTTCGTAGACATTAAAAACATTAATTTATGTTTTCTTTTAATTTTTTATGTTAATGTATGTTTTAATGTTTTGATAAATATAGAAACTTTGTTTTATCTTGACATTTTGATGAAACTAAAAACATTAATTTATCTTGACATTTTGATGAAACTAAAATTGATTTATCTTGACATTTTTATGAAACTAAAAATATTGAATTATCTTGACATTTTTATGAAACTAAAATTGATTTATTTTGACATTTTGATGAAGCTAAAAACATTAATTTATCTTGACATTTTTATGAAACTAAAAATATTGATTTATCTTGAAATTTTTATGAAACTAAAATTGATTTATTTTGACATTTTGATGAAGCTAAAAACATTAATTTATCTTGATATTTTGATGAAACTAAAATTGATTTATTTGGACATTTTGATGAAACTAAAACCATTCATTTATCTTGACATTTTGATGAAACTAAAATTGATTTATCTTGACATTTTTATGAAACTAAAATTGATTTATTTTTACATTTTGATGAAACTAAAAACATTAATTTATCTTGACATTTTGATGAAACTAAAAACATTAATTTATTTTGACAATTTGATGAAACTAAAAACACTGATTTATTTTGAAGGTTTTATGAAACTAAAAACATTAATTTATCTTGATATTTTGATGACACTAAAATTGATTTATTTGGACATTTTGATGAAACTAAAATTGATTTATTTTGACATTTTGATGAAACTAAAAACATTGATTTATCTTGACATTTTGATGAAACTAAAATTGATTTATTTTGACATTTTGATGAAACTAAAATTGATTTATTTTGACATTTTGATGAAACTAAAAACATTAATTTATTTTGACATTTTGATGAAATTAAAATTGATTTATCTTGACATTTTGATGAAACTGAAATTGATTTTTTTTTACATTTTTATGGAACTAAAAACATTAATTTATCTTGTCATTCTGATGAAAGTAGACAAATTGATTTGCCAAAATTTTTATAACTAAAACATTGATTTACGTAAATATTTTAACAAATATTTGATATTTTCATGAATATTTCATTAAGCCCCGACAGTACAAAATTTTATATGCCCTTCTACGTGCTGCGCACACTGACTGTATAATTTACTATAAATATTTTTAGATGAAACAAATTAGCCAACCTTTAAATTCAACATACCAGTCCATATTGTCTTGCCCTTGTTCCCAATAACCCTGTTCTCATTCATCCTTCCAGAACAACTATCAGTTTACGAACGATAGTATCGAATATCGAATGGAATATTTTAACTGAACGTAAATAATTCATGAACAGGGCTGACTGAGCAGCTCCAGGCTTCCCGTATCAAAGAGGCTGTGACGAAGGTCAGGAGAGCAGTCTGCACATCTAGCCTAGCCTCAGGTAACGCAATAAAGCAGAATGAATGTTTACAATTTGCAAACTGGGCTTCGGACATTTGCATTTTAAACTTTCATATTTCATTGAAAAAATAAATTTGACGGTCAGAGATCGTTTTCTCGTTAGAGTCCCTAGGCAAAACCGAGGACGCTTATTCAGTAAGGTAAACGATGTGGCTCAATCACTTCAAAATTTGCCGAAAATGGTCTTTGTAACAGGTAAAATCCAGGAAAGTTATAAAGAATTAATGAGAAAACATATTTAGTTGAGGGGTAAAAACATTAAGGGCAAAAACATTTCTTATTTTTCTTTATCTGGTGTGGTATGGTTTGAAATTAGAAGTATATATCTAATTCCAAATACTTGGCACATAAAGAGTTCATATAGTGACATTTAACGTGACCCTTCCTTTATTGTCGACATAAAGAGTTCATATAGCAAAGTTTAACATGACCCTTCCTTTAATTTCGACATAAAGAATTCATATAGTGACGTTTAACATGACCCTTCCTTTAATGTCGATATAAAGAGTTCATATAGTGACGTTTAACATGACGCTTCCTTTAATTTCGACACAAAGAGTTCATATAGTGAAGTTTAACATGACCTTTCTTTTAATTTCGACATAAAGTGTTCATATAGTGAAGTTTAACATGACCTTTCCTTTAATTTCGACATAAAGAGTTCATATAGTGACATTTAACATGACCCTTCCTTTAATGTCGATATAAAGAGTTCATATAGTGACATTTAACATGACCCTTCCTTTAATTTCGACATAAAGAGTTCATATAGTGAAGTTTAACATGACATTTCCTTTAATGTCGACATAAAGAGTTCATATAGTGAAGTTTAACATAACTCTTCCTTTAATTTCGACATAAAGTGTTCTTATAGTGACGTTTAACATGACCCTTCCTTTAATTTCGACATAAAGAGTTCATACAGTGAAGTTTAACATGACCCTTTCCTTTAATGTCGACATAAAGAGTTCATATAGTGAAGTTTAACATGACTCTTCCTTTAATTTCGAAATAAAGTGTTCTTATAGTGACGTTTAACATGACCCTTCCTTTAATTTCGACATGTTTCAGAAAAATTTATAAACACAAATTTTATAAACAAATTTATAAAAGTTTATAGTTTTGGGACCTCAACGGAAGCGTGTTTTAAGAAATTTTCCCGACAACAGAAGGTTTTTCTCGCCGCTCGAAGTTTTCCATTATGGATAAGAATAATTCGAAAGTCACTTTTACGTTGGGCGTTTGAATACGATTCAAAAGGAGCATTCAAATCGAACGCTACAAGCGATACAGTCAACGAGATATGTTCTGAGTGACTGGCGACTTTTAAATCAGCTGATCGGAAGTCAGCTGATCCAACTTTAGCCTTTCCGCCGGTATGTTTGCTCCTTTACAATTCTTAAAAACAAAACGCTCAAGTATATGTTTTAACGATGATATTGTCATCGCCTAAACAACATAGGAACTGAGTTACACAACCTAGTTCCGCTTACTGACAACCACACTAAATATCCCCGTACTTTTCTCTCGGCTTGGAAATAGCCTACGCCTGCGAAACCTAATTCACTTCCGTCAACCAATACTCACTTTCGATCGGTCCACAGTGCACGCGTATCTCGGGTCTATACTGCGCTAGATTAATATATTTCTGTACAGGCATTACTGCCGGCGCATCTCCCGTGTATAATAGCTCCATTCTGATTAGTACTTTCCCTTTAACAATGGAATCCTGAATTACGATTGCCGTCATAATTTTCAGTATAAATACAGGTCGAAAATCGTTGTTCGACAGAGCGTCGAGGAGGACCACCCACAGAACTACCAACACCCGTACTAACTGTACAAGACCACAACTTGCTCGCGAGGAAATTAGATGAATCCGCCTAACTCTAAAAAAGAAGCGGATTTCACCATTCCTCTGCGGCCGACCTGGTGAACGTCCGGACTTGTATTTCTCCCGCGAGACTACAACAATACAAGAAGAACAAATCGCCGGAGCGAGTTCTCAGTAAGGGCTTGAAAAAAGGGCAAGCCTTGATGTTGGCGAAGTACGCGGTAGTAGAGGGACCGTAAGAAGACAAGGGACTGTATAGGCCCAGAAGCAGGAGTGTATAACACATAAGGTAAATCACATGCATAGTAATACGAGTGATGGAACACGGAAAAGAGACCTGTAGATGGCGCACTCTGTATAATAATGTAGAACTTTAAAAAAAACCGATTAATGGAACGATATTATTTTTAAGAACCCCGGTTTGATTTTCTTCTTGTAATTAAAAATATAATGTAATCTATATGAGTTAGTTTGAAATGATTCACTGCGGACATTCCTTGATTTTTAATAATGTGAGAGCTGACAGGAATCAAAAGTTCATTCATTCTGTAGGATTATAAAACGAGTAAATATTATCGACAAAGACTCAGGAAAATTATGAAACTGCTTACATACTGCCTGTTGTTATGGACATAAGTTATGTGGAACAGTAGTTTAGATCAGGGGTCTCCAAACTTTCCAGCCTTAGGGCCATACTGATTACTCCAGTAAGTTCCGAGGGCCAAAACCATATTATCATTGTGTCCGAGGGCCAAAACCACAATTCTGTGTTTCCTTATCCAACTTATCACAAAAACAATAACAATAAGCCTACAACAATGTTATGAGTAGTTAGCCCATGACCATATCAATGTAGATGTCATATTAATAATTATTCAACATAAAATTAGAATACTTCAGTAAACTAAATTTAATTTGCTATAAAAAATATGTTCTCTAAAAGGAGTTTTCAAGTATGCTAGCTCTCCGCGGGCCGGACAAAATCTGTCCGCGGGCCGGATGTGGCCCTCGGGCCGTAGTTTGGAGACCCCTGGTTTAGATAAAAGCTTGGGGAAGAAGTCCATGCTGGGGGATCGGAGGGGCGTTTAGGGGAACTGTACGTCTAGAGGTGACTGGTGCTCCAGGAAGAACTGTCTAGTGGGTAAGTAGACAGTTTTGCATATTGGAACGTTGCAAAAAAACTTTCAGAGTTTGGTAAAACAACAGTGTTCATTTTGGGGTTGTTATCAAGCGTAAAAGTCACGGAAAGTATACAAGAATAGAGTAAAATAGTTAAGGCATTGAAAGAGATTTTTGAGCCATTGATTGATCGATTAATTGAAGAATCCCAGTTATGAGAGCCCCAAAAAGCCTAAGAGAGCAATGTCAATCTGTGTTTAGATACTCCAATAATGAATTATATTTAATATTTCAAAAAAGAAGTACACGAGTTGTCACAGAGCTCTAAAGAGAAGGTTTATTATAGTATAGTATAAAGAGAGCTCTAGTATAGGTTATTAAATGATACTTTTGTACTTACAACAATAAACTGCTCAACTGCTAATCAAATTTGATATCCTGAACTCTTTAATATAGTCAGCGGAAACAGGAACTCTTACCTGAAATCAAGAAAACATATGATTTCAAGACATCCATATTATTAATCTATATTATTGTCTGTATTAGTAGTAACAGAACAGTAGACTTAGCAGTACATTATTAATTAAAACAGAGAGCGCTCCAGTACAGAGGTAGTAATATTTTCCGCCAATTTACCCGGTAACAGTAATATTTAGGGAAAATGTTACTGGACCAACTTTATTAGAAATTGTATGATCTTTTCCCATAAAACGTCAAAATTATAAGTTCAGACGTTCAGCTAGTATTACATAATATAGGCAGCAATTACACTTTTATTGTTAAATCAGAGGCCGCCATCTTGGAATGGAAGTGAATGAAAGCTCTATCTCTCTCTCTCTCTCTCTCTCTCTCTCTCTCTCTCTCACACACACACACACACACACACACACACACAAACACACACATACACACACATAGTACACACACAAACCCACGCACGCGAGCACACACACACACACAATACGCACGCTCGCGCGCGCGCACGCACACACACACACACTATACCCACACAAACACACACATAGTACACACACAAACCCACGCACGCGAGCACACACACACACACACACAATACGCACGCTAGCGCGCGTGCGCGCGCACACACACACACACACACAATACGCACATACAAACCAAACCAGCGCGCGCGCACCCACCCACCCACCCACATACACACATACACACACACACAAACACACACATACACACACATACACACACATAGTACACACACAAACCCACGCACGCGAGCACACACACACACACACACAAACACACACATACACACACAGTACACATACAAACCCACGCACGCGAGCACACACACACAATACGCACGCTCGCACACACACACACACACACAATACGCGCGCGCGCGCGCGCACACACACACACACACACTCAATACGCACATACAAACCAAACCAGCGCGCGCACCCACCCCCCCACCCACACTCACACACACACACACATTTCTGGGGCTTTACAAAGTGTACCTTCGTACAATATAAATTTTAAAACACTCAGTCAATGCGTTCGGCCAAAAATGCGTAACAAACAAACAGATCAAATGCTCAACAGTCGAGTCGAGTTGAAACGGAGACCTAGTCTCGCTTGATCAGTTATTCTACCTGTAAACGCACGTTTTGATCTATAACAAATTTCCATTGGAAAACGAGTTATTGGAGAAACTATCACGGTAAATCCCTTGAAATGAGCACCGATCGGGCCTCTAGATCACTTTTAGAAGGGTCGATAAAAATGTTTAACGTGTGCGTCTTTCTGTATCACTCTCGAAGTTTGGTTCAATTCGTCTCAAAAACCGATATTTTTGTAACAGCTGGGACAAGTTTGTGAAATAGTAAATCCCGTTTAACCATTTCAAATTGACGGCCGTTACAACTTGTTTTTGTAAATCTAGTTTCATCAACGTAATAAGCGTCAAAATACGCATAAATTAGCATTTTAAATCCCACTGAAGATACGGAAATTAATATGACGGCGGCCAAGGTTCGTTTTCGGATTTTCATTGTAGTTTGAAATGCTAATTTATTCACATTTTAACGCTGATTATAATTGTAAAATCAGTTCTCAAAGTAGTGTACGATAATATCGTATTTATGGTGACATACATTAAGATCCGGATTGCGGTCACTAATGAACCTAACCTTGAAAAGAATCTACCCTAGGCTTAACACTATCTTAATTACCGCCTTTTAATGGCATGTTTAATTAGTTAAAATTAAGCTTTCTGAAAAAATTATCAAAATATGTATCGAACTGGTTTCGATACATCGAAGTCTAGACGGGAAGGATGGGGAATACCTACGTGGCCATAATCGAAAACCGAATTCAAAATGAATGGTTCATTTTTAAACAAATCAATAGTAGACGTAAGTATGGCGGGTATTGGAAGCTGTTTGAAGGTGTGTATTATGAAAACTTTAAATGGAAAATAAGTTGTGTTGAAAAATTTGGTTTTGCACACTGTTTTCATAATGGTCTGCTTTAGTAAAAATATTGTATGCTTGATTTGAGATACTTGAAACAGTCCTATCATAAAAAACAACCACCATTATAAGTTACCCAAAGC
This sequence comes from Callitettix versicolor, assembly GCA_022606455.1. Classification (NCBI taxonomy): domain Eukaryota; kingdom Metazoa; phylum Arthropoda; class Insecta; order Hemiptera; family Cercopidae; genus Callitettix; species Callitettix versicolor. The sequence goes on along the minus strand of CM040186.1, from coordinate 115,534,103 downwards.
AGTTTCATTGAAAATTATCTAAATATTAAAAAAATAATGGTCAAGCACAATTCAGTCTGTCGTATCAGATCGATTTCTTTTAATATTTACACCCTGGTATGTCATTAGTCATGTTTTCCTTAGAACTTCTTATTTTTAAAGTTCCCATGTTATTCTTTTTATATTCTTCTTCTTTTCTGCTAGAATTATTGTCACTATGTTGAGTATAATGATCTGCCTTCCCTAGCTTCGTCAATTCTACTTTTGTTGATGCGTTTCGGAGAACCTCCATCTTCAAAAACTATATCTATACTCACAATTGACGAAGCTAGGGAAGGCAGACCACTATACTCAACATAGTGACAATAATCCTAGCAGAAAAGAAGAAGAATATAAAAAGAATTACAAAATTAAACTGTTGACGAAGAGCCGCAAGTTGGTTCGAACGGGAAAAAATAAAAAAAATAAGACTAAGTGAAAACATGGACGAGAAGTACACCACTGTAGACGATATCAAGACGATGGTTTGGCCATGCCCAAAGGATGGGCGAAAATCGACTTCCCAAACAGATTTAAAAATAGAAACCACATTGTGGCATAAAAGAGGAAGATGACAAGGAATTGATAAGGAAATATGAGAGAGGGATTGGATCGAGATCTATGGAATGACAGAGGAAATTAGCCGCTTCGGTGCCTAGTTGATAGCGTACTGGGCTTTCACCCCGAGGACCCGGGTTCGATTCCCGGCCAGGGCTTGGCATTTTCACACGCTATAAATCATCCCATCGTCTGCATTAGCCCAAGTGTGCACAATAGTCGGACGTTAAAAAAAAAATCACAGAGGAAAATGGAAGCTAGGAATCGGAAGACGTTTTAAGCCGAAAAGAAAAGTAATCCGCAGATACGGGAAAACCAGAAATACTTACGAATTTCGTAAAAATCTGTACGATGCTGATAGTTTAGGTTTTAGTGCTGGTTACAGACACACTGACAGACTGCGAATATGAAACGGAGATATCCACAAAAATCTACAAACATATTTTTCCACGATCTCAATGCTTTCCATATAGCGAGGGATTAAGAGGACTGCGCCTGATTAGACCCGTCACCAACTTTCCTTTTGAGCGGTGAACAGCTGATTTATTAATTTTATTGTCAACTGAAGCTCAAACGGACGATCTCACGTTCTGGTTCACTCATTGTTACGTTTAGTCTCCAATTAAACTTGATTAACTGCGAATGATTTTAGTGAATCAATTTAAAATACAATCATTCGAAACGTTCTTTCTTTTTTCCGGTAAAATTTTTATTGGACAATTAGCTATTGGAACGGCCATCATGGTAAGACCCAGATCCGTGAGCTTAATGAGCACCGATCTTTACGTGTAGATCATTTTTCGAGGGATCGTTAAAAATTTGATGTACATAGGGTTTACATCTCAAGGTCGTAGGTTCGAGATGGATTTACTGTTGCAAGCTTTCAAAACATCTTCAAAAACTATATCTATACTCTATATATCTATATATAAAAAGAGTATAGATATAGTATTTGAAGATGGAGGTTCTCCGAAACGCGTCAACGAAAGTAGAATTGACGATGCTAGGGAAGACAGATCATTATACTGAACATAGTGATAATAATCCTAGCAGAAAAGAAGAAGAATATAAGAAGAACAAAAAAATACTTTCGG
>CM040186.1:115494933-115527433 GCA_022606455.1 Callitettix versicolor | reverse complement strand
AACTGTTCACATAGTGGCATTTGTATTCTAATAAACCCAAGAGCGGGGTTAGTCCACGGAGTGGGCAGTTATTCGCCCTATAAAAAAAAACACTGTTAATATTACCAGGCTAACATGAAATGATACGGTCAAATCGCTGCAAGAATGATCACAATATCTTTAAAACAACAATAGGTACTAGTAGTTCAAAACCCCGCAGGGGGGTGCAGACCAGCTGCACCTATTGAGAGGATTTAGACGTTCCTCGCGGTACCCGAGTCTAACACACACTTACACTTACAACACTACACTTATGACTTTAACACTTTACACTCACACTTACATTTAGGGAGGCGATAATAGCCTTAATGAGCTTTTCGCCTTAAAAAAAAATAGTACTTCAAAAGAACGGTAGACTTCGCAGTGTGTTCTTAATTAATATACAGAGCGCCCCGTGACAGCGCTCCTAACCTTTACCTCCATTTTAACCGGTAACTGTAATATTTCAGAAATGTTATTGGTCCAGCTTTATATAATGTTCTCTCTTCGTGAAGAGGTCAACATTATAATAAATCTTGCCGTTCATCTAGACTCGCATCGTTAAATCAGAGGCCGCCATCTTGAAACGGGAGTGAATGAAAAAATTTTACACATACGCCGTTCGGGGCTTTATACAAGGTACCACCGTAGTTAATTTCAAAACAATCGGTCAATGCGTTTGACCGATATCCTACGTACACTCGTCATCGTTAAATCAGAGCCGCCATCTTGAAACGGGAGTGAATGGGAAAATTTTACACATACGCCGTTCGGGGCTTTATGCAAGGTACCACCGTAGTAAATTTCAAAACAATCGGTCAATGCGTTTCACCAAAACTACGTACACTCGTCATCGTTAAATCAGAGGCCGCCATCTTGAAACGGGAGTGAATGGGAAAATCTTATACATAAGCCGTTCGGGGCTTTATACAAGGTACCACCGTAGTAAATTTCAAAACAGTCGGTCAATGCGTTCGGCCAAAACTACGTACACACGTCATCGTTAAATCAGAGCCGCCATCTTGAAACGGGAGTGAATGGGAAAATCTTATACATAAGCTGTTCGGGGCTTTATACAAGGTACCTTCGCAGCAAATTTCAAAAGAATTGATTAATTCGGTTGGCTAAAATTACGTATACTGTTTATTGTAAATTAGAGATATCCATCACTGAAACATAAGATTTTGAATGGGAAAGAATCTTACACGTACATCGTTAGGGCTTTATACAAGGGACCTTCTTACTAAATTTCAAAACAATCGGTCGATCCGTTTGGCCAGAACTACGTAAGAAACACACAAACAAAATGTCGAACGGTAGATTTGAAACAAAGACCTCGCTTCGCTCGGAGAATAAAGCTGACATTTTGCGTAGAGATACAGGTCATATAGTAGCCTAGTTGTTCATTAACAAAGGCTTTCTCAAACCCACATGAAGTGGTTATTTTTCTCACTTTAAAAAAAATTATGGACCCAACCAGTGAACATCGGGGTCAATTTTATGGGTTTTGTACTTTCAGAATCGAATGCAGCATGTCCGGTGATTATTATTTTTATCGAATGAAAATAACCATTAAAAAAATGTATGTTTAACGTCTGACTATTGTGCATACTTGGGCTAATGCAGACGATGGGATGATTTATAGCGTATGAAAATGCCAAGTCCTGGCCGGGAATCGAACCCGGGTCCTCGGGGTGAAACGCTATCACCTAGGCCACCGAGGCGGCTATGAAGATAACCAAACGAGCGCAGCAACCGCGGCTGGTTTTATTGCATTACTATAATTAAATTATTTCATACGAAAATACAGTTTAATATTAAAGAGGCCCTACGACACCCTTGGCCTTGAGGCACGTGAGGTGGAGTGTACAGTATATTTAGACATTTTTACATAATTGCCGGTACCAGTGTGCATATAAGGCGACGCAGCACCGATCCGCCGCTGATAAGGTGCAGGAAATGTGGCCAGCGTTAATCATAAAGTGCCTACTGTATTTCAGCTAATTCCCAGCTACTGTACTGGAATCCAGTTAAATATCCTTCAGGCAGTGTTTTTTATTGTACAGTCTGTTCGCTGCAACAGCACAATTATCTGTAACCTTTGATGAAAACAAGTCGTTTTACTAGCGGCCATCATGGTAAAAACCCAGACATGGGACGTTCAAATGAGCGACAATTTGATCTGTAGATCACTTTTTGATGGGCGTGTGCATGTGCGTGTGTGCGTGCGCGCGCGCGTTAGCACGCTCCCGTTCAAAATTGTGATCGGATTTGATTCAAACTTGGCACTAAAATTAATTTTGGTAATTTCAATGAATATAAAGAACTAGAAGTGCAGCCACATTATAAAATGTGTGCTCGATATTAGCGGCTAAAGTCCAAGTAATTGCACTATTTGCCGCTAGGAACGCTGCAGACTGCGTAGCGGATGGAGACGTTTGAGAAAATAGACAGTACTGTTATGCATTTAACTGCAGTTGAACTCTTCGCCTTAAGATGCCAACAGTAGCGAACGCTCGCATATCTCTCATAAGGGTTATCATACTAGTAACAGCTGGGACAAGTTCGTTACCCAGACAAAGTCGATAACCCTGCAAGTGCTGATCACATTGGTCTACAGTGCTGAGCTATTTTAGTGCTCCGTGCAAACATTGCATTAATACAAGAAATAAAGTACTTCTTCTAACTGAAATGCAACTTTATATATATATATATATATATATATATATATATATATATATATATATATATATATATATATATATATACATACATACATATATTTTTTTTTAACGTCCGACTATTGTGCACATTTGGGCTAATGCAGACGATAGGATGATTTATAGCGTATGGAAATGCCAAGCCCTGGCCGGGAATCGAACCCGGGTCCTCGGGGTGAAAGCCTAGTACGCTATCAACTAGGCCACCGAGGCGGCCATATATATATATATATATATATATATATATATATATATAAATTTTTACAGAAAAATTCACAGAATAAGTTGAAATAAAAATAAAAATTTATAACTGTAACATAAAAAACTGCTATGGCTTTTTTTATTATTATTTTTTTATTTATCTTTTTTCCATTTAGGACAACATTTGTTCCGCCCATTGGACAACAAAACAGTTAAAATAAAAAATCCATTATATACAAAATGTTTTACAATTTTATAACAAAGCCCAGCAAAAACAGCTGATTTTCGAAGGTTAGTTAATATTTAAAATTAGCCACAGATGAAATTGTGATAAACAATGGAACCATATAATACGTAAGCAGTGTGGGCCAAAATTATCGGTTATATGTTCATTTTAGGAAACTTTGTTTAATTGGATGTTCAAAAACAGTTTGAAAATGGCGGACTGTATTACAGTTTTTTCCGCCTGATTGCATCGAAACAATAAATAAAGGACATAATGTTCCGAAATTTAGACATATGCTTTGTATCGTCTAGGCAAATAAAATAATTTGGACAGATTTAGTTACCTTGGTAACGCGGATATTGAAGGATAAAATATGCTATTCTGATTGCAAGGTGGCGGAAGTTAGAGGCGAATCACTGGTTTTTGTTTACGATAACCCTTATGAGAAAGATGTGAGCGTTTGTTGCCGGTGGCATCTTGCGGCATAGTGTACAATTACAATTAAATACATAACAGTACTGTATAATTTTTCAAACGTCTCCATCGTCTATTCACGCAGCCTGCAGCGTTCCTAGCGGCAGATAGTCAATTTACTTGAACTTTAGCCGCTAATATCGAGCACACTTTTTATAACGTAGCTGTTCTTCTAGTACGCTTATATTCATTACCGAAGTTAATTTTAGTGCCAAGTTTGAATCTAATCCGATCACAATTGTGAACGTGAGCGTGCTAATGCGCACGCACGCACATGCGCGCGCACTACCCTTCAAAAAGTTATCTAAAGGTCAAGATTGTCGCTCATTTAAATGTCCCAGATAGGAACACTGTCCGAGCCAAGAAGAACAGAGTACTTGAGGCTGTACAGAACGCAAGCAGCCCAGCGACGGACGAGAGCGTAGCAAACAAAGGAATGCAGTTTCCCGCCATTTTATCCCCGTAACCTTATAAAGCAATATACCGCAATACGTGCGCTAACTGACATTCCGTCATTTTGCATTAAGTGGAGCACAGAAAAACCCTCACCTTGGATTGGACTCGAAGTCATTTAGCTCGTTACTTGCTGATTACGTGTTGCAACGTGTTACAGCGAACTGAACGCGGCACGCAGCTGTCTCGCTGACATGATGGAAGCGTATTTCTAACATTGTTACAGATTTGAAATGGCCGCCATTTTGAAACTGTTGAACGGATTTCTTTAGGTAACGAAACTGTCAAATATTACTAGACTCGATGTTGTTTAAATCGAGAATCGAGAAAGTTAGTGCATACAAACAATATATTACTGTTAAATTTATCAGATAGTACTCAATCAAATACTGTACATAAAACAGTGATGTCGTAACTGTAGAACTGGCGGTCAAGGAAAGGAAGAAAGCGATGTCTTGTATTAAAAGGGCAGGCTTTTTTGTGCAATTTTGTAGGTGGGGGGGGCGGTTAGTTGGAAAATTTAATTTAAAATAGGGCCACATAGAAGAACAGTCTTTGACATAATACCTTCAAAAACTACCACTATTAAGGTGTTTTGAAGCTCCCCGCAGGGTGGTGCAGGCTAGCTGCACATATTGAGAGGATTTAGACGTCCCTCGCGGTACCCCAGTCTAACACACACTTACACTTACGACTTTAACACTTTACACTCACTACATTTAGGGAGGCGATAATAGTCTCAATGTGCTTTTCGCCTTAAAATAACAAAAAAAAGATGTTTTGAAACTTAAAACATGTTTAAAATAAGTGTACAAATTTACTCCGTTTTAGACATACAAAAAATTAGTAATTTGATTTTTTAATTTTTAAAACTTTTTGCAAAACTTGCCCTCTGAATATACCTATCTATAATTTTTTTATCAATAGTCCAGTTAAACGACATTTTTAACTGGTCGATTTTAGGGTCGAGAAAGATCATTCTGTTGTCGCAGTTAACACGGGAAGAGAAGAGAGAACCAACATAAAATATCTGATTGATTAACCCCGTTCTCACCCTCAGTATAAGCATTTCAAAGTGCACAAACGTATGTACGTGCATAAGGACAAAACGTCATGTACATACAAAGTTGGTGTACAATGAAAATGCCCGCCTCGGTGACCTAGTTGATAGCGTACTGGGCTTTCACCCCGAGAACCCGAGTTCGATTCCCGGCCAGGGCTTGGCATTTTCATACGCTATAAATCATCCCATCGTCTGCATTAGCCCAAGTGTGCACAATAGTCGGACGTTAAACACAAAAAAAACTGACAAAGTTGAGATTGGGATGATGTGACGGCTTTCCCTTAGAGGCCTCAGATGTTTCTTTGACTCTTTTCCTCGAAGCTGCCATATTTCCACTTTAAGGAAATCAATTTATTTCTTTTGTCTCGGGAGAGGCGGTCGCCCCCTTTAATCCTTCACTGACCTAATGACAACAAAGTTTAGGGAAGTTGACCTGCGTCGACTCAGTCTTTGGTGGAAATAGATAGCAATGCCACTGCCCTTTTACCTATCTGTCTGCGCTACAAGTTCAGAGCAAAACATCCAGCGCTGCCTACCGGAAGGTGCGCCAAGTAGTGTTGGCGGTCAATTAAAATCTGACTTTCTCAGCCAAAAATCGTCCTTTTTAAAGATTCATTATTCATTATACATGCAAACACGACCCGCTTCAATGATCTACAAGTCAGGAAAATATCAATTTTTTATCATAATACAATGTTTTACCATCAGTCCTTGTGCTTTTACTTTTTACCTAAGGGTAAACCTCGAACTCCGCGGTGCTGAAAACTACCCTTACCCTTCATCCAATGAAACGGCGGCATTTTAAACCGTTAAACATAAATAATAGACCGCTAATGTAATCATCGAGGCAAAGCGATTAATTTTTTATCATAATACAATGTTTTACCATCAGTCCTTGTGCTTTCACTTTTTACCTAAGGGTAAACCTCGAAATCCGCGGTGCTGAAAACTACCCTTACCCTTCATCCAATGAAACGGCGGCATTTTAAACCGTTAAACATAAATAATAGACCGCTAATGTAATCATCGAGGCAAAGCGATTAATTTTTATCATAATACAATGTTTTACCATCAGTCCTTGTGCTTTTACTTTTTACCTAAGGGTAAACCTCGAAATCCGCGGTGCTGAAAACTACCCTTACCCTTCATCCAATGAAACGGCGGCATTTTAAACCGTTAAACATAAATAATAGACCGCTAATGTAATCATCGAGGCAAAGCGATTAATTTTTTATCATAATACAATGTTTTACCATCAGTCCTTGTGCTTTTACTTTTTACCTAAGGGTAAACCTCGAAATCCGCGGTGCTGAAAACTACCCTTACCCTTCATCCAATGAAACGGCGGCATTTTAAACCGTTAAACATAAATAATAGACCGCTAATGTAATCATGGAGGCAAAGCGATTATTTTTATAAGAAACAGGAAGGTCGAAGATAAAACTACAGTAGCTGTGTTAATGGCAGCTTACCTTACAAGGGTTATCAGCTATCAGCTGTCGCAGCCGTGAACTGTAATTGCCTTACCAAGTACGGCAACTGTTATTTAATAAAATTCCCTACAACGTCAAGGCTGGCCTGCCTGTATGTACTTTGTAATTAGATAAATAAATGGTACAAAACATTCCGCAAACTGATACGATGTTCAATTTAATTTTTATCGCTAAATTTACCGTCAAACGTTTTGGACATGTGTCATGCTTTAGGGATGGTTTTGATGCTGGATTTTGCGGGTGTTTATACTGACGTATAACGGTACGTTTTGCGCGTCGCAAGTCTCATATTAAATTAATTATAATTAAAAATTTCCGTCGGAATCGAACGAAGTGTGAAGCACACGCGATAACCACTACACTACGGAAACTGCGAAGAAATCTGACCGATTTAAGTATACGAAATGAATCGTTAATTTAATTTCGGTAGTTATCTTAAAAGATCAGTTGTTTTATATTAATTCGTAAATATAAGCTGATTTCATTGAACAGCTGATAGGTTATAATACGTTTTAGGTTATGTTGTTAAAACGTGTCTATGTTAATTTGTCGTTTTTTATTAATTCGTAACTATCAGCTGATTTCATTGATTTGATAGAGCCGCCTCGGTGGCCTAGTTGATAGCGTACTAGGCTTTCACCCCGAGGACCCGGGTTCGATTCCTGGCGAGGGCTTGGCATTTTCATACGCTATAAATCATCCCCACGTCTGCATTAGCCCAAGTGTGCAAAATAGTCGGAAGTTAAAAAACAAATCTGATAGGTTATGATTAGTTTTTAGGTTATGTTGTCGTTTTTCATTAATTCGTAACTATCAGCTGATTTCATTGAACATCTGATAGGTTATAATTAGTTTTTAGGTTATGTTGTTAAAACTACGTTAATTTGTCGTGTTTTCGAAAAAATTATCGCAATTAAAATAAAAAGGAAGAGAAAAAAATGATACATGATTTTTATTTTTAGAACAGTTAGAAAAACTAGCTATGTTATATTAAAAGATCAGTTGTTTTATATTGATTCGTAAAGATCAGCTGATTTCATTGAACAGCTGGTAGGCTATAATACGTTTCAAACTACGTTGTTAAAAACTAGCTATATTATAGTAAAATATCACTTTCTTGTTTTGTATAAATTCGTAACGATCAGCTGATTTCATTGAACAGCTGTTAGACTATAAATTTCAGGTTATGTTTTTTTAAAACTAGCTACGTTAATTTGTCATGTTATTGAACAAATTACCTTAATTAAAATAAAAAAGGAAGAGAAAACATGATACATTGTTTTTATTCAATAACAGAATTGTTTTTCCTTAATAAATAATGGAGACTACGTAAATCTGTGAAGTGCTGGGTGAATCAGAAAGCGTGTTTAAAAACCCCTTCCGTATGTAGATCTAAAGTGTAAATAGACCTGAAAGAATAACAGTTTTTTAATACTAATGAGTTTATTATTTGACTAGACTCATATGGACCTGGCTCCAAACGATTTTCATCTTTTCGTCCCATTAAAAAACAGTTGCGAGGGAATTATTACCGGTCTGATGGAGGCCGTACAAACGGTGCAAAATTTTCTGAACGCCATGCCAAAAACCTTCTTCCAGGAAGGAATTCAAACGCTTGTTAAAAGATGGAATTGAAAAGATTATGTTGAAAAGTTATCCTATTATCATTTATGTAAGTACAATGAATATAGTTTTTTCAATTTCACTTTACTTATTGACTTATCCTCGTATAAGGGAGGCTATAAGAGAGTTGAGGGCAATGAGAAAGCAGACCGACTAGCTGGACTGGGATCTGCATCTGAGTTCATCGGACATGAGCTGGCGTTAGGGATCTCTCTGTCGTTGGCCGGGTTGGATTAATAAGCAACACCTCAAAATGGGATAACCTTCATGGGCATTCCCATAGTAAGCGCCTCTTAAACATGGTTCCATATGGAAGGCTTAAACGGGCAGCAGACGTCTTGGGCAGAGCACAACTCAGGAAAATCACGGGGCACTGTGGTCTGAGGGTGAACATGGACAGGATAGGTATGTACCAAGGAGAAACCGTGTGTAGGTTTGCAGGAAAGAGGAGGAGACTACAGGACACATAATTTTTGATTGTGAAGCTCTTGTTGGTAGGAGACTAGGGGTTTGGGGTTTCCAGGACCCTAGAGTGTTGGAAGAACCTTGACGTTCTGTCCCGGGATAACCGGATAACTCTTCACTGGGTTCCGGGGCATAGGGGAATTGAGGGTAATGAGGAGGCAGACCGACTGGCTGGATTTGGATCTGCATCTGAGTTTACCGGACCTGAGCCGGCTTTAGGGATTTCTCTATCGTTGGCCAGGTCCGCTATTAATGGGTGGATTACATGTCAACACCAGGTAAGATGGTACAACCTTCATGGGATTTTCCATAGTAAACGGGGCAGCAGATGTCCTGGGCAGAGCACAACTCAGGAGGATCATGGGGCTCATAACAGGGCACTGTGGTCTGAGGGTGCACATGAACAGGATAGGTGTGTACCACGGAGAAACTGTGTGTAGATTGTGCAGGAAGGAGGAGGAAACTGCAGGTCACATAATTTATGATTGTGAGACTCTTGGTAGTAGGAGGCTAGGGGTTTTTGGTTTCCAAGACCCTAGGGATCTTTTGCAGAGTGAGCTAGTCAGTGGATTATTGGAACTTATTATAGGCACCAATCTGCTGAACTAGGTATTTTAAGAGGTAAGTTGCACAATAGGTCAGTCGATCGCAGTGTCTAGGGTTGAACTATCCCTTCCTCTAGTAAATAATCTTAATAATAATAATCTTCCAGGACCCTAGGGATCTTCAGCAGAATGGATTGTTGAGACTTACTAAGGGCATCAATCTGCTAAACTGGTACTCAAGAGTTGCACAATAGGTCTGTTGATCGCAGAGCCCGGGGTTGTACTATCCCTTCTTGTAGTTTGAAACTAATCTACCCTAGTAGTTTATGTTTAAGTTAGGAACTTGAAAACGAGAGTTGAAAACGTCGTTTATTGTTGTAACACTAATGTCTCACAGAGTACATTAAGTCAATAGACCACGACTTTAAATATAAGTCAGTAAAATAAACCGCATTTCACACAGCACGCTGTGACATGTTCGATAGATCTTGACATGTCTGACTCCACCCAGTACGCACGCTCAATATTCATGCGCCGGACGAGAGGAACTACTTTTTCAGCGTCTTGTCGTGGCATGGGTTACGTGTTAATGTATTACTTATAAACGTCAGCCATCTGTGTAATGAATTGCATGTTTTTGCGCAGGAAGAACATCATAAATACCACGGATCCAGTCCGTAGTAAGTCAGGACAGTGTTCAAGGTCAAAACGCTGCGCTCGAGTAAAACAATTTGCCGAATTTGGAATCTTGGCCGAACGTTGGAAGGTTTCTTGATGTTTTGACAAGTTGAATAACAAATAGAGTACGGAGAGCGCAGCGAGCGAGATTGACGCGTAGGAATCTGTGTAGCGTATTTCGGACACCAGATTTTAGAACTGAAATTTTGTAAAAAAAAACAAATTATTTCTATTCGATATTTCGATTCGAAAAATCGAACTCGAATTTTAGAATTAGCTTGGACATATTAATTCGTAAAGATCAGCTGATTTCATTGAACAGGCGGTAGGCTATAATAAGTTTCAGACTATGTTGTTAAAACTAGTTATGTTATAGTAAAAGATCATTTTCTTGTTTTATGTAAATTCGTAACGATCAGCTGATCTCATTGAACAGCTGTTAGACTATAAATTTCAGATTATGTTTTCTAGGAAAATACGTTACCTAGGAAAATAAATTTTAAAAATGGCTCAGTTTATTTCATATGCCGATTTGTTGTAGCGGTGTTGCCAAACTGTATATGCTGCCTCTCTACAGCCAATTCACTGTATATACCAGACTCGTGCAATACGGCAATAGTGTTCAATGCGTCGCTACTGTGACGCATTATAGGCCTAGTGTAAAACTTCGACGATTTTGTTAAAATCGTTTATGCGTTTTGTACGTGTTGACATTTTCCTATATTCGTACTTTTCCACTTGTGGGCTTGTACGTGGGCAAATTCTTAAAACTACTCTAAAACCGAGTTACATTATTTACGTCTGTGTTTCAAGGTCACCGTTTGTCTGTTATTCAGTATCGACCAAACGCTTTGACCGATTGTTTGTGAAAACGGTACGAAGGTACCTCGTACGAAGCCCGAACAACTATGTGAAAGATTTTTTTACATCCACTTCCGTTTCAAGATGGCCGCCTCCGATTTAAAGACGAGTGTGTGCTGGTCTGGCTGAACGGCAAGACCTGTCATAATTTTGAGAGCTTAACGGAAAAAAGCATGTTTCAAAAAATGTTGGTCCAGTACATTTTTCGGGAAAAGGTTAAGAATGCGTCAAAGCGCCGTCGTGGGGCGGTGGCCAGACAATTAACTAACAATATACTACGAGGTCTCCTGCTAGCCTATACAAATTAAATGTTCACAATAACTATGCATTCACTTTATTTCATTTTGTACACTGAGCAGTTGAAATATGGATATTTGTTTAGTCTTCTGTGAACAATAATAGGTTATTGTACACATCAGGATACAGTAGTTGCAACAAACAATTAGCCTAAATAGCATAGCGATTGTTATGGTAAGAGTTGCGTGCTAGACCGCGCACGCGCACATGTAACCCGGAGTAATTGTCTGGGCAGTTACGTAACACGCGTGTGTAATTAATAGTATTCATTATTTACAAATACCGTAGCTTTTACGTTAGAAACACTGAACGTCTTTGTTAGCCACTTTCTATGAGCTATTGGAACGGCCATCACGGTAATACTCAGACCTGGGACCTTGAAATAATCTAGATCACTTTTTGAGAGGTCGCTGTAAATGTCGTATATTTATAAGTTTTTTTTTCATTCACAAATTTAATCCAAATTTATCTGTTCACGAAAATCGAGCAGGTATAGTACACAGCAAAATCCGTTCACCGTTTCAAAATGGCAGCCATTTTACAATTTAAAAAACGTACACGTGTAGAACCACGGGAGTTACTGGTAGAAGCGAATGTTTTGTTAATGTTATCTTTGCTGAATATATAATTACTTTGAAGATAGGTTTACAATAAATCTTGCATTTTTTACAATACGTGTGTTAACAAAGTAACGAGAATTTTTTAATTTCGTGGGCTTGGAGAGTCCGATTGTCAAACATTTTTATTATGTTGGTATACATGCCCTTGAAGTATGATAAAACTTTCAGTTGTTTTCATTGTTGACTTTGTCCATGACAGCCACTAAGGTTAGACGTGTTTTTATGAGCTCGGCGATTTTCGTTTGTTAAAAGAAATGGATCAAAGAATTTGTATCAAATTTTGCGTTAAAAATGGAATAACGTGTAACAAAGTGTGTGAAATGTTAACAAAGGCCTATGATGAGTTTGCTATGAGTAAAGCAAGAGTTTACGAGTGGTATAAGCGTTTCTAAGAAGGCCGTGAAGACGTTGAAGATGACGAACGCCCTTGACTCCTCAGCACACCAACAACCGATGAAAACGTGGAAAAAGTGAAAGAAATGGTTATGAACAATCGCCGAATCACAATTAGAGAGGTCGCTGATGATGTTGGCATATCGATTGGATCATGTCATGATATTGTTTCCAATGTTTTGTGTATAAAACGCGTGGCAGCAAAATTCGTCCCAAAATTGTTGAATTTTAAACAAGAACAGCGGCGAATGAAAGTTGCTCAGGAGTCACTAAATGAAGTCAACGACGATGCAGAATTACTGAAACGTATTATAACAGGTGACGAAACATGGGTTTACGGGTACGACGTCGAAACTAAGGCTCAATCATCCCAGTGAAGGCATTCTGGCTCGCCGAGACCGAAAAAGGCTCGACAAGTGCGGTCGAACATGAAGGTTATACTCACTGTGTTCTTCGAATTAATGGCATAGTGCATCATGAATTCCTGCCACCAGGTGAAACGGTCAATAAGGAGTACTATCTGCAAGTTCAACGCCGTTTGCGTGAAGCAATCCGAAAAAAACTCCCGGATCTGTGGAAAAACAATTCATGGCTTTTGCAACACGATAATGCACCAGCTCACACTGCATTGCTTGTTCGTGAATTTTTGGCAAAAAACAGTAATGTAACGATGCTCCAGCCTCCATATTCTCCAGACATGGCTCCGTGTGAATTTTCCTATTTCCAAAAATAAAGAGAACCTTAAAGGGACGTCGTTTTACAGCCGTAGATGACATTAAAAGCGCATCGCTGAAAGAACTAAAGGCTATCTCAAAGATCGAGTTTGAGAAGTGTTTCGAGGATTGGAAGAAGCGCTGGCACAAGTGCATAATCTTCAGTGGGAACTATTTCGAAGGCGACAACATCGATGTAGACGAATAAATAAATATTTTGTTCAAAAAATTAAAATCCTCGTTACTTTCTGAACACACCTCGTAAATACGTGGACCTAACTTAGATACTATTTACTTTAGTTATAGTAAGAGATCAGCTGTTTTATATTAATTCGTAACGATCAGCTGATTTCAATGAACAGCTGATAGGCTACAATCAATTGTAGGTTATGTTGTTAAAAACTAGCAATATTAACAACAAACATTATTATAAACATTTAAGTTAATTTCGAATGTATTATAAACGGTTACAACGTGCACGTGTTCTTCAACTAAGGAAAAATACCTGGACGAAAGCAACACAACGTTTTCATATAATACTCTTGTACTGTTGTTGAAAAGGAGGAAGAAAAAGAAGACAGAAATAGAGATGAAATTTGTTTGCTCGTTTCCGTTTCATTAAATAGGTACTGGACACGTTTTTCTATTCACTCTTCTTGCTAAAGGTAACATAAAAAGATACGCTTCAAAAATGTTAATGGACCAATTTTACTGGGAATTCTATCTTTCTCCTTAAAGCTGTCAAAATCGTGCTAGCGCGAGCCAGCTACTACATTCGTCAAATCAAAGTCCGCCATTTTGAAACGGAAATGATTCAAAACAATCGCTCAATCCGTTTGGTCAAAACTGCGTAACAAACACACGACAGGTCGATTTAAATCGGAGACTTGCTTCGCTCGGTCAATTTAACATTAACGGACGCAATTTACACGTTACAATGTAAGCCTGGATAAGGACTACAACTGGTTTGTAATGTTACCTTATGTTGCAGTAAATGTTACACTTAGGCCATTGTAACAGTCAAGGTCGTATTAAACCAACCATGGTCAGTCAGTCGCACACCGTGACTGCAATGTAACCTCTGCGCCGGTGTACTCCGGTGAGCGTTCCGAAGCTTTGCAACTGGCGACGAGGCGTGCTGACTTGATCTTAGCGAATTTCAAGTAAAAAAATTATTGAAGTGAATACTTCTTATGGCGGGGTATGGATGTATGTTTTGTACGGGAAAAAATTCAGTTTGCCGTCACGCATCACGCATCACGCTCTTATATATACAGCATATACTTATATACTACTTCTTATGGCGGGGTATGGATGTATGTTTTGCACTGGAAAAAATTCAGTTTGCCATCACGCTCTTATTGAAGTGACTACTTCTTATGGCGAGGTATGGATGTATGTTTTGTACAGAAAAAATTCAGTTTGCCGTCACTCATCACGCTCTTATTTTTGTTTTAAAATGTATTTTTGAACTGAAAACTTGTATGTTCGCGCCATTATATCACTTACCCCAGTCCAACTTGATTATTTAGTTTTGTGTCAAGTGTTAACTGTGTAACAGTGACGTTTTATACGTTTGTTATATATTGGTAGGTGTGAATAATATATATTTAAATTATTTTAAACGCCATTATACTACTTACCCAGTCCAACTTTATTTAGTATTTAGTTTTGTGACGAGTGTTAACTGTGTGACAATTTTTAATTCCAAACAATCTTATAATTCCAAACAACCTGCCTTTCAAAATTAAAATATTGTAGTTTCCATTGAAGTTGGCATTTACAATGACAATTAACAAGTCACAGGGTCAGATATTAAGTGTAGCAGGAATACATTTGGGACTCCGTGCTTCTGCCGTGGTCAGTTATAGCCTATTCTAGTGTCGAGTAGCAAAAAATTTGTGGTGTAAAATATACAGCCATAACACGTGATAAGTAGTCACTTCTGTCGGCAGTCATGCGACTGCCGCCTTTTTTTTTTGTCATTTTAAGGCGAAAAGCACATTGCGGCTCCCTAAATGTAAGTGTGAGTGTAAAGTGTTAAGTGTGTGTTAGACTCGGGTACCGCGAGGGACGTCTAAATCCTCTCAATAGGTGCAGCTAGTCTGCACCACTCTGCGGGAATGAACTTGCAGCTGCGAAGGTGGAGAACAGCAGAAACAATTAGTAGATGAACTGAAATATAGGATTTAAAACCAACGAGTGAAAATCCGCAAACGTATATATTACCAGCAAACGAGGAAGCTGGAATATTACCATTTGGTTATGATCCTTTATAGTAAATTAATGCGGAAAAGTAACAAAACCAAAAAGAAGGAATTAAATATCAAATACAAAAAGACGTATTGGCTGCTTGTGCGCAGGTCTGAACTGTCAGTAGGCCTACATAATTTATTATTATATAAACAAGTGTTGAGACCAGTTCGGAGGCGTACAACTTGGAAATGTGCACGCGACACAAACATGAAAAGCGTTCAGACTTTTCCCAACAAAGAGCTGAGAGGTATCGTTAATGCACCTTGGTGTTTTCGCAATGCTGACCTTAATATTAATGCAGTAAAGGAAGAAATTAAGGTGCACGCAGAAAAACATGACATGCGTCTTTGTATTAATCAAGAAGTCTCTTCAAATCACTACATTCTTGAAGTGATTAATGACAATCGTAGAAACGATAAGAAACAGCCACATGAACGTATGCAGATATGTAAATTCTTTGTCAATTTTAATAAATTGGTCAGAAAACAAATAAAAAAGGAACCACAAACATAATGGTTTTTGATATACGAGGTGTGTTCAGAAAGTAACGAGAATTTTAATTTTTTGAACATAATAATTATTTATTCTTCTACATTTATGTTGTCGCCTTCAAAATAGTCCCCATTGGAAATTATGCACTTGTGCCAGCGCATCTTCCAATCCTCGAAACACTTCTCAAACTCCATCTTTGAGATAGCCTTTAGTTCTTTCAGCGATGCGCTTTTAATGTCATCTACTGCTGTAAAACGACGGCCCTTTAAAGTTCTCTTTATTTTTGGAAATAGGAAAAAGTCACACGGAGGCGAATATGGAGGCTGGGGCATCGTTACAGTACTGTTTTTAACCAAAAATTCACGAACAAGCAATGCTGTGTGAGCTGGTGCATTATCGTGGTGCAAAAGCCATGAATCGTTTTTCCACAGATCCGGGAGTTTTTTTCGGATTGCTTGACGCAAACGGCGTTGAACTTGTAGGTAGTACTCCTTATTGACCGTTTCACCTGGTGGCAGGAATTCATGATGCACTATGCCATTAATATCGAAGAACACGGTGAACATAACCTTCACTTTCGACAGCACTTGTCGAGCCTTTTTCGGTCTTGGCGAGCCAGAATGCCTCCACTGGGATGATTGAGAATTAGTTTCGAAGTTTCGACGTCATATCCGTAAACCCATGTTTCTTCACCTGTTATAATACGTTTCAGTAATTCTGCATCGTCGTTGATTCCATTTAGTGAATCCTGTTCTTTCAGCGATGCACTTTTAATGTCACCTACGGCTGTAAAATGACGGTCCTTTAAAGTTCTCTTTATTTTTGGAAATAGGAAAAAGTCACACGGAGGCGAATATGGAGGCTGGGGCATCGTTACAGTACTGTTTTTAACCAAAAATTCACGAACAAGCAATGCAGTGTGAGCTGGTGCATTATCGTGGTGCAAAAGCCATGAATCGTTTTTCCACAGATCCGGGCGTTTTTTTCGGATTGCTTGACGCAAACGGCGTTGAACTTGTAGGTAGTACTCCTTATTGACCGTTTCACCTGGTGGCAGCAATTCATGATGCACTATGCCATTAATATCGAAGAACACGGTGAACATAACCTTCACGTTCGACCGCACTTGTCGAGCCTTTTTCGGTCTTGGAGAGCCAGAATGCCTCCACTGGGATGATTGAGCCTTAGTTTCGACGTCGTATCCGTAAACCCATGTTTCTTCACCTGTTATAATACGTTTCAGTAATTCTGCATCGTCGTTGACTTCATTTAGTGACTCCTGAGCAACTTCCATTCGCCGCTGTGTTTGTTCCAAATTCAACAATTTTGGAACGAATTTTGCTGCCATGCGTTTCATATACAAAACATTGGAAACAATGTCATGACATGAACCAATCGATATGCCAACATCAACAGCGACCTCTCTAATTGTGATTCGGCGATTGTTCATAACCATTTCTTTCACTTTTTCCACGTTTTCATCGGTTGTTGATGTGCTGAGGCGTCGAGGGCGTTCGTCATCTTCAACGTCTTCACGGTCTTCTTGGAAACGCTTATACCACTCGTAAACTCTTGCTTTACTCATAGCAGACTCACCATAGGCCTTTGTTAACATTTCACACACTTTGTTACACTTTATTCCATTTTTTACGCAAAATTTGGTACACATTCTTTGATCCATTTCTTTTAACAAACGAAAATCGTCGAGCTCATAAAAACACGTCTAACCTTAGTGGCTGTCATAAACAAAGTCAACAATGAAAACAGCTGAAAGTTTTATCATACTTCAAGGGCATGTATACCAACATTATAAAAAAAATGTTTGACAATCGGACTCTCCAAGCCCGCGAAATTTAAAAATTCTCGTTACTTTCTGAACACTCCTCCTATTCAATTGACATCCGTTTTTGGACGGAATTCAGAAATTTCTTTCTTTGTTAGCGCGCCAAGTTAGTCAAGGCTTACAAAGCAGTAGTAAAAACGATGCCACAGGCAATAGTGTCTCCTACATGATAACAATAAACAAACTTCCCACCCAATGTCTGAATCTAAAGTAATACCAATTAACCTTCGTTTACTTCGCTAATTAACGAGGATTTATTTACAGTAACTGCTTACCTAACCTACCTGGCAGTCAGACTGCTCTTCAACAAATCACTCCCGGTAATAAATTGACACATAGCGTACAAACTGTAGGCCGGTGAGGTCCTTGGTGAGATCATCACGTGGCCTCGGAACGCTCGGACCAAATGTGGGCCATTTCACGGTTTTCTTTCAATTTTATCGCATGACTCGTTTAAAATGACAGGCAGACCTTCTAGTTGGGTTAATGCATTTTGTGAAACAGTGTTTTTTTTATAGAGCGAATAACTGCCCACTTCGTGGACCAACCCCGCTCTTGGATTTACTAGAATAGAAATGCTACTATGCGATCTGTTGCGAAGAAATCACGTGTTCTTGAAGAATGTCGAGGTAATATTGTGTTACGATTTATAATCAGAAAGTTAGTGCATCGCGTGGGGCTGTAATATATCTGAATCCACCATCAGACCGTATAATTTACTATATTTAAGCTTAGTGTTAAATATAGTAATCATAACAGATTTTAAAAATTAAGAAAAAAAAACAATCCAATTGTCATTCTACTGCGCAGTCGTATCAGTGTCTAAGTGTAGTGGGATAGACTAAACATACAGTATAAAACTCAGTCTTAAAACTAGAGTTTCAGCAGAGTGACAACATGTCAGCCGACACGAGCTTTCATCATCAGTAGTACTTCAAAATAGAGACACTTGTCTTTCTTATCAGCCTTCTCTGCTTCCCGTCTACTTCCACAGTCGCCTCGGTGGCCTAGTTAATAGCGTACTAGGCTTCACCCCGAGGACCCGGGTTCGATTCCCGGCGAGGGCTTGGCATTTTCATACGCTATAAATCATCCCATCGTCTGCATTAGCCCAAGTGTGCACAATAGTCTCACGTTAAACACCAAAAAAAAGTCTACTTTCATTCCAATAAGAATTTTCCTCTTATACGCTTGTACTACAAGTGGAGGACAATCGATACCGCGATTATCGATAGTAAACCGAACTAGTACCACAATCAATTTTCGATAAATATCTAATGAATATTTTTTCAAAATTTGTTTCACTTTGGGCAAACTAGTGGTGGACGTAATTTTCAATTAGCTACGTCATTATCCCGTATGAATCTGATAGTATAGATGGTCTATTTTAAAACAATATAACTTTATTATAGCTCTTTTCATTATTATATTATATTCAAAGGATTAGCGTTGAACGCGGCAGAATAAATGTCTAATGCTTACATTTCAAACAAACTAAAAATACAACTTACTTGTACGTATCACTGACAATATAACAGCTGACTCACCTGAAACAGAAAATCAGAATGTTTTAAAAAATTATACGCTGATAAATAAATTCATTCAAGTATTTATTTTTTCTAAATAAGGGATTTCGCCTCCAGATCACATGTGTTCTCCTAGATTCCACGAAAAAGACAGAAACTATATGGATTTGAGCCCGAGACCAGATATAGTTTCAAGTCCAGATATGCACGTGTTGAAGAGTTTGGCATTCACAAAAAGACATCCTCACGTGGGTTGATGAATGTCCCAGTACGACATAATCAATAATATAAATGTCTTTCTTTCAGATCAAGATAAGGTTTGAAGATCATTATTTAGACATATTTGGTTATTCGACAGTTTCGGGAAGGCGTAGGCTTCTGGCGTGGGTAGACCTCGCTAGACTGAGTGTCTTCAGCGGTAGCTGCAACGGGTGAATCCTTGGCTGTGAGTAAACAGATTCGTCTGAGAATGGGTTTTTCCTGATTTCTCACCAAGCGAGTGAATACAGCGACTTCGATGTATTGTTGGTGTAGATTTAAGGAAGTCGTTGTACTGTGAAGGTCCCTCGGGGTGAAACCTGAGTGTTTCTGCTGAGACAAAGTCTTGAGTGCCCACGTGTAAGTTAATATATTTACCAAACACCTTATTTATCGAGGCAGTGTTGAACGGAAATTGGGTTGCATGGAAAAATTGTGTCTTTATCGTACTTTGGCCCAAAACGCACACGCAATACAAAGTAATCCGAATCCTGTGGAGGCAGCTGTTGTGTGAAACTGGTGAGCTTAGCAAGCTCACCATCTAGGTCATACTGCACTCATTCATTTACTCAGGACACACACACACACACACGCACTCACGCACGCTCTCTCTCTCTCTCTCTCTCTCTCTCTATCTCTATCTATCTATCTATCTATTTATCTATCTCTTTTACACACACACACACACTCACTCACTCTCTCTCTCACACATACACTCTCTCTCTCTCTCTCTCTCTCTCTCACACACACACACACACACACACACAACACACACACACACACACTCACTCTCTCTCTTTCTCTCTCTCACAAATACACTCTCTTTCTCTCTCTCTCTCTCTCTCTCTCTCTCTCTCTCTCTCTCTCATACACACACACACACAAACTCACACGCACGCACGCACACACTCACACAAAGACACACTCATACACACGCACGCATACGCACGCACGCGCACACACACACGCACTCTCTCTCTCTCTCATACACACACGCACAACACACACACACACACACACACTCACATGCACGCCGCATCGCGCGCGAACGCACGCACGCACGCACACACACACACACTTTCTCTCTCTCTCTCTCTCTCTCACACACACACACACACACACACACACACACACACACACACACACACACACACACACACATCCTTACTCTACATAGCTTGGATAACTCTCTCTAAAAGTAAAGGGACCTGTGCTGATAGAGTGAATGACAGCGGCCTAATGGTGTATCTGGGATACCTGGCGACCTCCCAGTGTACCTTAGCTCTTTATTGGCGGGTTGAATATTACCGCACAATAATAAGCTGACCTAAAGTAGCAAAACATCCGTAACAAGTGTCAATAGGGAAACATCGAAAGGCAGTTATCAGAAAAAGTACTTCGATAACAAAGCGGAAGAGTGAATCCTTTCCAGATCCTAGACTTTATCCTGAGACTGAAGAAGGCGCTGTAACTGAATATGTCAAGGAATACAGAGGAATACAATAGAACTATAAAGATCGATTCATTCATTTATTCAATCAATCAGAAATCATCGCGGTAATGTTTGTGGGTAGTTTGGCAGATGATGGCTATTGAAAGTCGGGCATTGTTGAACCTGAAACTTATTATAGCCTATCAGCTGATCGTTACGAATTAATATAAAAGAACTGATCTTTTACTATAACTACAGTAAATAATATCTAAGCTAGGTTCACTTATTATTTATTCAAAGAAAACAAGCTATTTGTAAACATATATTAAAATAAATTATATATTCAGCAAAGCTATCACTGGAAAGCTTCGCTTCTGTCGGTAATTCCCCGAGTTCCAAGTGCACTTTTTATCCAACTCCTGAATTATTCCCGCGCATTACAGACACCCTGTATATACTATAAACATGAATCAGGTCCAGTCCAGTGACATTAGGCAGCGAGCTGTCTTCTCTGACCAAAAGTTTCAAGGTCGTGTCGCAACAAAACAAGGAAACTATAAAACTTAACCTGTGTATGACGTAATCACTTTCAACAACTACTTGAGGTTTCTCGAATACTTCCACTCACCACTCAGCACTCACCACTCACCACTGGACACGTGGGGGGCAGACGTTGGCTAAAAACTAAAAACCCGTTCGGATGGGAATGTTAACAGCATGCCAGTGTGCGGCGGTTATTTACAAAAAAAAAACTGTTCTAAAAATAAAAATCATGTATCATTTTTTTCTCTTCCTTTTTATTTTAATTGCGATAATTTGTTCGAAAACACGACAAATTAAAGTAGTAATAACCTAAAAACTAATTATAACCTATCAGATGTTCAATGAAATCAGCTGATAGTTACGAATTAATAAAAAAACGACAACAACATAACCTAAAAACTAATTATAACTTATCAGATGTTCAATGAAATCAGCTGATAGTTACGAATTAATAAAAAACGACAACAACATAACCCAAAAACTAATTATAACCTATCAGATGTTCAATGAAATCAGCTGGTAGTTACGAATTAATAAAAAACGACAACAACATAACCTAAAAACTAATTATAACTTATCAGATGTTCAATGAAATCAGCTGATAGTTACGAATTAATAAAAAACGACAACAACATAACCCAAAAACTAATTATAACCTATCAGATGTTCAATGAAATCAGCTGGTAGTTACGAATTAATAAAAAACGACAACAACATAACCTAAAAACTAATTATAACCTATCAGATGTTCAATGAAATCAGCTGATAGTTACGAATTAATAAAAAAACGACAACAACATAACCTAAAAACTAATTATAACTTATCAGATGTTCAATGAAATCAGCTGATAGTTACGAATTAATAAAAAACGACAACAACATAACCCAAAAACTAATTATAACCTATCAGATGTTCAATGAAATCAGCTGGTAGTTACGAATTAATAAAAAACGACAACAACATAACCCCAAAACTAATTAACCTATCATTGAACCTATCAGATGTTCAATGAAATCAGCTGATAGTTACGAATTAATAAAAAAACGACAAATTAACACAGACAGGTTTTAACAACATAACCTAAAACGTATTAGCTGTTCAATGAAATCAGCTGATCTTTACGAATTAATATAAAACAACTGATCTTTTAATATAACTACCAAAATTAAATTAACGATTCATTTCATATATTTAAATAGGTCGAACTTCTTCGTAGTTTCTGTAGTGTAGTGGTTATCGCGTCCGCCACACGCGCAAGGTCCCCGGTTCGATCCCGGGCAAAAACACGGTAATTTTTAATTATAATTAATTTAATGAGACTTGCGACGCGCAAAATATACTGTTATCTATCAATATAAACGTGTTCCTCGCATCACGCGTACCGCGAAATCCAACATTATCAGCAGAAGCCTAAAGCATGATACATAGCAATGACTGGCGGACCGCATTGCATGATTTCTGTAAGAATTTAGAACAGAAAAAGCATATGTAAAGAATTACTCAAGAACAGCTGATCACATCCGCCAAATACTTCATGAGTTTGTTACTCCCCGGAATACCCGAACGTCTGCTCACCAGTGACTCACGGAAAGCAGCTGGCGAGGCGCCTACAGAGCGTTTCAGCGTCTTGCGAAACAGTTATGCAGATCGAGTACTTCAACGTAACGCCATTTGGCCGCCTTTCAATACGATTCCAACTAGAAATGGGTGAAGTGGTTTTATCACCGCTTTCCAAATAAATACTCGCCGCACGCAACTCTCTCGCTGACGTAATAGAAGCGAATTTCCCAACAATAATTGTTATAGCTTACGCGTTTTGAAAAATCCGATTTCGCCATCGTAATTAGCGTTAAAAGCTGCATTGGAAAAATGTCACGTAACATTGAAAATAATAAGAAGAACCCCGACCGCCATCATGATCATTTTCCTTTGTGTGTGTGTGTGTGTGTGTGTGCGCGCGCGCGCGTGTGTGTGTGTGTTTAACGTCCGACTATTGTGCACACATGCGCTAATGAGACGATGGGATGATTTATAGCGTATGAAAATGCCAAGCCCTGGCCGGGAATCGAACCCGGGTCCTCGGGGTGAAAGCCCAGTACGCTATCAATTAGGCCACCGAGGCGGCTAGATGATCATTTTCCGCACTTTCGATGGATTCGATAATTTATAATGCTGTTACGATTTGATCGTTTCAGATCTGAAATTATTCATAACTTTGAACGAAAATCGACTTTAGCAATAGTTCCGCAATCCAGCGTAATCCTTTTAACCGTTTCAAAATGGCGGATATCTTAAAATCAGCTTCACATTTTTTTTTTGAAAATCCGATTACGCCGTCGTAAAAACGTTATAATCTGCTTAAATTAGCATTGCAAAGAAAATGTCTACCCCCGACAGCCGTCATGTTCATTTCCCGCACTTTCGATGAACTCGACAATTTATGATATTAAGGTTTAGTCTTTTTCAAATCGGAAATAATTCATAACTTTGGTACGAAAGTCGATTTTAGTATTAGATTCAACGGATCGTCCAGCGAAATCCGTTTAACAATTTCAAAATGGCGGATATTTCAAACTTTAAAAAATCGTAACTTTTTCGTTTCGCACTTTTTTTTTTAAATCCGATTACGCCAGCGTAAAAACGTTAAAACCTACTTAAAGAAGGGCCACAAAAAATGTCACGTAACATTGAAAAAACGGAAAGAACCCCGACTGCCGTCATGTTTATTTCCCGAACTGTCGATGGATTCGACAATTTATAGTGCTGTTGGGATTTGGTTATTTCAGGTCTGAAGTTTCTAATTCATAACTTTGGTATGAAAATCTATTTTAGCAATTTTTTTTTAATTTTATGGCGAAAAGCACATTAAGGCTATTATCGCCTCCCTAAATGTAAGTGTGAGTGTAAAGTGTTGGAAGTCGCAAGTGTAGTGTTGTAAGTGTAAGCGTGTGTTAGACTCGGGTACCGCGAAGGACGTCTAAATCCTCTCAATACTCAATAGGTGCAGCTAGTCTGCACCCTCTGCGGGGGATTTTAGCAATAGTTTGTACGAGTCCGTCAACCAGCAAAATCGGATTAACAGTTTCAAAATGGCGGAAAACCCTAATATTTTCTTTTTAACACTTTTTTTTGAAGAACTGATTTCACCTGCGTGATCACGTTTAAAACACGCTTATGAAAATAATAAAAATTAATTAATCTGACGGTGTCAGGTTTCAGGTTCGATTCCCGGCCAGGGCTTGGCATTTCATACGCTATACATCATCCCATCGTCTGCATTAGCCCAAGTGTGCACAATAGTCGGACGTTAAACACCAAAAAAAATCACGTTTCGATGCTAATTATGCAGTTTTCAATACTGATTACGATGGTAAAACAATAGTTTCGAAGTAGAGTAAGATTACGAAAAGTTATTTTTGGAAATTTGCTACCATCACGTCAGCGGGACAGTTTTTTTAAGTGGCGCTGTCCACTGCCATTGCCATTGTTATTGTCCTCTTGCAGCATTTCCCCGAAAGTGTTTTCCCCTCGTAGAACACGAATAAGGCGTGTCCCAATCTAGATCCTGGAGGAACTCCGCCCCTTGTTTCCTGCTTTTATTTCTATTATATTGTACAGGCGAAGGTGTTCATAAATATTAACGGTTACTGGTGTTCCATTGTGCCTGCACTTTCCCGCGTTGCAGGATGTCTCCGAATCGTGCCGGATGCGACCGTCGAAGCTGTCGCAGCGCACTCTGCCGGTTTCGTAAATTAACGGCACGCACCTGGCTCGCTGACGTGATGGAAGCGAATTTCCAAAAGTAATTTACCGATCTCTTATAAAACTCCGATTTCACCATTAAAAAACAGTATAAAAATATGCACAATCAGCATTTTAAACATTCAAATTGCATTGAAAGTACGAAAATGAACCCTGGCCGCCGTGAAATTAAGGAACTTAATTTTAACGGATTTTTGAAAATTAAAAACGCAAATTCACGCTGTATTTAGACGCTGTTTAAATCACACGTTTAATTTAAGACAAAGCCGCCTCGGTGGCCTAGTTGATAGCGTACTAATTAATTATAATTAAAAATGCCTGTGTTTCCGTCGGAATCGAACGAAGTGTGAAGCACACGCGATAACCACTACACTACGGGAACTACGAAGAAATTTGACCGATTTAAGTATACGAAATGAATCGTTAATTTAATTTCGGTAGTTATCTTAAAAGATCGGTTGTTTTATATTAGTTCGTAAATATCAGCTGATTTCATTGAACAGCTGATAGGTTATAATACGTTTTAGGTTATGTTGTTAAAAAGCTGTCTATGTTAATTTGTCGTTTTTTATTAATTAGTAACTATCAGCTGATTTCATTGAACATCTGATAGAGCCGCCTCGGTGGCCTAGTTGATAGCGTACTAGGCTTTCACCCCGAGGACCTGGGTTCGATTCCCGGCCAGGGTTTGGCATTTTCATACTCTATAAATCATCCCTTTGTTTTTTTTGTTTGTCTTTTGTTTTTGTTTTTTTTGTTATTTTAAGGCGAAAAGCACATTGAGGCTATTATCGCCTACCTAAATGTAAGTGTGAGAGTAAAGTGTAGTGTTGGAAATGTAAGTGTGTGTTAGACTCGGGTACCGCGAGGGTTGTCTAAATCGTCTCAATTGGTGCACCCCTTGCGGGGAGTAAAAGATTAGCTGATTTCATTGAACATCTGTTAGGCTATAATGAATTGTAGGTTATGTTGTTAAAAACTAGCAATATTAACAACAATTATAATATACGTTTATAATAATTTCGGATGTACTATGAACGGGTACAACGTGCACGTGTTCTTCAACTAAGGAAGAACAGCGAAACCAAAGCAACACAACGTTTTCGTATAATACGCGTGTACTGTTATCGAAAAGGAAAAAGAAAAAGGGAAAAAATTAGACGAATTTCGTTTACTCGTTCGTTCCATATTTCCGTTACATTCTTCCGTTCGGCAGCCTCTTTTTCTATTCACTAAAATTTTCATTCAAACTGTTTTTAAGCCTAGTTGACTGGGCTTTCACCCTGAGGACCCGGGTTCGGTTCCCGGCCAGGGCTTGGCATTTTCATACGCTATAAATCGTCCCATCGTCTGCATTAGCCCAAGTGTGCACAATAGTCGGACGTTAAACACAAAAAAAAAATCTACTATAAGAGTATTTTGTGTACAATTATGGAAAGTACGTTAGGGAAGGGAGCGAGAGAGACAGAGCTACCCTACACTCTTGTACTTATATTGCCTAACCAGCGCCTGGCTGTTGTATCTACTGTGTTTCCAGGGGTAATGTTATATGTTGGTTACATCGTCAGACAGCCGCCTCGGTGGCCTAGTTGATAGCGTACTGGGCTTTCACCCCGAAGACCCGGATTCGGTTCCCGGCCATGCTTGGCATTTTCATACGCTATAAATCATCCCATCGTCTGCATTAGTGTGCACAATAGTCGGACGTTAAACACAAAAAAAAAATCTACTATACGAGTATTTTGTGTACAAGTATGGAAAGTACGTTAGGGAAGGGAGCGAGAGAGACAGAGCTACCCTACACTCTTGTACTTATATTGCCTAACCAGCGCCTGACTGTTTACTGTGTTTCCAGGGGTAATGTTATCTGTTGGTTACATCGTCAGTCAGCCGCCTCGGTGGCCTAGTTGATAGCGTACTGGGCTTTTACCCCGAGAAACCGGGTTCGATTCCCGGCCAGGGCTTGGCATTTTCATACGCTATAAATCATCCCATCGTCTGCATTAGCCCAAGTGTACACAATAGTCGGACGTTAAACACAAAAAAAGTCTACTATACGAGTATTTTGTGTACAAGTATGGAAAGTACGTTAGGGAAGGGAGCGAGAGAGACAGAGCTACCCTACACTCTTGTACTTATATTGCCTAACCAGCGCCTGACTGTTTACTGTGTTTCCAGGGGTAATGTTATCTGTTGGTTACATCGTCAGCCAGCCGCCTCGGTGGCCTAGTTGATAGCGTACTGGGCTTTTACCCCGAGAAACCGGGTTCGGTTCCCGGCCAGGGCTCAGCATTTTCATACGCTATAAATCGTCCCATCGTCTGCATTAGCCCAAGTGTGCACAATAGTCGGACGTTAAACAAAAAAAAAGAAGTTAAAACTAACATTAAAGGCTTTGCTTTTGTAAAGGTATACAAAAGTTTATTGTTTTCGAGTAATTTCCATTTAAAATATCAGCGTACATTTTCGAGTATCAAACACTAATTAAGTGGATTATAACGGTGATTACGTCGGTGAAGTAAGTTAAAGACATTACTGCGATACGATTACCCTCTCGCCGGATCACCCTTCAGTTCGTCCAGAGCGTAACAAAGCATCGAACTGCGCCAGGTGAAAGCGAAGCAGAGCAGCGGGACAATAATTTGCGGCAAATCGTTGAAAGTCGTTGACCTTTGTTTGACTTTCCGCGATTAATTAACATTTACCGATAGCCTGTAACGTTCAACGAGCAGCCGTTGCTAAGCAACAGTCAAGTCCCGTACAGCTGCTTTGTGATCCGTGCGCAAAGCCTTATACGGAGGACGTTTTCAATACTAATTCATAAATTGTATTTAAGTAAATCAATTTTCTTCTTTATTTGTTTCACCCAACCTTGGGGTACACCAAATCAATCACTTCTCAATGTTCTGTGCCTTCCTCGTAGCCCAGTATTGCTTCATTCGTTGTGATCTTGCTTTTCTTTCTTCGTTAGAGATTTGGATCGTTCGCTTGGATTTGACTTTGCCTTGGACGTTGCTTCTTGTCCTTGGTTATTGTTTTGGCTGTTCTGTCCATGAGCATAGTGTCAGTGATTTGCAGTTCTGTTATGTCTTTCTCCGTTTCTCTAAACCAAAGTGGTTTGGCTCTTCTACTGCGAAAGTAGTCAAATATTTTTTTGGTTAGTCTATTTTCGTCCATTCGGAGGATGTGCCCATAAAAATCAATTCTCCTTTTTCTTATTGTGTCTGACAGTGTTTCAGTTTTTTGGTAAAGAGTTTCATTACTGATGTGGAGTAATTGGTTGTTACGGAATTTGGGGCCTAAGATTTTTCGTAATATCTTTCTTTCTTTGATCTCCAGCCTTTCAAGTGGGCCCTGGGTTGTGAGAGATAATGTTTCAGCTGCTTATAAGGCTTCTGGTTTAATTACCGTATGATAATGCCTTATCTTTGTATTCCAGGAGAGGGACTTCTTGTTGTATGTGTCCTTGGTAAGTTGGAAGGCTACTTACCATAAATAATCAATTTTATTACACATGGTACAGATTTCTTTTACTGTAAGTCTACTAGAATTTGAACGGTATACAAATGGCTCGAAAACAAAGGATGACACTGGGGTGAAACGCGTTTTTACTTTGCGGCGTTTAAAAGGGGCGAAGGGGCGACTGCCCCTCCCTAGACAAAAACAAATTATATAAAAAAAATGTAAAAGATCCTATTTGACTTCCTTGGAAGTTTTTTTTGGTGTTTAACGTCCGACTATTGTGCACACTTGGGCTAATGCAGACTATGGGATGATTTATAGCGTACGAAAATGCCAAGCCCTGGCCGGGAATCGAACCCGGGTCCTCGGGGTGAAAGCCCAGTACGCTATCAACTAGGCCACCGAGGCGGGTACGTACTAAGTAGAAACTGTGTGTAGATTATACGGTTTAACCAACAGGCTAAGGGTTTTTTGCTTCCAGAACCTGATGACCATAAGCAGAATGAGTTAGTGGACTGTTAACTTATTGAATGCACTAATCTGCAGAACTACAATCCAAAGGCTTACTTGCACAGTGGGTCTTTTGATAGCAATATCTGTGGATACAGTTAATTTATCCTGATCAACATTTTTATAAAAAATAATTTTCACAAACTGTTACGCCTTCATCAATAAATATGGAAAGATTGTATTTTTAAAACGTTTCTCCCGCCAAAAATATCGTTATAAACGAACAAATTTTAGACGAAATCACCAGAATTTTGATGATTTTTATCGCCCAAAACGATCGGGTTTTTTACTTTTACCAAAATAACTCTCCGCTCGTCTAAACGCGACTGAAAGATATGATCGATGCACTTTTCACGGGACGTTTTTGCTCTAATGGCCAGGGCTTGGCATTTTCATACGCTATAAATCATCCCATCGTCTGCATTAGCCCTAGTGTGCACAATAGTCAGACGTTAAACACTAAACATTTTTTTTTTAATCCAGAATTAGAATCACATTGAAGTGCACTTCTTTTACAGACCTTACTAGCTGTGGCTCAGTCTGGTTCAATTTAACAACGCAATCGGAAACTTTGAAATGTTTAGTATAGCGTGTGTTGCTTTTACTTCCGACAGATGGCGCTGATTCTAAAAAAAACATATTTTTACATGTCCTGCGCGTATTCGAACGCAAAGTTGTGTCGCAATTTCGAAGCAATCGGTGAAGAATTTTCTGTAATTTAAGATTTCGAACAAACGAAAATTTACGCAAGTTTTTCTCAATTAAAATACTTTCTTCACGCTGGCCCAATAATATACGAGGAAGTTTGTTAATACATTGATTACATAAAATTTATTTCACTTTGTTACATCACTCCGTTGCGAGACTTTGTATTACGTTGGGTTGATTTTACGTTATTGTGCAGAGTCCAGTTGTGTTTGGTTACGTTGTAACTGTTGGTTTTATGTAACAGAATTACGTTACATTGCGTTACGCTGTGCAGTGTTGTATTATTTCGTATTTTATATATTGTTTTATTTATCCTATTACGAGGTGTGGCTATTAAATAACGAGACTGACGTAAAAAATTTTATTTTTATTTTATACATAATTACTTATTATCACCTTCAATATACACCCCTTCTCTATCCCTACAACGCTCCATGCGAATTTTCCATTGTTACAAACAGTGCTGGAAGTCATCTTCTGTCAACTCCTTCAGGACTCTTGCCGCTTTCACTTTTACACCTTCCACGGACTCAAATCTCGTCCATTTTAATGCAGATTTCACCTTAGGGAACAGATAGAAGTCACATGGTACAAGGTCTGGTGAGTAAGGTGGATGTTCTAACACTGGGATGCTGTACTTGGCCAGGAACCTCTTGACAGATAACGCGGAATGAGGTGGCGCATTGTCTTGGTGGAAAACCCATGATTTGTCCTTCCACATTTCGGGTCGTTTTTTCCTTACTCTTGCGTGTAGTTTACCAAGTACTTCAAGGTAGTAATATTGATTAATTGTTTGACCTTCAGGAACCCAGTGAAGGTACACAATCCCATGAATATCGAAAAAAAATCATCATTGCTTTAAATTTTGACTTGCTGATTCTTGCTTTTTTGGTTCTCGGTGAATTTGGGGTCTTCCAATGCATGGATTGGCGCTTTGTTTTCGGAACATACGTAAAAAACCACGATTCATCACATGTTCCAATAAATTTGGGTCATTTGCAACGGCATCAAAATTGTCAGTACAAACATTTTTGAGAGCTGCTTGTTGTTCAAACGTGAGAATTTTCGGCACCATTTTGGCAGACACAATTTTTGCATGTTCAAACTGTCACATGAAATTTACCATACACATTCTTTATCAATGCCTACAGTTTCACCAATTGTACGAATACTTAATCGACGATCAGACTGAATCAAATTAGCAACTTTTCGACAATGTCATCAGATTTTGACATTGAAGGGCGACCTGGCCGGAATCATCTTCAACGTCTTGTCGGCCATCTTGGAAACGCTTAAACCATTCAAAAACACGTGCCCGCGATAAACATTCACTGCCATACAATTCTTTCAGTAAATTATAAGTTTCAGTAGCGGTTTTTCCAAGTTTGAAGTGAAATTTAACAACAATTCGTTGCTCTATTATTACACTAACCATTTTTTCCGGCAAAGCAAAATAACAACTCTAACGGAAATGAAGGTTATGACTAAACGGTGTTGGTTACACAAACGAGACTAACTGCATTCTGAAGAGAAAGCTACACTCTAAACAGCTGTCGGTCAATGGCGGTTGGCGCATGCGCACTTGTTCCGCCGCAGCGTCAGTCTCGTTATTTAATAGCCACACCTCGTATAAGATGATATTTAAAGTTGTATATTTTTGTTTGATATGATTATTATATCATATTCGATTTGCTTTGCGTTACTTTAGGTATATAAAGTTACGATATGTTACAGTGTAGCGTTTGTTACTGCATTTTGCACGACAACAACGTTTCCTAGCGTTACGTTACGTTATTTTACTGTGTTACTTTACATTATGTTTTTACGTAGCACAATGTAGCTTGTGTTATTTATGCTAAATTACCTTACGTTATGATTGCATGTGTGTGTATAAACACATACAGACATTATGGAGTGTGTGTGTGTATTGTGTGTGTATGTGTGTGTGTGTGTGTGTGTGTGTGTGTGTGTGTGTGTGTGTGTGTGTGTGTGTGTGTGTGTGTGTGTGTGTGTGTGTGTGTGTGTGTGTGTGTGTGTGTGTGTGTGTGTGTGTGTGTGTGTGTGTGTGTGTGTGTGTGTGTGTGTGTGTGTGTGTGTGTGTGTGTGTGTGTGTGTGTGTGTGTGTGTGTGTGTGTGTGTGTGTGTGTGTGTGTGTGTGTGTGTGTGTGTGTGTGTATTAGTGTGTGTGTGTGTGTGAGTGTATGTGTGTGTGTGTGTGTGTGTGTATTAGTGTGTGTGTGTGTGTGTGTGTGTGTGTGTGTGTGTGTGTGTGTGTGTGTGTGTGTGTGTGTGTGTGTGTGTGTGTGTGTGTGTGTGTGTGTGTGTGTGTGTGTGTGTGAGTGTGTGTGTGTGTGTGTGTGTGTGTGTGTTGTGTGTGTGTTAGTGTGTGTGTGTGTGTGTGTGTGTGTGTGTGTGTGTGTCTGGTGATTTTAACTGGATAAAGATTAAATCCAGGCCCACTAAAGTTTACACCTATGCCAAAATAGAAATTTTCTGTTCGAACATCCGGCAAAGAAGAGAAGATCAGGGCGTAAAGTGTGATGTGGGATTTAATGGTCCCACTAACAACGTGGGCCAAAGCTCCAATCCGTCTGCGCCCGAAGCTCGTTGAAAACAATTAACGTTTGTACGCGTTAGTTTTAAAATTACAGTCAAACACGTCACTTAAGTGTGAGCGTTTTCCAGAATCTTAAGGGAAAATCCTGAATTTAAAAGACCAATCTATCCTGGATAGTTTTATATCATTCGTTGACACTTATTTAGCTCCTTGTGTGAGATCGCATTTCGAAGTCTTATCCGAAACGACAAAATATTTAGTGACTGCCGCGTTACAAGCGGAAGAATGCGGCGGCGGTGCCGGTGAA
>CM040186.1:115454933-115489933 GCA_022606455.1 Callitettix versicolor | reverse complement strand
GAAACCATTCGCCTCCTTCCTCTTTTATTCTCTTCAGAGATGTCTTTCAACTCAGCAGCAGCTATCTTCCTCCCACACGTGTCCCTATTTTGTACCTCTTCAGCGCTCATTTCACATCTAGTCAGATCCTGATGGACTTCCTTGAGCCAAGGAATTTGTTTTCCTGTTTTCCTGGAAAGTCAGCACTCTTTTCGCTATTATTTCTGCTTTATCCTGCTGATGTGCCCATAAAACATCATTCACCTCTTCTTCACTGTAATAGTAATTTTTTTAAACCTTTCATAAAGCTGTTTGTTTGATCGCATATGGAACTTGAACTCACCATCACTCACTCTTCTCGTTCCAAAAATCTTCCTCAAAAAATTTTCTTTCCTTCTTTTCGATCTCCGATAGTCCCCTTCCAAATAGTGTCTCTACCGCATACAGACATTCAGGTTGAACAACTGCGGTGTAGTGAATAAATGTTGCTCGATAAGACAGGGCTTTCGACTTGTACGTGTTCTGGCACAATCTGAACGCAATTTCCATCTTCCTTGCCCTGTCTGCAATAGTTATCTTCTTCACATTTGAAGTCAAAAACTCGCCCGAATACTTAAACTTCTGAACCCTTCTAATGTCTCCATATTTGGTCTTCATTATCCATGTTGAGTCCTTAGCACCAATATTCATGAATTCTGTCTTCGAATGATATTCGCAATCCTGATTTTTCTGCTGTTTCTTTTAAAACTTCTGTCTGTTTTATTGGTATCTCTAATTTTTTTGCGAAGAATACAACGTCATCCGATTAATTTTTTTATTAATTCGTCAGTAGTTTTTTGTAATTTATGATTTCGTTGAACTACTAATAGGCTATAGTAAGTTTTAGGTTACGTTTTTAGGTTAAAAACTAGCTATGGTATAGAAA
Organism: Callitettix versicolor; assembly: GCA_022606455.1. Lineage (NCBI taxonomy): Eukaryota > Metazoa > Arthropoda > Insecta > Hemiptera > Cercopidae > Callitettix > Callitettix versicolor. The sequence goes on along the minus strand of CM040186.1, from coordinate 115,489,029 downwards.
AAGACCAGTTGTTAATTAATAAAAAAAGTTGTTAATAATTCGTAAAAAATAAATAGTTCATAAGATATTTTTTGTTCGTCTGCATTAGCCAAAGAGTGCACAATAGTCGGACGTTAAACACAAAAAAAAAAAAAAAAAACTCAAGATTTTGTTAAAATCCTTAACGCGCTTCATAACTCATGTCAGTAATAAAATTTTAAATAAAAGAAATTTATTCTGGAACCGTAAATTTACTTTAATTGAAAATTTCTGTTCTGATGAATCGATTTTAAGAGTATTAATCGATATCCCTACTGTTATCCAGAAAATTAAACGTGAAAAAGTGAATGTTTTTTAACTGTTATTTTATTAAAACTAACGCTAGAGGTTGTTAACCGATTTCCGTGTTAGATTTAAATTTAGCATTTGAGGTTATGTGTTTTGGCAACGAAATTTAAGGTATACGATTTGGTTTCGCCAAACAGTACGTGCAGTCCGGTAAGTAACGATATACGTTGCACGTAGCGTTTGGCCAAACCAGATTTTATCGTGCATTTTAATCGTGTAGTTGTCTTTAATGTTTGTGACGTGTTTTCAATGTTTTGTCTTACTTTGTGACGACCTCGACAGAGGGACGACATTTTGTATGAAACAGTTGCAATAAAAAAAAGGTAGGTGGCAGTGGCATGACTGCCGACAGAAGTGACTATTTTTTTTTTTTTTTTAACGTCCGACTATTGTGCATACTTGGGTTAATGCAGACGATGGGATGATTTATAGCGAATGAAAATGCCAAGCCCTGGCCGGGAATCGAACCCGGGTCCTCGGGGTGAAAGCCCAGTACGCTATCAACTAGGCCACCGAGGCGGCGTGACTACTTCTCATCACAGATTATAGCTATATATTTTACACCACAAAATAAAATTTACAGTCGATTTTCAAAGTCATAATTACGTTCATTTCAGTTTACTATATTTCTAAATACAATATTATATGATTTTATGGTTTTTTTCCAAAACATAGATTTTTGCTACTCGATACTAGAATAGGCTATGGGAGAAGCACGGAGTCCCAAATGTATTCCTGCTACTCTCTTAATATCTGACCCTGTGACTTATTAATTGTCATTGTAAATGCCAACTTCAATGGAAACTGCAATATTTTAATTTGGAAAGGCAGGTTGTTTGGAATTTAAAATTGTTACACAGTTAACACTTGTCTTAAATTAAATACTAAATAAAGTTGGACCGGGTAAGTAGTATAATGACGTTTAAAATAATTTAAATATTTATTATTCACACCTACCAATATATAATAAACGTATAAAACGTCACTGTTACACAGTTAACACTTGACACAAAACTAAATAAGTTGGACTGGGCAAGTAATATAATGGCGCGAACATACAAGTTTTCACTTCAAAAATACATTTTAAAACAAAAATATATAATATAATATATCACGCAGAGCGTGATGCGTGACGGCAAACTGAATTTTTTCCCGTGCAAAACATACATCCATACCCGTCATAAGAAGTAGTATATAAGCATATGCTCTCTCTCTCTCTCTCTCTCTCTCTCTATATATATATATATATATATATATATATATATATAAGAGCGTGATGCATGATGCCTGACGGCAAACTGAATCTTTTTCCCATGCGAAACATACATCCATACCCCGCCATAAGAAGTAGTATATAATAAGTATATATATATATATATATATATATATATATATATATATATATATATATATATATATATATATATATATATATATATATATACATACATATATATATACATACATATATATATATAAGAGCGTGATGCGTGATGGGTGACGGCAAACTGAATTTTTTCCCGTGCAAAACATACGTCCATACCCCGTCATAAGAAGTAGTATATAAGCATATGATATATATATATATATATATATATATATATATATATACTGCAAACTGAATTTTTTTTCCATGCGAAACATACATCCATACCCCGCCATAAGAAGTAGTATAGAATAAGTGGATATGCTATATATATATATATATATATATATATATATATATATATATATATATATATATATATATATAAAGCATGATGCGTGACGGCGAACTGAATTTTTCCCCGTGCAAAACATACATCCATACCCCGCCATAAGAAGTATTCATTTCAATAAAATACAATCAGCTGTTTATTAATAACAAAGTAGATGAACGCACAGATCAAAGAAGCACTGATCTAGTCGCACTTAGACATTTTATTAGTTGTATTAAGCCAGTTATCTTTGCCATAAACATGTCTAGGACAGTTACTGCTAGACCTGCGTGATAGAGATAACTGGTCCATTTATAGGTTATGTGAGATAATTGTATAATTAATTCGCAAGTGCGTTGAATTAATTAACCAAACAACCGGCTGTACGTTGTGGGTAGGACAAACTCGCGTGCCAACTTGCTGCTGCCTACGCTCGCGTCGGTAATAAAAGCTAACATTTTCCGTTGTTAACGTTGAAAGGTTAATGCCGCAGTTAAAAATAATAAAGTATATCAAGGGTACACGCGAATGTTTCTAAAGACTATACGACTGAAGTCTAAACTGGCTTTTCCTTTCCGGCGATGATAGCCTTCATGTGCTTTTCGCCAAAAGCTGTATTCACTGCTTTTCCTTTGTAACGAATATGAGCCGCCTCGGTGGCCTAGTTGATAGCGTACTGGGCTTTCACCCAGAGGACCCGGGTTCGATTCCCGGCCAGGGCTTGGCATTTTCATACGCTATAAATCATCCCACCGTCTGCATTAGCCCAAGTGTGCACAATAGTCGGACATTAAACACCAAAAAAAAAGGAAAAAATGTAATGAATATGACCTAAGCGTTAAAGAATAAATGTAAAAAAAACATTACACAAACTATCTCACATAAAATTATATCATAAACATAACTTTTTATCGTGCACTTTTTCATAATCTGATTTCACTATAGTAATCTGTACAAATTAGCGTTTCAAGTGTTAAACTTCTATAGAAAATTAAAAAATAAATACGAAGGCTGTCAGGGTTCATTTTCGTATTTTCAATGTAATTTTTTTTAATACTAATATATGCAGATTTTAACGCTGATTATAATGGTAAAATCAGATTTTCGAAAAAAGAATAAAAAAGGAAATGTTAGAAATATATTCCGCGAGACAGCTGTGCGCCGTAAAATAATAATATTTGCGATTTCACTCATCGCGTTAATCGAATTGGGATTATTGTTTATAAGAATTTTTGTTTATAAAAGAAAAACAAAACTTAAGTTTAAAATATTTTCTAAGAAAATTACAAAACGTAACAAATTAATATAGCAAGAGAGGAGTTTTTCGCGGACTTTCATTAGAGCCATTGGTGCTGCCATCATGGTAACTCCCTGGTCCTTGAATGTGTGCCGATCTTGACTTATAGATAGAACGTTAGAAATTTTACATACGTTTGTTCTCTTACAATCGCAATTTGATTAAATTTTGAAAAAAATCTTTGTGGCAACAGCTAACAGACGTTCGTTACCCAGCGAAATCCGTTCTACAGTTTCAAAATGGCGTCGATTTTAAGTATTTCAAAATTTCTTAATTTTTTCTTTAGATTTTTTTGCGTAATACTCGTATATCATTTTCGGCTCCTTATAACTGTTGAAATTAACTTAATTTGACGGCGGTCGGGGTTTGTTTTCGAATTTTCCATGTGATATTTTCAAAGCTTACACGCAGCTTCTAATGCCGACTGTTACGGTAAAATCGGATTTGTTTTAAGGAAAAGAATAAAATAAAAAGAAATACTTTTTAAAATTCGCTTCCATCACGTCAGCAAGACGGATAGTTGTCGCGAATGATGTAATTTTATTAGGCCACTTGAAAACTTGACACAAAATTGTTTTTTGTAAAAGGAATGGGTTTCGTATTGACAAACACGCGCGCGCACACACACACACACACACACACACACACACACACACACACACACACACACACACACACACACACACACACACACATACACCATACATACACACACACACAGACATACACTATACATACACACACATATACACCACACACACACACACACACACACACACACACACACACACACACACACACACACACACACACACACACACACACACACACACACACACACACACACACATACACCATACATACACACACACATACACACACACACACACACATACACCACACACACACACACACACACACACACACACACACCACACACACACACACACACACACACACACACACACACACACACACACACACACACACACACACACACACACACACACACACACACACACACACACACACACACACACACACACACACACACACACACACACACACACACACACACACACACACACACACACACACACACACACACACACACACACACACACACACACACACACACACACACACACACACACACACACACACACACACACACACACACACACACACACACACACACACACACACACACACACACACACACACACACACACACACACACACACACACACACACACACACACACACACACACACACACACACAGACATACACCATACATACACACACACACACACACACAGACATACACCATACATACACACACACACACACACACACACACACACACACACACACACACACACACACACACACACACACACACACACACACACACACACACACACACACACACACACACACACACACACACACACACACACACACACACACCACACACACACACACACACACACACACACACACACACACACACACTCACTCACACACACACACACACACACACACACACACACACACACACACACACACACACACACACACACACACACACACACACACACACACACACACACACGTTTCCAGTATGTTTTATGAAAGTTTCTGTAGCAGCCACAGACCCCAGCAGACCCCGAGTGACAGCGATCCGGCCTCGTAGCGACGCCTTGCACCTTGGTGTCGTGTCCTGCCTCTCCCCGCCTCCCGCTGCACTGTGTCTTTCGTACAATCCGCAATAAGTTATATTTTAGGTAAATACATTCACTCCTCCTGCACACTCCATTAGGTAGCCTATTTTTGAGCGAATTCCTTTTGGAGGTTTGAGCTGTTGGAGTGACCATAATAAGAGACAAACAAGGAACCATTAAATGAGCGAACAGTTTCGGTAATAGCTTACAAGTTCGTTACCCGTCAAAATCCGTAGAACAGTTTCAAAATGGCGGCCATTTCAAATCGTAAAAAGTTCTTTACGCTTTTACTCAACACTGTTTTGTAAACATAATTTCACTATCGTAATCGGCTAAAAAAATCGCCTTAAAATAAACCACTGAAATTAAGCGATGTATTTTTGCAGCGGTCAGGGTTCCTTTCCGTGTTTTAAAAGATAAAAATGCCAATGTATGCTGATCATGCAGCTGAGTCAGATTTTGAAATAAAACATCAAACACGTCAGCGAGACAGCTGCGTGATGCGGTTATTTTCATTACTGCTTCGTATTATATATTGTCTAGGTTGGGTTAAGTTAGTAATTTCCCCAATTACAGTTTACACGCTAGAGGTAGTGTCTGTAAATCCGTCAGGTACATCATCTTACGGCCATATGTTAATATAAACGCAACAGCGTTCACGCTAAGCCTAACCTAACCTCACCTGGAACCGGTACTATCCAAATTGCGTCACCAGCACAAGTTAAACTGAGCACTTTATTTAACAGAACACTAAAATATCACTTTTAATCGTTAAACCAGTGCCGAGCTGCTCCGTGTATACCCGCCTAACTCCGTCTAAGGACCTTTGTAAACTGGTACTGGTACTGGCTGTGTGTGCAGCAGGAGCAACGGTTAGTTGGAGATTTCACCGCCAGGTGACCGGCCGGAAACTTTTATTTGTTCGTTCAACCGGAGCCGCGCTGGAGATTGTTCACGATATCGTTTCGTTTCGCAGTACAAGTAGTCTGTTTGTAATACCGCGATGCACTTCCTAGCTCACCGCAGATCTCTCCGTCGTAAACCGAAAAGGTTAGTCATGCTTGAAAAATATGTCCCGACTTCTGTCGGATCCGCGACTTCGTTAATACTCCCACGGCCTCGCTGACGTGATGGAAGCAGACAACCGAATTTTTTTTTATTTTACCGTTTTTTTTTTTAACACACATCATGTTTTAGGGCCGGTTGTGATGTAGGTTTCGAGTGCGCAAATTTGTATTGGTAGTTATTGCTGGATTCGTAACGATAGCTGATTTCATTGAACAGCTGATAAGCTATAATAAGTTTCAGGTTATGTTGTTAAAAACTAGCTATGTTACAGTAAAAGATTACTTGTTTTCTATTAATTTGTAAAGTCAGCTGATTTCATTGAACACCTGACAGACTAGGTTAGGTTAGGACATACTTTTTAGGTTATGTTGTTAATTTTTTTTTTTAACGTCCGACTATTGTGCACACTTGGGCTAATGCAGACGATGGGATGATTTATAGCCTATGAAAATGCCAAGCCCTAGCCGAGAATCGAACCCGGGTCCTCGGGATGAAAGCCCAGTACGCTATCAACTAGGCCACCGAGGCTACTTATGTTGTTAAAAACTAGCTATTGTAGTTACAGTAAAAGATCAGTTGTTTTATAAATTAATTCGTTATCAGCTGATTTCATCGAAAAGCTGATAGGCTATAAATAAATTTTAGGTTACGTAGTTAAAAACTAGCTATGGTAGTTACTGTAAAAGATCAGTTGTTTTATAAATTAATTCGTAACGATCAGCTGATTTCATCGAACAGCTGATACGCTGTAATATATTTAGGTTATGTTGTTAAAAAATTAGCTGTGTTAGCTATAGCAAAATATCAGTTATTTTATATTAATTCGTGACGATCACCTGACATAGAACAGCTGATAAGTTTTAGGTTATGTTGTTAAAAACTAGTTATGTTAATTATATTAAAAAATCAGTTGTTTTATACTAAGTCGTAACGATCAGCTGATTTCGTTGAACAGCTGATAGGCTATAATAATTTTAGGGATATGTTGTTAAAAGCTAGCTATGTTATAGTAAAAGATCAGTTGTTTTATATTAATTCGTAACGATCAGCTGATTTCATTGAACATCTGATTGGCTATAGTAAGTTTCAGGTTATGTTGTTAAAAACTAGCTATGTTAGTTATAGTAAAGGATCTTTGTTTTGTATTAATTCTTAAGAACAGCTGATTTCATTGAACAGCTGATGAGTTTTAGGTTATTTTGTCGTGTTTTCGAAGCAATTATCGTAATTAAAATAAAAAGCAAAAGAAAGCTGATTTCATTGAACAGATCGGCTATAATAATTTTAGGTTATGTTGTTAAAAGCTAGCTATGTTATAGTAAAAGATCAGTTGTTTTATATTAATTCGTAACGATCAGCTGATTTCATTGAACATCTGATTGGTTATAGTAAGTTTTAGGTTGTGTTGTTAAAAACTAACTATGTTAGTTATAGTAAAAGATCTTTGTTTTGCATTAATTATTAAGAACAGCTGATTTCATTGAACAGCTGATGAGTTTTAGGTTATTTTGTAGTGTTTTCGAAGAAATTATCGTAATTAAAATAAAAAGCAAAAGAAAGCATGATGCATGATTTTAATTGGTTCAATAACAGAAATTAGTTTTCAGTAAAGATAAGAACTTAATAAGAAGCTGAATAAGTTAATATTATAACTTAATAAGTTATAATAAAAACTTAATAAGAGCTCAGATACAAGCAAATAGAAAGGCGTCTTGTAGCAGTGCAAAGCGTAGGCAATGCTATGCCAAGTATATCTGGCGGTTTATTAATTTCTACAAATACATGGAATGGAATGACATGACTTTTTATAGTAATGCCGCCATGTTTGGAAGTGGATTGCAGTGGCAAAGCTTACATAATCGATTGCCAAATAACTCGATACCGTTACAAGCGACTGCACACAGTGGCTGGGCAGTTTACTTACGTATATGCACTCGTTCATTCGTTGAATTACAATTATGTTCTCAGATTAAATGGTACTACCGTTGTACCTAAGTAACTGGAATGTTGACGCACTGAAAAATTTCACACAGTATTTTTTCGACTTAATTTGAAAACACGAAAATGAACCCTGACCACCGTCGTATTTTTCAGGTGATTATAAGGCAGTTAATGCGTTTTTTAAGATTTGAAATGGCCACCATTTTGAAACTGTTGAACGGATTTTTTCGGATTCGATTTTGGCGTCAAGTTTGTATCAAATCGGCTTATATGGATATAGTGGCCTAAACATTCAAATTACGTTGAAGTATTAATTGCTAATTTATACAAAGGGTATCGTTTATCTCGATTTTTTTTGTTGCTCACTTGGGCTAATGCAGTCGATGGGATGATTTATAGCGTATGAAAATGCCAAGCCCTGGCCGGGAATCGAACCCGGGTCCTCGGGATGAAAGCCCAGTACGCTATCAATTAGGCCACCGAGGCGGCTTTATCTCGATTTATCATGAAAGCTAAGCCAAGTTCGATACTTTGCAAAATGCGATCGACCGTTTTAAAATAAATGTCATTTCAAATCTTAAAAAACAAATAACTTTTTTATTTCACCCTTTTCTTCAATGTATGATTCCCCCCCCCATTTATATCTGCAGAAATTATTATTTTAAATTTCAAAATTCCACGAAAATGCGAAAATATACCTGTCGGCGGCCAAGGTTCATTTTTCGTATTTTAAGGTAACTTCGAAAGTTCAAAATTGTCGTTTTCTGTCGATTAACGATGTAAAAATCAGATTTCCAAAAGAAGAGTGAAATATGAGAATTATTTTAGGAATGTTTTAGTTATAATAGAAGAACTAGCACACCAGTCGAGTGGGCAAGAATCAACAAGAATTGATCAGCTGACTCCCGTCTAGTCTGCACTGCCGCGACGCGGACTAGACAATCTTTCGGAAATCTTTAAGAGTACGACTTAAAGTGTTCGTTTTGAAACGTATTTGACGTCCAAAAATAAAAATGCTTTTCAATAGTATTCTATTTACATTTACGCACACTGGCAAAGGTCGAGCGCCGTAGAAAGTCATCTGTTTTGTTCGATGTTTCAATACGCTTTTGTTGTGGTTCGTAAAATATCGAAAAATTCCTGAAAACCCGATTTTTTTGTTTTGATACAAACCAGGTTGAAAAATTTCTCGGAATTTTACTGGTCAAGTAGGTCGAAATTAGAGTTTGTGGGAATGAAAACGTGAACTTTTGAATAGTTCTGGTGATTCTGTATGAACTCTTGTGTAAAACGTAGCCTGTACACACACGCACACACACACACACACAAACACACACAAGCGCGCGCGCACACGCACGCTAGCACAAGCACACACGCGTGCGCACACGCACGCATACACGCGCTCGCTCGCACACACGCGCACACGCGCGCGCACTCACGCGCACACACGCGCACACGCGCGCGCACTCACGCGCACACGCATGCACACGCGAGCACGCGCACACACTCACACACACACACACACACATGCATGCGCGCACACACACAAGAGCGCGCAAACACGCACGCACACGCGCACATATACACGCACGCGCACGCACACACACACACACACGCTCGCTCGCACACGCGCACACACTCACGTACTCTCGCGCACATGCGAGCGAGCGCACACGCACGCACACGCGAGCGAGCGCATTCGCACGCACACACGCGCGCGCACACACACACAGACACACACACACACACACACATGCGCGGACATACATGCGCGGACATACACAATAGCGGGCAAACACGCACGCACACGCGCACATACACACGCACACGCACGCACACACACACACACACACACACACACACACACACACACACGCTCGCTCGCACACACGCGCACACACTCGCGTACTCTCGCGCACACGCGAGCGAGCGTACACGCACGCACACGCGAGCGAGCGCACACGCACGCACATACTCGCACACACTCGGACACGCGCGCGCGCGCGCACACACACACATACACACACACACACACAAACATACTTACAGTGTGTCCCACGAAGAAGTTTACGCATTTGATCCTCCATTATTTTCTCATTCCTCCATTGATCTTGTTGAGACTATACATACTTTTTAAAGATGGTACCAGAAATAGTATGTGAGAATTGCATCTGGATGTTGTTTGTAGGAACAAAATGGCCGCCAAAATAAAATTTAAATAAAGTATAGAACCCAGGGGGAAAGAAAATAATGGAGGATCAAATGCGTAAACCTCTTCGGGGGACACAACGTATATTAGAAGTTAGTATCACGGCTAGTCTCAAATGATAACTCGCATAAGACAAGTCGGAATTAAGATTTTACCATTCAACTACCACTGAAATGTTTTAGCGTCGACACGTACGTTTCCTGGATTCAAGAAGACCTTACACAAGTTAAGGTGTTCGGCCACGTTGTTTACGAGGTGCGTTATCGACAGGACACGCGCTCGTATCTATTGCTCAGGATCCTGATACTCCCCGCCACCATACATATCACCAGCGCTCGGATTCGCGCCCAATACAAATACAATTACGCAACGCTGTAAACATTTTAATCCAGTTATATTACGTTGCAGCAATCCAATTCCAAATTCGTAGGACCGTAGGTGGTCCTGCCAGGGTACTGTGGGCGTTATCGATGTGAAACTGTGTCATGTTGGTACACCTGATCAGATCTGATGGATCAGCTGATTGTGTCACGGACAAAAAACAAGACTAAATTTGTTGATTTTACGAAAATTACTTTATTGATATAAAGTATACTCACATACACACTCACATGCTCCAATACTCACATACTTACACTTACACTTACACATACTTACACACTCACGTACTCACATACTTGCATACTCACATACTCACATACTCACATACACACTCATATACTCACATACTCACTAAATCACATACTCACATACACACATAGTCACGTACTCACATACTTGCACACTCACATACTCCAATACTCCAATACTCACATATTCACAAATACACATACTCACTAAATCACATACTCACGTACTCACATACTTGCATACTCACAATCTCGCATACTAACATATAAACTCACGTACTCACATAATTGCATACTCACATACTCGCATACTCACATACACACTCACATACTCCAATACTCACATACTCACTAAATCACATACTCACATACTCACTTACTCATATACTTGCATACTCACATACTTACATAATCACATACTCACATCCCCCAATACTCACATACTCACATATTCACATTCTCACGTACTCACATAGTCACGTGCTCACATACTCTCATACTCCATTGAAATTTTCAGTTCGATAATATTTAGGATTTAAATACAAAAATATACAAGGTGTTCCAGAAGTCTGAGTTCGGGAAAACTTGAGAACACAATGAAATATTATTGACGACAATAAAATTTACAGAAATTGTTTTTGAAAATTTGGTAATCCGCCATCTTGAATGTAGTTTTTTTTCAATTCGAATGGGTGATGTGACAAATCATTTTCATGCAAGATTTTGCTAAAAATCTACAGTGAAATCCTTTTTTAAATATCTCTTTTTGGTTTGAAGTTACAGTTTGTCAAATTTGGTCTACGTAATATACATTGTGGTGTGTGTATGTGTGTGATCGCGCGCATGCGTTTGCTTGCAGTTTGTCAAATTTGGTCTACGTAATATACATTGTGGTGTGTGTGTGTGTGCGCGCGCGCGCACGCGCTTGCGCATGTTATTGATTTTGCTCCGATTTAATTCAAACTTAGCTCGAAAATCTATTTTGGCAATATCTTGAACGTTATTGTTACCTAACGAAATCCGTCTAACAGTTTCAAAATGGCGGATGTTCCAAATCTTTTAAAAAATCATAACTTTTTACTTCAATCTATTTTGAAAATCTGATCTCATCATCGTAATCAGCGTTTAGAATCTGCATTATTTGGATTTTAAAATTCAGTTGAAAATATGGAAATGAATCAGACGACTGTCAGGGTTCATTTTCGTATTTTCAATTTATTTTGAGATTTATAAATTCTAATTTAAGTAAAGTTTAACGACGATTATGATCGGTGGAATTATATTTTTAAAAAATTGCTTGATTAAAAACATAATGCTGGAAATTAGCTTCCATCACGTAAACGAGATAGACGCTTGCCTGGATTTTATTTATATATATATAACCTAAAATTATTTCCAAACAAAAATTTAAGGACTTCAGTTTTCGAGAACGCCTAAAAGTGTTTATATACCGTTTTACTCAACAAAAAAACTACCGTTGGTCACGCTGTTCTAGAGTAACACTTTTCACGAGTACTGACCCGAGGGGCAGTTCAGTACCGACCCTCTGAGGACCGACAGTAGTCTGCATAATTATACGGAGCAGTCCGCTTCGACGGTTCACCAGAATAACCTTTCCTCCAGAGCTGCCGGGGAACAGCATAGATAGTGCGTGGGCAGACACTGAAGTAAGGCGTAGTCCCTGCCTGTGTGACGTCACAAGGGGGCGTGGTCGGGCCGTGTCTTTGTTCTTTCAACCCTAAATACAATTAACTGTGCAGACAGCATGTTCCACATTTAACTTTACCAGCTGATTTATGTCAGATGGTATGGAACAGCTGAGATTGAATTCTGAAGCGGTGACGACATGTAGAAAATTGTAGAACGAATTACGAACAGTTTAACATATGTTTATGCCTTCTTTCATTAGGGGAATACCGGCGCTGACTAATTAGCTCCTCTAGCGCTTGAACGGTAAACCGATAGAGTATGAAGTGTTGCTATATAAAGTTGGAAGGAAAAATGTTTTCACAAAATATTTTCTGTTACAATATCACATTCAAATTATCAATTCATGAATAAAAACAAATGTTTTTAGAAAATACAGTATTGTGTGAATTAAAAAAAAAATGTTAAAATATTGAGATTTAGAACAGAAGATGGAGCAGTGTTCTTAATATGCCGATTTGTTGCAGGCGATTTGGCAACACTGTTCAGTGTGTTGCTACAGTTAGTGCTGGAAATGCAAAGCTTCTCCGATCTGACTAACAACATTTACTAAGGATGTCAGTGCCCTGCATATATTGTTAGCGGGGTTGTTAACTGGGTGTATAGTTCATATATAGAAGACAGATCGCACTGTGTACTTCATACGCCGATTTGTTGCAGACGATTTGGCAACACTGTTCAATGTGTTGCAATAGTGGCACAGCTGGGTTGGAAGTGTAAAACTTCTCCGATTTGACTATCATTTACTAAGGGCGATAGCGTCCTGCATATATTCTTAGTTCATATGTATTATTAACTTGGTTTATAGTTCATATCTAGATGAGAGATCGCGCAGTGTACTTCATATGGCGATTTCTTGCAGGCGATTATGTGTATGCGTGTGTGTGTGTGTGTGTGTGTTTTAGCCCGTTCACATACTCAATTTTGTCCCATTTGATTCAAACATGACACGAAAATCTACTTTAGTTACAGCTTAGATAAGTTCACTTCCAATTACACAGCAAAACCCGACCAACAGTTTCAAAATGGCGGCTATTTCAATTCCCTAAAAAAACAACTTTTTTTACATTTTCCTGAAAATCTGATTTTACTGTTTTAATCGACGTTAAAACACACATCATTTAGCATTTTGATTTTTTCAAAATCCATTCAAATTTGGAAATTAAATTTAACTACCGTCAGGATTCAGTTGTGAAATCATATTTTGAAAAATATGAAAACCACATTTTGGGGAATTCGCACCCGTGACGTCAGCGAGACAGCTGCGTTCCGCGTTTGCTGTCAGTTATATTGCGTTATTTTACGCAATTCGAACTGGTCACTCGATATGTGAGGTCGAATTTTAATAACCAAACTAGTTTATCGGTGTTTGAAGGAATTCGAAACTATCGCTTTGACGTCCTTGCGGTTTTCGAAAATGTCACGAACACGTCCGTTGAGGTTATTGCAACAAACAAACAGTGAATTAATGATTCAAGGTTTTATAAAATCGATACTTTAGTTCAGCGATATTTAATTATTTACATTCGTAATTGAACTTAAATGTAATAAATGTTTGCGTTTTCCCAAACAACTTGCACAAACTTCGTTACACATTGGTCACTCCATGTTAACGCATGGATTTCTGATGGAACGCGGGTTCTGATGGAACCACCTGAATGCGAGTTCTGTAGGGAAACCATCACAATAAAACGTATATTGCTCGATTGTCCAAAATTTGCGTGTTATGTGTGGTCTGAGCAACTGTTTGCAGACGATGTTGGGAGATAGTGCCTCGGCCGTTGACCGGGTCCTAGGTCTTAAAAAATCCTTCATCGTCTGAATTTTTTAAATAAAATTTAATTTATTTGTTATTGCTTGTTGTGGGGCCCCTTTACAGCCCTTAAAAGTTTGTTTATATTTGCTATTTATTAATTTATTTTGAACTTTTTATTTTGTTAATTAGTTTTAGGTACGTTAATATTTCTTTTATTGATCTTGTTATTGTTGTAAGGCCCCTTTACAGCCCTTAAAACTTTGTTTATATTTGCTATTTATTAATTTATTTTTAACTTTTTATTTTGTTAATTAGCTTTAGGTACGGTAATATTTCTTTTATTGATCTTATTGTTGTAAGTCCCCTTTACAACCCTTAAAACATTTTTATATTTGCTATTTATTAATTTATTTTTAACTTTTTATTTTGTTAATTAGTTTTAGGTACGTTAATATTTCTTTTATTGATCTTGTTATTGTAGTAAGGCCCCTTTACAGCCCTTAAAAGTTTGTTTATATTTGCTAATTAATAATTTATTTTTAACTTTTTATTTTGTTAATTAGCTTTAGGTACGGTAATATTTCTTTTATTGATCTTATTGTTGTAAGTCCCCTTTACAACCCTTAAAACATTTTTATATTTGCTATTTATTAATTTATTTTTAACTTTTTATTTTGTTAATTAGTTTTAGGTACGTTAATATTTCTTTTATTGATCTTGTTATTGTAGTAAGGCCCCTTTACAGCCCTTAAAAGTTTGTTTATATTTGCTAATTAATAATTTATTTTTAACTTTTTATTTTGTTAATTAGTTTTAGGTATGTTAATATTTCTTTTATTGATCTAGTTATTGTTGTAAGGACCCTTTACAGCCCTTAAAACTTTGTTTATATTTGCTATTTATTAATTTATTTTTAACTTTTTATTTTGTTAATTAGTTTTAGGTACGTTAATATTTCTTTTATTGATCTTGTTATTGTTGTAAGTCCCCTTTACAGCCCTTAAAACATTTTTATATTTGCTAGTTATTAAATTATTTTTAACTTTTTATTTTGCTAATTAGTTTTAGGTACGTTAATATTTCTTTTATTGATCTTGTTATTGTTGTAAGGCCCCTTTACAGCCCTTAAAAGTTTGTTTATATTTGCTAATTAATAATTTATTTTTAACTTTTTATTTTGTTAATTAGTTTTAGGTATGTTAATATTTCTTTTATTGATCTAGTTATTGTTGTAAGGACCCTTTACAGCCCTTAAAACTTTGTTTATATTTGCTATTTATTAATTTATTTTTAACTTTTTATTTTGTTAATTAGTTTTAGGTACGTTAATATTTCTTTTATTGATCTTGTTATTGTAGTAAGGCCCCTTTACAGCCCTTAAAACTTTGTTTATATTTGCTATTTATTAATTTATTTTTAACTTTTTATTTTGTTAATTAGCTTTAGGTACGGTAATATTTCTTTTATTGATCGTATTGTTGTAAGTCCCCTTTACAACCCTTAAAACATTTTTATATTTGCTATTTATTAATTTATTTTTAACTTTTTATTTTGTTAATTAGTTTTAGGTACGTTAATATTTCTTTTATTGATCTTGTTATTGTAGTAAGGCCCCTTTACAGCCCTTAAAAGTTTGTTTATATTTGCTATTTATTAATTTATTTTTAACTTTTTATTTTGTTAATTAGTTTTAGGTACGTTAATATTTCTTTTATTGATCTTGTTATTGTTGTAAGGCTCCTTTACAGCCCTTAAAAGTTTGTTTATATTTGCTATTTATTAATTTATTTTTAACTTTTTATTTTGCTAATTAGTTTTAGGTATGTTAATATTTCTTTTATTGATCTTGTTATTGTTGTAAGTCCCCTTTACAGCCCTTAAAACATTTTTATATTTGCTAGTTATTAAATTATTTTTAACTTTTTATTTTGCTAATTAGTTTTAGGTACGTTAATATTTCTTTTATTGATCTTGTTATTGTTGTAAGTCCCCTTTACAGCCCTTAAAACATTTTTATATTTGCTAGTTATTAAATTATTTTTAACTTTTTATTTTGCTAATTAGTTTTAGGTACGTTAATATTTCTTTTATTGATCTTGTTATTGTTGTAAGGCCCCTTTACAGCCCTTAAAAGTTTGATTATATTGGCTAATTAATAATTTATTTTTAACTTTTTATTTTGTTAATTAGTTTTAGGTATGTTAATATTTCTTTTATTGATCTAGTTATTGTTGTAAGGACCCTTTACAGCCCTTAAAACTTTGTTTATATTGGCTATTTATTAATTTATTTTTAACTTTTTATTTTGTTAATTAGTTTTAGGTACGTTAATATTTCTTTTATTGATCTTGTTATTGTAGTAAGGCCCCTTTACAGCCCTTAAAACTTTGTTTATATTTGCTATTTATTAATTTATTTTTAACTTTTTATTTTGTTAATTAGCTTTAGGTACGGTAATATTTCTTTTATTGATCTTATTGTTGTAAGTCCCCTTTACAACCCTTAAAACATTTTTATATTTGCTATTTATTAATTTATTTTTAACTTTTTATTTTGTTAATTAGTTTTAGGTACGTTAATATTTCTTTTATTGATCTTGTTATTGTAGTAAGGCCCCTTTACAGCCCTTAAAAGTTTGTTTATATTTGCTATTTATTAATTTATTTTTAACTTTTTATTTTGTTAATTAGTTTTAGGTACGTTAATATTTCTTTTATTGATCTTGTTATTGTTGTAAGGCTCCTTTACAGCCCTTAAAAGTTTGTTTATATTTGCTATTTATTAATTTATTTTTAACTTTTTATTTTGTTAATTAGTTTTAGGTACGTTAATATTTCTTTTATTGTTGTTATTGTTGTAAGGCCAATTTACAGCCTACAATAACTTTGTGTGTGTGTGTGTTGTTTTAAGATTTATATTATTGTTAACTAGTTTTAGGAAACTATTTATAGTTGTTATTGTATTTTGTATTGTTATTGTTTTGTTTGTTGTTTTTTTCTAATGTTTTAAATTTTTATCTGGCTTGTTTGCTTGTTTTCTTGTATTAAATAATTAATGTCACGCCTCGGCGATGATAACCTTAAAGGTTTTTCGCGGGGGAAAAATCATATTTAAATAAAACCATTGAAAAAGTGTTTTCAATGGGGGGGGGCACTTATTAATCTCCACAAAATGCATCGTGTTACTATTTCTCGTAGAAAATACGGGCATTAAGATTTTATTTAAATTTTAGCCGTACAGAAAATGAAAAAAACTTATTAAATTTCTCTTACTGAATTAAAAATACAAATCATGCATCTCTTAATTTTTTTAAAATTTTAATTACCATAATTTGTTCGAAAACACGAAAAATTAACATAGCTAGTTTTTAACAGCATAACGTGAAACTTATTATAGCCTATCAGCTGTTCAATGAAATCAGCTGATCTTTACGAACGAATATATTTTTTTTTTTTTTTGTGTTTAACGTCCGACTATTGTGCACACTTGGCCTAATGCAGACGATGCAATGATTTATAGCGTATGATAATGCAAGCCCTGGCCGGGAATCGAACCCGGGTCCTCGGGGTGAAAGCCTAGTACGCTACCAACTAGGCCACCGAGGTTGCTCGAATGAATATAAAACAACTGATCTTTTAATATAACTACCAAAATTAAATTGACGTTTCATTTCGTATACTGAAATCGGCCAAACTTCTTCGTTGTTCTCTCACACGCGTAAGGTCTCCGGTTCGATCCCTGAGAAAAACAAACATTTTTAATTACGATCAATTTAATTTGAGACTTGCGACGCGCAAAATATACTTTTATATATCAATATAAATACGGTCATCGCATCACGCGTCCCGAGAAATCCAGCATCAAAACCAGCGCTATAACACAATAATAATAATAATAATAATATCGGTTAAAACGTTGTCCGATGCCTAGATTCCACTCTTTCCGATCTTCCCATTGTCCGATTTGTAAATTTCGATCACTTCCATTCGGATTCCTTCCATCCAGCTCTTTCTTGGTCTTCCTCTTGCCCTTTTTAAGGTCGGCACCCACTCCATTGCTTGTTTCGGCCGCGCTTGGCTCATCCGTTGGACATGACCGTACCAAATTAACTGACTCCTCTCAATATCCTTCATAATCGTGTCCTCTATTCCCATCTGTTGACGAATTACCTCATTTCTTATTCTTCGGACTCTCGATATCCTAGCAGATCTTCTCAACGCATCCATTTCTACAGCCTCTATCCTTTTCTTGGTTTTTTTCTTTAATTCTCCACGTCTCGGCTCCGTGTATTAAAAAACTCTTAATAATCGCATTATACATATTGAGCTTTTGTGATCTTGTTATATTCTTACTCTACAATACGCCGTTCAAACATCCTATTATTTTCCTTGTTTCTGTTATTCTCGATCTTATTTCGTTTTCATCCGTACCGCTTTTGTCGAACTTTACGCCCAAATATCTATACTCTTCACACGGTTGTATGTCCTCCGTAGAGTCATACTTATTTTGTCACCTATATTTTGTATTTCCTGTGTTCATATGTTTCTTTTAACTTACGCGCCATGTATTGTAGATCTTCTTTGTCTCCTGCAATTATAGTTTGGTCATCTGCAAACTGTAAAGTGTAAATAATCGAATCGTTCAAAGGTACTCCCATCCAGGAACACTTTCGTTTCCACTGCAAGAGAGCGTATTTTATACAAATTTTAAATAGAGTGGGTGATATGGAGCAGCCCTTTAGTTATACAAAATGGTCTTGACAATTTGTTTCCCATATTTATTCGAGATGTCGATTGATGATACAAATTCTTCAAAGCTATCAAAGTTTGATTAATACTTGTGTTCTGAAGTATCTCCCACAATTTACACCAAGGTATTGAAACATAAGCCTTGGTTAGGTTTATAAATTTATAGACCTATAACATTTACATTATACGTGTTATAATGTTATAATTATAATGTAACATCAGTGAATCAAGTTTAAAATAAATTGCACTTACGGTTCGAGATTAAATTACTGACGGTCAGGGTTTGTTTCCGTTTTTATATTTTCATTCTGCGAATTATCGAAGATTTTCACTTACCTGGAACAAACAAACAAACAACAAGTTAAAATAATGTGCCATTTAGTACTTTATCCTTAACCGTTACTCAAGATTCAATTGTTGCCACATTTGCTGATGACACCGCTATCCTTGCTGTTGATGCCTGTATTGAAAAGGCCACGAATAAACTACAAAGTGCAATGGATAGGATAAGTACCCGGACAAAATGCTGGCGAGTTAAACTGAATGAGACAAAATTAGTGCATGTAAACTTTACCAATAGGAAGAATGCCGCCCAGCCATTGTTTATCAATGCTCAAGCTGTTACTCCAACAATGCCAAATACTTGGGGATGACACTGAATACGAAGCTCAAGTGGAAAGTCCATGTAAAGAAAAAGGTTGAAGAGCTTAGAATAAAATATAGAAAATTTTACTGGCTGCTTGGACGTAACTCTGAGCTTTCAGTGCAGAATAAAATTGTAATATATAAACAAATACTGAAACCAATATGGACATATGGCTTGCAATTGTGGGGTTGTACAAAACCGTCGAATATAAAAATAATCCAAAATTTCCAAAACAAAGTCTTGCGAGTCAATGCCCCACGGTATATTCGTAATAATGAATTATATCGGGACTTGAACATCAGGCTTGTCACAGATGTTAAAAAATGTGCAACTAGTCATAATCTACAGCTTCTTACGCATGGAAATTGTGAGATGGAGGCAGTTCGTGAAGTGGCCGGCAACGTTCGCCGCCTCAAGAGGACTAAACCTCATGAACTGCTCCACTGATGTGAAGGAAGTTATTAATGTAATAGCTATCCTACAGATGTGATTTTGTTGTAGATGTAAACCATTAGTCGATCTTGTAAAGATTGGTTATGAGTATTAAATAAAAAAAAAACTGTTACTCAAAATATTTTGACTTCAAAATTATCCAAAGATTCAAATGTCTAAGATTTGTACTAGTCCAAACTGGATTTTTTCAAAACAACCATTTCATATGAAACAATTAATTTTGCTATATATTCTCACCGGAACCAGTTGTATATGTTTTGGGAATAAATAACACGTGATCAGCATCAATTAACCGTAAATGTTATTGAACATGGATTGTTCACGTCAGGGTATTCGCTATGGTGGTCGTAATCACTCAGCCTACGTCTACCAGCTCTCTCTACCTAACCTGACTGCTTCCGGCGGGAGCAGCTGTCCCACCCTGTCTCTAACTCATCTAACAGTTGGCAAACAGTTCTGAAACAGATTAACCAATCTTGTGACCTCTAGGTTACACCACTTACAAGTGCCGAACTCAGTTGGGAGGTGCTGTTTCCGACACTGGCGTTGAAGTTAACCCCCCCCCCCACCCCGGACATACAGGGTAACTCGGAGCCGAGAAGGGGGAAATTTCTAGTAAACTAAATATGTTATGGAAAATTTGAGGAAAGCTATAATATCTCCTTGGGAAAAAAGGGGAAAAGTGGTAAAGAGGGTTTCACTTTCGCTCAAAAAAGAAGTTCCTATTCTTCTATATCTGTCTTTAAAACAAAATT
The DNA here is from genome assembly GCA_022606455.1 of Callitettix versicolor. Lineage (NCBI taxonomy): Eukaryota > Metazoa > Arthropoda > Insecta > Hemiptera > Cercopidae > Callitettix > Callitettix versicolor. The sequence goes on along the minus strand of CM040186.1, from coordinate 115,468,070 downwards.
ATTCATTAAATGTTGCCTACTCAAATATTTAAGTGTAGAAATGTGGCCTACTTAAAACCTGTAAGTCTAGAAATGTAGCCTATTCAAACCTGTAAGTCTAGAAATGTAGCCTATTCAAACCTGTAAGTCTAGTAATGTAGCCTATTCAAACTTGTAAGTCTAGTAATGTAGCCTATTCAAACCTGTAAGTCCAGAAATGTAGCCTATTCAAACCTGTAAGTCCAGAAATGTAGCCTATTCAAACCTGTAAGTCCAGAAATGTAGCCTATTCAAACCTGTAAGTCTAGAAATGTCTAGAAAGTCTATAAATGTAGCCTATTCAAACCTGTAAGTCCAGAAATGTAGCCTATTCAAACCTGTAAGTCTAGAAATGTCTAGAAAGTCTATAAATGTAGCCTATTCAAAATTGTAAGTCTAGAAATGTAGCCTATTCAAACCTGTAAGTCTAGAAATGTCTAGAAAGTCTATAAATGTAGCCTATTCAAAATAGTAAGTCTAGAAATGTAGCCTATTCAAACCTGTAAGTCTAGAAATGTAGCCTATTCAAATCTGTAAGTCTAGAAATGTAGCCTATTCAAACCTGTAAGTCTAGAAATGTAGCCTATTCAAACCTGTAAGTCTAGTAATGTAGCCTATTCAAAAATTTAAGTTTAATATTTTAGTCTGCTCAAAACTTTGAGTATAGAAATGTAGCCATTCAAACCATTAATTTTAGAAGTGTAGCATATTCAAACGTATAAGTGTAGAAATGTAGGCTATTCAAACATGTGATTGTAGAAATGTAACATATTCAAAACTTCAAGTGTAGAAATGTAGATTATTCAAAAGTGTAGAAATGTAGCCTACTTAAACCTTTTATATGTAAAAATATAGCCTATTCAAAACTTTAAGTGTAGAAATGTAGCATATTTAATTAAAGTAGAAATTATCCTATTTAAACATTTTAGTGTAAAAATATCTATTAAAACCCGTAAGTGTAGAACGTAGGGTATTCAAACAGTGAAAGGCAGAAATGTATCATTCCAGCCATTAAGTGTAGAAATGTAGTCAAATTCTTAAGGGCAAAAATATAGCCTGTGTAAACCTTAACGGCAGAAATGTGGCCTATCCAAACATTTAAGAGTAAACATTCAGCCCATTCGAATTTTTAAGGATAGGAATGTAGCCTATTCAGATCCTTAAGAGTAAAAATGTGTATTCTAACCCTTAATAAGGGTAGAAAAAAGAAAATTCAAGCTATTGACATCGGTGTAATTCAAACACCGCTGAAACTGATCACAGAAGCAATTCAGATAGTGTGTAAAGGGCAATAATTTTTACTCTACACAGAAATGGACTGTTTCAGTAACACCTGGCCAGATGTACAGTCAAGGTCATTGATGATGCCTAATGATGCCGTCTGACAATTACAAAACGCGTTTTAAATTAAATAATATAGATCACATCTAAACGCTTGACACATTGCACAAAATTCGGACAAGAACACAAAACACTCATGTATAAATATGTATAATTCATCAGTAAGCCCTAATTTAAGTTATGTACGCTTTGACATTCAAAACATCTGTTGGCACACAACATAAAGGCAGGTGCCATTTCACGTATTGCTATATTATTCAACACATTGAATTAATTATGGAGAAACCTGTTTTAACTTTATTAATTAATTATGCAAAGTGGATACAAGACTCGATCCAAACCAGTGAAGAGAGTGCTGTAAATAGGCCTATGTTATAGGCAGTTAGACTAACGAGGACGAAGAGAGAAAAGCAACGGGAGTAACTGCGGCTAGAACTAAGAACCTTATTCGCAGTTCCGAGACACTGTAATGAAAATTCTACATTTCTACACTTACAGATTTGAATAGGCTACATTTCTACACTTAAATATTTAAATAGCATACATTTCTACACTTACGTTTTAAATATGCTATATTTCTACACTTAAAGTTTTGAACAGGCTACATTACTACACTTAAATATTTAAATAGCATACATTTCTACACTTACGTTTTAAATATGCTATATTTCTACACTTAAAGTTTTGAACAGGCTACATTACTACACTTAAATATTTAAATAGCATACATTTCTACACTTACGTTTTAAATATGCTATATTTCTACACTTAAAGTTTTGAACAGGCTACATTACTACACTTAAATATTTAAATAACATACATTTCTACACTTAAGTTTTAAATAGGCTATATTTCTACACTTAAAGTTTTGAACAGGCTACATTACTACACTTAAATATTTAAACAGCATACATTTCTACACTTAAGTTTTAAATAGGCTACATTTCCACACTTAAAGTTTTGAACAGACTACATTACTACACTTAAATATTTAAATAGCATACATTTCTACACTTATGTTTTAAATAGGCCATTTCCACACTTAAAGTTTTGAACATACTACATTACTGCACTTAAATATTTAAATAGCATACATTTCTACACTTAAGTTTTAAATAGGCTACATTTCCACACTTAAAGTTTTGAACAGACTACATTACTGCACTTAAATATTTAAATAGCATACATTTCTACACTAAAGTTTTAAATAGGCTACATTTTTACACTTAAAGTATTGAACAGACTACATTACTACACTTAAATATTTAAATAGCATACATTTCTACACTTAAATTTTAAATAGGCTATATTTCCACACTTAAAGTTTTGAACATACTACATTACTGCACTTAAATATTTAAATAGCATACATTTCTACACTTAAGTTTTAAATAGTTTCCACACTTAAAGTTTTGAACATACTACATTACTACACTTAAATATTTAAATAGCATACATTTCTACACTTATGTTTTAAATAGGCTATATTTCTACACTTAAAGTTTTGAACATACTACATTACTACACTTAAATATTTAATTAGCATACATTTCTACACTTAAGTTTTAAATAGGCTACATTTTTACACTTAAAAGTTTGAATAAGCCACACTTCATGAATAAATCTGCCTTCAACTGGAACGAAATTACGACTGCGATAGTGCTAAAACAACACGCATTTAAAAGGACTGTAGATACTATGTTCAGTATAAAGATCTGCCTTCCCTAGCTTCGTCAGTTCTATTTTCTTTGACGCGTTTCGGAGAACCTCCATCTTCAAAAACTATATCTATACTCTATAGATAGTTTGATATATTTCTCTTTGAGTATAGATATAGTTTTTGAAGATGGAGGTTCTCCGAAACGCGTCAACGAAAGTAGAATTAATGAAGGCAGATCATTATACTGAACATAGTGACAATAATCCAAGCAGAAAAGAAGAAGAATATAAAAAGACTGTAGATAGCTTTTAACCCTCTATCCCTAAAACGTGATCAAGAGGACATTTCAAGGCATCACCAACAGCCATTGTGATCACGTTAATTAAACAAATCGCCCATTAAACGCAGCTGTGTAAAATGCCAAGTACCTTCCCATTTGCATAAACGGTTGTTTTTAATTTGTTATTTAAAAAGACAATAACTCGCATTTTACTTGCGCCATTAAAGTTTGATTTATCCGCTTTTAATTGTGCCCGGAACGTTTACAGCAAAGCCGTATCAGATCGTGTTAAGAGATTCACTCAATTAGTTACAGGCGGTGGCGCAAGCATTACAGAAGTCTTGTGGGACATAAATAAAGGACGTCATAACCACTGGACGCGATCCCAGGAGTCACGTACGTGGCACGTCGATTGCGGGACACGTTATTTTCTGTCAGTAACGGCACTTTGGGAACGTCAGTTGTAGTTGGCTCGACGTCGCTGGAGGTATGAACGAATTTTAATTGGAAAATGAGCTGTTTGAGCGGCCGTCAAGGTAAAACCCAGGATACCTTGAATGAGCGACGATGCTGACATCTAAATCACGTTTTGAAGGGACGTTAAAAATGTAATGTAAATTTGTGTGTCTGTCTGTCTGTCTCTGTCTGTCTGTCTCTGTCTCTCTCTCTCTCTCTCTCTCTCTCTCTCTCTCTCTCTCTGTATGTGTGTGTGTGTGTGTGTGTGTGTGTGTGTGTGTGTGTGTGTGTGTGTGTGTGTGTGTGTGTGTGTGTCTTTCTGTATTTCTCTGTGTGGTGTCGTCTCTCTCTCTCTCTCTCTCTCTCTCTCTCTCTCTCTCTATCTATCTCTCTCTCTCTCTCTCTCTCTGTGACTATGTCTGTGTGTGTGTGTGTGTGTGTGTGTGTGTGTGTGTCTGTGTCTGTGTCTGTGTCTCTCTCTCTCTCTCTCTCTCTCTCTCTCTCTGTGACTATGTCTGTGTGTGTGTGTGTGTGTGTGTGTGTGTCTGTGTGTGTGTGTGTGTGTGTGTGTGTGTGTGTGTGTGTGTGTGTGTGTGTGTGTGTCTGTGTCTGTCTGTCTCTCTCTCTCTCTCTCTCTCTCTCTCTCTCTCTCTCTCTCTCTCTCTCTCTCTCTCTCTCTCTCTCTCTCTCTCTGTCTGTCTGTATGTTTATGTGTGTGAGTGTGTGTCTGTATTTCTGTGTGTGTGTGTGTTTGTGCGTGTGCGTGTGCGCGCGCACGTGTGTTTTAGCACTCCACGGTCACAATTTTGGTGTGATGGTAGAAAAATCGATTTTGGTAATACATTTTTCACTCAACAAATCCGTCCAACAGTTTCAAAATGGCGGTCATTTCAAATATTTAGAAAAAAAAAATCATAGCTATCATATTACACTTTTATTTCAAAAATCACTTTTCCCCAGTGAGATCACCCTTAAAAATTAACAATTCTTAAAATTTCATTTAAAATATAAAATGAACTATTATCTCAACATAGTTTATGTTTGATTTCGGTTTATTCTGACTTGAGTATGAATTATCATGTATGACAAAGTTTTTGAGAAAAATCATATTAACAGACTGACGCAAATTGGTCACATTTACTGATAAAAACACGCGTTTTTGTTTTACTCGATTCGAGCCTATTTTCTCATACTGTTAAAATCGCGCTTTTAAATATTATAGATGTACGAGTTGATCCTAACCTGACCAATCCTAACCTAACCTGACCAAACCTAACCTAACCTAGCCAAATCTAACCTAACCTGGCCAAACCTAACCTAACCTAGCCAAACCTAACCTAACCTGACCAAACCTAACCTAAACTGATCAAACCTAACCTAACCTGATCAAACCTAACCTAACCTGACCAAACCTAACCTAACCTGACCAAACCTAACCTAACCTGATCAAACCTAACCTAACCTGACCAAACCTAACCTAACCTGACCAAACATAACCTAACCTGACCAAACCTAACCTAATCTAACCTGACCTGACCAAATCTATCCTAAACTGACCAAAACTAACCTAACTTGACCAAATAAAACTTAATCTGACCAAACCTAGCCTAACCTATTCAGCTGAGTGATTCACAAGGCAAATAGTGCTTTTAATGATAAACAACAATCCCGAGAAGTCAGGCCTATTTGCTAAACGTTTTATAAGAAGCCTAACTGAACAGAAACCGTTTCACGCAGCGGCGGTGACAAGTTTACTTAGCGCAACTGTTGCGTCACTCCGTGCTTCTTGCAGCCAAAGTACTTTCTCCTGCTTATTCACTGTGTTTAGCGCTGACACACACACAGTAGTCGATTCACTTTTACACAAATTACCGTGTAATTTAGGAATTACTACTGATGCTACAATAATTATAACTCGCAGCTAACAGCTGTCCAATGAAATTTACGAAATGTAAACATATCACGATATTGTTTAACATGTATCGTGTTTTAGCGCTGGTTTTGATGTTTAGTTTTACGGGACGCGTGATGCGAGGAACGTGTTTATAATGATATATAACAGTTTTATAATATATAACAGTGTTTATAATGATATATAACAGTTTTATAATATATAACAGTGTTTATAATGATATATAACAGTTTTATAATATATAACAGTGTTTATAATGATATATAACAGTTTTATAATATATAACAGTGTTTATAATGATATATAACAGTTTTATAATATATAACAGTGTTTATAATGATATATAACAGTTTTATAATATATAACAGTGATTATAATGATATATAAGTTATATTTTGCGCGTCGCTAATCTAAATTAAATTAATTATAATTATAAATGTCTGTGTTTCCAACCGAGATCGAACCGGATATCTTGCGCGTGATAACCACTACACTAAGGAAACTTCGAAGACGGTTTGACCGATTTAAGTATATGAAATGAATTTTTGAATTTAATTTTGGTAGTTATATTAAAAGATCATTTGTTTTATATTAATTAGTAAAGATCAGCTGATTTAATTGAACAGCTGATAGGTTATAATAAGTTTCAGGTTATGTTGTTAACCCCGCAGGGGGGTGCAGACTAGCTGCACCTATTGAGAGGATTTAGACGTCCCTCGCGGTACCCGAGTCTAACACACACTTACACTTACAGCACTACACTTACGACTTTAACATTTTACACTTACACTTACATTTAGTTTTTTTTGTGTTTAACGTCCGACTATTGTGCACACCTGGGCTAGTGCAGACGATGGGATGATTTATAGCGTATGAAAATGCCAAGCCCTCGCCGGGAATCGAACCCGGGTCTTCGGGGTGAAAGCCCAGTACGCTATCAACTAGGCCACCAAGGCGGCACTTACATTTAGGGAGGCTATAAAGTGTTTTTCGCCTTAAAATAAAAAAAAGTTATTTTGTTAAAAACTAGCTATGTTAATTTGTTAGTTAAGCTTTTATCGGTTTTAAGTCGGTTTTATTTTATTGAAAAGCTTTAAAATGGGAAAGTACGAGACGTAAGAGTTCCCTGATGTTCTGACGAACCTGTAGGTACCACATATATTCAGTTTCAATAAGGCAGGTCCTTATTTTTGGTACAAAACCGATCGAAATACTTAGCATAGTTTCGAAATATTATTCATTTTATTTTGCACTTTTCCAATTATCGACCGTTTATTGTCTTCGCTTCTATTGTAATTGTGACTTTTACGGTACAATAATTGTATTGCGCGAAGCAATAGATAAATACTTGTTTCTGTAATGAACAAAAATAACATGACTAAGTAACTTGCAGCAATATAATGCTAAGTAATGTTCAGCAGCTGTTAGACGAACAAATTAAAGGAAGGCCACAATGCAACGGACATCTAGGGCGCGTAGGCAGAGCCTTGACCCAAAGTAAAGGATACAAACTAAACAGAACAACTGTGTCCACGCTTCGGTTATATACACAAAGTGTACGTGAATGTACGAGGTGTGTTCAAAAAGTAACGAGAATTTTAATATTTTGAACAAAATATTTATTTATTCTTATACATTGATGTCGCCTTCAAAATAGTCCCCATTGGAGATTATGCACTTGTGCCAGCGCTTCTTCCAATCCTCGAAACACTTCTCAAACTCGATCTTTGAGATAGCCTTTAGTTCTTTCAGCGATGCGCTTTTAATGTCATCTACGGCTGTAAAACGACTGTCCTTCAAGGTTCTCTTTATTTTTGGAAATAGGAAAAAGTCATACGGAGCCATGTCTGGCGAATATGAAGGCTGGGGCATCGTTACGGTACTGTTTTTGGCTAAAAATTCACGAACAAGCAATAAAGTGTGATCTGGTGCATTATCGTGGTGCAAAAGGCATGAATTGTTTTTCCACAGGTCCGGGCGTTTTTTTCGGATTGTTTCACGCAAACGGCGTTGAACTTGTAGGTAGTACTCCTTATTGACCGTTTCACCTGGTGGCAGGAATTCATGATGCACTATGCCATTAATATCGAAGAACACAGTGACCATAACCTTCACGTTCGACCGCACTTGTCGAGCCTTTTTCGGTCTTGGCGAGCCAGAATGCCTCCACTGGGATGATTGAGCCTTAGTTTCGACGTCGTATTCGTAAACCCATGTTTCGTCACCTGTTATAATACCTTTCAGTAATTCTGCACCGTCGTTTACTTCATTTAGTGACTCCTGAGCGACTTCCATTCGCCGCTGTTTTTGTTCAAAATTCAACAATTTTGGATCGAATTTTGCTGCTACGCGTTTTATACACAAAACATTGGAAACAATGTCATGACATGATCCATTCGATATGCCGACATATCAGCGACCTCTCTAATTGTGATTCGGCGATTGTTCATAACCATTTCTTTCACTTTTTCCAAGTTTTCATCGGTTGTTGATGTGCTGGGGCGTCCAGGGCGTTCGTCATCTTCAACGTCTTCACGGCCTTCTTGGAAACGCTTATACCACTCGTAAACTCTTGCTTTACTCATAGCAGACTCCCATAGGCCTTTGTTAACATTTCACACACTTTGTTACACTTTATTCCATTTTTTACGCAAAATGTGATACAAATTCTTTGATCCATTTCTTTTAACAAACGAAAATCGCCGAGCTCATAAAAACACGTCTAACCTTAGTGGCTGTCACAGACAAAGTCAACAATGAAAACAGCCGAAAGTTTTATCATACTTCAAGGGCATGTATACCAACATAATAAAAAAAACATGTTTGACAATCGGACTCTCCAAGACGGCGAAATTTAAAAATTCTCGATACTTTCTGAACACACCTCGTACACCTCACGCAGCTGTGTCGCTCGAGTGAAGGAAGCCAATATCTTAAGACTAATCTGATTTCACCATCATAATCAGCGTTAAAGTCAGGATAAATTTTCATTATTATATATTACAGCTACAGTGAAAATACCAAATTGAACCCTGACCGTCGTCAGTTTGATTTTTGAAAATTTTAAATTCTAATTTATGCAGATTTTAACCGTCAATTAATAATGTGAAATTATATCTTAAGTGTATGATGACATGGTTAAGAATATACTTAAAATCTTGAACGGCCGCCATCTTGAAACTATTGGCGGGACCCGGTGGTCGATGTGACTATATCACAGGTCAGTGTGCTGCGTCTCTGAACTGCGCACTTAAAGTTTCTTAGTTCTAGCCGCAGTTGCTCCCGTTGCCCCTCGTCCTCATTAGTCTAACTGGCATAAAGTATGGACGTTAAGACAAAAAAACTAGTATATTGCCATAAACTATTTTTGCGTGAATTTTTTAATCAAATCGGCTTTGATTTAAGAAATACAATTTTCAAATTAAATTAAAAATACGAAAATGTAAGTACATTTCACGCATACGCTGTTTGCAACGGTGAAATCGGATTTTAAAATAATTGTAAGGTAAAAAATTAGGTTTTTTTAAAAAAATTGATATGGCAGCCATTTTGAAACTGTTCAACTGAGTTTGCTGGTACTAGAAGGTGTTAAAAAATTTCTGTAATAGTTTGGGCAAATTTGTTTTGCAGAAAAATCCGTTCAACAGTTTCAAAATGGCGGTCATTCAATATCTGAAAAAAATTAACAATTTTATCTTACATTTTTTTTAAATAAATTTTTACTACCGCAATCAGCGCACTATCTATGTAAATTAGCAATTTTTTTCAATTTCCGACAGCTGTTATGATTCGTTTTCAAATTTCCAAAGTAATTTGAAAATTTAAAAAAAACAATGTTATGCATATCTTATGTTTGCTGTACATTGTTACGTTTTTGGAAATATCAGCTGACAGCTGTGTGCCGCGATTATGTGTTTAAATTATTGTGAGTTATACGTGTAAAAGTTGGCAAGCCTGTGCTGTGGGAGTCACGTTCCCTCCGGCTCAGGTTGGCCACATTTACATAATTAATTCTGTATTTTATCTTTAAACACGTATATTGACACTTGGTACTTGCCAGCCCGTGTAACTTAATCATTTTACCAATTAATCAAACTTGGAATGCAGAACGACATATTCCACAAGCCACAAGAAACCGTAGAATCACTCTTGGTCCGTTACCACTGAATATAGACGTGCTAGAAGTACAGCCACCATTATAAAAAGTGTGCTCGACATTAGCGGTTAAGTACAAGTAGTTGGATTAACTGCCGCTACAGCAAGGACAGAGGGGAAGACGTTTGAGAAAATAGACAGTACTATTATCTACTATTTAACTATAGTTGAACACTCTGCCGCAAGATGACACTAGCAGCGAGCTCTCACATAACTCTCATTAGGGTTATCGTTCTAATACGTTTATATACAATGGTAATACCTTGTACAGACATGCGCAGAGTGTATTTTATGACTCCTTGGGCTCTGTTTCATTTGTACTGGAGTTAAAAATAAGGGTTTACAGTTTATCCCAAGTGCCAAGAACGAACGCTGCAGACTGCAAGGACAGGGGGTGAAGACTTTTGAGAAAATACAGTACTATTATCTATTTAACTGTAGTTGAAAACTCGGCCACAAGATGCCACCAGCAGCGAGTGCTCACATATCTCTCATTAGGGTTACCATTCTAGCACGTTTTTATATTCAGTGCCATTACTACGGTGCGTTGGTACTCTATCATGAGCACACGTTTTCTATCGCGACCATCTGTCGTCAGAACCTTCACTCTAGCAATTTAACGGTAATCCGAAAAATAAAACTAGGCAGTAAAAGTTAAGGGATTCAAGCTAAAAATAGCTGTGTAGTGTTACAAAAAACAATTTTACTTTTCAGTAAGTCAAATATAATGAGCAGTGTATTATGCTGGTGAAAAAATCGATTTTAATGCGTGTTACGACGTACGTTTTTGGGCTTTTCGAGTCCAAAACAATCACAGCACGCAGCTGTCTCGCTGACGTGATGAAGCGAATTTTCAAAGTGATTTCCTTATCTTACTTTCTCTTTGACACTTTGTACGCAGCTGTCTCGCTGACGTGATGGAAGCGAATTTTCAAAGTGATTTCTTTATCTTACCTTCTCTTTGATACTTTGATTTTACCAGCACAAACAGCTTTAAAATCTCCATATATTAGCATTTTACATTATACAATTATATTGAAAATACGAGAATCAACCTTGGCCGCCGTCAAATTAAATTAAATTAAACAGATTTTGAAATTCAAAATAATAATTTATGCGGTTTTTTTAAACGCTGATTACTTAAAATTACATTTTTAAAAGTATGTAAAACAAACAAGATTTTTAATGGCCACCATTTTGAAACTGTTAAACGAATTTCGTTAGTATTTAACTTGTCCGAGCTATTACCATAATCGATTTTGAGACAACCCGCAGGGGAGTGCAGACTAGCAGCATCTATTGAGAGGATTTAGACGTCCCTCTCGGTACCCGAGTCTAACACACGCTTACACTTTCGACTTTAACACTTTACACTTACATTTATGGAGGCGATAATAGCCTATATGTGCTTTTCGTCTTAAAATGTCAAAAAAGGCGATTTTTTGACAAATTTAAGTCAAATCGGACTAAAATTGCAAACGTGACCTTGCTAAAACAAACATACATATTCGAGGAAAATTCGCTTTTGTGCAACCATCATATTACAACTCAAACGCGGATCCATGAAAAGAGCACCTATCTGACTTCCAGACCACTTTTTGAGGAGCCGTTAACATTATCCGTATTTTCCTATTGAGGGTACATATATGTCCTTTTTGTGTGTTATAGCACTGTGGCGTTCAAATTTGGCACAAAAATCGATTTTGGCAATAACCTGAACAAGTTCGCTAACCAGCAAAATCCGTTTAACAGTTTCAAAATGGCTGTAATTCCAAATATTTAAAAAAAATCATAACTTTTTTTTACCCTACTCGTTTTTGATAATCCAATTTTTAAAATCAGTGTTGCAATTTGAACAAATGAACATTTTAAACTTTTAAAAATTGCATTGAAAATATTAAGCAGAAAATCAGTTTGACAGTTTCAAAATGGCGGCGATTCCAAATATTAAAAAATCGTAACTTTTTTTAGCCTACTCGTTTTTGTTAATCCAATTCTTAAAATCATTGTTACAATTTGAATGAATGAGCATTTTAATTTTTTTAAAATTGCATTGATAATATTAAGCAAATCAGTTTGACAGTTTCAAAATGGCGGCAGTTACAAATATTAAAGAAATTCATAACTTTTTTATTTTTTTCGTTTTTGAAAATCAGTGTTTCAATTCGAATAAACGAGCATTTTTAACTTTTAAAAATTACACTGAAAACACACAAGTAAACGCGATGGCGGACGGATTTCTGCATGTCGTATTTTCAATGTGATCTGAACAATTAAAACGCTAATTATTGCAAATTACTTACGACAGTGTAATCACAAGTTTTCAACAACAACAAAATTATGAAAAACATTTATCGTTTTGAATTCGCTTCTATCAAGTCAGCTTCGGGTCACGATTATCGTGAGCGTCTGATCCAATTTTTTTTTCGATAACTAGCAACAGGCTATAAGTGTTGGTTTAAATGCCTTTTGAATAATGTGACTGAATGAGAGAAAGTTTGTGCAATATTACTGCACCGTTTAGCAACCTGAAAACGCCGGCAAATATCTGTAACCAACGACTGCGGAAGTAACCTGTCTGTTTATTGTGTTTGTATATTAACAGTTACACGCTAATCAGTGTACAAACACACAACCAGCCGCGGCCATTCACCTTGAAACAACATGAAATGTGCACTGATCCTAACCTTCATTCATAAATGGCCTCTTTGCACTCTTACATTCGCAATTTTCTTCCCATTTGTTTTGTGGTAGTCTGCGGGAGAAATATACGTCTACTAGGTCTGCGGGCGGTTACCAGGTCTTCCGGTTCGGACTGGTGAAGTGAAAATAAGAAGTCCATTTGTTTATTGTTGGCCGGATCCCTCCGGATTTCCTCCCGAACGGGTTGGTCCGGGTGTTGGTAAGCTGCTGTGTAGTGGATGGTCCTCCTCGATGTTCTGCCGAACAACGATTTTCGACCTGTATTTATTCTCGAAATTATGGTGGCCATCATAATTTCTCAGAATTTCATTGTTAAAACTAGAAAAAGAACGCACCAATCAGAATGAAGCTTTTGCGCACGAAAGATGCGAGGTGATGCTCGGGTGCATTAGCCCAGCGGAGTATAGACCCGAGATACGCGTGCACTGCGAACCAATCGGAAGTGAGTTTTGGATGACGGCAGTGAATTAGGTTTCGCAGGCTAAGGCTCTTTCCAGCCCGGGGGTTTTAGAGTGGTTGTTTTTGGTTTTAGTAAGCGCAACTAGGTTGTGTAACTCAGTTCCTATGTTGTTTAGGCCATGACAGTTTCAAACATTTCATTGGAACGGTCGT
>CM040186.1:115447433-115449933 GCA_022606455.1 Callitettix versicolor | reverse complement strand
GCATAGTGCATCATGAATTCCTGCCACCAGGTGAAACGGTCAATAAGGAGTACTACCTACAAGTTCAGCGCCGTTTGCATGAAGCAATCCGAAAAAAACGCCCGGATCTGTGGAAAAACAATTCATGGCTTTTGCACCACGATAATGTACCAGATCACACTTTATTGCTTGTTCGTGAATTTTTAGCCAAAAACAGTACCGTAACGATGCCCCAGCCTTCATATTCGCCAGACATGGCTCCGTATGACTTTTTCCTATTTCCAAAAATAAAGAGAACCTTGAAGGGCAGTCGTTTTACAGCCGTAGATGACATTAAAAGCGCATCGCTGAAAGAACTAAAGGCTATCTCAAAGATCGAGTTTGAGAAGTGTTTCGAGGATTGGAAGAAGGCAACATCAATGTAGAAGAATAAATAAATATTTTGTTCAAAAAATTAAAATTCTCGTTACTTTCTGAACACACCTCGTGTGTGTTGTACAATAAACAATAATTTTTTGTTAGATTTTATCATAATTTATTACCCCGAAGTAGATCAATAATGTCTTAGACCCGTATAGCATTAACGCACGTGTTTGTGAAACTATTGGTAATTATAATAATATTTTATGAGTTACCGGTTTTATGTTTGTGTCAGTCCTCCCTCCTTTTAAACTGGCTGGATCCGCCCGTGTGGGCGCAAAACACCTGAGGTAGAAAATTACGTAGCAATAATTTATTAGCACATTTCCAGTAGATTAATATAGAGGTACTGGATCTGCCATCTTGGTAAAATCCAGATCCTCGGTTATCCTCAAGCCACATTACCTTTTAAGTGGCTGTTAGAGAAGTCAACGATAGGAATTTTATTTCGATTTCATCCAGACTTGGCGCAAAAATCGATTTTAGTAATAGATTGGAAAAATTCGTTACCGAACAAAATTCGTTTCAAAATGGCGGCTATTTTAAATTTCAAAAAAAATGCATAACCTAACAGGCAGCACTCCTTTACGATCCTGCTAGGGGTCGCGAAACTTGTCATTTTGGGCTACTATCTTCAACCCCTTGGGAGGAACCACAATCTAAAATCATCATCTCTTCCACGTCCTAATAGTCCTTCTCCTGGAATCCCAAGCGTACTCTGAAGGCTGCATGGCTAAGGGGCTGCGTGGCTAAGGAGACGCGTGGCTAAGGGGCTGCGTGGCTAAGGGGATGCGTGGCTAAGGGGATGAGTGGCTAAGGGGATGCGTGGGTAAGAGGATGCATGGGTAAAGGGATGCGTGGCTAAGGGGTGCGTGGCTAAGGGGATGCGTGACTAAGGGGGTGCGTGGCTAAGGGGATGCGTGGGTAAGAAGATGCGTGGCTAAGGGGATGCGTGGCTAAGGGGATGCGTGGCTAAGGGGATGCGTGGGTAAAAGGATGCGTGGCTAACGGGATAAATGGCTAAGGGGATGAGTAGCTAAGGGGATGAGTAACTAAGGGGATGAGTGGCTAAGGGGATGCGTGGCTAAGGGGATGCGTGGGTAAGAGGATGCGTGGCTAAGGGGATGCGTGGGTAAGAGGATGCGTGGCTAAGGGGATGAGTGGCTAAGGGGATGAGTGGCTAAGGGGATGAGTGGCTAAGGGGATGCGTGGCTAAGGGGGTGCGTGGTTAAGGGGATGCGTGGGTAAGAGAATGCGTGGCTAAGGGGATGCATGGGTAAGAGGATGCGTGGCTAAGGGGATGCGTGGCTAAGGGGCTTCGTGGCTAAGGGGATGCGTGGCTAAGGGGATGCGTGACTAAGGGGGTGCGTGGCTAAGGGGATACGTGGCTAAGGAGGTGGGGTTTCTGGATACCAGGCGACCTCTAGTCTTGAATATGAATGTAGCGATGTGTATGGGGGGGACTTTTTATTTCCCTGACACGTTATGAAATTTCAATGGCTGAAAACAGTCAGAACCTACAAAACCCTGGGATTTGGGAAAAATTGGAAGTGAAAATACCATTGAAATGGAAAAAACTGGGATTACAGTTAATCTTATGTCCACAAGCATTGAATCGCAGGACTATGTGGCAACGGTAATCAGAAGAACTGAGATATGGTGTCGAACATCTGAAATCAGTAAATGGGGAGCACTAAAGCGCAAACTGGAAAAAGAGGAGGTGATAAAAAGAGGCAGAAGAGCTTACAGTGATAAAGCCTCAGTAGTAAAACACAACTCTTATAAGGTAAAGCTCGGGTGTAAAAAATCCCCTCAGGGGGTGCAGACTAGCCGCACCTATTGAAAGGATTTAGACGTACCCGAGTCTAACACACACTTACACTTACAACACTACACTACACTTATGACTTTACACTCACGCTTACCTTTAGAGAGGCGATAATAGCCTTAGTGTTCTTTTCGCCCTAAAATAATAATAAAATAATTTTAAAAAAAATCCTTTTGTCATACTCTAAGAGGTTCTAAAATCTAATAGTAGTACTGCTGGGGTAGAGGGGAAGAAAAACTTCACTGCTACGACACGGCTAACGGGAAACCGTAC
>CM040186.1:115342433-115442433 GCA_022606455.1 Callitettix versicolor | reverse complement strand
TCCAATGGGGACTATTTTGAAGACGACAACATCAGTGTATAAGAATAAATAAATATTTTGTTCAAAAAATTAAAATCCTCGTTACTTTCTGAACACACCTCGTACGACCTAGGTCACAACGAAATTAAAACATAATTAAAAGATGTATAGGCCTATTATTACATACAATTATTATAGATAAACTGTTAAATCGTTATATATACACAGAAAAAAATCATTAACAAAATCTTCTCTTCTGTCGGTAACTCCCCGACTTCCACATGTTTTTTGGAGGTGTTTCATTTTTTTTAATCATAATAATAGCTTGGAAATATTCTTAAGGCACTTAAATTTTTTAAAAGTGCAAACATAATATTTTTTTGAAAGTAAATAGAACGTAGCGCGCACAAATGTTGGCCGGAAGTAAAAAGTTTTCAGAACAATGTATTTCTTATCAAGGGTATTTTGCATTTTCCCATCCATAAATCATTATTTCGTAGTTATTTATAAATCTGCTCAGTCGGTGCTTTCCCATTACACGTCAAATATTAAAATCTAGATTTAGTTGAACATAGAAATATATTACACAACTATTGTATTAGTACTGATAGTTATACACGTGTTGTACAAAGAACATATGTTAGTTACGTAATATATTATTGACATCACCATATGATCACTGAAAATGTAAGATATTTTGCGTTGAGGTTATCTTCAATAAGAAAAGGCTCTGATGTAATGGTATTTTAATTATAAAGTATCATATGAAAACAAATTAATAAGTATTGTAAAGTATTAATTACAATCGTACTGATTTACGTATTGCAGTGTGAATTCGATACATTTAGGCCTGATTGTAAACAATGTTTCAAAAACCGGACGATATCAAGTTTTTAAGATTTCCCAGTAACATGAACTACATGGATTTCCTAGCTGGTATTTCCGGAGGCGTAGCGTCCACGTTTCTTCTTCACCCTTTCGACTTGCTCAAGATCAAGTTCGCCGTGAACAGTGGCCGCGGACCAGTTCCGCAACACTCGAGCCTCAGACTGGCCGTACGTGCAATTCTTCGGCAAGAAGGAATCCGAGGTCTTTACAAAGGCGTGGTGCCCAGCATGTGCGGATCCGGTATGTCCTGGGGCTTCTTCTTGATGTTTTACAGTTCCATTAAAAGTTCGATGCAGGAAGAAAACCCTGAAAAACCGTTAGGCGCTAAGAAACACGTGATGACCGCTTTCGTGGCCGGCGTCCTCACGCTGGTCGTGGTGAATCCCGTGTGGGTCGTGAAGACAAGACTGTGCGCGCAGGACGAACTGGACGTCAACTGCGTGTCTTCGAAGGATACGTGTTACTCAGGGATGCGGGACGCGTTCAGAAAGATTTACAAGTACGACGGCCTGCGAGGGTTCTACAAAGGATTAGCACCGGCACTGTGCGGCGTTGGGACCGGGGCGGTTCAGTTCATGGTGTACGAAGAACTCAAAGTCCTCTACAATGTCTACAAACACTCGCCCGGGATTGACAAATTGACGTCCTCGGAGTACCTTACGATAGCAGTTCTCTCGAAAGCGTTCGCCACAGTGATTATGTATCCTTATCAAGTGGTAAGAGCTCGTCTTCAATACCAGCACGGAAATTACAAAGGCTCGTGGGACTGTATCCAACAAACGTGGAAGTACGAAGGCACCCACGGCTTCTACAAGGGATTCGTACCGTATCTTCTGCATGCCCTTCCGACTATTTGTTTCTTTTTTATAACATACGAAACAATTTCTATAAGGAGATAACGGTATAGCAATTTAGGAACCTAAACTAAAAAACTGCATATCGTAATGGAACTTGGTAATTTCAAATGTAGGCCTGGAAATTTGTAGTCTAAAATATGACAAAATACAAAATACTAGTTGGAAATTAATTGTGTTGTTAACTTTGCGTCGACATAAAAACATCACAAAGAGATAGTTTTAAAATAATACAGCTGTTAAAAGAAAAATATTAAGCATTAAAATTAGCGTTGTAGCCTACATAACCTATATTCGGCATTGTTAACTTTTCTTCTGGTTTTTGAACGCAACTATTGATGACTATGGCTAGAAATGCTTCTGATAAACATTTTCTACATGACTATTAGGCTCGTATTTACACAACGTTAAAAATAATCTCATAATTACACTACAGACTAATAATTTAAAAAGTATTGCATTTGAAATATTTGCTAGTCAACCATCTTTGTAACACTAGCGCCATGCGGTGATTAAACGGAATACGGCAAAACTAAAGAACAATATATAGTCCACAGATTATGGAGAACAAACAGATTTGCAACTCAATAAGGCTGTTAACGATCTTTAGCGCTCCTAGTGAGTGTGAACGGTTTTTCGCTAGTTGTTGCTAAATGCAGTACATTGTATTTTAACCCACTACAGTTTAAATAATAAAAGTGTATCTGGACACTGAAGTACTTGTCTTTATATTAGTTTTGTCCTTTGTATATTTGTTTCACACAATTTAAAAACTATTATTTATGTTGCATTTTAAAATGGTTCTAACACAGGTTTATACGTAATGTGATGTAAACTGTTATATTTTTATAAACTTACACATTGCAGACTGCTAACATCAGAATAATTTTTAGAGTTCAAAAATAAAAATCAGTAGGCATAATAATAAACATATATTACTGTAAAATTAATGTGTAAATGGTGAATCCTTTGCTTATAGTTGCCATATTTGTATTTAAATCAAAGCTAGGCTGTTCATTTAAATTAATATCTGAGTTTTTACAAATAGATTTATTTATTTCCAGAATGTATAACTTATTTGTATTTAGCCTATTTTTTATTGGTTTTCTCAACCTGCTGGTCATTGACCAAAGTACGTATATACGAGTATGTCAGGTTAGTCAGTGACAAAAACACAAGGTTTTCATAATTTCCAAAATTTTCTACAAACACTGTTATTTGATATTCCTATAAATAAAAAAATTGCCTTCATATTATTCTAGAGGCCTATGTAGTCTACTTGTACTGATGTAGGCCGAGCTTTAATACAAACACTATTTTAATAAAACCATTATTCTTAAAAACATAAATAGATAAGCTTCAGCCACGCAGGGGGTGCAGAATAGCTTCACCTATTGAGAGGATTTAGACGTCCCTCGCGGTACCCGAGTCAAACACACACACTTACAACTTTAATACTTTACACTCACACTTACATTTATTAAGGCGATATAGCCTCAATGTGCTTTTCTACTTAAAATAACAATAAAGAGATAAGCTTCAGTTAAAATAGGCTGCTTATTGTAAATTAATTTTTAAAATAGATAAAGAGCCAATATTACAAAAATCAATTAGTTTAGGGTTATTTTTATTAGGCCTAGGCTGGACACACAGTTTGCAATTATTATAGGGTAGAATTATGCCATTTAATTAGAAATGTGTGTAGCCCATGTAGAAAATATTGTTAGAAAATAATATTTATTTGCTATATAAGTATTTAACGTAAGTAATAAAACTAAGAACAAAGTAATATAGTACTTACAAAATTGGGTTTCTTTGTGACTTGTTAGAAAGCCTAAAAAATGTTCTTATTAGTGTCGTTACACTCGAGTTCTTGCAATTACGGACTAAACAATAGTTGTTAATTTTTAAATATATATAAAATCAGAAAGTTTTTTATTAATACTTTAAATTTAGTTTCTCGTTGGACTTGAAATAAGAAATTGTACATAATTTAAAAAAAAGATTTTTAAATTTTTAAACAAACGATTGTTTGTTGCGACTCTAACCACTCTGTCGTTCAATTTTATAAGCTCGTCCGTTTCGACTGTGGCGCCACTGGTGAGTGTTGACGTATTTCATAAATACGAACTGTAACATAGTTTCACATTTCCCTACAGAGTTGCACCCGACTGATAGTCCAAACAGTATTAATACGTTGCATACAAAAATCACCATTAAAAAAATGTGATGATTGTATTATTTACCAACAATAATTATTAGTACATCACATGAAAAACAATTACACTTATTTAAACGTATTAGTATTGGCTTAAAATGTAGTTTATTTCGTAAAGGTTCTGTCAACAACTACTTGGAGCGCTGCTATTATATGAGTTGTAAACAGGATCTTTGAGTCTACAGATTATTTTATGTATTACAGACTCGTATTTATTTTAAGTGCAGATATTTTAGTTTCACCACTATATAAAGAGTATGATTGCACTAAAAACTAAGCTTAATAATGGATCTCATCACCGTACGTAGACGATAGAATGTAAGATGTACTACAATTACTACTTCAAATTGCAACCTAAGCGATATGTATTGAAAATTTTTCAAACCATATACGTACATTCAATGGTTAGATTCAAGGGAGTGCACAAAAATGCCTAATTGCTGTATTGACGAGAAGATTTATTAGAGACAATGACGGATTTCCACAATGTTTGTGATTTTTTGTGAAACAAAATTCACAGTTTGTTAACATTAAAATGTTTGAGGGTGGGCAACATTTAGAGATAATTCAGAAAATTCCACGAAATTTTGAAGAAATCCCTTCATTAATTTGAGTTTTGTAACTCTAACCTTTTAAAGTATATACAAAAGTTATTACTTTCTAAGGAATACAGGTATATACTTAACATTTTTTTTCTAACGTTCGACTATTGTGCACACTTGGGTTAATGCAGACGATGGGATGATATATAGCGTATGAAAATGCCAAGCCCTGGCCGGGATTCGAACCCGGGTTCTCGGGGTGAAAGCCCAGTACGCTATCAACTAGGCCACCAAGGCGGTTATATATACTTAACAACTGAACGTAACTAACTGAACTGTGAATATAACTAAACATTCAATATATATATATATATATATATATATATATATATATATATATATATATATAATTTCATTATTAATATCACGCATTTCATTAAACACCTAACAGTCGAGTCAAATTTGGTAATAAATTTTTTAAAAAAAATACAGTATATAGTTAATATAGCAAACAATATTTTACTAAATATAGAAGGTGGATTATACTCATGTATGATGACAAATACAATATTTTCCTCAGTGTGGCGCAACCAAGTCCGATGTGTTGGTAAAACCTACTTTAGTGCCTCGAGATCGAGTATTTTGCTAATTCAGGCTGTCAAAATCCGTAAGCTAAAAGTCCACCATCTTTCTTATTCGGCAATTTAGTATATCGACAAATATTTTTCAATCCAGATTCAAGTAAGGATTTTCAACATTTACTTTTTAGATTCGCTTGTATCCAATTTAGCAAAACAGATGTGCTGTGTTCATGTGATCTGTGTGCAGTTTAGCCCGTCGTACACTGTATATCGTTTCATGCTTACTGTATTTACTTTTACTGTTGGTAGTTTTAGTGATATTGAAATGTGATAGTGTTTATCGTCCATTAAAATTATGAGCAATTGTGTAGTCCTTTTAAAATTTTGTTATTATTTGAGTACATCATAATGGATTACAAATTAATTGATTTTAATAATAGATCACAATATATTCACAGTTTAAATAGTTTTATTTCAAAATCAAAAAATGAAATTAACACATTACTGACAGACTTGGGTTGGTGTGAAGAGTTTACTGTAAACGTAGGTTGCAATAACTATTTAAGGTTTAATGAGAGTTAGTAATTTTGTAAAAAGTAATATGTTTATCGTTGTTTTATGAAAATATAGCTTAATCCCTTTTGGGACTTTGAACAACGGTGGCCCCTTTACTGTTGTTTAAATTGGGTAAATGTGTAATTAATATGACAACCGATTTTTTGCGATTTTTCGGCCGAAATGTTAAATTTAATGATTATAAATGTGAATCCAAAGTATCAAATTACCATATCAGTGAAAAAATGGGGAAACTAACAATCTAACCAACAGTATAGGCAATAGCACATTAGTAGCAAACTTATTAATTTCACAAATGTTTTCATGCATGGAAAAATAACAGAACATTGGCAATATGTCATTAATTGAATTCTAAACTAAACTCAAAAAGAACAAATCAAAGTTCACAAGTAACTATTGTAATCTTATCACTTTGTTTTATAACCAATAACTGAAACACCCAATAACCTAATTGAATTAGGCCTGAAGTCTCTTTTTTTTTAAAAAAAGTTTATATTCTTTTCATTACTAATAACACTCATTTCAGTAAACGTTTTTATGATAAAAAAACACGTTTCCCCTAACCAAGTTAAACACCTAACTATGGAGTCAAGTTATGTTTGAAGTATTTTTTTTAATAAAAATTTATTGTCTTTTCATTATTGATATCACATTTAATTAATTGTTTTCACAATGAAAAATGTGTTTCCTACTTTTGCACGGTTGTAATTTTGAGGAAGCCGTCTAGGTGGCCTAGTTGATAGCGGGGCTTTCACCGCCAGGACCCGGTTTCGATTCCTGGCCAGGGCTTGGCATTTTCGTACACTGTAAATCATCTCATCGTCGGCATTAGCCCAAATGTACACAATAGTCGGACGTTAAAAAAAAAAAATTATTTTGAGGTTATGTTTGTCACTTTTTCATTATTTTGTAACTTATTGTTGATCCTTCACTTTTATATTTTGGATTATTAATATTGAGCATATAATAAAATGTTTTGGTGCAAAAATTACTAAAATTGATGCAAGTCCTGAAAACTGTTTTACCGATATCACAAAATAGTTATATTATAAATTGTATAAAATCTTTCCATAATTAATATTGCATGAATTAATATTTCTTAATTTCATGAAGTGTTAGGTAAGCTTGTAGAACAAACACATTTTGCAATTACTTATAATAAGTTGAAGCATGTTAATTATACAAATACCATTTTTTGTTCGAATACAATCTGGCATTTAGACTAAGAAGGGAAGAAAAAGATTTTTTGTTAAATCTAAGAGAAATCTATTAGATAAATAATTAGTACTAGTATAGGTTATTAAGTAAATTATCTAATCATGAATGTTATTCAGAAATCTAAATAATTTCATGTTAGAACTCATGCAAAGAACGGGATGTAGTTATTATTAAATACAAGAATGTGATTTAGTTCTTGTAAAGTATGAGATTGGCTGATACATGTTAATTCAATATCATTGATCTTTAAAGGGGTATTTAAAATATTAATTTTAAAAAACTGATAATTTTAAAAAGACAATTGAATAAATTACTACTAAATTAAGTTATAATTAGTTTATTAATTGCTTTCATATGGAATGTAGATGTATGTATTATTTGTGAAGTAGAGTTAAAAAAATTAAGTTTTATCTGAATTAAAATTAAAATTCTATAGAAACAATACAATTTTCTTAGTGCCTATCTTATACCATACCTACTACAATTACCACCATAAAGGCAGTGACAACCTTTACGGTTTTCACCAAGAAAAAAACCTACTATTACTGATTTTTAGAAAATTGCTAATGTGTTTTAGAGCACTAAGGAATTTTTGACCATGTTACTAAAAAAACATGGCAAAGCCTAGCCTGTTTTAAAAAAAATTAACCAAAACGCGTTACCCGTTGTCATGCTATTAAAAATTAATAATGTTATTGGTATCTTTCCAACATACTTAGATAGTACAGGCCTAGGCCTACTTGTAACTTACCACGAAAATCTTTTAAATTGTAAATCTACATCCACAAACAAAACCATGTTTGCTTAAGTTTACAAGTAGCCTGCTTACCTAATAAAGAAATTATAATAATTGGTTTTATTAATTTTGAAACAGAAAGAAAACCTAGTACATTGCCCTTTTGAAGATTCACATCGTGTTCCAGAACGGAGACTAGACATACATCTTGAGACCTGCTCCTATCGTCCAATTGGTGAGTTTTACCCAGTTTGGTTTTAACTGACATTACAACTAAGTTCTTTACAGTATGTTAATGACTAATCCGTCTACCATGTTTTATTACAGTTGAAAGAATCTGTGCACTTTGCCACATGGACTTTCTCCGCAACATTTTTTTTTATCTTACACAATATCCTTTATGTGCGATATCCTTTCTTTCATAAATTAATTCTAGAATAAATCTTAATCGTAAATGTAAACTAAGATTGTTATTTTTAGATCTATACTGTATGTATGTTGTTTAGTATAATATATAATCGCAGCAGGGGGTGCTGCGAGTAGCTAAACGTAGTTAATAGAGGGTTTAGACGTCCCTTGTGGTACCCGAATCTAACACACACTTATACTTACAACACTAACCTTATGACTTTAACACTTTACAATCACACTTACATTTATGGAGGCGATAATAGCCTCATTGTGCTTTTCACCTTAAAAAAAAAAATGTTTAGTATAATGCAAAATGCACACTTAGAAAAAGTAGTGCAGTTGATATTGCCTGAAGTAAAATTTAGGTCTGCATAGAAAGGGAGTCTCAAAAGTAAGTTACACTGTTTTTTTTAACAAATAAAAATATGTATCAAACAATTAAAAAAAGATATACAGTGGTACCCTGGTTAACGGTCTTAACTCGTTCCAGAATTAAGAGTGCTATCCGAGTGTACTACTGTGTAAGTCAGTATTTACAATAGAGACTTATGGAAAACATTTTAATTTGTTACTTAAAAAAAAAATAATTTAGTACTCACCATCAATATATGAAAGATGAAGAATGAAGAAAATTTACAGAACAGAAGTCACACTTTATTTTAACTAAATTAATACAAATGTAATTAAATAACAGTTTGATATGCGTACATTGAGATACTCAATATTTTGTTAAATTTAACAGTCAAAAGTGTGTGACATGATAATATTAGAACTGTTTAAATTTTTTAACAGGCTAACAAACACACATTAAAAGAGTTGATGACACACTAAGTAAAATTATGTACGATTAGTGATATGCGATTACGAGATGAAAACTTGACAATCAGCGGTGGAAGCAACTTGAGTCTATATAGTTGCTGGCACATAACTGTCTGAGTGATAAAGGTAAACATATAGAACGTCTTGAGTGCTGCCACCATACCCTGATGAAATTCCTGCAACTTTTGGACTTTTCCCACCTGCTATGCGGATTTTAAAAAAATAGTACAACTTACTTTTAAGATGACCTCGTATTAAATCAAATATTTTTTATTTATTTGTTTTAAATTGGTTTAATTTAAGATATAGTAATTATTATAATATGAAAATGTTAATTTAAAATGGAAGCCTTACTTATTGGGCTCTATCTCTTATACTGTCTTTGCCAATGCTCACAGCTTTTTGTTCTTCAAGACAATGTTCAATTGCCTTACTTCGTGTTTTACACTTTTTGAAAGTATATTTATTCGGGTAGGAGCAGTGATAAATAATGTGTTCCATTATTGAAGAATCCATCCTGTTAAAACAGATTAGCATTAAAAGCCTGTTTGATCTTAGTTACATAGATCGTATGCAGCAGTGAGTATATCTGTGATAGTGACTTCATTGTGAAATGCTTATGCCGAATATTTTTCTTTATGAATAGATAAATAGGTTATGCCAGATTAAACTTCCATTGTTAAGGAAGCCCAGCATGATCTATTAGCTGAAGATTGAGTTATCAATTATTTTCTGACAAAATCAGCTGATCCCCACGTCTCTTTCTGTAGTCTAAAGTTAAAACAAAAGAACAATTTGAATAGTTTTACTTACATAGTTCAAATAGGTTTAAAGTTAAATTTAATTTCTTTTAATTAAGTTTTTTATGAATATTTGTAGAAAAATGAGCTGTTATAGCAGTTTTCATTGTGAAACCCCGATTTAGTATCATTAGACGTACATCGATATCTTCTGAACTAGTTATATTTGACTGATTTTGAAAAATTACCGATTTTCAGATCTTTTCAATAGGGTTCAAGATAGGAAACTTACAGGCTGTTTCGTGTTAATTTTGGTTCAAATTGTTGGAAAGCAAATTTTGAAAAATCCTAATTTTAAAAGTTTTTAGTGCACTAAAAAGGATAAAAAAAATTTGATTTCTAAGCGAACTACAATTGCCTTACAAATTTAATTTATGTAATTTGGCCAGTAAAGTCAGCTGTTTGCGAAAACACAGACATCTTTAGGTTAAAGCTGTATTTTTGAACTCAGGGACCCAAAAACAGATTTTAATCCAGTATTTCCAGCGTATTGAAGTAACACACTACATATTGAACTATCATGATGTGTTGTTCGATACTAACTCACTTACAAAATTAGTTATTATGATCGGTAGGAACAGGTTTAAAACTAACAGATTAATTTCAAGATCACCATGTCCATGTAGTTAGTCTAGTATTTCATTTAATGTAGTTGTACAGGCAGACTAAAGTAAGGAAATTCTGAACAAAGCTTGTGCCTAGTCAAGATAGCTCAGTTGGTAAGCATTGGTGTGTTAAAGGTAACAACTTTTTTACTTGTAAAAATATTTTACATTTTAAATAGGCCTAATTGAAAAAAAAGATAGTATTTAAATACTGTTTTGAAACTTTAAATATGCGTTGCTCAGGAAAAGATAGTGATGTCACGACAAAACCTCAGATACCGATCAGTGAACAACCGTCTTCCAGCTCGGCCGAAACTCTTGCCCTTACTGAATTTCTTTTGCCGTAAGTATTTAATTGTCATTAAGTATCGTAGGTTAATTTTTAAGTATATGTATACACATAGCTTAGTAAAGTAGATCTGCGAACTTTATGCAGGTTCAAGTCTAGTTATTAGCTTTGGCTGTTTATATATGTGTTTGTCGATCCCCCATATCCATTGATCTAACTGGGATAAAGTAATGGCATTAAAAAAAGTAAATATAATGAATGTTCCGTGTAATAATTTTGTTTATGTTTATATTATAAACTGTGGCTTATAAAATTTAATTATTCAATGATACTGGATTGATTAAGTGAAATTTGTATTAACCCTTTTAAGGCCAGGAAAGAAAATAATATTTTATTCTAAAAAGGCCCGTGACGTTGTAGCACTTGTATGCCAAAAAGGCCAGACTATAAATGCCAGTTTTGCTTTGATGTTGATTAAAAACGTGTAATTTAACTAAAAATGCTAGTAGAAAAATAGTGTTGACATTATATTTTTCTTAAGAATATGTACTTTTTTTTTTGTTTAACGTCCGACTATTGTGCACACTTGGGCTAATGCAGACGATGGGCTGATTTATAGCGTAAGAAAATGCCAAGCCCTGGCCGGGAATTGAACCCAGGTCCTCGGGGTGAAAGCCTAGTACGCTATCAACTAGGCCACTGAGGCAGCTCAGAGAATATGTACTGTACTTATAAATAAAGAAAAATAACAAAAAATGTTTAACAATTTTTTTGGGCCATAATATGTACATATATACTTCATTTAATTTGAATTTCTTGATTTTGAACAATAATAAGTATATTTCAAAAAAATATTTGGAAGTTAATTTAGTTATTTTCTAACATAATAATGTATTTTGCACAAAGTCTGAAAATTTCAAGAAGATTGGCTGATAAATATATTGTCTAGACCACTTAAATAAAAGTTACATTTAGGCGTAATTTGTCCCCAAAGTTGTACAAGTTTACAAATTATTCTAAACTCACAGCTGTCAAACCGAGCTAAAAACGAATACTGAAACTAATAAAAACTACACAAATAAACATTAACAAACTATAAATAAAATAACATTACCACACACGCTTATTCAGACGTAAACAATACGCGACTGACTAAAATGATTGAACTCACAGCTGTCAAACCGAGCATTACTTGACTTCGTCGAAGTTATAACATTTTTACTTAAATATAAAAATCTTTTTGCGTTTTTAATATTAAAAACATAATATGTGGTCATTTATCTTTCATTACAAGTAAATGTTACTGAAAAAAATAAGCCGATATATTGGCTCTTGGCCGTTTTAGCATAGTAATCTCGAGACTGATATATCGGCTCATGGCCATAAGAGTTAAGCTCAATTTTGAAAATATTTTTGTACATAACTGGTCCAGCAGTTTATAAATGTTATACTTCTCGCAGATGTTGCTGCTCTTCTATTTATGCCGAGATGGTTTTACCTTAGTTTTTTGTTATGCTTTCCAATATGTCGTCATTGAGACAGGATATTAACGCCGCAACTTAGTCATTTCTATCTTTGAGGAACTAGAACGGTTTCACCCAATTATTCGTAAAAACACAAGATTTTTATACATTCCGATTAACAGCGGGTTAATTCTGACACTTCTAACAGTAACATTTTAAAAATATTTATTTATTTTTTAATATTTTACATGTGTTCATTTTTTAAACTAAAATAATCTGATTTTAATAAAAGTGAAAGATTAATTTTATGGTAATTGTTCTATTAATTAAGATCGCATATATTTTTTTGTAAACTGTACAATAAGGATTTAATCATATTCAGCTAAAGCCATAATTTAGTTAAACACAATTTCTTGTCTTACATGTATAGGCCTACTTTATCGTAAAAATTCTCAGGTATATTGGAAGCAGAATATAGTAGTATTGCAATTTTCAAAAGAAAGTTTAGCAGCTGTTTATACCATATCAGGGAGAAGTTTCTGTTATGTTTGCAATATAATTAGATGCAAGAATGGATTAGTAGGATGCAAGTCGTAATCCTAAACTTTATTTTTTTGCTATGTTTAATAATAAAAAATAAATAATGTTTGTTTCTCCAAACATTTTTATTTGAGGTAATGAAACAATAGTTATTTTACGACACATTTAAGATATTTTCTACAAAGTCACAGTACAAATTTAAAATTTTTTCATAGCATTTTATAAGCCTTCTGCTTACTGATTTGTCACCAAGTTGTTGAACTAATCATTAAAACATGCTATTTCAGTTCGTTGTCACTTCCATAGTTTTTAATGCCAAGAAATTCTTCAGTTTGTGAGTTAATCATTCAGGGCTATTGAACAGATATTCAGAATCTTCTCAGTTGAATTACTGAAGCAAGTATTCGTTGTAGTTTAGACGAAGACGAGCATGCGAACATGTGTTATTGTGAAGAAGCACAGTTCCGCCAGACAACATTTGACACCATTTTTTTTTTTAATGGTGGGGGTTAGTTGGTGTAGAGTCTGTTAGTAGGTAGCTACACTTTGTCGTCACCTAAAGGGGACCATCTGCTCTGTTGAATTTTTTCCTCAAGCCGCCTCGGTGGTCTAGTGGATAGCGTACTAGGCTTTCACCCCAGAATCCGGGTTCGATTCCCTGCCAGGGCTTGGCATTTTCATACGCTATAAATCATCCCACCGTCTGCATTAGCCCAAGTGTGCACAATAGTTGGACGTTAAACACCAAAAAAAAAAAAAAAATTTCCTCAATCGATGTGAGTTCATCAGTCCCAACTGATAGTTGATCCAGATCTTCATCATATTTGTGTATCCTGTATTAATTAATGATGCATAATTTTTTAACTGAAGCTTCATTCATGACATTACCACCTCCATTGTCTGCACGTAAATTTTTGATGGGCTTGCATTCAGAAAACTTACTACACTACGAACTTCGTACTTAGCGGAATTGTTAATTTTATCACACATTGTAACATTGCACAAATAAAGACTTAACGACCGTAGCAGTTTGCTATTGACACAGCAACAGAAATAAGAGAACTGTGCAGCTTGTCTGAACAAAACATTGTTTCCTTTTTGAGTTATGTATTTAACTAGGTTTTTATTTCTTTTTTCCTACAAGAGTCTGTTATGTACTGACCGATAATAATGTGGATGGTTGCTATCATTTTCTTTAAGGTATGTGTAGGCTACACAGCTAGAATCACAAAAAAGGGCAGTGACCCGAATCTAATGATGTTGACTGGTCAAATGATGCATTAGGTTAGACCTAATGATGCATTAGGTTAGACCTAATGATGCATGCAAAAAGGTTCCTAGACCTTTGTGGTGGATATTGTGTGTTGGGAAAATCTGAAGACATAGTATGGTATGCAGATGGTTCCAAGACAAGGAAAGGCACTGATGCTGGGATGTACTGCCTGAGTCTGGTGTTGAAGAAAGTGGTTACCCTGCAACAGCATGTAGCAGTATTCCAGGCTGAAGTAATGGCCATTAATGACTGTGTTCAGGAGAATTTGAAACGAGACATCAAGAATATTCATCATATTGGGCTTTCGGTATTCATATTCATACCGAGTCAGGCAGTATTAAAAGCACTGGTGGGTCCTATAGTTTGGTCCAAGCTGCCTGGAAGTGTCAGGAGAATCTCAGCGCTCTGTCCCTGGGTAACCAGGTTAATCTTCATTGGGTTCCAGGGGCATAAGGCAGTTGAGGGTAATGAGGAGGCAGACCAACTGGCTGGACTGGGATCTGCATCTGAGTTTATCGAACCTGAGCCGGCTTTAGAAATTTCTATTGTTGGCCGGGTCTGGTATTAATAGGTGGATTAATAAGCAACACCAGGCAAGATAGGTTAACCCATTGGAAACTGGATTTTACTAACATGCTATTGGCCTTCAGTACTGAATTTTTTCAGTAGTTTACACTAAGATTATGTGCAATAATAAAAGCAAGTAACCTACCAATTTTATCCTCCATAATGTTGTTGTAATTGTTAACACATATTTAGCCAACACTTTTAACACTATATTAACATTTTTTTATGTTTTTATATTTACGATATGTACATTTTGTTTCCTTTTCAAAAATTTGTCTATGATAAATTTCAAAACAATTTTTCAAATGCAAAGGAACACTACATTTTTTGCACTGGTAAATTATTTCAGACCGTTTTCCTTTTGCAGTACATACTCTACACTTTCTAAATGGCCTTGCTTTGCTTGTTGGGGGGAATTTTCCCTATAAAATGTCCCCAGAATTTTAGTTATATTTGGATTAGAAGTCCACTGTAAATCATTTACTTGTAGGTTATGTGTAGTATTTGTCTGTAAGTTAGGCCTATTTTCACAGATCTCATCATCACTATCACTACTTTCATTTTCAACAATAACTTCTTGCTCTTCATTATCACTAATCTCACAACCACTTTCATGTAAAATATCCTCAACAAACACACTAAATGCACTCGAAGAAATAAAACAATTCCTCACGAGAAGCCATGTTTCTACAACTGTCAAATTCGTACACAACTTCACAAAGAAACTAGCGGAAATTAACGAGTAACAACGGAAATAAACGAAGGAAAAATATCTCATAGATTGAAAATAGATTTATGTTTCTATTTTCGACTTTTAGGCTAGAAACATACGGCAAAGAGATCAGGGAAGTAGAGGACGGACATTGCCCGTCTGTAGTACTTAAGCCATTGAGAGTGAAGGACGAGCAATATAAGTCTTTCTGGGTTAACCTTCGTGGGTATTCCCACAGTAAGCACCTCTCAAGCAGGGTTCCGTAAGAAGGGCTTAATGGGTGGCAGACATCTTGGACAGAACACAACTCATGGGGCTAATTATTAGTTATTGTGGTCTAAGAGTGCACATGAACAGGATAGGTATGTACCACAGAGAAACCGTGTGTAGGTTATGCAGGAAAGGGAAGGAAACTGCAGGACATTATTGGTAATAGGAAGCTAGGGTTTTTTTGTTCCCAGGACCCTAGCGATTTTCAGTAGAATGAGCTAATCAATGGATTGTTGGAACTTACTAAGGGCATCAGTTCGCTAAACTAGTTGCACAATACCTTGATCGCAGTGGCTGGGGTTGTATTATATAGTTTCAATCTAATCTACTGTAATTGGTTACACACATACTTAGAAAGCCAAACTTACTGTAATGATAAAATTAAAGTAAACTTATATAATAAGACCAGTTGAAGTTAAAATTATTGAAGTCATTGCAATAACATGCTCATTCATCCCATATTTACTGAATACTGAATACGTCAGATGATAGAATAATATAACAATATATTCCCTTTCATATTTGTAATAATAATATCTCATGACAAATCATATTATAATTATATTGTGAAACTTTAAGTTATTAAATTTTTATAATGTTATGAAGGCCCTCTGATATTGACTGGTATGGCCAATAAGAGTTATTAACTAGTTACATGTCTTCAGTTACAGCACGCGCACTGAGGAAGAGAAGCCAAAAACACTTGAAGCATTCCTTAAAGCACAGAGAGATGCAAAGAGAAGGAAGATGCGTTATCGCACTTCCAAAGTCCACACCAAGAACAAAAGTCATACTGAGGTGAGTATTTCCAAAACCAGTAGCCATGTATCAAGGTGCTACAGTGTTCACTTAATAATTTTTAAAAATATTGAAAACTGACAGTACCTATGTGGTGTTGCCCATGAAATTAAAATATTTTCAGTATGCATATGTGTAATATTCAACTAAATATTTAATTTAAAAGAAAAAAACCAAGAAATTTTGAAATTCAGCTTTGAGGTGTAGTCCAACCTTCTGAAACAAAAAATTTCATATCTGTTTTGAAATAGATTTGGCTGTACACACACACACTTCCTTTAGTGCATGCATTTGTATAATACATAAAGATTTGCCATTTACTGTTGTATAAAAGTAGTTAATTAGGATTATGACCTGTTTTCTTCCGTCTAGCAGTGGTATTTCAACTTACCTCGTAAAGGTTACCGCGGTTTCGTAACGTATGTTTTATCTTCAGGCTGTAGTACAAATGGTCAGATCTTTCTGTCGAGGTTGTCACGAAGTTAACAAAACATTGAAAACACACGTAATAACACTCAACACAAATTACATGATTGTTATTAAAGCGCAACAATAAGGTTTGGTTTGGTCAAACACTGCTGTGCAACCCGTATTTCCAGACTTAATCGTTTAGTGTTGTGAAGTATGTTTTTAATGTGTTAACTTTGTGATGACCTCGATAGAGGGATTTGACCTATTGTAGGCTTGAAGATGAAACGGTGAAGTTTCAAGACCGCTGTAGTTGATAAGGTAAGTTGAAAGACCATTGCACAGAAGAAAATATGTCATATTCCTAATTATTTAAATGTATGGTCCGTTCGCTATGTTGCAGTAATAAAAATTGTTACTTTTGTGATACAGTAGAATGTGTTATATCATTGAAGAAGGACAAAAAATGACATAAAAACCCAAAGTTATCTCGCGGAGGCCGCTGATCCTACCATACCTCTAGCTCATATTATTTCCACATCTACTTAAGGCACACATATTTACCGCTCTGCATAGCCTGGTTAACTGAAGTATAAAATAACCTGTGCTGATGGAGTGTGTGACATTGATGGCGTATGAAATGGAGACCTGGCGACCTTCCAGTATACCTTACTGCATGCATGCAGGGCTCTGTATGGGCAGACCTCATTTCCACAGCTACTTGTGGGTGTTTACATAAGTAAGAATATAAAATAGAATAAGCGGGATCTCATCGCACAATAAAAAGGTTGGCCAAATGGAACAAAACCTCTGTAGTGTGGGTCAAGAGAAAGAAAGTTGAAAGGTAATTGGCAGAGGAAGCATTTGCAAATACATCAATAAGGAACTGGAAAAGGTGGGAAACCACCTTGGAATCCTCTCCAAATCCTAGACTTTATAAAGTGACTAGAACTGGAGAAGGTGATATAACTGAGAATACAGAAAGGGGGCAAAATAGATTTACAGAGATCGAAATAGTAACCGTAGAGATTCATTCATTTATTCAACCCAAATGTAGAGATTAGTAATAACATACCTTAATGATTTTATATTTTAACTTGGTACGGAGTTTAATGACATTAATTACATTAATTGTGATTGTCAGTGTGGCGTTATTAGCTGATTTATTGACAGTATTAGAAATTCATATTGCTGCAACAGTATTATAATATTCTCAAATGCATTCAGAAATACAACAGAATACAAAGCAAAGAAAAATCAAACAAACACTTCACACTAATCTCATTCGATGTAAAATATTGATGTCGACAAAAAATATTGACCTTGAACTGCACCGTTACCAGTAGAAATGTCTTGTTGAATTTAGCTTGGCTCGTTTAACTGACTGATGATACAAAACTACGAGGTGTGTTCAGAAAGTAACGAGAATTTTTAAATTTCACGGACTTGGAGAGTCCGATTGTCAAAAATTTTTTTTTATTATGTTGGTATACATGCCCTTCAAGTATGATAAAACTTTCGGCTGTTTTCATTGTTGACCACTAAGGTTAGACGTGTTTTTATGAACTCGGCGATTTTCCTTTGTTAAAAGAAATGGATCAAAGAATTTATATCAAATTTTGCCTAAAAAATGGAATAAAGTGTGTGAAATGTTAACAAAGGCCTATGGTGAGTCTGCTATGAGTAAAGCAAGAGTTTACGAGTGGTATAAGCATTTCCAAGAATGCCGTGAAGACGTTGAAGATGACAAATGCCCTGGACGCCCCAGCACATCAACAATCGATGAAAACATGGAAAAAGTGAAAGAAATGGTTATGAACAATCGCCAAATCACAATTAGAGAGGTCGCTGATGATGTTGGCATATCAATTAGATCATGTCATGACATTGTTTCCAATGTTTTGTGTATGAAAAGCGTGGCAGCAAAATTTGTTACAAAATTGTTGAATTTTGAATAAAAACAGCGAATGGAAATTGGTCAGGAGTAACTAAATGAAGTCAACGACGATGCAGAATTACTTAAATGTATTATAACAGGTGATGAAACATGGGTATACAGATATGACGTCAAAACTAAGGTTCAGTCATCCCAGTGGAGGCATTCTGGCTCGCCAAGACCGAAAAAGGCTCGACAAGTGTAGTCGAACGTGAAAGTTATGCTCACTGTGCATCATGAATTCCTGCCACCAGGTGAAATGGTCAATGAGGAGTACTCCTTATAAGTTCAACGCCATTTGCATGAAGCAATCGGAAAAAAACGCTCTGATCTGTGGAAAAAGAATTCATGGCTTTTGCACCACTGTAATGCACCAGCTCACACTTCATTGCTTGTTCGTGAATTTTTGGCCAAAAATAGTACTGTAACGATGCCCCAGCCTCCATATTCACCAGACATGGCTCTGTGTGACTTTTTCCTATTTCCAAAAATAAAGAGAACCTTAAAGGGCCATCGTTTTACAGCCGTTGATGACATTAAAAGTGCATCACTGAAAGAACTAAAGGCTGTCTCAAAGATCGAGTTTGAGAAGTGTTTTGAGGATTGGAAGAAGCGTTGGCACAAGTACATAATCTCCAATGGGGACTATTTTGAAGGTGACAACATCAATGTAGAAGAATAAATAAATATTTTGTTCAAAAAATTAGAATTCTTGTTACTTTCTGAACACACCTCGTATATATTAAACTGATCCTTGTTCACCATATTTACGTTTACACATTTAAACATGTAATAGAATTTATATTTAAAAATTGTATTCAATTTTTTTCTCCTGTATAGTTATCCATTTTCTTTGTTTTGATTTGCAGATTATTAGAGGAGTAATTGACAGCCAAATGCAGGCACTTGAAGACTGGATTAAAGAAGAGGAAGGTATTATTGAGGAGAATGAAGAGAGTTGTAGCAAAGCCGATCCGTCGAGCGAAACTAAAGCAGAAAAGAGCGAAATGTTTTGGCTCGATTGGAATTTCAGAGGAAATCCACACACCAGATGGAAAAATGTAATTAAGAAGGAAGAAAGAAGAAAACATTGGAGAGAAAGCGATGAACAGTTCAGTAGACACAACGAAGACGATAGAGATAAGAGAAGAACATATCATCGTGACCGTAGTTCACGACGTAGTAGTTATGATAAACACGAAGGTAGCAGGTCAAAGTATAATGACAGGAGAGATCAGGGTTACCATAGACATAGAAGTAGAGATCATACTGACAGAGAAAGGCATAGGGATTATAGACATGACGTAGAAAATACATCTAGAGGCAGAGATCACAGAGGTGATATAGAACATGTATCTAGAGACAGGAACGAGAGACAATCAAAGCACAAACACCACAAGCATAAGAGACGCAGAGAGGACAGTACATCTGATGAAGGTGTGCATTATAGGAAAAAACATTCAAAGAAGAAGAAGAAGAAACATCATAAACATAAGCACGAGGAATTAAAAGAATCGCCAACCTGAATTCTGAAAACAACTAGTCTTAACGTAATAGGAATTTAATCCGATAAACTCATGGTATTGAAAAAGTTTTTCGTAAGTGGAAAGTCAAGAGAGAAAGTTAATATGTAGTGGTCCCACGAAGAGGTTTACGCATTTGATCATCCGTTATTTTCTTATTTCTCCATTGATCATTTTGAAACTATACATACTTTTTAAAAAAGGTACCATAAATAGTATGTGAGAATAGCATATGGCTGATGTTTGCAGAAACAAAATGGCGGCCAAAATAAATAAATTCATTTGTTCATTATTCTTATATAAATAAACAATTCATTTTGTTTGGCGTTCTTGTCATTGTGTAGCTGTGAATGGTTTCCAGTATGAATAGGTCTGATTTATGAAATGTTCATTGCTGTTTAATTTTCTTTTAATTAGTTTGTATCTAATTATTTTGTTTGAAAAAAATCAGTTCTGTACTTTATTTAAACTTTATTTTGGGTGCCATTTTGTTTCTACAAACATTAGCCAGATGTAATAATCTCGTACTATTTCAGGTACCTTCTTTAAAAAGTATAATATAGTTCGAAAATGATCCACGTAGGATCAAATGCGTAAACTTCTTCGTGGGACACTGTATTTTGTATACAGAGGGAGGTTAAAAAGAATTATATGCAATATTAAAAATTTACGAAAATAATTTTTTGTGATTGTCAGTGAATTTTGATTATAGATAAAATCTTTCACTAATCCAAAAATAAAAAAAGTAATGATGTCTATGTCTTGGGCTGAATTTAAAGTTCCTAAATGTATCATCTTTAAATGGCTGTGTGTAGACTGAAATCTGCTTATCCGTTCATAGCAACATTTCAAAATGTATTTTCAATGATTTTTATTTTCTCGAAAAATGAAGTAGACTATAATATAAAAAGTATAGTTATGAAAAATCAGCAATCAAAGACCAACAATCAAATTGACTTGAGGTTTTGATGGATCTATCTGTTTTCAAGACCCCCGAGCTCAAAAAAAGTATTTGCACATTGCACATTGTTAGGAACTAAAGAATTGTTGCAAGTATTTGCGTATTTCGTAAAGATTTTTTAATTTTTATTTTCAGTCTGTTAGAGCAAAAATTCATAAAATTATCATCTTGGAAGTAAAATGTGCATGTGTACGCAGTTTTTGAAAAAATGTAAGTATAAAAAAATTTGTGTTTTTGCGACAATCTGTCCACATTTTTTAACTTCATCTTTATTTTATGTTAATGCTTTCTTTTGTAATGATTGTCTTATCCTGTAATGAATAAACACTTTGTTTCATTACACCGACTGATTGTCTTCCAACAACTTACCGTGACTTTGTTTTACGTTATCTGTCTACTCTGCACGTGGTAACTGACTGACACAATTTATAACCTACTTCCAGACATAGTAAAAACTTAAAATTTGGATTGTTAACAATGTGAATAATTTGGAAAGAACAAAATTGTTATATTAAATTTTGTACAGTAAGAGACTGGGTTGTGTAGTAATTTAAATACAGAAATATTTGTAAACATTCAGATTTTTAGACAACTATTTCTCTGTTATGTTATCGTGAGAGATCGCTCTGGATGTTTTCAAATATTAACTGTTCTAATAACAGAGGACGGAAGAACCGGAGCGGGAGTGTACACACCCCCGTTTCTCTCTTTACTACCCGGTTGGGCTGAACAGGTCGAATTTTGACGCCGAGATGGGAGGCCATATCTAAGGCTCTTCTCCTTCTGCTGAACACTTCGCATAAACACAAAAACTGTGTAATACTGACAGATTCCAAGGCAGCAGTGCAGGCCCTATCATCATCAGCGGGCAACAATCTTAAAGAAATACATCAAATGTTATGAACGCTTCAAAAATTGAGCAGAAATATAGTGTTCCAATGGATCCCTTCTCATGTAGGTGTGCCAGGAAATGAGGCTGCAGATGAGCTGGCAAAGAAAGGTTCACTACTACCCCAACACAAACATTTGTCCAATCCAAGTAAGGCAAAAGCCATGCTCAAAAGTAAAGTGAAGAAACAGCAGATGGAAAAAATGAAGAGCATAGCAAAAGGCAAACGCTGGGAAAATATAGACGAGGAATGGGACGGACTGAAGGAAAAACCAAGGAGACAGTCAGTGGTACAGTTCCGTCTCGACTCGGGTCATGACTG
Organism: Callitettix versicolor; assembly: GCA_022606455.1. Lineage (NCBI taxonomy): Eukaryota > Metazoa > Arthropoda > Insecta > Hemiptera > Cercopidae > Callitettix > Callitettix versicolor. The sequence continues at coordinate 115,420,255 of CM040186.1, read as the reverse complement.
CCTCGCCGCCCATTTGAGGCACATTGGTGTCTACTCCTCTGAAATGTACCCTCTGTGCCAAGAGACGAACTTAAATATGAACAAGGACCACCTGCTGACATGCCCTGAATTCTGAAAACAACTAGTCTTAACGTAATAGGAATTTAATATGATAAACTCATGGTATTGAAAAAGTTTTTCATAAGTGGAAAGTAAAGAGAGAAAGTTAATATACAGTGGTCCCACGAAGAGGTTTACGCATTTGATCATCCGTTATTTGGTTTCATTATGAACTAAGAAACCGGGAGTTGTAATGGAGGTAAACAGTCTAAACAGCTAAAATCAGATTAAAAGTTTATTGATGGACTAATGACCAGTATATATTAAAAATGGTTTTCACTGTTCTTTGAGCATGCCTGAAGAATTCTAAGAACTGAACTATTGACAAGTATCTTAGCGATAAGCAGAAGGGACATTTGAGTGCGAGGTAAATATCAACTGATACACTACCATAAAGAGAATCTGCTTAAATCTCTTAATAAATAAAGAGAATGTTGTTAATGTCACAGCCTTCAATTCTTTACTAATTAAAAAAAAAAAGTTCACTTGTACTGCAATGATCGATGAAAGTTTTTTTTTTGGTGTTTAACGTCCGACTATTGTGCTCACTTGGGCTAATGCAGACGATGTGATGATTTATAGCGCATGAAAATGCCAAGCCCTGGCTGGAAATCAAACCCGGGTCATCGGGGTGAAAGCCTAGTACGCTATCAACTAGGCCACCGAGGCGGCTGATCGATGAAAGATAATTTAACAAATAAGTGTGAAAACAGAAAGATAATTAGTGTATCAATTTATCAAGAAGAATACAGACAATCATATCAATAACTAAAAAGTCGAAGGATTGTAAGATAACATTTTACAGAAATTTCAGAACATTTTTAAAGATTTTCGTTCAATAAGAAAAATGTGTTAAACAAGAAAATAACCTCAAAACCAAATTTACAATATATTTCTTATAAACAATGTAATTATTCTGCCTGCACGATCACTCCGTCCGAGATCAGTAAATATTGTATGAATAAATGAATTGTATGAATAAAGCATTTATTTGCTCATAATTGAATTTCAGTTTGTAATAAAAGAATAATTGTTTTTTTTATACTAAATTTACTAGCTATACAAACTAATCCAGATGGAAACTTTTTTTTTTTAAATACCTATATTTTTCAACAACATTATGTTTCTTCTTAAATATTCCACTCCTTTATATTCCATTTCTAATACAAAGAATTTAGACATTTTTACCAATAACTTATTTTTTCAACCTTTTCACTTTTCATCCTTGAAGCATCAAATAAGTAGGTTATGATAAAGTGTATTATGTTAACTAAAATACAAAGTCTCAGATAGCTCGCTGTAAGGGATTAGATAGTGTCCCACCCGCTGTTAACATTACCATGTCCTATTCCTATAAAAGTGTTTCCCACTGCTGTAGTTTAACTACTTTCACAGCATGAGCCACTCCTATTTAATTGCTGTATTGTTCGCTACAGTTCCTTCCATTATTTGTTTATTTTTGGATGTAGTTCATCAGCAACCACTTCCAAGTGACGATGAAAGTAAGTGTAACAAGTCTATAATGTGTTCATGTAACTAATTTTCTTGAATTTAAAAATACTTTGGTATTATGTCAAGACAAAGTTAATGATATTGTTAAGCATTTCGTTCAGTCATATGGGCCTTTAACAGGGGTGATAAAAAACATTAAATTTTAAGATTAACAAAATTAGAGGAAGTTATAAGAAATTGAAATATTATTCTTTTTATATTCTTCTTCTTTTCTGCTAGGATTATTGTCACTATGTTCAGTATAATGATCTGCCTTCCCTAGCTTTGTCAATTCTATTTTCGTTGACGCGTTTCGGAGAACCTCCATCTTCAAAAACTATATCTATACTGGTCACCAATATTATGGCCCGTCCTATTTATAATTTTCTATCTCCACCTTGTACCCCTCCTCTATTCAATATGTGTACATTAAACCTGACGTGCTCTCTTCTGATTTGCTCTTCAAAATCATAAGTTTTCGCTCGATTCTGATTTGCTCCTTTCAAACTTTCTCTTCAACGGTCGTCTCTCCTGTTAATTTTTTTAGATTTTTAAATGTAATATCTGCTTGTGACGATATCTGTTCGTTTATTACGTTTTCTCCCTTTAATTTAGATTTAAAAATTTCCAAGTTCTCTAAAATGTTCATACGTCTTCCTTTTTCTGCCATATGTAGTACCTTCATTGAGTTTTCTATTTCTCGAGGTATGTGTCCCTCTTTTATTAAATGCGATGCATAATTTGAATCATTTTTGCCGTATTTGAATGACCTTACATGTTCATACGGCATATCTAAAGGTATATCTAAATATATATATATATATATATATATATATATATATTTAAACTTTAGTATCTAAGTTGCATTGAGAAACAATGCTATGAAGGTAAATGCATAAGCAAAAATTTAGTAAAATAAGAAGTCCAATTTGGCTGTTTAGTAATCAATGTACAGCCAATAGCTGGAGACTTGAAACTTTGAGAATACATTCATATTATGTAAACTTGAACTAAGAAAAGATTTTGTAAAATTCAACTCTTAAAGGGATACAAAAACTATAAAATTTTATTGTTTCAGCATTTTCCAAAATTGAACACGTAAAGAGAAAATAAAATCTTTTATTTTTGATTTCACATTTTCATTTAAGACGAGAACATTCTATTCTGACATAACCCATTTGGTAAAGATTTAAAATATTCTTTACAAAATAAACTTTTACACAGTTATTTGCACTTAGAGGTAACTCAGTGAGAGTCACTTTTTTAATATATTTTTATGTTATTGCATTACTAGCATGGTTCTTACATATATATATATATATATATATATATATATATATATATATATATATATATATATATATATATATATATATTACACACACACATGAGATGTGTTCAGAAAGTAACAAGAATTTTAATTTTTTGAACAAAATATTTATTTATACTTCTACATTGATGTTGTCGCCTTCAAAATAGTCCCCATTGGAGATTATGTACTTGTGTCAGCACTTCTTCCAATCCTCAAAATACTTCTCAAACTCGATCTTTAAAATAGCCTTTAGTTCTTTCAGCGATGCGCTTTTAATGTCATCTACGGCTGTAAAACGACGGCCATTTAAGTTTCAGTAATTCTGCATCATCGTTGACTTCATTTAGTAACTCCTGAGCAATTTCCATTCGCCGCTGTTTTTGTTCAAAATTCAACAATTTTGGTTGCTGCCACGCGTTTCATACATAAAATACTGGAAACAATGTCATGACATGATCCAATCGATATGCCAACATCATCAGCGACCTCTCTAATTGTGATTCGGCGATTGTTCATAACCATTTCCTTTCACTTTTCCCACGTTTTCATCGGTTGTTGATGTGCTGGGGTGTCCAGGGCGTTCGTCATCTTCAATGTCTTCACGGCCTTCTTGCAAATGCTTATACCACTCGTAAACTCTTCCTTTACTCATAGCAGACTCACTATAGGCCTTTGTTAACATTTCACACAATACAAATTCTTTGATCCATTTCTTTTAACAAACGAAAATCGCCGAGCTCATAAAAACACGTCTAATCTTAGTGGCTGTCACAGACAAAGTCAACAATGAAAACAGCTGAAAGTTTTATCATACTTGAAGGGCATGTATACCAACATATTAAAAAAAAATGTTTGACAATCAGACTCTCTAAGCCCGCGAAATTTAAAAATTCTAGTTACTTTCTGAACACACCTTGTGTGTGTATGTATATATATATATATATATATATATATATATATATATATATATATATATATATGTATATATGGTTTTGTGGGCAAAGTCACAACAACAAATTGAAATAGGTAATAAATATAAAACACCAGGTTATGACCAATTTTTGTATGACTTTTTTAAAATAATTTAATTTCATTAATTGTATCAGAATTATTACTTGAATTGTGTAAAAGCGCCATCATGTTTACCTTTGTATTATCTGTGGAATTTTCTAAATGTTAATATTAGTAACATTTAAACACTGATTACCATCATTAAAACAGTTTGTTATAATTTTTCTTAAAGCATTTATAATGGCTACCATTTTGAGGATGCTAAGTATAGGAGTCCTTCAAGCAATTACCGAAACTGATTTTCTAAACTTATTAACTCATCTTTGACGTCTGTTTATGTTTTTAAAATTAACCCTTTTAGTGTCATAAACTTTTTTACGTGTACAAAAATTTAATATTTTATTTATACCATTGGATATATTTTAAGCTAAATGAACATATTTTATGAAAATTATATTTTCAAGTGAACACATAGTAGCAAGAAAAAAGTAGCAAAACTCTTGGTTATGTTGGGAATTCACAAAAAATCCACCTGTCGTCAGCTTCTACCCGAACCATTCACTGTTTATTTAAGGTAGGCCTCACCTCTTCCTCAACCATTGACTGCCCAGTGAGTTTTGCAGAAAAATCGACAGCTGATGCAAGGTTTAAACCCACTCACACAACACATTATACTGCCTTAGATTGCTCAGGGATTCTGAAATTGTTTTCTTTAACTCATAAATCATTGGTTATATTAAACAATTTATTGTTTACTGCTTGATATTTTTTTATTTACTTTTGAAAAATCATTGTCAGTGCTGATGAATGCTGGGATTAAATCTTATGAAGGTTAAATCTAGTCCTGCAGTTCCATAAAAGAGTATTATTTTAATGGTAATACTTAAGTAATTTAAGTTTATTGCTCAATTATTTGTATTGCCTCTAAACGCATAAGACAGTGTTCTAAAGTTTGATTTATTCTCGACATGTCAACTAAAATACATAACAAAGGACAACATAATCTTTAGACTTAATTTAAATGAACATAAATTTTAACATTTGTCACACATTCCTCAGCCAATTGAATGTTAGTCATTCATCATGTTCAAGTAATTGACACCTGACAAGAAAGTGTTATGGTAGCAAACAAAAGAAAAATTGATAAGAAATTCCGAAAATATAGAAGATTAAATGTTAAACAATGTCAAACTATGATAGTTTCATTGTAAATAGTACTTAGGCTAACGTGATATACAGACTGTGTTGACATCAACTAATTTATTGAAGTTATACTTCTTATGGCGGGGTATGGATGTATATTTTGCATGGGAAAAAATTCAGTTTGCCATCACGCTCTTATTGAAGTGAATACTTCTTATGGCGGGGTATGGATGTATATTTTGCATGGGAAAAAATTCAGTTTGCCGTCATGCTCTTATTGAAGTGAATACTTCTTATGGCGGGGTATGGATGTATATTTTGCATGGGAAAAAATTCAGTTTGCCATCACGCTCTTATTGAAGTGAATACTTCTTATGGCGGGGTATGGATGTATGTTTTGCATGGAAAAAAAATTCAGTTTGCCGTCATGCATCACGCTCTTATATATATTTTTGTTTTAAAATGTATTTTTGAAGTGAAAACTTGCATGTTCACACCATTATATTACTTACCCAGTCCAACTTAATTATTTAGTTTTGTGTCAAGTGTTACAACTGTGTAACAGACATTTTATACGTTTATTATATATTGGTAGGTGCGAATAATAAATATTTAAATTATTTTAAACGCCATTATACTACTTACCCAGTCCAACATTATTTAGTATTTAGTTTTGTGCCAAGTGTTAACTGTGTAACAGCAACGTTTTATACGTTTATTATATATTGGTAGGTGTGAATAATAAATATTTAAATTATTTTAAACGCCATTACACTACTTACCCAGTCCAACTTTATTTAGTATTTATTTTTATGACAAGTGTTAACTGTGTAACAGTGACGTTTTACACGTTATTATATATTGGTAGTTGTGAATAATTAATATTTAAATGCCATTACACTACTTACCCAGTGCAACTGAATTATTTAGTGTTCAGTTTTGTGATATTTGTTAACTGTAGGCTACAACATGACATTTTAATAATATTTTTTACTCCTTAATATAATATTTTTAATTTGAAAGTTCATGTGTGTGTTTTTGTTTGTTATTCAATCACACATTAACTACTGGACCGATTGAGGTGAAATTTAAAATGAACATGGTTTAGGTACCTGAGAAGGACATAGATGTATTTCCGTTTTAAAGATCTGAATCCCTGTTATTATTTATTATAAAATTATTGTTTATAAGCTTACATTTGCAATGATTTTAATTGAAACAATCTTATAATTCCAAACAACCTGCCTTTCCAAATTAAAATATTGCAGTTTCCACTGAAGTTGGCATTTACAATGACAATAAGTCACAGGGTCAGATATTAAGAGTAGCAGGAATATATTTGGAACTCCGTGCTTCTCCCGTAGCCTATTCTAGTGTCGAGTAGCAAAAATCTATGTCTTGGCAAAAAATCATATAATATTGTATTTAGAAATATATTAAACTGAAATGAACGTACTCATGATTTTGAAAATTGACTATAATTTTTATTTTGTGGTAAAATATTTAGCCATAACCAGTGATAAGAAGTAGTCACTTCTGTCAGCAGTCATGACATTGCCACTTTTTTTTTATGTTGTCTATCAGTTGAGCTTTATTTAACACCATAATTATTCTTACGGCACAAAAATGTTTTTAAAGTAGAAATGTTTAAAATAATAAGTGTCAAAACAGAATCGCATTTCTTTTAGCCGATACAGCTTGATATTCTAACCAGTTTTTAAAGAGTTCATTGTATTCTACAATTTAAATAATTTTTATTGACATTAACAATATTTTTTTGAGCTTTTAAACAAATCGATTTTAAGATGTATAATAAAAATTCGAATTCAATATGAGACATATTTTTAGGAAGTGTAGACCTATTAAAAAATATAAATACTCGTACTTTTAAATAAAATATGCAATACTTGAAGAAATTGGCAATAATAAAATAAGCCGCCTCGGTGGTCTAGTGGATAGCGTACTAGGCTTTCACCCCGAGGACCCGGGTTCGATTCCCGGCAAGGGCTTGGCATTTTCATACGCTATAAATCATCCCATCGTCTGCATTAGCCCAAGTGTGCACAATAGTTAAATACCAAAAAAAAAATCATGTAATGGTTCAATTAATTTTATCAGAAATGTTAGTACATGAAAATTTGTTGTTAGACCACCGAGGCGGCTGAAAAAAACGAAAAATTGGAAGAGCCATTATTGTAAGACCCAAACCCAAATCTTGTGAGAGTCTATATTGGTTTTCTCATGTTCAATTTTTTTTTCAATTTGATCCAAACAAGCTTGTTACAAAAATTGATTCACGAAATAGCTTGGACGTTCATTTGTTAGCAAAATTACCTCGACCATTTCAAAACGGTAACCATTTGAAATCTTTCAAAAATCTTAAATTTGTTTTACTTTTTTGAAAACTGATTTCACCATTGTAATCAGTGTTAAAATATGCATAAATTAGCATTTTAAAAATAACTTCGAATTCACTTTTACTGGGTCAGAGAGAGAGAGAGAGAGAGAGAGAGAGAGAGAGAGAGAGAGAGAGAGTGTGTGTGTTCTACGAGTATGTTTACATGTTGAATTCTTGTAACTTTATTGATCTCGACATTAAATCTTTCTGTTTATTATTATTTACGTTTATTCCTAGTTTTACAAAGATCTGGTCATGCAGATGACCTTTACCCTGAACTGTCTTCGAGGCTATTCCAAGGTGACATCTTCATACCGCCTGCAGACAACAGTCGTAATGCTCTCTCCATAAATAAGTACAAGTGGCCTAATGGAACAGTCTACTATGAATTTGATTCCGATTACAGTAAGTGTTTTAATTATGGTGTTTAGTTATTGATAACATTAAAATCTTGTGCAGTTTTTAAAGCATGTTGCAGTTTTATACGAGTGTCATTCTGAAAATAAAGTATGAATTCACATTTATACCGTTAATTACGCAAAAATTAAAGCGCTTGCTACCCACAATTCAGTCTAAGCTGGTCTAAGGAAGGCGATGTATAATAGCTTAGAGATTTATTAACTTAGAGAATTGTTTTTCCTTCCACGGTACCGTGTTATAAGTTAGAGATCAACCTGTGTAATAAGATAGAGGTTCCGTATTGTGTATTAACTTAGAGACTACAGTTCCGTCAAGAGTATTGCACCGTGTGTATATGTTGCCGACGCCACTGCTTGCAGGTGCTTCAGTATCTTTACAGTTTACAGTTGTATATATTGTCAATACTATGGTCGACAACATATCTAAATGTTTATTTTTGACAATTATCTGTACAGAAAAATAGAAATATTGGTGTTTTATCAAAAAAAAAAAAAAAAAAAAAAAAAAAAAATTTATATGAATTCATTAATTCATTAATTTAGGACTGTTTTCTTAATTCAATTCTGATATGGTTTGAATAAAGCAGCCTTCAAACAATATTTTTATATTACTATTACGACTACATATGTAAATTAGTATACATTTACAGCTTTACGTATAAGCCTTTAAGAACAAAACCTACCCAAATGAACTTTATATTTTAATAATATATCTTTCTTTAACTAAGCGAATTCTACTTGTTAGATAAAAGATACTGAAGCGCCTGCAAGCAGCGGCGTCGGCAACATATACACACGGTTCAACACACTTGACGGAACTATAGTCTCTAAGTTAATACACAGTACAGAACCTCTATCTTATTACACAGGTCGATCTCTAACTTATAACATGGTACTGTAGAAGGAAAAACGAATCTCTATGTTAATATATCTCTAAGCTATTACACCTTCCTGTCTAGGAGTGTCATGGTCTGTCTCTGGTAAACCGAGCTATTCTTCACCAGGTTCTGGGGCACAAGTGAGTTGAGAGCAATAAGGAGTCAGAGAAATTGGCTAAACTGTAACTTGCATCAGAGTTTATTGGACCTGAGCTGACAGTAGGGATTTCTGTATGTCAGGCTCAAATTTACTGTCAATAGGTGAATAAATAAGCAACCTTGGAAGGCATTCCAGTAGTAAATGTCTTTTAAAAAGAGTCTTCGAAGGAGAACTTATAGGGGTAGTAAGCACCTTTAGTAGAGTATCACTCAGGAAAACCATGTTTTTTTCTAGACACTTTTTATTAAGATAATGAAACAAAGGTTATTTTACAATAAATTTGATACCTTAGATGTTTTTCACCGTAGTCGCTGTTCAATTTTAAACATCTGTCGCCAGCTTTACTATGCCTTCTGTATACTCAATTGCCACCAAGTTGTTGAGCCATTCACTAATGCTATCTTTCAGTTCATTGTCACTCCCATAATGGTTATTGCCCAAAAAATATTTGAATAGGAAAAGATGGTAAATAACACGGGGCCAAGTCTGAGCAATAAGACGGATGTTGAAAAACTTTCCACTTAAATTGTTAAATCAAGTTCGTCGGCAATGCAGTAGGATGCGAACATGCATAACATGAAGAAGCACAATCCATGTTTGTTTTGAACAGCATAGAATAGTCAGTGAAGGGTCTGACAATGAATTGCTATATTTATGGTATTCTTTCTAGGCATGTAGTCAATGAGTACACTTTTTAAATCCTACTTAGTAAGCACCTTTAGTAGAGTATCACTCAGAAAAACCATGTAGCTCATTAAATGACACTGTGGTCTAAGGGTGCACATGAACAGGATAGGTATGTATCTAGGGAAAACCATGTGTAAGTTATGTAGAAAGAAGAGGAAACTGCAAGCTACATGATCTATAATTGAGGCTTTTGTCAATAGGAGGCTAAGGGTATTTGATTATCAGAACTTCAAAGACTTACAGCAGAATGAGCGAGTCAATGGACTGCTAAAATTTATTAAGGGTACCAGACAGCTGAACAAGAACCCAAAATGTTTAGTTGTACAATAGGTCCTTGATCGTATTATCTGGGATTATTTAATCCCGTACTCTAGAATTAATCTTAATCATAACTAAGATTTTTTCAACTTTGCTTATAAACTATTTAGTATCAAACTATAGTTCAAATATTAAATGTTACAGCTGACGAGGAAAAAACTAAAGTAAAAAAATCAATGGACAAAATACAGTCAAAAACCTGCGTTAAATTTGTACCTAGAGACAAAGAAGAAGATTACATTGTAATCAAGAAAGAAGCAAACAAAGGATGTTTCGCTATGATTGGGTATCGACCGAAGCAAGGGCTGCCTGTAAACTTGCAGGCTCCTGAATGTTTGCGCCATTCTGGTACGATAGAACACGAACTGTTGCATGTCCTTGGGTTGCTACACGAACAGGCACGACCTGATAGAGACAATCATGTGAAGATACTATGGGAAAATATCGATGAAAGTAAGTTGTTCCTTAACATAATATAAAAATAGGTATTCGTTTCATATCATGACTATTTGTCCAAGTAAAGTAGTTGTGTGATAATTGGTCCTGTATTTACAAAAAACAAATAACTTGTAGTTCTTATAGTTTGTAACTTTTACTCAATTTTACATTCAAACAAAAATTTTTTTAGGTTCTTAGGGTAATTAAAAACATATCTATTGTGTTTATTATTAATTACACATATTTAGTCATTCGTTGATATTCATTTCTTACAAACCTGTGTTAAGTTCTTAAGGTAATTATTAATTACATGCATGTAGTTAATTAATAATTTTCATTATTGTATCATAGCCATTGGACCACATATTCAAATTAGGATTATGACCTATTCTTCCCATCAGTGGTCTATCAACTCACTTCATAAAGGCTGCCGCGGTTTCAAAACTCTATAGCTTCATCTTCAAGCCGTTATACAAAATGTTAAATCCCTCTGTCGAGGTCGTCACAAAGTCAAACAAAACATTAAAACATATATCACAAAAACTGAGCACAATTACATGTTTAAATTCATCATGAAATTCGGCTTGGCCAAGCTACACACGCGACTCGTATGTCGTTGCATTCCGGACTCAAGCACCGATCCTGAACTCTGCATCACGTTTTGAAGGAGTTATAATAAATTTTAAATATTTGTTGGCACTTTAAGTTGTCAAAATCCACTGAAATTGAGGAAATAAATGTTTTTGATGGTAAAGGGTCTTTTTCATATTTTTAACACAATTTTAAAGTTAAAAGCTATTTATGTTAAAATATACAAGACAGATGTCTACCACAATTATTTCTTGTATTGTTACAACATAGCCAATGGCCACATACTTGAATAATTAGGATTATGACCTATTTTCTTCCATCTAGTGGTCTTTTAATTTACCTTGTAAAGGCTACCACAGTTTGAAAACTTCACTGAGATCATTATAAAGTTAACAAAACATAGAGCGGACTGTAATGACATACGAGTTGCATGGTAATGTTTGGCCAAACCGAATCTTATTGTTGTGCATTTTAATATAAACCATGTAATTGTGTTTAGTGTTGTGACGTTGTTGACTACCTTGATAGAGGGATTTGTACTATAGCCTGAAAATCAAACTGTGAAGTTTCAAAACCGTGGTAATCTTTACGAGGTGAGTTAAAACACAATTAGACAGAAGAAAATAGGTCGTAATCCTAATTATATATCTTCTAGTTACATTTAGTGATAATTAAAAGAAATATTCTGGTTTTTCTACAGGTATAGACCGTGAATTTTGAATAGTGTATACAAAATACATCCATTATATACTCCATGATATCTATTATAAACAATTCATGCTTCAGAAACATAACATTATATAAAACTAATTGCGGCAGTTGTTATTCAGAATTTGTAAACGACTTCAGTAAAGCTTCAAATTCTGAGGTGACCACGTTCGACATCCCTTACGAGTATGAGAGTGTAATGCATTACCCAAGGACAGCATTCTCTAAAAATGGAAAGGACACCATCATTCCAAGAGTAAGTCAGTGACTCGTCTTGTCTGTACTGTAAGTTTTAACTTAAACAGCGTAAATTATCAATCAAATGAAATTTTTGTTATTGTTTCAAGAATGAATTGTTGCTTACTTGGCCGCCTCGGTGGCCTAGTTGATAGTGTACTAGGCTTTCACCCCGAGGACCCGGGTTCGATTCCCGGTGAAGGCTTGGCATTTTCATACACTATAAATTATCCCATCGTCTGCATTAGCCCAAGTGTGAACAATAGTCGGACGTTAAACTCAAAAAAAAAAAAATGTTGCTTACTTAAAAAATGTTTACCAGATATACAACATTAATGTACAAGGTCTTAATATACAAGGTCTTAATTAATATACGGATATACAAGGTCTTAATATACAAGGTCTTAATTAATATACGGATATACAAGGTCTTGATACAACATTAAGAAAATTTCTTTCTTAATTTCTTCTAAATTTTAAATCATTTAAAAATAAATATTTCACTTATTTCCTGTAATGTTATAATGCAAATAATATTTAATTATTTTGTATTGAGGCAAGAAAACTAATCTTTTTTCTGTTCGTCTGGTATTGATCACCGATGGTCTTCTTTTACCTAAAGCAACTTCGATCTTGAATTAATTATTGGTCTTCAGTTTTTGAGTCTGAATTATTGGTCTTGATTCTAGAAAAAACGTGATCCAATATAATTCTACAGAGCAAATAGTACAAAAAAGTTCCTTAGATTCAATAACGTTGTCTATAGGGGGTTAAAGTGATCCATTAAAACACCCTAACAAATGTGTCGTTTTCTTGGCGATGTTGCTTTTCCAAAAAAATCCAGTTTGGAAGGTATCATCAAAAAAAGTATTTTAAAAATCTGTTCATCAGAATGTTCTCAAAATTTTTACATGAAGATTCATAACTCAAGCTGTTATAGTAAATTGAAAATTTAAAAAAATTAGAGTAAAAAAAAACTCTGAATGTAGGTTTATTTATAACTATATTTTATATATTCCTAAATCATGAATTTTATTTTATTCTAAATCTTGTCATCCATGTACTTGAATTATGAATATGACCAAAATTTGATGTATAAATAAATAATTTTTAGAAATAAGGTCAGTTTTTATAATAGCCCTGAAATGTTTTTTTCCGGAGATTAGCTTATGTGCGACTCGCTTGGCCAAGCCGAATTTTATCGTACATATTTTAATCGTGTAATTATGCTCAGTTTTTATTATGTATGTTTTTAATGTTTTGTTTGACTTTGTGACAACCTCGACAGAGGGATTTGACATTTTGTATCACGGCCTGAAGATGAAACGATAGAGTTTCGAAACCACGGTAGCCTTTATGAGGTGAGTGGATAGACCACTGACGGGAAGAATAGGTCATAATCCTAATTATTGAAATGTTCTTTAACACGAGTTTTTATAGATCTTCCAGATTGTCTTAAATATTCACAAGGACACTTTTCATGGATTACTTTATATACACTATTGTTAATTAAAAGATCTATTTTATCTTTATTGTTGATAATGTATAACATTGATGTTACATTGTATAACATACTAGTGGTGGGGCAGAAAACACCAAACTGTTAAAAAAAAACAGCTTTTCTGTAAACGACAAACAAATTGCTTTTTCAAATGGAAACAAGCAGTTGGATTTGAACTGGTTTATGATTTGTTAAAGAAGGAATGACTTTCCGCACTACCACGCTTAACGTTGCCGCAAGGGCTAAAACTGTTTTCCTGCGAACTGCTTTTCTTCTACCTGCTTTTACGCTTTTTCCCTTTATTTCAAAGTTGCTTGTGAAGTAAGAACTGTTTGGTCAATGTCAACGTTTATCTCTATTTTGTTGCGAGTTTTAGTAACAACCTCTCACATTTTGTAGATACAGAGCCTAATTTTATTTAAACATATTTTTTATATTTATTATGAATCATCAATATTTTTTAATCAACTAAAAATATTCCAAATCGTATGCATTTTGGTAAATATGCAAAGGACTATTTAATTTCTAAGTAAAAAAAAGAATGCTTCTAATAGAAATTCATCGCATTTTGTACATAAAATGGCTTACATAATTATTATGTTTTGATAATGTAATTTAATTATTACTACACTTGTAAGGATTATTTTTAACCTTTCTAAATGCTTTATATCCAAAAACAGTTAAGGACATGGTGGCAGTGGGAATGAAAAAGTAGTCTTAGAAAACTGAACGTATGTGCTTTATGTTTCAGCTGCTAATACAACTTTGAGTTTCAGTTTTCTAAACCTGTTTTTTTCCAACTGTTTTAAAAATCAGCTTTTTTCCTCAACAAACAGTTTGTTGACGTTTTGTAAAAATTGCAGAAACGCCCACCTGTATAACATACTAGTTACTAATAATCTACCTTTAATTTAAATTCTATTCACAAGATTGAGTTTCTTTCTTAACATTTTCTTAAAACTAAACATTTTTTTTGTCATTCTGATGTCATCTTCTATTCCTTTACTGTTTTGGGGCTAAACAAAATTAAACTATCTTAAACCCTGCTTGGTATCCATTTATTTTTTAATTATTGTTTAAAAGTTCAGATTTGCATTAAGGAATAGAAGCGGTTTTTCTTTGGCCTGTTACAGAGTGAAGAGAAGAGTGTAACAATGGGACAGAGGACTGGAGCAACGAATGGTGATCTGGAGAAAGTTAGGAAAATGTACAACTGTCATTCGGAAAACAGTGATAAAGATAGTGAGACTGTACAATAAAAAGAAAGAATACATGGAGCTAATTTTATTATTTTAACCCAGCTCTTTTACACTATTTAGCAAATTTCAAAATATAAAATCCAAGATTTTATGGTAAGACCCTCACCTAAGTCTTTGAAATGAGCATAGTCAAGATTTCTAGATCATTTTTTGAGATGTCGCTAAAAATTATATACGAGGTGTGGCTATTAAATAACGAGACTGACGTAAAAAAAATTATTTTTATTTTATACATAATTACTTATTATCACCTTCAATATACATCCCTTCTCTATCCCTACAACGCTTCATGCAAATTTTCCATTGTTGGAAACAGTGCTGGAAGTCATCTTCTGTCAACTCCTTCAGGACTCTTGCCTCTTCCACTTTTACAGCTTCCACAAACTCAAATCTCGTCCCTTTTAATGCATATTTCACTTTAGGGAACAGATAGAAGTCACATGGTGCAAGGTTGGGTAAGTAAGGTGGATTTTCTAACACTGGGATGCTGTACTTGGCCAGGAACCTCTTGACAGATAACACGAAATGAGCTGGCGCATTGTCTTGGTGGAAAACCCATGATTTGTCCTTCCACATTTCGGGTCGTTTTTTCCTTACTCTTTCACGTAGTTTACCAAGTACCTCAAGGTAGTAATATTGATTAATTGTTTGACCTTCAGGAACCCAGTGAAGGTACACAATCCCATGAATAGCGAAAAAAAAATCATCATTGCTTTAAATTTTGACTTGCTGATTGTTGCTTTTTTGGCTCTCAGTGAAGTTGGGGTCTTCCAATGCATGGATTGGCGTTTTGTTTCTGGATCATACATAAAAAATCCATCATACCACGATCCATCACATGTTATTATCCTTTCCAGTAAATTTGGGTCATTTTCAATGGCATCCAAAGTGTCAGTACAAACATTTTTGCGAGCTGCTTGTTGTTCAAACATGAGAATTTTTGGCACCATTTTAGCACACACTTTTCGCATATTCAAATTGTCACGTAAAATTTGCCATACACATTCTTTATCAATGCCTACAGTTTCACCAATTGCACGAATACTTAATCGACGGTCAGACCGAATCAAATTAGCAACTTTTTCAACATTGCCATCCATTTTTGATGTTGAAGAGCGACCTGGCCGCGAATCATCTTCAATGTCTTGTTGGCCATCTTGAAAAACCATTCAAAAACACGTGCCCGCGATAAACATTCACTGCCATACACTTCTTTCAGTAAATTATAAGTTTCAGTAGCGGTTTTTCCAAGTTTGAAGTGAAATTTAACAACAATTCGTTGCTCTATTATTACAGTAACCATTTTTCCGGCAAAACAAAATAACAACACTAATGGAAATGAAGGTTATGACTAAACGGTGTTGGTTACACAAACGAGACTAACTGCATTATGAAGAGAAAGCTTCACACTAAACAGCTGTCGGTCAATGGCGGTTAGCACATGCACACTTGTTCCGTCAAGTCTCGTTATTTAATAGCCACACCTCGTATAATTAGTTTAATTATATATATATCCCTGCAGGGGTGCAGACTAGCAGCACCTATTGAGAGGATTTAGACGTCCCTCATGGTACCTGAGTCTAACACACACTTACACCACTACACTTATGACTTTAACACTTTACTATCACATTTACATTTAGGGAGGTGATAATAACCTGAATGTGCTTTTTGCCTTAAAATAACAATACGTGTGTGTGTGTGTGTGCAACTGAACACTCTCATGTTTGAAATTTCTGTCTGATTTCTTTCGAACTCAATACAACAAATTATTTTATTATTAGCTTTGTTAACTTTTTATCCAGAAAAATTCATCTATTAGTTTCAAAATGGCAGTCATTCCAAATCTAAAAAAGTTCATGACATACTTTTTGTATGCAGATTGTACTGTTGATTATGACAGAGATATCATATTAAAAAAAAATGTTGTTAGAACTTTGTAGCCACCGCTTATTAATAATTTTATATCTATAATAATAATTCCACTTAATTTAAATAATACTTACATAAGCAAAAGCTTGTTTTAATTTTGATTTTATAAAATTAAAAATTAATTGTTCTTCATAATTCTTGTCAAATGATTAATCTAGTATTGTAATCCATTGTTGTAAATTTGTTTTCATTTCCTTTTGTTCTCTTTGATTTTTACTTTATTCTGGAAATATAAAAAAATTATAAATGGAAACAAAGATAATTATTGGTTTTTTGGGCTTTTTTTAGGTATTACAATTTAAACTTCTGTGTGTAAATAATATTTCTTTAATCCACAAATTTTATATGGCTTTTGTATTCAGTTTAATAATATAAATACAATCACAAATAATCTTTTTTTTTTGAATTTGTCATTGATAAAACAAGTCAAGTTTTTTTTCTGTAATTTGAAACTAACAGTTGAGTAATTAAATTGGCTGCAATGTTGTCATGCTCTAACTTCATTTGTTTATCTTAAATTTCGATAAGATCAAAACAATTTATATAAAATCAAACAAAGAATTATATAAAACATTGGAATCTGAAATAAATTGTGTAAAAAACTAAACTAACTTTCACATAAAATTATTGAAAATGGTTCAAACAAAGGCCTTAATCATAGAAATAAAATATAAGAGTAAGTTATCATCCAAAAAGATAAAAAACCATCAGGTTTTTTTCTATTGTAGATCTTGAAATTCCTTTTATTTCAAATGTTGAACATTGATTTATGAATGTTCACATTACTTTGTTAAAACAAAAACTTTACCATAAACCTCTTATAAAAGATACTTTGAAATAAATAAATAGAACATTTTTAATGTTAAGCTTATTTTTACGTCATTCAAAAAGAAAGTTTGAAAATCATTTGTTTGTAGTACTTTGTGTCGATTAAGTTAAGTTTGTAGTTTCATCAAAATCTGAAATATCTGCTAGGTTCGTACATTACTTGCTTAACGTACTCATTGTTTTATTTAATGCCCGATATATAGCGTTCTCCAGTTTTAGCCATACATTATCAGTTTAGTTACAGTCTTTAATATACATCTTTAAATGAGGTTTAAGTTTACATCGCCTGATAAACTTGCATCTTTCCAATACACATTTTTTATATTGGTTATTAGGTTCTAATATCATTCATTTATTTACAGAATATATAAATTATGGATTAACTACTAATAATGATTGAGACAATCTTTATTTCTTTATCAATGAGGCGGTAAAGTAGGGCGTTGGAAAAATTTTGTAGTTAATCTATGGACATTTTTTTACTTTTAATTAAAGAACACAGATTGATGTAGACTGTGAAAATGAAGTTCGATGATATCTGTGGTGCTGTTGCTGTTGAATGTTCGATGTTAACAATGTTAACGCGAAATAAATAAGTAAAAAGTAATCGCTTACGTTTCTGTACGTTAACAAAAGTAAATAAGTTAGTGTAAAACATTGTGTAAATGTTTGTTAGTACTTCATTTAGAAGAGGGTTTTAAAATTATTCAGTTTGAAAATAAAAAAACATTTTTAATAGGCCCAGTGTAATATGGTGTAAAATTTTTAAATCGTCTAGGTAACCTCAAATAGACGCTCGAAAATTTCGGTAAATATTCTGACTACAAATTAGTTGATGTAAAGTGATTGCTGCCTTTGACTATTAGTTATCCTGTTTTAATTGTATGTTAACTTTAGAAATGTATTTAAGTTTTAATTTCACCTAATTTTAAAACTCAATTTTAATTTTTCAAAGTATGAGGTAAACAATTTGCTAATTTTTAGTGATGAATTTTTAGCTTTAAAGTTATTGTTACCTTATATTTTTGAATTTACAAACTAAAATTTTACTGTCTGAATTAGGCATATATAGGCTTAGACTACTATGGTTTCATTGCAAAAATTTGCTATATGTAGATTAAGAATATTGTTATTAATGATTTTTGCAACACTGATTATTGGCTTGTTTGTATCGTTATACTCATTACCACAATCTCAGTGTTCGTGCAATCCAGAACTTTTAATGAAAAAAAGAACTTTCAATTTTGAACATAAATTAGGTGTAGTTGTTCCATTTAGAGATAGGTTCGAAGAACTGTTAGAATTTGCACCTCACATGCATCAGTTTCTTACTGCTCAAAAATTAAATTATAAAATATATGTAATCAATCAGATTGATCAATATAGGTTTAATCGTGCTTCATTAATTAATGTAGGGTATTTGATAGCTGTTGACGATGGCTGTGATTATATTGCAATGCACGATGTTGACCTGCTTCCCTTAAATCCTAATCTCTCCTATAGTTACCCCATATCTGGTCTCTTTCATATAGCCTCTCCCGAAATTCATCCTAGATACCATTATGCTACTTTTGTTGGGGGAATACTTCTGATTAAAAAAGCTGACTTTGAAAGAGTAAATGGAATGAGTAACAAATATTGGGGATGGGGTTTGGAAGATGATGAATTCTATGTTAGAATTAAAGAAGCAGCAATCAATATTTCACGGCCAGTAAATCTAACAACAGGCATTGAAAATACATTTCGACATATTCACGACAGAGTTGTGAGAAAACGTGATATGGCTAAATGTTTCAATCAGCGTGAGGTTACTCGAAGACGTGACAGACAAACAGGTTTGCGAGATGTTGCATATGTTGTGCAGTCAAATAAACAAGTTAGTATTGATGATGCTTCTGTTACAGTTGTAAATGTTGCATTAAAGTGTAACAGAACTGTTACTCCATGGTGTTTGTGTAGTGAAGAAAACAGAATGAGTAAACATTCCAAATCAGTCAAGAAACAAACAGTTAGGACTCAGGAGAGATAGCCAAAATGAAAATGTATTGTAATTTATCTAAACAAATTAAATAGCCAAAACTAAGTCAATAACTGATGTATTATTTATATAAGCCAAGCCATAACCTATAGAATGTAATATTTACCAAGTTTAAATGTTATCAGATAGTTTACGAATAGATTGTAGCATGATTAAAACTGAGAATTTTTTTTATTAATAATATATTTTCATTTAAAAGAATTCTCAATCATTGTTCAAACTATTATAGATCCTAGGCCATGCTTACCTGTTATGTTGAGAGAACTGGAGTAATTTCTTTTTGTCTTCATCCTCAACTTGTTAAGTTAGTTGTAATTTGTAAATGTGCTCTTAAAGAGTTTTACTTTGTCAGAATCTTTAAAAAGATAGCTAGAATTATGTGTATTTAATAAATGTATATGTAAAAGTTGTGTTTTGGTTTGTAAATAAGTTTAATTATTTACAAATGATTGATTACTTGATTGGGAAATCATTTTTGTATGGTTTTAAAGATATAAAAAACAGACCTATAGTATTTCTACTACTAATTTGTTGGCACTTATTCACTGTTGGCCCTAACTACTAGGAACTGTTATAGATTTTTGTCACATGTAACTTTTTTGTATTGAGATGTATTGTTTATTTTTGGTTTCTTATAACAGATTCACATGTTTAAAGAGTCGGATCAAAAAGATAATGACATTATGTTACCTCACAATATTAAACAAACGTGATAGCGTGAAGTGCGTTTTACAGTGCCCTCTTAAAATAATCAATTATATCAGTTTGTAGGTCGCCTACCTCAATTTATCATTAATTTTTGCTTACTAAATAAATTAACATGTTTAAAAAGTCGGAATAACAAGAAAAAGGGAAAAATTTATTTTATTTCCATGCATACTATGTTAAGTTAGCAAGTTTTGCTTGCCTAACTAACAAAGTATATTTTAAATAAAGTATATTTTTCACATTTTCCTGACTTTTTAAACATCTTTATATATTAAGCAAGCAAAACTGAATAGGATTATTTTATTTGTATTTCCGTGCACAACATGTTAGTCTAGGTAGGTTATAAAGATTAGTAGAACCTAACTAAATTAACACGGTATGCCGTGAAAATAAAGTGAGTTTTTCACTTTTTTTTGTTTTTCAAACATGTAAATCTGTTGTTAAGAAGCTATTTCAATATGGAAAAGGTTTCTTATGGGAGCGATTACTACAAAATTAACCAGTTAAGTTTTAAGAACATTAATATTTATAATTTTTATATCTTGTGCCAAAGTAAAAGTACACTAGGATATTTATAGCTTTATAAGAATATTAAAATGTGTGTCATACCAGTTGTTTATGATTTAAAAGCCTGTGCAATTATAGCAGTGGTGGCTTATTGTGAACGTGGGCTCTTTCTATTTATAGTTATCTTAGTGGTTAATGTTGCTAAGGCACCGGTCAGTTTGCTGTGTCTCTGAACTGTGCACTTCAAGTTTGTAGGTACAATACACAGTTACTGTTGTAAGCTTTATTCTTTCTGTTAATGGTGATTCCTTGTTTTCATTAATTTAACTGGCATAAAAAAATATCTACCATCATAAATACACTCACAGATACATAATCAAATTCTCTGTTGTAGCATGCAAATATTTATAAATTAAAAATATTTTAAGCAACAAAAGTATATGGCGTTATACCACATGACGTATTTTAAGTTTTTTTAAAAATAAGTCTAACAGAATTAGTGGCTAATCGAAATAGAAGTTATATTAAAGTAACAAGGTATTAAGCTTTCATCCCCACTTTAAATATACTTAATTATATTTATAATTAGGCTCTGGCTGACATGATTTATGTAAGTGAGAGGGTTCAAGGATAGTGTGTACTTGTTTAACATCATCATTCAATTTGCTGTGTATTTTATTACACTGTATACAGTAGCTCTGGTCTCGGAGCCTGTAACTGAACTCCCGATTTCAAAAGTCAAATATTTTTCAATTTTATTATTGTTTTCATGTTCATAGTAACATTTAATATTGATTCTGTGAAAAGTTATTATCAAATTAATGTATTTTTTTTGTTATTGAGAAGGCTGTGTCCAAGAGCTCTTAGGGATAGCCACCACTGAATTATAAGTAACGTATTTTTTACTAATTATTTACATGTTTTCTTGTAGTATGGCCTTATTTAAGTATCATGAATATAATAATAGGCCTACCAACTAAGCTTAATTTAATTTTGAAATTATAAAAGTTCTATAATTTTGTGATATTTTGAGCTGTTATATTTCTTCTGTCTGTTGGGTTATTTATGTATTAAATTCTTTAGTCCATTTCAAGTTAATTTGTAATATTATATTCATAATTCACAATTAAAAAGGCGAAATTGACAAAAAATCTGGAATCTTTAATTTCTGTTGATAAAATTGTTTGGTTTTGTTATTGTTATTTTATGAAATGTTGACATTAAATAAATATTGTTATTAAATATATTAGGGCACAAAATATATTCCAAATGTTGATTTTGAAACTTTAGATTAGATTTGAGTTACCAGTAGCCTGTGGTTCAACAGTTTATGTAATAAGATTTCCTAGAAACTGGAATATAAAATTACACAATTCTGTTAGCAAATTTTCATTGGAAACTTATTGAAGTGGCCCAGACCAAGCGCCTTTAAATGAGCACTGATTCCGATTGATAGATTTTTTTGAGGGTCCTTAAAATTTGTTTATATAGTGGCACTTCTGTGTTTACAATTTAGTCCGATTTGACGCAAACTGGCACAAAAATAATTTTAGTAAAAAGCGACATGTTAACAAAACAATTGCTAACCTTGATTATTTTAATTGAATCAATTAGCCGCCTCGGTAGCCTAGTTGATGGGCTTTCACCCCGAGGACCCGGGTTTGATTCCCGGCCAAGGCTTGGCATTTTCATATGCTAAATCATCCCATCGTCTGCATTAGCCCGTGTGCAAAATAATCAGACATTAAACACCAAAAAAAAAAAAAAAAAAAAAAAAAAAAAAAAATTAATTGAATCAAACATATTTAAAAATAACGTGTTAAGTGTAAATTGAATTGAATTTTTCTAATTTTCATCCAATTAAAATATATTTTATTGAACTGTTTGACAGTGGGTAAAATTGCTTTTTTGTTGGCAACTTTAATAAAATATAAAACAAATAATATGTAAATATATATTACTGTGTGTAGGCTATAAGAAAAAAATCCATATTCTAGGAAACTTTAACATCTTATAACTTTGAAGACAAACTCGCATATTCTTTAAGAAAAAGTGGTTTTAACTTTTCATGAATGTTAAAATGACAAAACGAACATTAGCCTATTATGATTTGCAAAAATATTACAATATTAATGACAATATAATTATAATTGTTAGTATGTCGTGGATGTATTTTCTATTATGATAATAAACTTTAAGAAAATTGTTCTAGTTTTTTAATTTAAAAACATCTTTATTTGGCAGTGCAGCCAATGTTTCTATAACTAAAAAAAGTTTGTTAACCTCAAAATTTGTATAAAATATTTCAAAGTAGTAGCCCATTTGTAATTGTTTAACGATTGTGAGTTAATTTATAACCGAGCGTTCTCAGCAGCATCACTGGTGCAAGTTCACGTATGGATTGGCGGAAACACCATCTGCAGTGACGCTTCCAGTGCCTGCTGCCTGAGGACGTTCCAGGTATGTACTATCAAAGAAATGTTTGAAACATTATTTTATTGTAAGCCATTGATGAAGTGTTTCTATAGGCGAAAATAGTTAAACAAAATAAATTTTCACAAGGATTCTATCTAAATAAAACATAAATAATAATAATATAAATAAAACATTTAAATTGCGTATGCTGGTGGAATATTTTTTTTAAACAATACTGTGCTAGTATATAAGTATTCTTTGCAAATTATGATTTTAATCTGCATGATCAAAATTTAAAACGATATTGTAAGCCGTTGATCAAATCATAGTTCTTCGTCATTTCTTATGTAGCCTATACAGTCAATTCCTGGTTATCTTTGGGATTGGATAGCATGATTGCTGCGAATAAACAAAATTTGAGGGTAACCAAAAAATCTTAGAACCAGTAAACAAAGCATCTCACAACAGATTTTGTATGTATTTTATGTTTAAGCTGTAACATTGTTTACAAATTAATTAGAAGAATAAATAATAATAAACTATATACATGAAAAAGGTACTGAGACACATGACTCGTCTGCTTAGCAAGCTAAAAGACAAACTACTCTAACACATTATTATTTGTGTTTAAGCTTTCGTTGACCTGTCTACTTCCGATACAATACGTGAAACATATCTGAAATTTAATGCAGATTATTTATTGCGAACAGCAAACAATACTGTACAGTATAACATGTAAAGTAGTCGCCTCGGTGGCCTAGTTGATAGTGTACTGGGCTTTTACCCCGGGGACCTGGGTTCGATTCCCGGCCAGGGCTTGGAATTTTCATACACTATAAATCATCCCATCGTCTGCATTAGCCCAAGTGTTAACAATAGTCGGACGTTAAACACAAAAAAAACATGTAAAGTTGTACAGAATTATTGTATGTGTGCGTATTATTTAATACAGTTTTATTTAAACTTATCGTATTTGAAACCAGGACTGCACATAGAGATTCTGTTTGTTGATTCCAACTTTTCCTGGTGTACTATTGCACAAAGAAAAATTACATTTACTACTTGAAACTTTTTTTGTAAAGACAAAGTACACTGTTTGATTGTTTGCTTCACAAAAAAGTTTGTTTTTAAATTTTTGTCGCTGTGGATAATCAGGAGTTGACTCTTATACGTTGTTTTATCCTCTGATATAACAAGTAAAGTGCATTTTTTTAAAATAAATGAATCATTCAATTAAAGCTTGAAATGATGTTGCTAAAAATTTTTTAAACATTATATCCCAAATACAACTTTTAATGTACAGTACACGAATTGAAATGTCAAATTATCTACTTTAAGAATTCTTTATCATAGATAATTTGCTGTCATACAATGGTGGGAATTATTTGCTGAAGATAACAAAATAAAAGTTTTGTTTGTTATTAAATATTAAGTTTTCAGTTTGAAATTAATTGTACAATGCTTTGTCTTTCTCATATTTTATAATATGAAATTGTCTTGTTTATAATGAAATCTAATAATTTTTTTTAATTGTAAAAACAACAGCTGGTGAAACATTTTTTTTGTTTTTTTGTTTTTGTTTAACGTCCGACTATTGTGCACACTTGGGGTACTGCAGACGATGGGATGATTTATAGCATATGAAAATGCCAAGCCCTCGCCGGGATTTGAACCCGGGTCCTCAGGGTGAAAGCCTAATACGCTATCCACTAGGCCACCGAGGCGGCACTGGTGAAACAAATTTACAGTCACATTATAATTATTATTAATCTCGGGATACTGGCACAATGAAAGTGTAGAACTGAGGTAACATAACAAAAATTGAAAATAAACTTTTCTCATCGCTCTAATTCCAAGCACCCTGTTAACAGCACCCTAAAAAAATACCTATATCAATAATTATGGTAGTAAACCAGTCCTCAAAAATAAAAATATACATGATAGGCTGCCATTTTGTGCATACATTTCTACCTGCATCTATGGCTGCTGTTATAAAAAACATTTGCCTGTTTTTAGCGTTGTTTACAATGTCTGAGACCACTAAAAATGCTATGTATGAATGCTGCCATTTGTTTCTTAAACCTGAGAAGAGAAAAGTACGACTTATGAAATGTTAAAAAAATGGCAGCTTTTAAAGACATTAAGTCGTGCATGATAATAGATAAAGTGTTTGTTATTCATGATAACTTAGTGTAGACAGTACAAGAAAACAGACTCAGTGATCTCATTGTTAAAATTTCAAGGAATGTTTCTGTGAAATTGTGTTAGAATACTTAAATTATCAGAAGTTAAGCCCAGCTGACTGAGTAGAACAAAACTTATTGTTTACGATTTCACTTTCTTTGAGAGTAATAAAGAGATGACGTGTTGAAACATGAGTTCTTCTTTTCGGTTTAAAACGTTCTCTGACGTCTTCCTATCTTCAATTTTTCTCTGTCATTTTGTAGATTCTTGATCCAGTCCCCTCTCTCTCACTTCCATATCAATTACTTCCCTCCAACTAAGTCTTGCTTTCCTTTTATTTTTTTGCTACCATGTAATTTTTATTTTAAAATTAGTCGATTTTTGTCCATCCTTTGGAAATGACCAAAGTTGTTTTGTCTTGATGTTATCTACAATGGTGTACATTCACAATTTCACGGGTTGTTAAATATTTTATCTTTTCCCGTTTCGACCTACCTGCAGCTCTTCGCTAGTAGTCCATTTCTGTAGTTTCAAGATATTTTTGTTTCAGTGGCCACACTTCACTTCCATATGAGATTATACTTTTTATAATTGTCTATTTGTTTCACCCAACTTTGGGGTACACTAAATCAATCACTTTTTAATGTTCTGTGCCTTCCTCATAGCCCAGTATTGCTTCATTCGTTGTGATCTTGCTTTTCTTTCTTCGTCAGAGATTTGGATCGTTCGCTTGGATTTGACTTTGCCTTGGAACCGTTGCTTCTTGTCCTTGGTTATTGTTTTGGCTGTTTTGTCCATGAGCATAGTGTCAGTGATTTGTAGTTTTGTTATGTCTTTCTCTGTTTCTCTAAACCAAAGTGGTTTGGCTCTTTTATTGCGAAAGTAGTCAAATATTTTTTTGGTTAGTCTATTTTTGTCCATTCGGAGGATGTGCCCATAAAAATCAATTCTCCTATTTCTTATTGTGTCTGATAGTGTTTCAGTTTTTTGGTAAAGAGTTTCATTCCTGATGTGGAGTAATTGGTTGTTACGGAATTTGGGGCCTTTTTGTATTACGGAATTTTATAATTGTATTATATATTCTTTTTATTTATTTTTGATATATGTTGATCTCATATGATGCTGTTCAGTATCCTTTGGGATGTTGCTCATCTTCCCAAAGTCTTTCGTTCTTTAATCACTGTGTCCAAGAGTCCATCACTAGTAATTGTCATTCCCAAACACTTGTAAGTTGTACAGATTTTTGTATTGTGTTCCAATAGAAGATTCCTGCACTGCTCTTCAACGCACATGTACTGCGTTTTGTTTACGTTTATCTCAAGTCCCAAATTTCATATTCCTCTATTAATTTCCTACTCATGTATTCTAGATCATCATAATCCTGCGCTATAACTAGTTGGTCATCTGCGAAACAGAGGATGTATAAAAAACATGGAACATGAGTTATTCATGTTAAACTTGAATGAAGACAAGAAAATGAAAGGTTTCAAGCAAACAAAATTGACCTAAAAATTTATTTGTAGGATTCGTTGAGACTTAAAAGAAACTATGTGGCATTTAGTGGGATCGTTTTGCTTCATGATGATGCTCGATCTCATAATCAAACCACAAATATCGCTGTGTTATATGGTTAGGAGCAACTTGCCCTTCTTATAGACCTTGACCTAGTGCCCAGTGGTTGTAGGTTTGGGACTGCAATTACTGTCATAAGCTTTAATCTTTACGTCATCACCAAATTTTTTTCTCGTTAGTCTGTTATAAAGTATGGATGTTAAGATTAAAAAAATCTTTTAAATTTTCTAGATACTTGTGAACATTTACAGTAATTTAATGTTATATAATTTAAGCTACAACTTATATTGTCCTAGTTTTTCTGGTAACAATAATACCGAACTGTGTAATTGCAGACTGAATCATGTCGCTTGCCGATGAGTTATTGGCAGATCTTGAGGACGACGATGATGTGGAGGAACCAGCACCGTCAATGGAAGTAGATGTAGATGATGTAGAAGCTCAAGTTATTAAACCTTTAGAAGAAGGTAGGCTATGATTAATTTAATGAATGTTTGCATTTTGCAAATTTTCATGCATCTGTGATTAGTCACATAGTTTTCGAGTTAAATAAAATAATTAATGTTTGTGAACTTCGGAAATTTTTCTGAAAATTGTTTAACAGTTAAGTAATCAAACAAAGATATCTCATGCTATTGTTATATTTTATGTAGATTGTTTAGGCACATGCTCAACATTAATGGCATGTTTTAATTCAAGTAATAGTTCAAGTACAGATTTCGACAATAAAAACCTGAACTTGTAAAGTAAAATATAAAAAGCTACATGATTTCCATTGGTAAAGTTCTATATTTTACTTTATAAGTAAATTTTATAGTACCCTTAAACTGGAAAGTAGAAGAAATAATCCAAAATGTAAAATATTTTCTAAAATTTTTCAAGTTCAGGTATATAGAACTAGCTAAATTAATTTTGGCAGACTTCTACTTGCTTCACACCTTTCTCAAACTCAAGCAAAACTAATCTTTACATCTAACGATACAATTTTTTGTGTAGGCGCCAATACACAGTATTGTAAAAGTATAAAAAAATACTACTTGTAAAATGTACTAGTCACAAGACATTGGATTTAGTTTTCGCACTACGCACTGCTTTTAACACTCAAATGATGTGTCGGCATACTGAGAAATAGTAGAAGAGTAGGAAGTGTGCACTTGTTCCGCAGGTATAGAGATATTCCTAGAATTTTGTTGGACTGTAGAGAAAGTTACAGTACATATTTTTACTGAATTGGATTGAACCAAGCCGCCTCGGTGGCCTAGTTGATAGCGTATTGGCCTTTCACCCCGAGGACCCGGGTTCGATTCCCGGCCAGGGCTTGGCATTTTCATACGCTATAAATCATTCCATCGTCTGCATTAGCCCAAGTGTGCACAATAGTCGGATGTTAAACATAAACAAAAATTGGATTGAACCAACACATTGTGTGGTTATAAAGAGATCTGCTATAGAGATTTTACTTTATAAAATTATATATTTTTGAAAAACAACTTCTCTCTAATGTCTACCTACAAATCAGTTG
The DNA here is from genome assembly GCA_022606455.1 of Callitettix versicolor. NCBI lineage: Eukaryota > Metazoa > Arthropoda > Insecta > Hemiptera > Cercopidae > Callitettix > Callitettix versicolor. The sequence continues at coordinate 115,391,899 of CM040186.1, read as the reverse complement.
CAGTATTGTGATAAAGTTATGAATTATGTTTCAGTGATAAAAATAACTACAATCAAGGAGATTGCACAGCTACGGGGGTCAGAGAGGCTAGAGAGAATAATGAACGAGATGGCAAAGTTCCAGAGCCAAGATATGAACTCCCGGAGTCGAGGACCACTCGAGATTAACCCTGAGTACCAGCTGATTGTAGAGGCCAATAACTTAGCTGTAGATATTGACAATGAAATAGGTAAAGTAGCATTACACTCGCTGTGACTTCTGTTCTAATTGTTTTATTTGGAATACAGTAGAACCTGAGGAGGAGGGACCACAGTTAAGCCGATGGGAATTTTTAAAAAAATCCAGATTAATTACTTCGTTAACCTAAGCATGGGCAGGGTAAAATTCACGCAAAAGTAGAGGCTGGGTCTAAGAAGTCCATTTAAATATGTCAATTTATATAAATTTTCAGCTTTAGTATCTCCTTAACAATTTAAATGATGTTACGAGACTTGCTGATAGTACAATTTTACTTAACTTTGTTTAAATCAAGTTTTTTTCGCATAGCTTCTTACAAAATGATTTTTTTTTTTTATGTAAAAGTATAAACATAATTTAGCCCTTAATACACATAACATGTTAAAAAAATCACATCTTTTTCCTAAGCGAAAGTTTATTGTGTATTTATGTGTTTCATTAGTTGATAAATTTGTGCTTCACTTCAAATTTTATGACGTTAGCCCTTACTCGTTGTCACACTTTACAAGTACAGTTTATCCATATTTTAGTAGTATATTTATTTTTTTATTTATCATTCAGGAACTAAGATTTATGTACCAATAAAATTTTAATTTTCTTTGGTTAGGAATTTGGGAAGCTAATTGTTCAGTTTTGTTTACAAAGTTCTTATTAGTATCTTATTATTATTTATATGTATAAAAGGCCATGTTAATGTGTGTCCTCTATAGATTCAAAAACTACTGAAACGGTTTCGTTAAAAATTTCATAGTTTGTTCTTGTTAACGTCAGGAATGTGTTGGAGAGTGATTAAACTGCATATGTTTCCATACCTCCACATTACCCTTTTCAGTACCGTCATATATACATTGCAGGTTTACGAGGTGTGTTCAGAAAGTAATGAGAATATTTATTTATTCTTGTACATTGATGTTGTCGCCTTCAAAATAGTCCCCATTGGAGATTATGCACTTGTGCCAGCGCTTCTTCCAATCCTCGAAACACTTCTCAAACTCGATCTTTGAGATAGCCTTTAGTTATTTCAGCGATGCGCTTTTAATGTCATCTACGGCTGTAAAATGACGGCCCTTTAACGTTCTCTTTATTTTTGGAAATAGAAAAAAGTCACACGGAGCCATGTCTGGTGAATATGAAGGCTGGTGCATCGTTACAGTACTGTTTTTGGCTAAAAATTCACAAACAAGCAATGAAGTGTGAGCTGGTGCATTATCGTGGTCCAAAAGCCATGAATTGTTTTTCCACAGATCCGGGCGTTTTTTTCGGATAGCTTCACGCAAACGGCGTTGAACTTGTAGGTAGTTTGACCGTTTCACCTGGTGGCAGGAATTCATGATGCACTATGCCATTAATATTGAAGAACACAGTGAGCGTAAACTTCACGTTCGACCGCACTTGTGTCGAGCCTTTTTCAGTCTTGGCGAGACAGAATGTCTCCACTGGGATGATTGAGCCTTAGTTTTGACGTCATATCTTTAAACCCATGTTTCATCACAGGTTATAATACGTTTCAGTAATTGTGCATCGTTGTTGACTTTATTTAGTGACTCCTGAGCAACTTCCATTCGACTCTGTTTTTGTTCAAAATTCAACAATTTTGGAACGAATTTTGCTGCCACGTGTTTCATACACAAAACATTGGAAACAATGTCATGGCATGATCCAATCGATATGCCAACATCATCAGCGACCTCTCTAATTGTGATTTGGCGATTATTCATAACCATTTCTTTCACTTTTTCGTCGTTTTCATCGGTTGTTGATGTGCTGGGGCGTCCAGGGCGTTCGTCATATTCAACGTCTTCACGACCTTCTTGGAAACGCCACTTGTAAACTCTTGCTTTACTCATAGCAGACTCACCATAGGGCTTTGTTAACATTTCACACACTTTGTTTGATACAACCAAAGTTTCACACAACCAAAATTTGATACAAATTCTTTGATCCATTTCTTTTAACAAACGAAAATCGCCGAGGAAAAACACGTCTAACTTTAGTGGCTGTCACAGACAAAGTCAACAATGAAAACAGCTGAAAGTTTTATCATACTTCAAGGTCATGTATACCAACATAATAAAAAGAAAATGTTTGACAATCGGACTCTCCAAGCCCGTGAAATTTAAAAATTCTCGTTACTTTCTGAACACACTTCGTATATGACTATGAAAGCAATCCAATATATATTTGTTCTCAACTTTGTTGCTCATAGATCTCTCTATGTATAAAAGAAAATGTTTGTATATATATCCTCTATTGCAAAAACCAGTAAACCAATTTCACTGAAAATTTTATAGTTTTTGTTATTGTCAAGAGTGTTTATAGAGTGGTTTGTTTTAAATCCAATATGAAGGGCTGTTGTTTGCCAGTTGAATTTGATAACGATCTGACTTGAAAATTAAAGGCAATAGATATAATTCCTCCATAAACTATTAGCACCAAATATAAGTTCAAATAATACAATTTTTTATTATTAAAAAAAAATTGCTCTGATAGTTGGCTATACAGTGAAAAATACCTGCTACTGAAAAAGTAAAAAGTTATTTTCTACCGATTACTGTGTTTAAATTAAATGCAATAGGTAGTGATGTTGATTTGACAACTGGATTTATTTAAATTTAAACGGCATCTGTGATCACTACCTTCTTGTGTCAATTCGGTTTATCCACTTTAAATTTATTAGTCCTAAGAATGTGTGTTATTTTACGTTTGTCTGTTGCATCATCCATTTTCAGTCCTATTTCACTGAGGTCTGTGAGGACTTGTGTGATGTATATTCCCTGTGTTTTCCTGTTGATGCTTCTCATCACCAGTTGTCCCAGGATTCTGTCCTCCTGCATTCTTAATATGTGAAAGAAGTGGGAAGTTCTTCGTTTTTTCATTACACTGAGAACTGGGTCGATATATTTGTATACTGTTTCGTTGGTGGCTATTCTCCAGGTCCCGTCTTTCCGATAGCTTTTGTTGAGACACGTTCCGATGATCCTTCTCTCTGTCTTAAGCAGCGGGTCAGTCTTGTTATTGTTTTTAATTTGGAAGAGAGTTTCAGTGGCATATATTGTTTCTGGGAGTACCACTGATTTGTAGTGACATATTTTTGTTTTTATTGACAGGCATTTTTTCTTGTACGTTGGCCAAGTTAGTAGCTGGGCTTTTTTAATTTTTGCTACCCTATTGAGTAGTGCAGGTTTTTCGTCCAGATTGTATGTTATGGTTTCTCCTAGATATTTGAAACATTCCACGAGCTTTATGGTGTTTCCATTAATGTTCACTTTGTTTACGCATAGCGGGTCCATGGCCATGATCTCTGTTTTTTCATGGAACAATATAAGGCTACCTTATATTGTAATATATGTTTAGTTAATTCTTATATGTTTTAGAGAATGTTATATTTAGAAAACGTGTGTTGGCTATTTAAGCTTAGAAATATTTTATATTTACTGAATAAAAAAATTGTGCGATTTTCTGTTTCAGTGCTGATCCATAGATTTGTAAGGGATAAGTATTCCAAACGTTTCCCTGAGCTTGAATCTCTTGTAGTACAGCCGCAAGAGTACATGATGACTGTACGGGAGTTAGGCAACGACCTTGACAAAGCTAAGAACAACGAGGCTTTACAACAGTTCCTGACACAGGCTACGATCATGGTAGTGTCTGTCACAGCTTCCACAACGCAAGGGTATGATGCTATTACGTCGATTGATGTTAATAAATTAAATAATTTAATGAGCAAAGAAATCGTCTGCTTGTGTTTATCACATGGTTGTTTCTTTAACACATTGTCCACAGTTGTGTTCTTTGTCAACATAAAAAATCTGTTTTTTTTATACTGTACTTGTACTACTCAGTTATAGTGTACAAAATTTCTCATGTACAAATGCATTGGACAAGTCCCAAGAGGAATGGAAATAGCCAGGTAGCAGATTAGGATGATAAGAAAGTTGCCAGCTGACAGAAAAGTATCTAGAATTACTAATGCTGATTTTTATCAGCACAAACTCAGCTGATAATGGTTCTCATGACTGAGCTGCATGTTTAGTCTATCCCAATACTCTTAGGCCAGAGATGATTACAATTGCACAGTTTTATCCCCTCTCTTTTGCTAGAGAAAAATAACTGGATTTTTGTCTCATAATTTGTGAAATCTGTAATGATGGCTTTATTTTTAATACGGTATTTTGAAATATGTTCTGTATTCTTTTTCTTGTTATTTATGCACAAATCTTGCTCCCAAGTACAATGAACTCCTGTTAAAAAACCACTTAAATTCAGAAAACAAACTTTATTCAATCGGAAAAATGCCACCAACTCATTTCAAGGTTTGCTTACATCCCATGTCTTTGAGAATCTCTCTCTCGAACAGTCCTTATCCTTATTCTGGTGTTGAAAACCTTTCAGTAATATTTTGGCATTGTGAGCATAAATAAGTAGTATAATGTTTATGAAATGTCTTGCTTTGCCATTTGGTTGGCCTGTTCATTACCAAAGACTATACATGAATTTTTTTTAATTTGCATAAGGTCCATACTTTTTGCCAGTTAGACTAATGAGAACAAGGGATCTGTGTTAACGGTAAGGGAAAAGCAACGAGCATAACTGTGGCTCGAAATAAGAACCTTTATGTGTCCAGTTCACCTAATTGGTGCCACAATAGACAAACCTTACAACTTGAATAATTTGCTCCACATGGAACGGAATACATTGGAAAATAGTATGTTTCTAGAGTTTAGATAGTACAGTGACACCCTGGTTAATGGTACGAGGTGTTGGAGTAACATTTTGCTGGATACCTGGCTACTGCGGGATAATTGGAAACACCAGAGCGGATATTGCAGCAAAGGAAGCAACTTTGCTGCCGCCAAGCACACACCGTGTACTTTGTTCAGATTACCTTTGCAGAGTAAAACAACTAATTCGAATGCATTGGGAAGATGAATGGATACCCTTGGACAATAACAAATTGAGGATAATTAAACATACTGTTCGCCCTTGGGGGGGGGGGGTCGTCTGTAAGAATAAGTCGTAGGGAAGAGGTTGTCGTTACACTCCTCCGCATTGGTTATTCGTTGCTGACATATGGTTTTCTAATGGGACATGAGGAGCCACCGACATGCCAATTCTGTGGAGAGACCATCACAGTCAAACACTTTCTCTTAGACTGTGATTATTTAAGAAACATACATAAAATAGATTGATTAGGAAACTGTATGCAGGCAATCTTGGGGGACAATTCATCAATAATTGATTGCATTTTGGCCTTCCTAAGGCGCTTTCATATATATCAATAAATTTAATTTAATTTTTTTCCCTAGTATTTATATATTTGTTTATAGTTTATCTTCTTGTTAACTAGTTTTAAATAATTTTATTGTGTTTCATAATATTTATTATCTTTCCGTTTGATTAGGACCACTTCACAGTCCACCTTTATATTGTTTTGATTTTAAATTATTTATTCTTGTTATAAATGTTATCTAGTTTGTAATTAATGTTAAGTTTTTTTATCATCCTTTTCATTCCTTTTGTTTCATTAGTAGTTGTGTTTAGGCGATAATAGCCTTAATGTGCTTTTCGCCTTAAAAAAAATGTTCCAAAACTAAGACTGTTATCTGAACAGACTGCTCTGTGAGTCAGCGTTTACAATAGAGGCTTATGGAAAACATTTTGTTATATAGAAAAAAATAATTGAATACTCACTATTAATATGTCAAAGATGAAGAAAATTCACAGAACAGAAGTCACACGTTATTTTAACTAAATTCGTACAAATGTAGTTATATCACATATATACACACAGGACAAATCAATGGTGGCTATTTTTAGTTAAATAATCAGTGTTTGTCTTTTACTTCCACTGCCACAAACATTTTTTTAGGACCTATTTAATTAATATTCACAAAAAATAATTGTAAACAGGATTTAAACAAAAATTTGAAATTCTTTTTATATTCTTCTTTTCTGCTAGGATTATTGTTACTATGTTCAGTATAATGATCTGCCTTCCCTAGCTTCGTCAATTCTACTTTCGTTGACGTGTTTCGGAGAACCTCCATCTTCAAAAACTATATCCATACTCTATATAGTATATATATATAGTTTTTGAAGATGGAGGTTCTCCAAAACACGTCAACGAAAGTAGAATTGATGAAGCTAGGGAAGGCAGATCATTATACTGAACATAGTAACAATTTGAAACATGCACACAAAGTCACTTAATGTTTAACTGTTTAATTCTTTTTTAACAGGTTAACAAATCAAACACACAGTAAAAGGGTTGATAACACATTAAGTAAAATTAGGTAAAATCACAGAAAAGGAAATAGGGAGTAGGCATTCTGAGAACAGATAACTAAGAAATATCCTAGAAGTTTTTGCCCTACAAAAACCAAACACCCTTCAATCAAAGGTTTGTTTGTGTTAACTCAGCACAATGTTATCTCTATATTTGCATAACTGATTAGAAATAATTTAACAAAATAAAAACACTTATATGTTCAGCCCTTTATCCAAAACTTAAACTGTTATGCGTGTCATTTTTCATTCCATGAATTAGACCGTTGTTCAGATCAACCGTAAGCCAGGGTATCACTGTATTTTGATCATGTTATTCTTTATTTGTTTCATCCAACACTAAATCAATCACTTTTAATGTTCTGTGCCTTTTCCGTAGCCCAGTATTGCTTCATTCGTTATGATCTTGCTTTTCTTTCTTCGTCAGAAATTTGGATCGTTCGCTTGGATTTGACTTTGCCTTGGAACCATTGCTTCTTGTCCTTGGTTATTGTTTTGGCTGTTCTGTCCATGAGCATAGTGTCAGTGATCTGCAGTTCTGTTATGTCTTTCTCCGTTTCTCTAAACCAAAGTGGTTTGGCTCTTCTCTTGCGAAAGTAGTCAGATATTTTTTTGGTTAGTCTATTTTTGTCCATTCAGAGGATGTGCCTATAAAAATCAATTCTCCTTTTTCTTATTGTGTCTGATAGTGTTTCAGTTTTTTGGTATGATGTGGAGTAATTGGTTGTTACGGAATTTGGGGCCTAAGATTTTTCGTAATATCTTTCTTTCTTTGATCTCCAGCCTTTCAAGTGGGCCCTGGGTTGTGAGAGATAATGTTTCAGCTGCATATAAGGCTTCTGGTTTAATTACCTTATGATAATGCCTTATCTTTGTATTCCAGGAGAGGGACTTCTTGTTGTGTGTCCTTGGTAAGTTGGAAGGCTAATTCAACTTTATTTCTCCTAGATTCCATAGCTTTTTTCTCTAGGGCGTTCCAGCTGATCCATTCTCCAAATAATATGAATTTTGATCATGTATTGTACTATTTTTTTTTTTTATTTTTATTTTTTTTTATTGAGGTGTGGGTTATATGACATTGCTTAAAAGTTTAACTGTGAGCATTAATATTACTATATTTTGCTAACTAGTTATAACGATACAAAGTAATGTTCCTTAACTTAAATCAACTACCTTAACTTAAACAATCAAGTTCTAAACTTAAAAAGCTAATTGAAAGTTATGATGTGTTAACAGGCAGTTGCTGACAGAGGTGGAACTGGAGGAAATCAGGGAAGCTTGTGACATGGCCTCAGAACTGAACAGTTTCAAGCAGCAGATCTACGAGTATGTGGAAAGCCGCATGACGTATATTGCACCTAACCTGTCAGCCATTGTTGGAGCGTCCACTGCTGCCAAAGTAATGGGTCAGTATACAGTTTAAGTCATTGTAAATATCCACTGTCGAAAGAAAATAAATTAATATTTCAAAAAATGTTATTAACATAATCAGCTGGGTATGAAACTAATTTTTTTTTTTTTTTTGTTAACTTCCGACTATTGTGCACACTTGAGCTAATGCAGACGATGGGATGATTTATAGCATATGAAAATGCCAAGCCCTCGCCAGGAATCGAACCTGGGTCCTCGGGGTGAAAGCCTATACATTGTCTACTAGGCCACCGAGGCAGCTCCATTTGTGTTACTAAATTTGGTTTATACTTTATTATTTCACTCTATTTGCAGATTGTGTTATCTACTGATTATCCCTCGGATAATCAGAAGCCTACTTCACATGTATATTGTACTTCTACCAATTTACATGCTTCTGTAATATTAGCAAATTCCCATTGGAAAAATTGAATGGAATGGCTATCATAACAAAACCCAGACCTAGGACCCTGATATGAGCATTGATCCTGACCTCTAGATCACTTTTAAAAGTTTTGTTAAAATTTGATTATGGTAGTAGCTTGGACAAGTTCGTTAACCGGCAAAATTTGTTTAAAAGATTCAAAATGGCAACCATTTTAAAATCCAAAATTCATAACATTTTTGTCTTAATTTTGTTTGAAAATTTGATTTTACGTACATCATCAACGTTAAAACTGCATTAGCTGCCTCGGTGGCCTAGTTGATAGCATACTAGGCTTTCACCCTGAGGACCCGGGTTCGATTCCCGGCGAGGGCTTGGCATTTTCATACGCTATAAATCATCCCATCGTCTGCATTAGCCCAAGCGTGCACAATAGTCAAACATTAAACACCAAAAAAAATTAAAAAAATTAAAACAAATAAAAACTGCATTAATCAGCGTTTTGAATTTTGAAAATCCCGTTGACATTGAGAAATTTTGTTTATAGTGGTCAAGTGTTAATTTTCATATTTTAAATGTAAGTTGAAAGTTTTAACATGCTGATTATGATGGTGAATTATTTATTGTTCCATGTTTTTTGTATTTATAGGTGTGGCCGGGGGCTTGACCAAACTGTCCAAGATGCCAGCGTGCAACCTGCTTATCATTGGCAGCCAAAACAAAACTCTATCTGGCTTCTCCACAGTCACTGCTCTGCCTCACACTGGCTTCATTTATTATTCCGATATCGTACAAGACACACCTCCGGTAAGTATTTTCCACGCTTATAAACTGTATTGTTCGTAATCTGACCACCATTTTGTCAAAAAAACAATTATCATTTTAGAAGTAAATAAGATATTCAGTTAACTGTATATTTTTTATGTAACTATTTTCTAATGTATCAAAGGTCAAAGTTATTGCCCTACCTCCTGACAAAGGTCATGGAGGTCAGCGTGTCTAAGGTGGCTAAAGCACCAATCAGACTGCTGCGTCTCTAAACATACACACCTCAAGGACATAGGTTCAACTGCAGTTATTGTGGTAAGCTTTATTCTTTTTGTTAACACAGGTCCCTCGTCCTCATAAAGTATAGATTTTTTTGGAAAGAGAAAGAAATTAAAGCCTAAGACTTATGAATACAGTGGTACCCGGATCAACGGTATTAATTCGTTCCAGAATTTATTCGTTATCTGAGCAGACTTCTGTGCGAGTCAGAATTTACAGTAGAGACTTATGGAAAACATTTTAATTTGTTACATAGAAAAAAATAGTTGAGTACTCAGTAATAATATGTCAAAGATGAAGAATTAAGAAAATTCACAGAACAGAAGTCATACTTTATTTTAACTAAATTTATACAAATTTAATTATGTCATATATATACACACGACAAATCAATACTGTATATTTTTTAGTTCATACTGTAGCTTTTTTTAGTTCAGTAGTCAAAGTTTGCCTTTTACTTCCACTACCACAAGCATTTTTAGGGCCCGTTTAATTAATATTCACATACAAAATTGAAAACAGGATTTAAACAACTTGAAACTCGCATACAAAGACACTTAACATTTTCTTAAATGAAAAAAAAAGTATGTAACAAGATAATATTATAACTGTGTAAATTTTTTAACGGACTAACAAATTAAACACACAGAAAAAAGAGTTGATAACACTAAATAAAATTAGGTACGATAACAGAAAATGGAATAGGAATGGGCATTCTGAGAACAGATAACTAAGAAATATTGTGCAAGTTATTGCCCAACAAAAACCAAACACCCATCAATCAAAGGTTTGTTTGTGTTAACTCAATACAATGTTATCTCTATATTTACACAATTGCTTAGAAATAACTCTTATAATATGTTCAGCCCTTTATCCGAAACCTAACCTGTGGGTCATTTTTAATTCCGTGAAGTGAATTAGACCATTGTCCGATATGATCCGTTGTCCAGGTCGACCATAATCCGAAGTATCTCTATATTTTAAAGCAGGGGTCTCCAAACTACGGCCCGAGGGCCACATCCGCGGAGAGCTAGCATACTTGAAAACTCCTTTTAGAGAACATATTTTGTATAGCAAATTAAATTTAGTTTACTGAAGTATTCTAATTTTATGTTGAATAATTATTAATATGACATCTACATTGTGTCATTGAGTCATGGGCTAACTACTCATAACATTGTTGTAGGCTTATTGTTATTGTTACCACCGGCAACAATGATAATATGGTTTTGGCCCTCGGAACTTACTGGAGTAATCAGTATGGCCCTAAGGCTGGAAAGTTTGGAGACCCCTGTTTTAAAGTGTTAAATATGAATATTCCCAAAAGTATATTAAATTATAATTTTTGATTGCCAACAAATGATTTACTTTCAGATAATAATTTTTTTAATTTCTGATTTGCTGCACTCAAATTGTTAATATCACTATAATTTCATTGTCACCAACTTTTCTGTCAGTACGCATTGATAATTTACTTGCAGGATTTGAGAAGGAAAGCAGCGCGGTTGGTGGCGACAAAGTGTATCCTGGCGGCCAGAGTCGACGCTTCCCATGACTATGCAGATGGTTCTATAGGCCGCAGTCTGCGAGAAGACATAGAAAAGAAATTCGATAAGCTCACGGTAAGCAGACAGTTCACTAGGAATTAACGCAGTTTGTTTTAATAAACCGTTTTGTTGAAAGTGCTGGTAATTTTTTGTTGCTAAGGAACCGCCTCCAGTTAAGTTTGTCAAACCGCTGCCTAAGCCGATCGACCCGGGCAGGAAGAAGAGAGGAGGCAAGCGTGTGCGCAAGATGAAGGAGAGGTATGCCATGACGGAAATGCGCAAACAGAATAACAGGCTTAACTTTGCGGATGTAAGTATGTTGTATGTTATTGATGTGGACAACCAATGCTTACACTATTTAACTAAGCAAGTAAATATTAATTATTTAAAAAAAAACAGGTTATTTTGTTATTATGATGAGCAATTATTGAAATGTAAAAATACCAAACTAATAGAATAATGAAATAAAATAAAATGTAAACAGTTTAAGCAAAACAAAACAATGCTTAAATAAAAATAAACGCTAACACATTAAAGCATGATCTGCCTAAGTAACTGGGCCTAAATGAAGTCAGTGACTTTTTGGTTAATTTGGTTGTTCCCGCAGATATTGCAAATACAGTGGTACCTTTACATACGAGTTTAATTCGTTCCGTAACCTTGCTCATATGTCAAATTGCTCGTATCTAAAAGCAATTTTCCCCATTGTTCCAGCTCCCAAAACACCACCTCAGTTGTTTTTGTTAAGTGTTTTTGAATAAGAAAAATGTATTTACAAGAAACATTTATTTATAAATAACAAATACATATTCTATAAAAACATAATAAAAGAAAAAGTGAAGTGCTTATGGAAGCGCTTAATTTTTGTCACTGGTCTTCGCTTTTTTCATCACGCTTTGCTCATTTTCACCTGCAGATCGTTTAAAAAAACTGTCCAAGGAGTCGTTTCTTCCTCTCTTTTAGGATATTGCGGAAATGAGTTAGGCAAGTTTCGTTGAACAACTTCGATGCATGACCAGTTGCAACTTTTTCGGGGTGATTTTTATCCACAAACTCTACAACTTTCTCCTACATTCCCAAGATCTCCTTTATATCTCTTGTAGAGATAACCTCCTCCATCTCTGGCTCCTCTTCAAAACTAATTTTTCGTTGAACCACCGTATGTTGCTGCACATGTAGATCGTGTAACTCCTCGGTTGTCAGCTCTTGAGACTGTTCCTCGACGAGTTTCACATCTCTCTCATCCACCTCCAGACCCATGGATTTTCCTACAGAAACAATCTCCTCTACCACAGACACTTCAGGTTCAAATCCTTCGAAGGCCCTTTCAACTACAGCCTCAGGCCACAGCTTCTTCCATGCAGAGGTTAAGGTCCATGTCATAACACCCAGCCAGGCCTGATCAATAATTCTTAGGCATATCACGATGTTAAAGTGGTCCTTCCAGAACATGCGCTCACAGACTGAGATCTAGTCTGAGGTGGGAGAAACTGTTAGACGCTGTGTGCAATTCCTCATATCTCAAATCTTGCTCTCATCTCAAAGCAAAATATCGCTCGCTCGGCTACTCGTATCTCAAAACACTCGTATATTAGGGCACTCGTATATCGAGATACCACTGTATATTAAATCTATCTTGTATTTATAAGGAAAAAACAATGTGGGATATGGTGACTATGGAGCCCCCACTGTGTACTCACCCCCTCGATAGTCAAAATTTTCAGTTGGAAGTAATGGTAGACATAACGGGTGGTCTGTCAAGTTAAAGTAACGCAACACCATTTTAATTCGCCGATCTCATTAGGAATTCTAACCACTGTGTACAACGTTATACGCTCAGAGCATAGTTTAAAAAACATTCAACCATTTATAGACTCTGTACTTTTCTGCATTCAGTGTAAAGTCTTGCGCTACCTGGATTTGATTTTCAATGGCATGTTCAAGTCCATCTTTGTTAGTGTTATGTTCAAGTCCATCTTTGTTAGTGTTATGTTCAAGTCCATTTGTGTTAGTGTTATGTTCATTGAATAACTAGCCGCCTCGGTGGCCTAGTTGATAGCGTACTAGGCTTTCACCCCGAGGATCCGGGTTATATTCATTGAATAACTAGCCGCCTCGGTGGCCTAGTTGATAGCGTACTAGGCTTTCACCCCGAGGATCCGGGTTCGATTCCCGGTGAGGGCTTGGCATTTTCATATGCTATAAATCATCCCATCGTCTGCATTAGCCCAAGTGTACACAATAGTCTGGACGTTAAACACCAAAAAAAAAAAAAAAAAAATCGTTGAATAACTAACTTTCTATGGTTGCTTTTGTACTGCGACCTTGTAGATCTATTGTGCCCCCTTTCTGTATTCTTGAATTGCTCAGTTATAGGATTTTCTTTAACCCTAGTCTCTACATAAAGTCTAGGATTTGAAAAGGGAGGTAACTCCCTAAGTTCTAACCTTGGTAGCCGCCTCGGTGGCCTAGTTGATAGCATACTAGGCTTTCACCCTGAGGACCCGGGTTCTTGGCATTTCCATATGCTATAAATCATCCCATCGTCTGCATTAGCCCAAGTGTGCACAATAGTCGGACGTTAAACACAAAAAAAATCTAACCTTGGTGACTTCCCCAATTTGTACCAATATTGAGGTACTGGCAGCTGTTTGCTCTATTAATTCCTTTTAATTTTCTTTTCTCTTGATCCTTATTATGGAGGTTGTGCTCCATTTGACCAGCTTTTTGTTATGCGGAGAGATCCCTCTCATTCTGTTTACATTCTTACTCATGGGAACATGAGTAACTGTCATGTTTGCCCAGAGTCCTGCATGCATGGGGGTTGCTTAGGTACACTGGGACGTTGCCAAGTATCCCAGGGCTCCGGTTTATACACCATTAGGCCAGTGTCATAAGTGTGCACAATAGTCGGATGTTAAACAAAAAAAAAAAAATCTAACCTTGGTGACTTCCCGAATTTGTACCAATATTGAGGTACTTGCAGCTGTTTGCTCTATTAATTCCTTTTAATTTTCTTTTCTCTTGATCCTTATTATGGAGGTTGTGCTCCATTTGACCAGCTTTTTGTGTGGTGAGATCCCTCTCATTCTGTTTACATTCTTACTCATGGGAACATGAGTAACTGTCATGTTTGCCCAGAGGCCCGCATGCATGGGGGTTGCTTAGGTACACTGGGAGGTTGCCAAGTATCCCAGGGCTCCGGTTTATACACCATTAGGCCAGTGTCATTGACTCCATTAACACGGGTTGCTTTACACTTTAGAGTTAACCAGGTTATGAAGTGTAGTGAATATGTGTATGTGTGTTCTTAGTAGGTGAATGAGACTAGTATGAGCTAGAGGTACGGGATTGCTAAGCCCATCAGCTCACATCTGGAGTCATCTACACAAGGTGGGATTACCACAAGTCTCGCCTGAGTGTTGTTTGTATGGGTAGAAGGCTGAAACTGCAGCACGCATACGCCTTGAGTATGACGTCCTGGATCCCAAAAAGAGATTGTACCTCAGCAACCAGATAAGGAGTTTCACAAAGACACCTTGAACAGTATTCTGGAGCTTGTCAATCGCACTGGAGTCGGTTTAAGGTGGAATAGAAGGGGAACACAAAAAGCTTGCAGTGAATGAGTCAGTGGCCAACAAAGTTGTTCATCAGCTGCTCACTTCAGCTGCCTCCTCCAACATAGTCTTTCATTAGTTGTTTATAATTCACTTTCAGTTGTTTTTAACTTCACTTTTTGTTAACTTCAATAGTTGTTTTTAACTTCACTTGTTGTTACTTCACTTGTTGTTAACTTCATTAGTTGTTTTTAACTTCACTTGTTGTTAACTTCATTAGTTGTTTTTAACTTCACTTGTTGTTAACTTCATTAGTTGTTTTTAACTTCACTTGTTGTTAACTTCATTAGTTGTTTTTAACTTCACTTGTTGTTAACTTCATTAGTTGTTTTTAACTTCACTTGTTGTTAACTTCATTAGTTGTTTTTAACTTCACTTGTTGTTAACTTCATTAGTTGTTTTTAACTTCACTTGTTGTTAACTTCATTAGTTGTTTTTAACTTCACTTGTTCTTAACTTCATTAGTTGTTTTTAACTTCACTTGTTGTTAACTTCATTAGTTGTTTTTAACTTCACTTGTTAACTTCATTAGTTGTTTTTAACTTCACTTGTTGTTAACTTCATTAGTTGTTTTTAACTTCACTTGTTGTTAACTTCATTAGTTGTTTTTAACTTCACTTGTTGTTAACTTCATTAGTTGTTTTTAACTTCACTTGTTGTTAACTTCATTAGTTGTTTTTAACTTCACTTGTTGTTAACTTCATTAGTTGTTTTTAACTTCACTTGTTCTTAACTTCATTAGTTGTTTTTAACTTCATTAGTTGTTTTTAACTTTACTTGTTGTTAACTTCACTTGTTGTTAACTTCATTAGTTGTTTTTAACTTCACTTGCTGTTAACTTCACTTGTTGTTAACTTCATTAGTTGTTTTTAACTTCACTTGCTGTTAACTTCACTTGTTGTTAACTTCATTAGTTGTTTTTAACTTCACTTGCTGTTAACTTCACTTGTTGTTAACTTCATTAGTTGTTTTTAACTTCACTTGTTGTTAACTTCACTTGTTGTTAACTTCATTAGTTGTTTTTAACTTCACTTGTTGTTAACTTCATTAGTTGTTTTTAACTTCACTTGTTGTTAACTTCACTTGTTGTTAACTTCACTTGTTGTTAACTTCATTAGTTGTTTTTAACTTCACTTGTTGTTAACTTCATTAGTTGTTTTTAACTTCACTTGTTGTTAACTTCATTAGTTGTTTTTAACTTCACTTGCTGTTAACTTCACTTGTTGTTAACTTCACTTGTTGTTAACTTCATTAGTTGTTTTTAACTTCACTTGCTGTTAACTTCATTAGTTGTTTTTAACTTCACTTTTATTGTATAATTATGAATTTTTAAAAAAATCATTATTTTAAATATCTACAGTTATTTAATTTTCTTAAAAACTCCGCTAATCGTATATATGATAAATAGTTTATTTCGATCAAGCTAATCTAGAAAATTCAAACAATAGTTCTTAAATTTAAGTCTATATATAAATATGGTAAACATTTCAACTTAATTTTATCTGAAATGGTCTGCCCCAAACTTTCAGTGTATTGATTGTTTTATATTGTTTTTTGTACAGATAGAAGACGACGCTTATCAAGAAGATTTAGGTTACACTCGAGGCACCATAGGCAAGAGCAGAACAGGGAGGATACGTCTGCCGCAAGTGGACGAGAAGACTAAAGTACGTATCTCAAAAACTCTTCAGAAGAACTTACAAAAGCAGCAGCAGATCTGGGGAGGCAGCACGACTGTGAAGAAGCAAGTGTCTGGCACAGCCTCTAGTGTGGCATTTACACCACTTCAGGTTAGTGAGTCGTTGAGTCTATTAACGGCATTAAGTTAAAGCAAGTAAATTGTGTTTGTTTCTTGTTGCTTCTTCACACACCAGACCAGTAATGTTTTCTCAGCTGCTTATATTGGAACAAATTAATTACTATTGTTTTTTAAAGAAATTAATTGCAAATAAATGTATAATATATATTTTTAGGTTACATTTTCAAGTATTTCAACAAGGACTTTTTTAAGATGCAAGTAATTGAGTCATAGGTTATTTAAAAAAAGTAATTTTATGCACACTTAACTAAATATTATTTATGATTCTTTTTAATGAAAATTATTAAAATTATTAACATTAATCCATTGGTAACAAAAGACATATATTGCCTGTCCTTCTCTCTCAATGGATTAAGGACTAAAGACGGGCAAAGTCCGTCCTCTACTTCCCTGATCTCTTTGCCGTATGTTTCTAGCCTAAAAGTCGAATATAGAAACATAAATCTATTTTCAATCTATGAGATATTTTTACTTCATTTATTTCCGTTGTTACTCGTTAATTTCCACCAGTTTCTCTGTGAAGTTGTGTACGAATTTGACAGTTGTAGAAACATGGCTTCTCGTGAGGAATTGTTTATTTCTTCAAGTGCATTTAGTGAGTTTGTTGGGGATATTTTAAACGAAAGTGGTTGTGAGATTAGTGATAATGAAGAGCGAGAATATATTGTTGAAAATGATAGTAGTGATAGTGATAACAGTGATGATGAGATCTGTGAAAATAGGCCTAATTGCGGACAATACTACACATAACCTACAAGTAAATAATTGGCAGTGGACTTGTAATCCATATATAACTAAAATTCTGGGGAATTTTATAGGGAAAATCCCCCCAACAAGCAAAGCAAGGCCATCTAGAAAGTGTAGAGTATGTACTGCAAAAGGAAAAAGGTCTGAAACAATTTACCAGTGCAAAAAATGTAGTGTTCCTATGCATTTGGAAAATTGTTTTGAAATTTATCATAGTCAGACAAATTTTAAAAAAAGGAAACAAAATGTACATAGTGTAAATATAAAAACATAAAAAAATGCTAATATAGTGTTAAAAGTGTTGCCTAAATATGTGTTAACAATTACAACAACATTATGTAGGATAAAACTGGTATGTTACTTGCTTTTATTATTGCACATAATCTTAGTGTAAACTGTTGAAAAAATTCAGTACTGAAGGCCAATAGCATTTAGTAAAATCGAGTTTCCAATGGGTTAAATTAAAAATAATTGTTCTTATGTTCTTTCTGTAGAATGTCTTCTTGCTGTGAGTAAATACTCAAACTCGCGTATTTCACTACTCAAATCCACGAATTCTTGAAGTGACTTTCGATAAGGTTTTTTGAATATTATGTGATGCTTCAATATTCAATTATACAAAAATTTAACAAAGTTTTCGTCGTAATGGTTGTAACATCTAAAGTCTGTACATTACGGAGTTTTCTGTGAAACAAAACTTCTCTTAGGATTATGACCTATTCTATCCACTCACCTCATAAAGGCTACCGTGGTTTCGAAACTCTATCTTTTCATCTTCAGGCCATTATATAAAATGTTAAATCCCTCTGTCGAGGTCATCACAAAGTCAAACAAAACATTAAAACACATCACAAACACTGAGCACAATTACACGATTAAAATATTCTCGATGAAATTCGGCTTGGCCAAACTACACACGCAACTCGTACGGCGTTACATTCCAGACTGCCTTTTTTTCTTTTTTATTCTGTTTTCTTGTTCTGATTTCTGCAGTTGATTTCTTTTTCGTCTATGACTGGCTGAACTTCGTTAGCGTAAAAATCATTAGTATTTCTCTGTAAACAGAGCTTGGCTTAATACCAACATTTCAAAACTAAATAATTATATTTTTACAGTGACGGATCAATATCTTACACATTAAACATGTATTCTTTCCAAGAATTTATTCCTAGATTTTCTAGACACCCAAGACTTTTCGAAAAGTGGAACAGACTTTCCTGGCTCCAACTTCTGCTTCAAGGAAATTAGTGCAAAAATCTTGTATCTTTAAACCCAGGACCGTATCTCCATATTTTTTTGTTTTCTCCGAATGTTGACCTGTAACGTTTTCTTCTCAAGGTACAGTGATTTCAACTAGAAAAGTTTGATTCAAATTAATATAGAACACCAGGATGTTCAGACAAAGAGAAGTAGAATATAATGCAGGTGGAAACATTAAAAGTTATTTAAGTCGACAAAACCTTGTAATCTGTTGTTTTCTGAACCTTCTTTAGCTTTTCGTTTTGTTTAACGAAGCAGATGTGGTCGGAATTGTTATTTAATCTGTACTTTTTCGAATGAGCAATACTGAGGCTTTCTAATTCCTTAATTATTTGTAAAACCTTGGCATAACGGTAAGTGAAAATACCCTCATTCAAAGCCACTTTGCACCCAGTAAGTATGTATGACATCATATAGTACTGTGCGTAATAAACATATTTGAATTAAATAGATGAGTTTAGAGCAGTATACATAAAATTCAGTACAGATAGTTTCCCTAGCTTCATCAATTCTACTTTCGTTGATGCGTTTGGGAGAACCTCCATCTTCAAAAACTATATCTATACTCCCACCATATAGATATGGTTGAATATTGATATAGTTTTTGAAGATGGAGGTTTTCCGAAACGCGTCAACGAAAGTAGAATTGACTAAGCTAGAGAAGGCAGATCATTATACTGAACACAGTGATAATAATCCTAGCAGAAAAGAAGAAGAATATAAAAAGAAATATATCAGTTATCCATGAATAAACCACAGTGTGGATAATTTGAAGTTGCTATACTACCTTGTTTGCTTTGCAAATCAGTAACAATTATTGCAATAAACATAACCTCAAAGTTTATTAAACGAAAAACAACTTCTGTCCTGTTATTGACAGCTAATGTTACGGTGATATTTGTTGGCTAATTTTCATTGGATAATTCAAATTCTACATTGACCATTAGGGTAAAATCCTAACGTGGGATGACTGTAAGTTTTATTTTAGTGCTTTATAATAAAAAAAAAATTATATTATAATTTAAACTTCGTATTAGTAGTGGAGAAAATCTGTCCCATTGCCTACACTTTCAGAGTGTTAATTAAATCAGATTGTTAAAATTACAGCACTACCTATTGGATTTAATTCAAACCACTCTCTAAACACACTAGCCAGTGGAAAATAACTTTTTGTGGAAAAAGATATGGCAGTGAAATCGCTCTATAAATACTCCTATAAATAATAAATAATAATAAGAAGAAGAAAACTGTGAAATTTTCAGTGAAACTGGTTCAGTAGTTTTTGCGTATTTAAAGGACACACATATGAACAATTGACTTTTATATACTGTGTATAGTTTATACGAGGTGTGTTCAGAAAGTAACGAGAATTTTTAAATTTCGCGGGATTGGAGAGTCCGATTGTCAAACATTTTTTTATTATGTTGGTATACATGCCTTTGAAGTGTGATAAAACTTTCAGCTCTTTTCATTGATGACTGTCTGTGACAGCCACTAATGTTAAACATGTTTTTATGAGCTCGGCGATTTTCGTTTGTTAAAAGAAATGGATCAAAGAATTTGTATCAAATTTTGCATAAAAAATGGAATAAAGTGTAACAAAGTGTGTGAAGTTAACAAAGGCCTATGTTGAGTCTGCTATGAGTAAAGCAAGAGTTTACGAGTGGTAAGCTTTTCCAAGAAGGCCGTGAAGACATTGAAGATGAATGCCCTGGACGCCTCAGCACTGTGAATTTTTGGCCAAAAGCAGTACTGTAACGATACCCCAGCCTCCATATTCGCTAGAAATGGCTCCATGTGACTTTTTCCTATTTCCAAAAATAAAGAGAACCTTAAAGGGTCGTCGTTTTACAGCCGTAGATGACATTAAAAGCGCATCGCTGAAAGAACTAAAGGCTGTCTCAAAGATCGAGTTTGGGAAGTGTTTCGAGGATTGGAAGAAGTGCTGGCACAAGTGCATAATCTCCAATGGGCACTATTTTGAAGGCGACATCAATGTAGAAGAATTAATAAATGTTTTGTTCAAAAAATTAAAATTCTTGTTACTTTCTGAACACACCTCGTATGTTATTCATAATTTAAATCATATTTGATTCATATCTGAATATTTAAAACACTTATTTATGCAGATTTTAATTCTGCAGTGATAAAATGACCAGCATGTCAAAAATAATTAAAGCACCAGTCAGTCTGCTGCGTCTTTGAACTTGCTCACCTTAAGGTCATAGGTTTGACTCTGTAGTTACTGCCGTAAGCTTTTCCCTTAGATTAGATTAGATTAAAACCTGGAAGATTAGATTAAAACCTGGTACGATTCCAGGCACTGATCGACTGACTGTCATACAAGCCTTGCCATTAACTGTAATCCCCACAGGTGTAACTAGGCGGTGGCATTTAGGCAGTTGCGAAGGACGCAACAGTCCAAGGGTTCTAATACCTTAAGGCATATTGTAAATTTGCATATTAATATTTGGATTTAGGTACACTTATTACATTAGTGCTTATGTCAACAAAAATATGTTTTATTAATTATTTCTTTCTAATTATTTATTTGCTGACTATTGTGCACACTTGGGCTAATGCAGACGATGGGATGATTTATAGTGTATGAAAATGCCAAGCCCTGGCCGAGAATCAAACCCGGGTCCTCGGGGGGAAAGGCCAGTACACTATCAACTAGGCCACCGAGGCGGCTTGATGTAAAAAATGCATAAGAAATAAAACTAGATAAAGAAATTATAAAAACTTGTTTTGTTGTTTATTTTAAACAGATATTTTATCAAGTAGTTTCATTAATAGTAGGTCTAATAACAATTTGTTGCAGAGCACGAAGCGCAGTGTTTATTTCACACACTTGCACAAAAGATATACGAGGTTGGTCCAATAAATACGCGAACTGGTCGAATATGGTGGCCATTACGGAGAGTTAAGCCACGGCCACTGGCCTCACGTGTTGTCTGGGACCCAATGAACCGTCAGTGCTTGGCAGAACATTACGCTGTGCGGATCTTGCGAGTAGAGTTATTTTTAGTTTTGCATTATTTTTTTGTTCGTCGATATGGAAATTGACCAATTCACTGAACAACGAATTAACATCAAGTTTTTGGTAAAGCTTGGTAAAAATTACCAAGAAATTGCTGAAATGTTGAGAGTTGTTTATGGTGATAATGCTATGAAGAAAACAGACATTTTCAAGTGGATTAAGTGCTTTAAAGAAGATCGAGAAGACGCCACAGATGATGCAAGAATTGGACGACCTTCAACCTCTTGTGTGCATGAAAACATTGATCGTGTGCGGCGTCTTGTCCTTACTGATCGCCGAAAAACTGTCCGAATGATAGCTGAAGAACTAAATTTAGGAAAATCAACAGTGCACACAATCTTAACCGAGCATTTGGGCTTAAGAAAGGTTTGTCAGCGAAATCGTGTACAAAACTGCTGACTCCGCATCAAAAGTTGAGAAGAATCGAATGTGTTACTGACTGGAAAAATTCCATGGAAAATGATGTTGGATTCTTAAATAGGGTTATCACTGGTGATGAATCGTGGTTTTTCGAGTATGACCCCGAATCGAAATCGCAAAGCATGGAGTGGAAAGCAACAGGTGAAGCTCGAACAAAAAAATCAAGGAAAAGCCGATCAAAAATCAAAGTCATGCTTCTGGTTTTCTTTGATATCAAAGGTGTTGTTCATCATGAATTCCTTCCTGAGGAAAAACCGGTAAATTCTGAGTTCTACCTTAACGTTCTCAAGCATTTGAGAGATCGAGTGCATCGTGTGCGACCACATTTGACTCAAAACGATGGATGGATTCTTCATCAAGACAATGCACCTGCACATTCGGCTTTGATTGTTCGCCAGTTTCTGGCTAAAAATTCAATCACTATCCTTGATCATCCCCCTTATTCACCGGACCTCGCCCCCTGCGACTTTTTTCTATTCCCTAAATGCAAAAATGTGATGAGGGGACAGCATTGGGAAGATGTGGACACAATAAAACAAGAAACGACGAGGAGACTGAAAAGCCTGACTTCCGAGGATTTCCAAGGGTGCTTTGAAGAGTGGAAAAGAAGATGGGATAAGTGCATAGCAGTGAATGGAGAGTATTTTGAAGGGGACAAAATCAATGGAGATGAAATTTTGTAAAATAAAGTTTTTATGACCTTAGTTCGCGTATTTATTGGACAAACCTCGTATGGTTAAAAAGCTATAAACATTTGACGTCATCTAATATTATTATAGTAGCAGTGCATGAGATTCATTCAAGTGCTTCATAGTGTTTCGTTTTGAATGATTTTTTGTTTGTTTTGTATAAAATTTTGTCGCATATTGTGAGTGTTTTTTAAAATTTATTTAAAGCAGTATTTCTAACTAGAAAAGGAACCGTTTCAAGATTTCGTACTTAGTCTACTAAGTTTTTTTAGAACAAATATCCAGACTATTTCAAAGTAATTTTTCATTGTAAAAAATTTAGCACTTATTTTGGTGCTATTCCCTTATTTTCATTATTTTTTTGCTGTTCTTACCTTGCTGCAAAAAACATGATTTTTCTTTTTTTTTACTTTTTTGCTAAACAAAAGAATCGCGCCAAGCTATATTTGCCAAGGACACTAAAATCCTAGTTACACTTCTGCTAATTCCTCATCCTCATTAGTTTATCTGGCGTAAAGTATGGATTAAAAAATTAAGGATCTAAAGGTCAGGACCGGTGCTCATTTCAAGGTCTGGGTCTTACTATTATGGATGCTCCAATAGCTCATTTTCCGATGTAAGTTTATTAATAATGATACAGATTTTTCTTATTGTGAATATTATTAAAATTTATTCGCCTATGACTAACTCACTGTTTGCTTTTTTTCAGGGCCTTGAAATTGTTAATCCTCAAGCGGCAGAAAAAAACATTAGTGAAATTAACGCCAAATATTTCTCTAACATCGCTGGATTCGTAAAAGTCAACAACAAAAGTCCTTGAACCATCAAACGAAATTAATTCTAAAACTTTATATTGTATTTTCTCAAGAATTTTTTTTCTTGGGCTATAATAATTAAAAAAATGTATTAAATATGTTTTATGTTTGATTATTTTTCTTATATTCCAAAAAGTATGTTTCCATGTAAATAGACTTTAATGTAACGAAGATAATTAGTATCACAGTAAAACAGTATAATTATCTTTGTTGTTTTTACCTTTCCGTATTTATTCCTTCTTTTAAACAAATGTAGATTTGAAAATGAGGTATTGTAATAATTACAAAGATCCAAAGGTAAAAAACCTTGTAATTACATTGAGGTAAAAAACAGTAAGATCCAGATCCAGCATTATAACCTTGTTCACTCAATGAATTTGAGCCAAAGAACTGACTTACTTGTTCAGTAGAATACCTCAGGGTCCTGGAAGACAAACATCTTTTGTCTCCTGCTGACAAGAACCTCATGATCATAGGTTAGGTGACCTGCAGTATCCTTCTTCTTCTTCTTCTTCCAATGGCTCCTTTTGGTTCACACCATTTTGAATCTTGCCTCCCAATACAATCCAGGAAAGTCCCTTCGTTCCTGCTTCCCTCTATCCAGGCCATCGCAGATCAGTAAGTGATCCTTGTCCATAACATACACATCTTTTGAACAAATCTTGCACTTGTCAGAGGTTATTAGTCTCATCCTATGGAGATGCTTGGCAAGACAATCGTGACCAGTTTCCAGGCAGAAATTTGCTACAGCTATTTTGTGTGGAAGCATCTTATTGTCCTTAAAAAGATTAAACGGATCATAAGCTTTGTCTTGTAGGTTTTTCTTCATTTCACTAACAAATTTTTGCTGTGAGTCTGTTTTTAGTTTTCTTATAACTACTTGTAATGACAGGGAGCCTGCTGGCTTTTGAATAATTTTTGTTCCTCTCCGCCAAATTATCCGCAGCTTCATTTCCCACCAATCCCACGTGTGCAGGGACCCACTGCATTGTGATATTGCCAACATTATTTCTTACAATCTTGTAATTCTGTCTGATATTTTGTATTATTTTGCTTTTTGGATTATCATTATTGGCTATTGACTGCAGAGACGATTTGGAGTCAACTAAGACCACTGTGTTTGTGTTCAGCCATAGTCTCACAATCAGCTGTTCGAGAGCTGGCAAACGCCTCCCAAGAAGCTGCAGTATCCTTTTCCATCCCGAATAACCTGTGCAAAGTTTAATCATGGTGTTTTCTATCCTGTTTAGGTATACATACAAACCAAACCATAGTGCACCATAATGATTTACATGGTTGCTGTGGGGTTGCCCTCTACACAGGATCTCTCTTGTTCACTTAGAGAACTGTTCTATATTTATTCTAAACTGTAACTTAAGAGTACAGGTCCCCATCTTCACAACCTTTTAAATTATAATTAGCAGTTCGAAATTTTTGTCCAAATTGATTTAAACTTGGCACTGCAATTGGTTATGATAGTAGCTTTGACAATCTGTTTAAAAATACTGGGTGGGGCAGTCAAACCGCACGATTCTAAGTATTAAAAAAACAGAAACAGTTTTTTAGTCATATATTTCAACAAATCTTAAGAACATAAATGGAAATTTTAATTCAAACAGAAAAAAATTTTAATTTTTTGAATATGACTCCAGTAAGGTGGTGACCACCATTTTGAACACAATGTCCAAGTCTCATACTGAAATTCTCACTGACACGTCTTAGCATCACTGGTGTTATCGCACGAACTTCTTGTTCAATCCGAACTATCAAATCCTGTACCGTCGTTGGACGAGTCTCAAAAACCTTCGACTTGAGATGTCCCCATAGAAAGTAATCACAAGAGCTTAGATTGGGTGATCGTGGGGGCCATTGAATATCTCCATTCCCACTGATCAAACGGTTCGGAAAAATGTTTCTCAGAAGGTCCAGTGATGCTCTGGCTGTATGACTGGTTGCTCCATCTTGTTGGAAATAAGTGTTTTCATTCACAGGAAATCGTCGAAGTTCTGGAATGAGAAAGTTTTCCAGCATTCGAACATAGCGAGCAGATGTTATTGTTAGAGCATGGCTATCATCCTCGAAAAAATACGGGTCAATTATTCCGTTCGAAGAGATTGCACACCAGACAGTCACTTTGGCTGAATGGAGAGGCTGTTTGTGATGTTCTTGTGGATTGACAGCAGCCCAATAGCGAAAATTTTGGCTATTATATCCGCTGAGGTGAAAATGAGCCTCATTGCTTATCCATAGATTATGGGCGACCAGTGGGTCGTCTTCAAACAGGTTTAAAACGTGCTCACAAAAGCCAACGCGGATAGAATAATCTCTAGGATTCAAAGCCTGCACTATTTGAATTTTATACGGGTGTAAATATAAATCATCATGTAAAATTCATCTTACGGTTCGAGTTGAAAGCCCAAGAACAACGCTGTGGCGCCTGGCAGATCTTCGAGGGCTTGGTATGACCGATAATCATACTGCCTCCACATTCTCAGGTGTTTGCACTGTTCTTACATTACCACCTCTTCTTTTTGTTGTTTCACCTGTTGTTTTTAAGTTGTCATTCCAAACAGCAATGACTTTCCTGCTTGGAACAGGAGCACGAGGCGCCAGATGAATGTTGGCGGAATTCGTGTTGTGCACGTATGTAACTTCGGCCATTTTCTAAATACGCTGTAACAGCAAACCTTGCTGTTCACCAGTCCAATGTTGCATGGTTACTAATTTCCAAATGTATAGAACGGTTGGGTCACCGCCTACTTCCCTCACTCCACACCCCCTCCACTCTACCAGCTTTGTTAATCGTGTGCTTTGACTGGCCCACCCAGAAAAATATCAACTTATTGCTCTTATAATTATTTGAAAATCTCATTTTATCCTCGTAATCAGTGTTAAAAAATGATAGGCCTCAACTAATTAGGATTTTAAGTTTGCAATGAAGTTTAAAATAAAATAACATTTTAATTTATGTCGATTTTTACTCTGCAACAAAAAAAAACATTTACTTGAGTTTTTTAAGGTTATGAATAACCTCTATTTTGAAATACAGTTGGACCTCAACTGACAAATTTAATTCGTTCCGGAAGTCGTTTCATAAGTTAAAAATTTCGTAAATTAAGACGCATTTACATGTAAATAGCCTAATTCATTCTACTCCCCCATACAATGAAAAAAAAATATACATTATGTCAAATATGGAAGAAATATGCATTAATAAAAGACAGATAAGTCCTGAAATAAAAAATGTATTAATTACACATAATATGTACTACATTACATATACATAACACTAATACAAAATAATGTACATAATTAATAAATTTTCTTATGTCTAAAGATTCGGATATATTGTGAAGTTCATGAGAGGAGGCAGTGGTGAAAGTTGTTAACACTTTTTTTAATTTTTTAACTTCATTTTTTAATGATTTTTTTAATACTTTTTAGAACTTAATTTTTAATAATCACTTTCTTTTGCCTTTTTGGGTTCATTTCACCTACCCCAGTTTCTCCTGACGTATGTTTGGTGAAATAACAGTAGCAATGACTGTTTTTGCCGACTAAGAATGCTTCTGAAATGCATTAGGCAAATGTCTCAAAATGTGCGACTGCCCTACTCGTAAACACTTTTTACTGAAATGGTTAATTTTCAAACAAAAGGTTATTGCCTATGTGGTGGAAAATCAATATCATCAACAAATGTTTTCTAATGGATACTTATATAGTTGCAACTATCATTTTTTAAAATTAACTGTTTTTCCTTCAAAACATTGCCCTCTTTTTTACCAAACAAAATTAGTTTTGATTTATTATATTTGAATGCCATTGACAAGGCAATTAAATTTATGGAATAGATGTAGCAAATACAGAAAATATTTAAACACAGAGTATTCATTTTTGGTTAAATTAAAGCAATGTTTTCATCATATTTTTAATATGTACAAATAAAAAGGTGATATTTTTTATAACAATAGCAAGCAAAAACAATATTTATTTTTATTCATGCATATTAATGGACAAAAAACATGTGTTTGGTTAAATTTATGAAAAAATATAACCTATTTTGAAATTTTCAAAAAATAAATGCGCCAATTCAAATGAGCAGAAATAAGAAGCTTTCTCCAGCTGTTTATAAATTGCAATTAACCTGCAATACCAACATAATTTAAATTTATCACCGAATTGACCGATAAAACGGCATAAAAAGACCAAAATGTTTTTAATATCGTTAATTTTAGTTGTTATTAAAACTAAATCGTACTAAAATAAATTGCCACTTAAATTAAATTGAACGTTAATAATAGGAGTATTGATTTTCAGCATGACTAATCATTCAGAGTTACAAAGTTGGCAACACGTAATCAGAAGTTGTGGTCATCCGTTTCAGATGTCAATACGTTGTTGTTGTTATGTTTGTAAAAATCAAGCTTTTTAAATTTAAAATTAAATTCGGTTTGTGAAATGTCGTGAGTGGCTTTTAAAGTGTCAGTGTCAGTGTTTAAAAGCTTCCAATGGCTTATAGAGTGACAGGAGAAGGATATTCTGCTTTCTTTAGAGAGGAAGAAGACGGTCGCGAACCTCAAGCAGACGATATCGACGATGGTTACACATGTTTGTTGTGTAATACAAGCTACGAAAAAGGTACAGATCATTTTTAATTACAGAATATTTACTCTTAGTATAATATTTTTAAACTAAAAATCATCAGGGTTGTGACATTTTTAATCAAATACATTTTACAATATTGAAGGCTTAAATGGATCAAAGAAAACACGAACTGTAGTTGCTGGAAACACCAACAGATAGCGTGAAGATTCACTTGTCAATTGTCAATGATTATAGGTTTAGGTTCACCATGAGCCTCTGAAAGTGGTGCCACTACAACGATAGTTGAAGTGGCGCGAACTAAAAAGACTGAATAGTGTTAAGTATAGATGTAGGCCTAAGTAAACCAATTAGAAATTATTTTTATTGTGGAAATTTATTTCATACTTTAATATTTTCTTTTGTTTGATATATTTACATACTGTAATAATTTAGTCTGTGTGAAGAAATAGTTATAAATAACTAATCTGCAAAATCTCAAAGATACTTTCCTTGTATAGAAGAAAGTCATTATAACCTAAAGTCACAAATTATAAAATTAATCTCAGATATTTACAAATAAATAAATGGCCGCCAGTATACATTTCTATAGGTAAGTGCCATTGTGGCATAATGTTTTCTAAAAATAGTGTATATTAATTTTATCTTTAACTGCAGTTTAAAAGCCCAAGAATTACACTTCCCACCAGGTAATGAGTAGGCCTACAATCAAGCAAAAACAAACACTAATTTCAAGTTAATAGCCAGTGTTTAAACTATTAAAATAGTAAATTTTTTCTCACAGTGTTTTAAAAATGGGTTTTTTACCACTTAGTGTAAAGTAGTAATAAACATAATTTTAATAGCCTGTTTGTATAACTTCATATTGCTGGAAAACAGAAACTTCATTACATTCTTGTGAAGTAGCCATTTATTTGCCAATGCTGCTAATTATTAGAAGTTATATTTTGATCGCTTAGTTTTATATTTGTCTTGCTTTGTTAACCTAATTTATAATTGAAAATTTAGCTTATCAAGGCTTATTTTACAATCAAAATTTCTGCTATGTATCAGTCATCAAAATATTTTTACTTTTTTACTACTATATAAAGTAGGCTACATATGAAGTATTTTGATTGTATAAAAAAGCAATTTTTCTGGCCATATTTATTTGAGTCTCATGATTCCAAAAAGTAATTTTATTTAGACTGTATGTGCACTGTTTGATGTTAATAGATTGATCTTGAAAAAAATAGCAAATAGTACCTTGGACCATTTTAAATTTTTTGTTTTACTTTTAGAAGTTCTTAACTGGTTGTGACAATTTTGACATAAATTTAGTTCATATGTTTAACCACTAAAATAAAATGGAGGCCGGTAATTTTAAAAATATCCAGAGCCATCAACAACAGTCATGAAAAATCTAAATCATATTTTGCTCAAATATTGTATGCTGTTTAGATATAAATATCTAAGTTTTTACTATTTCTTATTGCCATTATCCAAATTTTATTTCAGCGAACCAGAATTACTTCAAAAAAAATTTTGTTACTTCGTTTCATTAGTAATATAATTATGCAATTAAAAACTGTAGCCTAATTGAAGTGAACTTAATTGAAACAATTTACACTCAATAAGTGTAAATTAATTTGCATTCAATTTATTTTTTTTATTGATTTATGCTAATTGAATGCCTAGAAGATAGCAAAATGTTTATGTCTATCGTTTAGGTTATTTCGTTTAACATTGCTTTGACATGGCATTGTTTTAATGTAGGCTGTAATGTTTCTGGTGAATATAGACACATTTCCCGAAACTTGATAAGATCGTGCGAAAGAAGGTGCACACTTTTGGAGTGTTTAGAAAGGCTTATTAAGATAAGCCGGTTTAACAACTGTTTCCGGAAGTGCCTTCTGCTAATTGAACGTAAGAAGTTGGCTAAAATCGTGTTTCCCAATGCGTAGTAGGCCTGTTATAGGCTATAGCTGTGGACTTTCACGTATGCAGCCTGATCATGTGAACGTTTCCCTTCCGTTTTGCTTTAGGCCTACTTTTGATGTTCTCACTTTATTCAATGAATTAGGAAAACCAGTTAGCCATTACAATAAATAGGCGAAACAGTGTCTGAAATTGTTCCACTGGAATGTAGTGGTAGTTGTTATGCGAATTCAATAACATTGGAAAATCGCGGGTGCTTAGCTGACATGATAGAAGCAAATTTCCGACAGTATTTCTTACCTTAGCCCTTTTTCACCATCAGCGTTGAAAATCTCGTATGTTAGCGTTTTAAACTTTAAAAAATTCCATTGAAAATAGGGAAATGAACCCTGACCGCCGTCAAATTGAATTTAAGATCAAGTCAAAACAAGCGCAGAGGAAAGTTGAGTTTAAAAATTCTGTTTCTGCACGACAACGCCCGACCGCACACAGCCAATCGAACTCGAGAAGTCCTGGATGTTTTCAAGTGGGAGGTGTTTCCAAATCCACCTTACAGTCCGGATCTTGCTCCCAGCGATTATCACCTGTTTCCTGCAATGAAGCCGCCTTGATGGCCTAGTTGATAGCGTACTGGATTTTCACCCCAAGGACCCGGGTTCGATTCCCGGCCAGGGCTTGGCATTTTCATACGCTATAAATCATTCCATCGTCTGCATTAGCCCAAGTGTGCACAATAGTCGGACGTAAAAAAAAAAAAAAATTCCTGCAATGAAGACCTGGCTTGCGACGCAGCGTTTTGACGACGCGGAACTGCGGGAGGGCGTGACAACCTGGCTGAAGTCTCAGGCGGCAGAATTCTACGACACTGGAATTTCAAAACTGGTTCACCGCTATGATAAGTGTCTAAATTTATATGGCGACTATGTAGAAAAATAGTGTTTTAGTGGCACTTTCAAATGTATATAATATAAATTTTTTCTTGTACTTCGTCTTTTTCTACCAAAACGTAACCGACTTTCTGGATAGCCCTCGTGCAACAAAAATTAATCGCGTATGTTAATGATGATGTGGAAATAAACGGATTTAGAATGTAGAGTATTTTTTGGTAACTCTTTGCCTCCGATTCCGTATCCGTGTGCGATATAAGCGGATGTACTCAAAACCGGAACGTTCCGAGTACTTTTGTAGCCAGGATCAGCGCGTACACACATCACTGCAGGGAAGTGTTTAGCTGACTTGATTTACGCGTGAGAAGCAACGCCGGAAACAACACGTAGGCCTTTCCTTTTTAAAACCCTGCAATTAAATAATGTACATGGGAAAATAAGCCTACTACTGCAGCTACTGTACCCAACAGTGTCTGTCTGTCTGTAGGCCTGACTTTCTTCTTAAATGCTTTGTTTACTTTTGCTAAGTGAAATTGTTATAAATTATACTTCCTTGTGGAGATACCACGTGCAAACACGCACGCACACGCTCACACACGTTTACTATCAATTCTCTTATTTATTAGTGAATTTCGTTTAACATTTTTTTTTGGTGTTTAACGTTCGACTATTGTGCACACTTGGGCTAATGCAGACGATGGGATGATTTATAGCGTATGAAAATGCCAAGCCCTGGCCGGGTATCGAACCCGGGTCTTCGGGGTGAAAACCCAGTACGCTATCAACTAGGCCACCGAGGCGGCTTTTCGTTTAAAAATGAACTACTAGAGCGGCCATCACGGTAAGACCAAAACCCGGGACCTTGAAATGAGCACCGATTTGACCTGTAGATGACTTTTGAGAGGTCGTAATAATTATACATATAAATACATTATGTGCGTGCGCGTGTGTGGTGCTTTTGATACGATTTAATACAATAAATCGATTTTGCCAATAACTCGTTCAAGTTCGTAACCCAGCGAAATCCGTTTAACAGTTTCAAAATGGCGGCAATTTTAAAGTCTTGACAAAAATCAAACTTATTTTTCGTATATGTTTCTTAAATCTGATTCTTAAACTTGTCCGAGCTATTATCATAATCGATTTTGTGACACCCTGCAGGGGGTGCAGACTAGCGGCACCTATTGAGAGGATTTAGACGTCCCTCGCGGTACCCGAGTCTAACACACACTTACACTTACAACACTACACTTACTACTTTAACACTTTACACTCACGCTTACATTTAGGGAGGCGATAATAGCCTCAATGTGCTTTTCGCCTTAAAAAAAATCTGATTTTGCAGTCGTAATCAGCGTTAAAATCTGTATAAATTAGCATTTTAAATTCAATGTAATTTTAAAAAACATATATGAATTCGCTTGCATCACGTCGACATGACATTTGCGATCAGCGTTTATTTTACAATTGATCTTTAAACCTAATAACATTTTTAAGTTTATAAAATTAGACTAATTACGATATTTCAGTCCCGTTTGATTCGTTTCCATCCGGTTCGATCCTGTTCAAACCAATACGATCCGGTTCGAACCGGTTTGATTCGGTTCAATTCAGTTAGATCCGGTTTATTGGATCCGGTGTAAGCCGGTTGGTTGGTCCGGTGTAGTTCGAACTGATAGGTCCCGTTTGATCGTTTCGAACCGGTCATATCCGGCTCAGTTAGATCAGGTTTGATCGTTTCGAACCGGTCATATCCGGCTCAGTTAGATCAGGTTTGATCGTTTCGAACCGGTCATATCCGGCTCAGTTAGATCAGGTTTGATCGTTTCGAACCGGTCATATCCGGCTCAGTTAGATCAGGTTTGATAAGGTTTAAATCCGGTCGGATTGTTTCGATTCGAAGTTTCTCACGTTACGCTCTTATTAAGCGTTACGTTTTAAAAGACTTTTAGAACTTAACTGTATATAGCGTTTATTCGACGCAGTACAATGGGTAATTAATTTGTCTATTTAATGTTCGCCGGCGTTGCGGTGAAAGTGACAATTAGGTTAGGTTAGGTTAGACCCTCCGACGTAAATCTTCCCGCTGTTAGTAAGCCAAGGTTGTCAGTGAATGTAACTTTGCCTTTAACGGTAACGATAACACGATAATAGAGCTAAAGTTCAGTTCTTGAGTGGTTCTGTTATTGTAACTGTTATTTTATTTGCTAACTAGACAACCAGTGACTTACAAAATTAATCTGGTCACTTTTACTTCCTCTGTGAATTTTAGTGCTAATCTATAGACTGTCTATTTCAAATACAATAGCGGGAGGAGGCATCTGAAGTGAGCAGCTGATGGGCTTAGCGACCCCACCATACCTCTAGCTTATTCTACTCTCACATATACATACTCATTCTTACTCAACATACATAAAACATACACACACACACACACATACACACCCGCAGGGGGTGCAGACTAGACCTATTGAGGTCCTCTCAATAGATGAACCTCGCGGCACCAAGTCTAACACACACTTACACTTGCAGCCCTACACTTACGATTTAAACACTTTAGCTGCCTCGGTGGCCTAGTTGATAGCGTACTGGGCTTTCACCCCAAAGATCCGGTTTCGATTCCCGGCCAGGGCTTGGCATTTTCGTACGCTATAAATCATCCCATCGTCTGCATTAGCCCAAGTGTGCACAATAGTCGGACGTTAAAAAAAAAAAAAAATTCAAATACAATATCACAATTCCCAGTGTCAAAGCTGAGGACGGCCGGAAGTGATTCATCAATTTTTCTAATTAAACAGTGTGATTATATGTTTTTATTTAGAAAGACTTTGGGCAAATTTGTCAACGTGTTACCAGTAGTTAAAAGAACAATAGACCTCGTAGTATATTCTTTGTTTGGCTATTTCTCCACGACATCGCTCTGACGCTCTCGTAATCTTTTCCGCCAAAATCACCGGTAATCGTAATATTTAAGGGACATGTTATTGGACCAACTTTATTGGAAATTATGCTCCTTCTCCGTGAAACGGTCAAAATTTTCATAGAACGAACCGTTCAGCCAGTATTACTTTAAACGGCCATCAAGGACTTCACTTGCTTTCTGGTCTGTCCGGTACACATTTTGCAATCGATTGTATATTAACTTCCCAAAGAGCTAGAGACTTGAAACTTTAAACATAGCTCAGAACTGGATCACAATGCAATATTAACTTGCTTTCTTGTCTGTCTGTCCGGTACAAATTTTGCAATCGATTTTTAACTAACTTCCCGATGAGCTAGTGACTTTAAACTTTAAACATAGCGCAGAACTGGATGACAATGCAATATTAACTTGCTTTCTTGTCTGTCCGGTACAAATTTTGCAATCGATTGTATACTAACTTCCCAAAGAGCTAGAGACTTGAAACTTTAAACATAGCTCAGAACTGGATGACAATGCAATATTAACTTGCTTTCTTGTCTGTCTGTCCGGTACAAATTTTGCAATCGATTGTATACTAACTTCCCAAAGAGCTAGAGACTTGAAACTTTAAACATAGCTCAGAACTGGATCACAATGCAATATTAACTTGCTTTCTTGTCTGTTTGGTACAAATTTTGCAATCGATTGTATACTAACTTCCCAAAGAGCTAGAGACTTGAAACTTTAAACATAGCTCAGAACTGGATGACAATGCAATATTAACTTTCTTTCTTGTCTGTCCGGTACAAATTTTGCAATCGATTTTTAACTAACTTCCCGATGAGCTAGAGACTTTAAACTTTAAACATAGCTCAGAACTGGATGACAATGCAATATTAACTTGCTTTCTTGTCTGTCCGGTACAAATTTTGCAATCGATTGTATACTAACTTCCCAAAGAGCTAGAGACTTGAAACTTTAAACATAGCTCAGAACTGGATCACAATGCAATATTAACTTGCTTTCTTGACTGTCCGGTACAAATTTTGCAATCGATTGTATACTAACTTCCCAAAGAGCTAGAGACTTGAAACTTTAAACATAGCTCAGAACTGGATTACAATGCTTATTAACTTGCTTTCTTGTCTGTCCGGTACAAATTTTGCAATCAATTTTTAACTAACTTCCCAAAGAGCTAGAGACTTGAAACGTTAAACATAGCTCAGAACTGGATGACAATGCAATATTAACTTGCTTTCTTGTCTGTCCGGTACAAATTTTGCAATCGATTTTTAACTAACTTCCCAAAGAGCTAGAGACTTGAAACGTTAAACATAGCTCAGAACTGGATGACAATGCAATATTAACTTGCTTTCTTGTCTGTCCGGTACAAATTTTGCAATCGATTTTAAACTAACTTTCCAAAAAGCTAGAGATTTGAAACTTTAAACATAGCTCAGAACTGGATTACAATGCTTATTAACTTGCTTTCTTGTCTGTCCGGTACAAATTTTGCAATCGATTTTAAACTAACTTTCCAAAAAGCTAGAGACTTGAAACTTTAAACATAGCTCAGAACTGGATTACAATGCTTATTAACTTGCTTTCTTGTCTGTCCGGTACAAATTTTGCAATCGATTGTATACTAACTTCCCAAAGAGCTAGAGACTTGAAACGTTGAACATAGCTCATAACGGGATGACAATGCAATATTAACTTGCTTTCTTGTCTGTCAGTCCGGTACAAATTTTGCAATCGATTTTTAACTAACTTCCCGATGAGCTAGAGACTTGAAACGTTAAACATAGCTCATAACTGGATGACAATGCAATATTAACTTGCTTTCTTGTCTGTCAGTCCGGTACAAATTTTGCAATCGATTGTATACTAACTTCCCAAAGAGCTAGAGACTTGAAACTTTAAACATAGCTCAGAACTGGATCACAATGCAATATTAACTTGCTTTCTTGTCTGTCCGGTACAAATTTTGCAATCGATTTTAAACTAACTTTCCAAAAAGCTAGAGACTTGAAACTTTAAACATAGCTCAGAACTGGATTACAATGCTTATTAACTTGCTTTCTTGTCTGTCCGGTACAAATTTTGCAATCGATTGTATACTAACTTCCCAAAGAGCTAGAGACTTGAAACGTTGAACATAGCTCATAACGGGATGACAATGCAATATTAACTTGCTTTCTTGTTTTGTCCGGTACAAATTTTGCAATCGATTGTATACTATCTTCCCAAAGAGCTATAGACTTGAAACTTTAAACATAGCTCAGAACTGGATGACAATGCAATATTAACTTGCTTTCTTGTCTGTCTGTCCGGTACAAATTTTGCAATCGATTTTTAAGTAACTTCCCGATAAGCTAGAGACTTGAAACGTTAAACATAGCTCATAACGGGATGACAATGCAATATTAACTTGCTTTCTTGTCTGTCAGTCCGGTACAAATTTTGCAATCGATTTTTAACTAACTTCCCGATGAGCTAGAGACTTGAAACGTTAAACATAGCTCAGAACTGGATGACAATGCAATATTAACTTGCTTTCTTGTCTGTCAATCCGGTACAAATTTTGCAATCGATTGTATACTAACTTCCCAAAGAGCTAGAGACTTGAAACTTTAAACATAGCTCAGAACTGGATCACAATGCAATATTAACTTGCTTTCTTGTCTGTCCGGTACAAATTTTGCAATCGATTGTATACTAACTTCCCAAAGAGCTAGAGACTTGAAACTTTAAACATAGCTCAGAACTGAATGACAATGCAATATTAACTTGCTTTCTTGTTTGTCCGGTACAAATTTTGCAATCGATTGTATACTATCTTCCCAAAGAGCTATAGACTTGAAACTTTAAACATAGCTCAGAACTGGATGACAATGCAATATTAACTTGCTTTCTTGTCTGTCCGGTACAAATTTTGCAATCGATTGTATACTAACTTCCCAAAGAGCTAGAGACTTGAAACTTTAAACATAGCTCAGATCTGGATCACAATGCAATATTAACTTGCTTTCTTGTCTGTCCGGTACAAATTTTGCAATCGATTGTATACTAACTTCCCAAAGAGCTAGAGACTTGAAACTTTAAACATAGCTCAGATCTGGATCACAATGCAATATTAACTTGCTTTCTTGTCTGTCCGGTACAAATTTTGCAATCGATTGTATACTAACTTCCCAAAGAGCTAGAGACTTGAAACTTTAAACATAGCTCAGAACTGGATGACAATGCAATATTAACTTGCTTTCTTGTCTGTCTGTCCGGTACAAATTTTGCAATCGATTGTATACTATCTTCCCAAAGAGCTATAGACTTGAAACTTTAAACATAGCTCAGAACTGGATGACAATGCAATATTAACTTGCTTTCTTATCTGTCTGTCCCGTACAAATTTTGCAATCGATTTTTAAGTAACTTCCCGATAAGCTAGAGACTTGAAACGTTAAACATAGCTCATAACTGGATGACAATGCAATATTAACTTGCTTTCTTGTCTGTCAGTCCGGTACAAATTTTGCAGTCGATTTTTAACTAACTTCCCGATGAGCTAGAGACTTGAAACGTTAAACATAGCTCAGAACTGGATGACAATGCAATTTTAACTTGCTTTCTTGTCTGTCTGTCCGGTACAAATTTTGCAATCGATTTTTAACTAACTTCCCAATGATCTAGAGACTTGAAACTTTAAACATAGCTTAGAACTGGAGAACGGTGCAATGGTAATTCGATTTCTTGTCTGTCTGTTTGTCTGCTTATCGGCGTGCCCCCAATACACGTATATACTCGTACATCGAGCCGAGAGCAGTGAAGCAGTCGACGCAAAACTTGTGCGATCACGCGTGCACAATGCATTGAAATACATCGAAATTTCGTAATGCCGAACGTGCAAATGCCAAGGAAAAGCGATCGAGACGGTGGCCGCACATTCCTCTCGGCTTGCCAATGACGCGCAACGACCTGCTCTAGCAAGAGCGAATGGAGCAGCTCTGTTTGTTTGTCTGGTTACCTTATACAATCTTACAGAATTAATTTTGTTTGCTTCTTTATTTAATTTTTCAGGAAAATAACAATTGAACAAATTGATATATTATGACTAAAAAGCAGAAAATAATTATTCAAAGAAAAAGAAAATTTGTGATTCACCACGTTTTTAAAACGGACTAAAAAGTATGAAATAATTTGTCCTGGTCCCATACAGATATTGTAGGAGTGTCCTGGAAATGTTTGAAAATCTTTTTTAAGATTTAAAACGAAAAATGTTAGTGCCTTGAATGCTATAATTCCAAGTGGAAGTTAGCCGCCTCGAAGGCCTAGTTGATAGCGTACTAGGCTTTCACCCCGAGGACCCGGGTTCGATTCCCGGCCAGGGCTTGGCATTTTCATACGCTATAAATCATCTCATCGTCTGCATTAGCCCAAGTGTGCACAATAGTCAGACGTTAAAAAAAAAATCCTAGTGGAAGTTTTCAAATAGCTCCTAATTTAATAATACCCAGCAGGGGGTGCAGACTAGCTGCACCTATTGAGTGGATTTAGACGTCCCTCGCGGTACCCGAGTCTAACAAACAATTACACTTACAACACTACACTTACGACTTTAACGCTTTACTCTCACACTTACATTTAGGGAGGCGATAATGGCCTCAATGTGATTTTCGCCTTAAAATAACACAAGAAAAATTCCAATTTAATAGACTGATATAATCTTTTATTACCTATTGAATGCTGGGACTCGGTGTCGATGTGACTAAAGCACCGGTCAGTTTGCTGCGTCTATGAACTGCACACCTTAATGTTCTCAGTTCTAGCCGCAGTTACTCCCGTTGCTTTTCCATTACCGTTGACACTATCCCTCGTCCTCATTAAGTCTAACTGGTATAAAGTATGGACGTTAAGCAAAAAAACCTATTGGCTGCACCCCCGCCAATTGCGATGATAACCTTAAAGGTTTTTCGCCGCAAAAAAAAATTTAGAACAATACCACAATAACTGTAGGCCTATGGAGCTAGGAGAAATTATTTTATACTTTTTGGTCTGTTTAAAAAACGTGATACGTTAAAAATTTTCTTTTCTTTAAATAATTTTAGTTGAAAACTTCTTTCACAGTACCTCCGTATAGCAAATTAAAAATGTACAGGTGATTTACTTAGTTCTTTTATCCCTTGTTCCTGATATTTATGATAAATAACCCAACTTTCTCACGTGGGGCAGGCAGGCAGGCGCGCTGAAGACTTCCATCCACGACTTCGCCTTGTGAACTTTGCTCCCCGCCACGGTATGATCTAATTAGGCTAAGTAAAAGTGAAATGTTCTGGGAATTTGAACTTCACGTCAGGCTTGTTACAACAACGTTCGATACAGAAACATTATAGCCGAAAAATGATTGTTTAAGTACCTTGGCTGCTCGCTACGTTGGTAGCTGAAATTTGTGATCCTCAATAACCTGAAGATAAATATATCTATATATCTATCTATCTATCTATATATATATATATATATATATATATATATATATATATATATATATATTTTTTTTTTTTTTTTTTTTTTTTTTTTTTTTTTTAACGACCGACTATTGTGCACACTTGAGCTAATGCAGAAGATGGGATGATTTCTAGTGTATGAAAATGCCAAGCCCTGGCCGGGAATCGAACCCGGGTCCTCGGGGTGAAAGCCCAGTGCGCTATCAACTAGGCCACCGAGGCGGCACTTTAGGGAGGCTATAATGTGTTTTTCACCTTAAAATAAAAAAAAGTTATTTTGTTAAAAACTAGCTATGTTAATTTGTTAGTTAAGCTTTTATCGGTTTTAAGTCGGTTTTATTTTATTGAAAAGCTTTAAAATGGGAAAGTACGAGGCGTAAGAGTTCGCTGATGTTCTGACGAACCTGTAGGTACCCCATATATTCAGTTTCAATAAGACAGGTCCTTCTTTTTGGTACAAAACCGATCGAAATACTTAGCATAGTTTCGAAATATTATTCATTTTATTTTGCACTTTTCGGCTGTTTTACCATGACGGCTGTTCAGATAGGAAATTAACTAAAAACTGTATAGTTATGTAGTTAATACTTATGTAAGATCACGTGATCGTGTACAGGCTAATTAAAGTATTCACGTTGCAGGTTGCTAACCTCTCCGAGTGGAGATGTCTGTTGGAATTGTATTTATAGAACAGCAAATGAGACAACGATACATTGAACCCTTCGGATAGGCTAATTAGGCACTTACGTGTGTTCACAATTAATTTATTTACTATATATTGAGGTCAGTTCGCCGTATTTGCCGACTTATACGCACCCGTATGCCTCTTTGTACGTAGCATCGTAGTTACTGAGTTCCCTCACTATGACGTAATGCTAAATCGGTTTTGAGATTTTCGTGTATTTTCCCGTTTACAAGTTCCCCGACCAAATCTGTATATTAGCATTCGAACTTTTCAAATTACAGTGCGCGGGAAATGATCGCGGCACGCAGCTGTCTCGTCGACTTGATAGAAGCGAAATTACTTAAGTATTTTCCTTTATATTAACCTTTTTTGAAATTCTCATTTCACTGTTATAATCTGCATTTTAACTTCCAAGTTAGAATTTAAAATACGAAAGTGAACCCTGACCGCTGTCAAAACATTTTTTTTTTAATTTTAACGGATTTTAAAAATTCGAAATTATAATTATTCAGTTTTCAATGCTGATTATGTTGGTAAAATAGGATTTAAAAAAAAAAAATGTGAAACGAAAAAGTTATGAATTTTGAAAGATTTGAAATGGCTGCCATTTTGAAACTGTTAGACGAATTTTGCCAGTTAGCGACTTGCCCAATTTATTTCAATAATAGATTTTTGTGTCAAGTTTGAATCAAATCGGAACAGAATTGTGAACGTGAGCTGCTAAAACACACACACATACACACAATATGGCTGCCATTTTGAAACTGTTAAACGAATTTTGCCAGTTAGCGACTTGGCCAAGTTATTTCAATAATAGATTTTTGTGCCAAGTTTGAATCGAATCGGAACAGAATTGTGAGCGTGAGCTGCTAAAACACACACACACACACACACACACACACACACACACACACACACACACACACACACACACACACATACACACAAAATGGCTGCCATTTTGAAACTGTTAGACGAATTTTGCCAGTTAGCGACTTGGCCAAGTTATTTCAATAATAGATTTTTGTGCCAAGTTTGAATCGAATCGGAACAGAATTGTGAACGTGAGCTGCTAAAACACACACACACACATACACACAAAATGGCTGCCATTTTGAAACTGTTAAATGAATTTTGCCAGTTAGCGACTTGCCCAATTTATTTCAATAATATATTTTTGTGTCAAGTTTGAATC
This sequence comes from Callitettix versicolor, assembly GCA_022606455.1. Lineage (NCBI taxonomy): Eukaryota > Metazoa > Arthropoda > Insecta > Hemiptera > Cercopidae > Callitettix > Callitettix versicolor. Next base: position 115,350,889 of record CM040186.1, on the reverse strand, counting down.
AAATCGGAACAGAATTGTGAACGTGAGCTGCTAAAACACACACACACATACACACAAAATGGTTGCCATTTTGAAACTGTTAAACGAATTTTGCCAGTTAGCGACTTGGCCAAGTTATTTCAATAATAGATTTTTGTGCCAAGTTTGAATCGAATCGGAACAGAATTGTGAACGTGAGCTGCTAAAACGCACACACACATACACACAAAATGGCTGCCATTTTGAAACTGTTAAACGAATTTTGCCAGTTAGTGACTTGCCCAATTTATTTCAGTAATACATTTTTGTGCCAAGTTTGAATCAAATCGGAACAGAATTGTGAGCGTGAGCTGCTAAAACACATACACACATACACACAAAATGGCTGCCATTTTGAAACTGTTAAACGAATTTTGCCAGTTAGTGACTTGCCCAATTTATTTCAGTAATACGTTTTTGTGTCAAGTTTGAATCAAATCGGAACAGAATTGTGAACGTGAGCTGCTAAAACACATACACACATACACACAAAATGGCTGCCATTTTGAAACTGTTAAACGAATTTTGCCAGTTAGTGACTTGCCCAATTTATTTCAGTAATACATTTTTGTGTCAAGTTTGAATCAAATCGGAACAGAATTGTATAAGCTGCTAAAACACACACACACACACACACACACACACACACACACACAAAATGGCTGTCATTTTGAAACTGTTAGACGAATTTTGCCAGTTAGTGAATTGCCCAATTTATTTCAGTAATACATTTTTGTGTCAAGTTTGAATCAAATCGGAACAGAATTGTATAAGCTGCTAAAACACACACACATATACACACAAAATGGCTGCCATTTTGAAACTGTTAGACGAATTTTGCCACTTAGTGACTTGCCCAATTTATTTCAGTAATACATTTTTGTGTCAAGTTTGAATCAAATCGGAACAGAATTGTATAAGCTGCTAAAACACACACACATATACACACAATATGGCTGCCATTTTGAAACTGTTAGACGAATTTTGCCAGTTAGCGACTTGGCCAAGTTATTTCAATAATAGATTTTTGTGCCAAGTTTGAATCAAATCGGAACAGAATTGTGAGCGTGAGCTGATAAAAGACACACACACACACACACACACACATACACACAAAATGGCTGCCATTTTGAAACTGTTAAACGAATTTTGCCAGTTAGCGACTTGCCCAATTTATTTCAGTAATACATTTTTGTGCCAAGTTTGAATCGAATCGGAACAGAATTGTGAACGTGAGCTGCTAAAACACACACACACACACACACAAAATGGCTGCCATTTTGAAACTGTTAGACGAATTTTGCCAGTTAGCGACTTGCCCAATTTATTTCAGTAATACATTTTTGTGTCAAGTTTGAATCAAATTGGAACAGAATTGTGAGCGTGAGCTGCTAAAACACACACACACCTACACACAAAATGGCTGCCATTTTGAATCTGTTAAACGAATTTTGCCAGTTAGCGACTTGGCCAAGTTATTTCAGTAATACATTTTTGTGCCAAGTTTGAATCAAATCGGAACAGAATTGTGAACGTGAGCTGCTAAAACACACACACACCTACACACAATATGGTTGCCATTTTGAATCTGTTAAACGAATTTTGCCAGTTAGCGACTTGCCCAATTTATTTCAGTAATACATTTTTGTGTAAAGTTTGAATCAAATCGGAACAGAATTGTGAACGTGAGCTGCTAAAACGCACACACACATACACACAAAATGGCTGCCATTTTGAAACTGTTAAACGAATTTTGCCAGTTAGTGAATTGCCCAATTTATTTCAGTAATACATTTTTGTGTCAAGTTTGAATCAAATCGGAACAGAATTGTATAAGCTGCTAAAACACACACACATATACACACAAAATGGCTGCCATTTTGAAATTGTTAGACGAATTTTGCCACTTAGTGACTTGCCCAATTTATTTCAGTAATACATTTTTGTGTCAAGTTTGAATCAAATCGGAACAGAATTGTGAACGTGAGCTGCTAAAACACACACACACACACACACACACACACACACACACACACACACACACACACACACACACACACACACACACACACACACACACACATACACACAAAATGGTTGCCATTTTGAAACTGTTAAACGAATTTTGCCAGTTAGCGACTTGGCCAAGTTATTTCAATAATAGATTTTTGTGCCAAGTTTGAATCAAATCGGAACAGAATTGTGAACGTGAGCTGCTAAAACACACACACACACACACACACACACACACACACACACACACACACACACACACACACACACACACAAAATTGTTGCCATTTTGAAACTGTTAAACGAATTTTGCCAGTTAGCGACTTGGCCAAGTTATTTCAATAATAGATTTTTGTGCCAAGTTTGAATCAAATCGGAACAGAATTGTGAACGTGAGCTGCTAAAACACACACACACACACACACACAAAATGGCGGCAATTTTAAAATCTTGTTATTAACTGCAGAACATTTTTTATTTTCAAAATCGGTTGGAATTAGGAAATTCAATTTGACGGAGGTCAGGATTAGTTTTCTATTTTCAATGTAATATGAAACGTTAACATATTCAGATTTTAATAATACGATGGTGAAATCGGATTTCAAAAATGGTTGGCCCGCGTAACGGCAGGGTTGTCTCTGACGTTACGTTATTAGTAGCTGTACGTTAAGCAATACGAGACCGAGCCGTGTAACCCGCAATCAGGATTGAGCTTTGCAATTTTCCTTTCTAAATGGAGCGCGGGTCGTGAGCGGCCCAAACTTTGCGCTTCCGGGGTGGGCCTGGGCACGGTCTTTATAATATTGATTTTGTACCTGGCCGCATGCTTATGCTTTCACTGTAGGGCTTAATTGGGGCAGCTGTGTTTAGTGTACTCAAATTGCGAGGGAAGCTGAAACAGCTGATTGATATTACACGGAATATTAAACTTTAAGGGGCAATTGCACTATCATAGAAACGTCAAATTTGCGAGGGAAGCTGAAACAGCTGATTGATATTACACGGAATTTTAAACTTTAAGGGGCGTATCATAGAAACGTCGAATTTGCGAAGGAAACTGAAACAGCTGATTGATATTACACGGAATTTTAAACTTTAAGGGGCATATTGCACTATCATAGAAACGTCGAATTTGCGAGGGAAACTGAAACAGCTGATTGATATTACACGGAATTTTAAACTTTAAGGGGCATATTGCACTATTATAGAAACGTCGAATTTGCGAGGGAAGCTGAAACAGCTGATTGATATTGCGCGGAATTTTAAACTTTAAGGGGCGTATTGCACTATCATAGAAACGTAAAATTTGCGAGGAAGCTGAAACAGCTGATTTATATTACACGGAATATTAAACTTTAAGGGGAATATTGCACTATCATAGAAACGTCGGATTTGCGAAAGAAGCTGAACCAGCTGATTGATATTTCACGGAATATTAAACTTTAAGGGGTGTATTGCACTATCATAGAAACGTCGGATTTGCGAAAGAAGCTGAAACAGCTGATTGATATTGCACGGAATATAAAACTTTAAGGGGCATATTGCACTATCATAGAAACGTCAGATTTGCGAAAGAAGCTGAATCAGCTGATTGATATTACACGGAATATTAAACTTTAAGGGGCATATTGCACTATCATAGAAACGTCGGATTTGCGAAAGAAGCTGAATCAGCTGATTGATATTGCACGGAATATTAAACTTTAAGGGGCGTATTGCACTATCATAGAAACGTCGGATTTGCGAAAGAAGCTGAATCAGCTGATTGATATTGCACGGAATATAAAACTTTAAGGGGCATATTGCACTATCATAGAAACGTCGGATTTGCGAAAGAAGCTGAATCAGCTGATTGATATTACACGGAATATTAAACTTTAAGGGGCATATTGCACTATCATAGAAACGTCGGATTTGCGAAAGAAGCTGAATCAGCTGATTGATATTGCACGGAATATTAATCTTTAAGGGGCACAATGCACTATCGTAGAAATGTTAAGTTTCTTTGATCAAGATTTTTGATGGAATAAATTTGATTTACATTTTGATCAAAGATTTTTGACGAGTTAAATTTGACGGTTGTTTGACGAAGGGGCAGTATACACTATCAAAGATATTTGTTAAATATATTGTTAAATATTTGATGACACTTTGACCATGTATATTGTTCAAGTATTTGTCAAAGTTGAACGAAAGGAAACATAGAAAGTTTGATAAAACGGTTTAGTTCATCAAAGAACAGACAAATTTATTTCATGAAAGAAGTTTGATTTTTACGTTTGATTGTGTAATATGCCCCGAATTAACCGTAAAAGTTAACATTATTCGATCCATTACAGCTGCTGCACTTGAGTAAACATAACCTCAAAAATCTAGTTAATAACTTAGTTGATCAAAGAAATTTGACGAATATAGTATGTTTCCTTCGATACAATTTTGACAAATATTTGAACGAGATTATCGGTCAACGTTTCATCAAATATTTAACATATATTTGACAAATATCTTTGATTGTGTAGTATGCCCTTGACATTATTGAGTATATGAAAAAGAACCCTGACAGCCTTCAGTTTAACTTTCGAAATTTAACATGGATTTCGAAAAAATTTGTAACGTTAATTTCAGATCACGACGATGAAATTATATTTTCAAATAACTGTGAGAATAAAATATTCGTCTTTTAATGAATATTTAATGAATATTGGAAAAATGAGCTATTGGAATGTCCATCATGGTAAGATCCAGGCCCATCAAGGTAAGGGATTTTTATATGAGTTGAATTGTCTTTAAAATTTATATATATATATTATTATTATTATTATTATTTGCGCATAGACCCTGTTGGGTCACGCAAAGCACTCCGACTCATGTCTTGTTCCTTCTAATCCTCCACACCTCCCTCATCCTGTCCTCATGGATCCTCTTCCGCTCCTCCGTCCATTTTACCCCTGCTCTCTTTGGGATTTCATTCTCTGGGACCTTCCAACCGAGCATCTTTCTCCTGTATGCGTGCCTGTCTTCCACGTCTGTTGAGTCTATTTCTGCGTCATGTAGGTCTATTCTATATATATATATATATATATATATATATATATATATATATATATATATAGAGAGAGAGAGAGAGAGAGAGAGAGAGCGTGCGTGCGCTTGCGCGCAAATGTGTAAACTGTAAACGCGTTCACTTCCGCAATTTGTTTCAAACTTAGCACAAAACTCGATTATGGTAAAAGATCGGACGTGTTCATAAACCAGCAAAATTCGTTCTACAGTTTCAAAATGGCGGCTGTTCAAAATCCTTAAAAATCATAAATTGTTTGTCTTTTTTTTTGGAAAATCCGATTTCATTTTCGTTGTCAGCTTTAAAAACCGCATAAATTAGCGTTTTGTTTTTTCAAAACGCTTCGAAATTTAGAAATTTTTTTGACGGCGGTCAGGGGTTTAATTTTTTTACTTTCTATGTAATTTGAAAGTTTAAAACTTCAACGTGTGCATATTTCAATGCTGATTGTGGTGATGAAATCACATTTTCAAAAAGGGTTAAGAAAAACACTTCCGGAAAATTCGCTTCGATCACGTCAGCGAGACAGCTGCGTGCCGCGATTATTTAACATTTAGATCGGAGGCTATTTCGAAACTGTTGTACGGACTCGTTAAAGTTGCCGAAATCGATTTCTCTGCCAAGTTAGAAAAAACAAGTCGGGCCAAAATTCCGACTTGTGTAGTAAGCAATACTTCCCAATACACAACGAGCAGGCTACATTAAATGTAGTGATGTTTTACATTTTCCGGTTAAACAGTTTAGTGGATTGTTTTAGGATAAAAATGATGCCGCGTACATGTTGTTTTTGTGTCTGTTTATTGGCAGAGATTAATGGCAGTCGTAGTCCTCTACAACAATCGCTGCAATTTGTATAACCAAGGTTAAAGTCCCGGACATTTTGTTGTCTCTTCTAAGCGTTTTAACTGCTGTAAACACACGTACAGGCTTGGCCAGAATAGGCCAATATCAGAACACATGGCGCACTAACTGTCTGGCATGGTTGTGAATATTACCTTTGATTTTTTTTCACACTTGGGCTAATGCAGACGATGGGATGATTTATAGCGTATTAAAATGCCAAGCCCTGGCCGGGAATCGAACCCGGGTCCTCGGTGTGAAGTACGATCAACTAGGCCACCGAGGCGGCTAAAACGGACTGAAAGTACAGCCACCATTATAAAAAGCGTGCTCGATATCAGAGGCTAAAGTCCAAGTAATTGCACTATCTGCCGCTACGATCGCTGGGTACAAAGGGTGGAGACGTTTGAGAAAATAGTACTATTATCTATTTAACTGTAGTTGAACACTTTGCCGCTAGATGCCACCAGCGTCAAACGCTCACATAAGGGGTACGTTTATATTCAATGATTACTAAATAGGCCAAACGTGTAAGTATGGATTGCCCTCGATTTGTAGTATCTTTACTGCCGGACTGTTTGCCATGGTTAGGGCCGGGTGGCCACCAAATGGGGAGCGGAGTTGCGCTGAACGTAGCAATCAAAACCTAACCTATTGTTTTATAGGCGAAAAGCACATTGAGGCCTTATTATCGCCTACGTGTGAGAATAAAGTGTTAAAGTCGTAAGTGTAGCGTTGCAAGTGTAAGTGTGTGTTAGACTCGGGTACCCCATAACTGAATATATGGGGTATTTACAGGTTCGTCAGAACATCAGGGAACTCTTACGCCTCGTACTTTCCCATTTTAAAGCTTTTCAATAAAATAAAACCGACTTAAAACCGATAAAAGCTTAACTAATAAATTAACATAGCTAGTTTTTAACAAAATAACTTTTTTTTATTTTAAGACGAAAAACACATTATAGCCTCCCTAAATGTAAGCGCCGTCTCGGTGGCCTAGTTGATAGCGTACTGGGCTTTCACCCCGAGGACCCGGGTTCGATTCCCGGCCAGGGCTTGGCATTTTCATACGCTATAAATCATCCCATCGTCTACATTAGCCCAAGTGTGCACAATAGTCGGACGTTAAACACAAAAAAAAACTAAATGTAAGTGTAAAATGTTAAAGTCGTAAGTGCAGTGCTGTAAGTGTAAGTGTGTGTTAGACTCGGGTACCGCGAGGAACGTCTAAATCCTCTCAATATGTGCAGCTAATCTGCACCCCTGCGGGGCCTATTGTTTTTAATGTACGGCCACCTAAAGCGAAACTCCGTTCCGCAATTGTGTTATCTTTTCATAAACGTTCCGAAACAATTGGATTCAACGTGAGAAAGTTGTGTACATTTCCCCTTTCGTATATGGAATACAGCCGGTTCTTCCAGCCTCCCTTCACCCGCATCGTAAGCTTACAATGGTTTCATAACGCCGGGCTCGTAATTAATTCCATTGTAGCGATGTGATGGGCCGGCGTAGTGGAGTGGACTGAAATAATAATGAAAGTGAAATGAAGAGAGAAGGGAACGGAACGGACCGGAATGGAAGCACGACTTGCCCCCGATGTCTGCGGCTATTAGCAGTTATGTGTAGGCAGCGGATACACATGTTACTTTCGTAATCGATTATTACGTTAAACGGGGGAAAAAGCGTTGCACTGCTTCCTTGATTTTAACTTCGGGAGGTCGGATTTTTTTCCAAAACGTATTTGAATTTGGGGAAGTTATAATATACAGGAAAATTGGAACTTCTTTTTCAATCAGTGACACGTGTTTCGCCGTGAGCCATCTTCGGACGTAGTGAAGTTAAAAATGATAAAGTGCTTATACACTAATACAGTCGATGTTAGAACTGGAAGGGAGAAGGTAAAGAAAGGGAGGATTGACAATGTAAGAAGGCCGGTGAGCAGCGGGTTGGGGAAACCCCTAAACAGTAGCCTTGTGTAAACTGTAGAGGTGGGCGTTTATGATATTTTTACAAAACGTCAACAAACAGTTTGTTGAGGAAAAAAGCTGCTTGTTAAAACAGTTGGAAAAAAACAGGTTTAGAAAACTGAAACTCGAAGTTGTATTAGCAGCTAAAACATAAAACACATACGTTCAGTTTTCTAAGACTACTTTTTCATTCCCACTTCCACCATGTCCTTAACTGTTTTTGGGTATAAAGCATTTAGAAAGGATAAAAATAATCCTTACAAGTGTAGTAATAATTAAATTACATTATCAAAACGTAATAATTATGTAAGCCATTTTATGTACAAAATGCGATGAATTTCTAATAGAAGCATTCTTTTTTTTTACTTAAAAATTGCATATTTACCAAAATGCAAACGATTTAGAATATTTTTAGTCGATTAAAAAATATTGATGATTGATAGTAAATATAAAAAATATGTTTAAATAAAATTAGGCTCTGTATCAACAAAATGTGAGAGGTTGTTACTACAACTCGTATCAAAATAGAGATAAACGTTGACATTGACCAAACAGTT